>OY720643.1:99820286-101020286 GCA_963169105.1 Ceriagrion tenellum
CCTGGCGGGAAATAGGTACACTCCCGGGACGGCCGTTAATGGCAAAACCGCGAATACGGATGCCTTGACCTGCGGGATAGGGCGATTAGACTCTGCACCGTGCAGTAATTACCAAAGGGGCACCGGCGGAACCCCCGTCGAAATTATGATGGAAGTTTAGTTGGGTAAACTCTTGATCCGCATTAACTACCCGGTATAATCCCAAGCTGTTTGGAATTAGTAGACGATTTTATCTCGTAATTTTTTTCCAAGCTCGGATCAGGTTTCCATTACGTGCTCCGCGATAAGTTAAAATAAAAAAAATTAAAAGTACAATTTGTATTTATATATGCAAGGAAATGCCCCCTTTGCAACATCAAATTTACCTTAATTTCTAGATCCGATATTATGTCTGCTTGAACGCTATGTGCATATTTTCAAACTCCTCGACGGATTCGAGCAGAATTAGGTAACTGTGTTCCATAGGACAGAAAATTATAAATATGCAATTAGACAATTCAATCCAGGTAGCCCAAGGTTTAACCAATATTCACTTACATGGAGTATTGGAACTGATGCTGAGGTGTTACTTGCTCTGTTACACCACATACACCATGATATACGATTGAAAACTGTATCTATGGTAGAGTGGCTGAATGAATAAAGATTTAATTCCTTCATTCCACTGTCCTATACGCTATGGGTATTCCTAATACTTTAGTACTTGGTTAAAAATAGTGAGTCTTTCTTACTACTTAAACACTAGAATTATTTTATAGTTAATGACTCGCAGCAATGACTTGAAATGAGTATATATATTAGCCTGTGGGTATCACGCCTGCCGTTTAGTAATCATTATAAGTGAACTTGAATGAAATATTAATCAGGATATCTTCCACACCGATCTACAGAGGTGCATATTAAGACTGCTACATAGGAAACGAATGTTGCACGGCATTTTGGGATAATTCATTAAATCCTTTGCAACGATATTTTTCCTCTCCCATTTACATTACAATAGAACCACCCTTTACTATATTAAACTTACCTGGAACTACAGACCAACCTCAAGAATTTAAGAGTATAGTATAATCGAGGGTAGATTAGCAATCAGCAGCGGTAACTCCTGGCCTACGTTTTTGAATGCTAGGAAATTCACCTTCTTCTTATTCAGTTCAGCATTTTACATCCAGTGCAGTTCAATTTCCATGTACAAAATACTAAACTTCATAGGTTTACGTATTTACTGTATCCACCTTATGCCTTCAGGTGGATATGGGAAATACCCACCTTATAAAGTGGAATTAAGTCTTAAGGTAGATATGGGATACATGAGGAATAAAACCGTTTAGCATGGGATGAAATATTTCAAATCTGACAGAAGATTAGTACATTTTTATTACTATTTTTCTAGAATATATATTTTATTCTTAGATAATAATACATCTCAATTAACACGCGTTTATGTACGTGTCATGATGAATGATTCATTTTGTCATCGTAATTTCCTAAGTTTTGTCTCTCAAAATTGCTTCAAATTTTAGAATTGCCAATCTGAATTACGTCTTTATAATACAAAAATTCCCGTCACGCTGCCGTCGAGTCATTTAATACTCAATAGAAAATATGAGAGAAAATCACATAATAAAAAATATTTGTCGATTAGAGAGCCAATTCCGAGTCCATGTTGCCTTGTAGAGGAAAGACTTTTCCGTCTAAATTACAAACATACTAAAAATATTCTGCTTAAGTCGGAAAAAAATGACCTTTGAATGCAAAATTTTGTTTCCCGATGAAGAATACATATATTTATAGGGTTCATTGTTCGATTTTCAGATTCACGCATTTTTTGCGAGTGTGTAGTGAGTTAATTTATGGGCTAGAATCAAAAATTAACAAAAACATAGATAATGAGTCTACAATCCCACGATATTCCCTCACGATAACCCCCTTTTCCCACGCTCTCTTATTTGTACAGAACGAAACCAATCCGAGACTCGCATTTCTGGCAAGCTTATCGTTGTAGTGTGGCCTTCTAGGCCAGGTCTGTTTCTCACAGCTCGCAGTGCACGGAAAAAACCCCTTATCCCGTCCAGGCCAAAACCTTAGCAAACGATCATCCCCCTATATCCTGCGAGGGTATTCTCAATCTCGAATCCGCGAGAGATAGGACCGCCTAACACACGTCTCCCTCAAAACCACCCCTTCACAGAAACCTCCGCGCCTGACTGAACACGGAGAGGTCGAGGAGTGTCCCAGGATTTCTCCTCTCACCCAATTACTCGCTCCGGTATTCCCGGCCCAAGCATCTCAACCCGTTGTCACGAAGGAATCAACCCAACAGATAGTCTCTCTCTCTCTCTCACTCCGAAATTCGAGCGCCTCCCGCACCGATTGTCATCCCGTCCCTTCAGCGAAAGCCCCACGGCTAAAGCCTCTGCTTTCTCCGCAATGGACGACATCTCTCGGGGGATTGGCTCCCGATGCATACACGGGGGCATCGAACCGGAATATCCCAGGGTTAGCTTCGCGGCCGTTCTGAACCAACGTGGTCCCCCTGTGAGTGACATTTAGGGACAGATGTCCACGACCGTTTCTGTGAGACTTGCATCTTTAACCTTAGGGACGAATTTAGCCTGATCCAAGAATATTTATGACCATTTATAACTTTATTTATAACTTAGTTTTAGACGCTAACTCAGGCTACTTAATTCCCTATGGACGAGCGAGTCAATTTTGTTCATTTACATAATCATTGAAATATAAATATTCTAAGAGGCTTTTCCATTTAGTTCCTGCACTAGAAGGAATTTTAACGCTTCGGAGTAAGTGTGCGGAAGGTTGCGTCACTTTCGGCGGTTTTTCAAACCATTAGAATAGATGAATGTGTGACTGACGATGGCGTGCCTGGTGAAGCTCGGAAATAAATTCAGCTCTTATACGAAGATAATATTGGAATGATATAAAAAAGGTACGTTGTGTAATGGATATTAATGTTCAAGTATACCTCGTTTAGATATTATTATGTAAATTGTTATTTTAAATTAAATATATATAATACAAATACGTCACAATTCAAAGTAAAAGTTTTATCAAATAAATTGCAATTTTTTTAAAATGCTTAAATAGCAGTTTAAATCACTAATTGTGTAGCAGTATTTTTCATGCTGATTTTCATAATTCTGTCCATAGAGGGTTAAAGACACTTTACCACATTTATCTGCTTTCTTTTGTCAAAATATTTATACCTAGCAGCTGCACACAGATTCGTAAAGGCCGATTTACACGAGGCACTATATTGCACTAACTGGTGCATGTGCATTGAAAATTGCGTCGGGTAAAGCGGCCAATATCTAGAATGCATTTGGATATGCGAGAACGACAGATGGTCAAATAGCCCAACTGGGTTCTCATCCTTCCAATTTCTGTGCATCAAATGTGCAATTAAGAGCTTCCTTTAACACTAGAAAGACCGGAGCGAGATGCATACCTACTTGGACCGCGAGCGGTCAATTGACCACTCGCTCGATCCTATTCCCATTCTACTGATCTTATTTTACTATGTGAGTTGTTCGTGAGTTATTTGGAGTGTTCTGAAGATTTCTTCGAGTTAGGTATTTTTTTGAGGTCAAAAGTAGTAGACAGAAGACAAAATTTTAAAAAGCTCGTTTTAGGCAAAAAAACATTATCCTTTCGATTTGTTCTGAAATAGCGGTATTCACACAATTTAAAACATATAAACATATTTATAATGACATAATGTGGAACAAATACGTCTGTGTGAAGTAAAAATAAAAGTTATTCAAAATAAAAACTTTATAGACGATGCTGTACATCGTGTTTCAGCTAACAGGTAAGTATAACTTTATTACTCTCCTCCACAATTTTTGCAAATCCTGACAAATCTTTTACCATGGCTGCAGATATATTTGCAGCGCCTTCAACAGCTGTAATTCTATTGTTTTGGTTCCAGGGAGCAACTTGGCATAATTTTTAGGCTTAACCAGCTGTATAATGAAGTCCTAGCGGCCGAACTGAGAATCTTTCTTCCACATAGAGCGCAGATAATTCTTCTACAGCTTTTAAAAATGAAAGTTCGGCGGGATATTGTGGAGCCAAAAAGAGGCCTATGCAAAAGGCATTTACCATTGCTAGTTCAAGCACGTTGTAAAAGACATGAACGGGCCAGGTGCGAGTCATTGCTCGAACACTGTCTTTGTGAAACAGCTGACCAATAGAATCTATTCCACTCATGGTTACGTTTTAGAACTTTACTCTGCGTTGTGGAACGCTGTAGAGTCTACTGTTTCTGGTTTATTTTTTCGAATGCCTCATTGAATATCACCCCTGAGTTCATGCTGCTGAGGATCAGGATATTATAGGTAGATTTTCATTCATAAGAAGTCAAAGGTCGAGTAATATTGTCATATTGTAAAGAACAGTAAGGCCTAGGGCGTTTCTCAGTGAGAAATGAACTTCCCTTCGCTTTTAGCTAAGATTACCGACGGTATGTTTCTTTCTCCATGCTGGCTCTTTAGCTAATGACCGAGAGGTGGAAAAATTAACCTTGCGACGTTTCTACCCTCATCCAAAAATATGGTATGGGACACCTCGGCGCAGTCGTTTCTGCGCGTTCGTCTGGACGCCACACCACTCCTTGACTTCTGTCGCCATTCAGTAATTCACTCCGTACTTGTCGGGCAAATTTCCCATTAACTGAGTGAAGGGACTCTTACTCTTTGACGGGAACAATTTTTCATCAGTGGTAATGCATCCTTGTAGCAGGCAATGCAGTTTTCTGTGAACTTGCCTTACATTTCAGAGACGGCAAAATTTGTCAGTACTCCTATGCTGAGCCCTAATATCCCTTTCATCAAACCTCAGAAATCTCAATATTTCTTTGAATCTTTTCCCAGATATAGTTTTAAAGACGAACCGGGGGAACCCTACCTTTGGTACCTTAGTGTACACACGGGTAGCGAAACTTATGAGTACGGCCAGCTCCACGTCTGAGGGTCTCTGTTACAGCAGGTGCAGGTTCATATTCCACATCACCTACATCATTTTCTTCATCTTCCCTGTATAGGAGTGGAGGTTAGTACTCTTCGAAACTTGCATCAGTATCCTCCAATACATCACATCCTGCTTGCGACTGCGATGGCGATATGTCTTGCAACGCTGGGAGTACCTCAGCCTCCATCAACACACGCTTGCAAGCCATTGTGCCTTTCGAACCAGTGCCAACTTAGTGACTAAGTGGACGAGTGATGGGTGGCAATTATGACGAAGGAGCCAGTTTTCATGCAATTTTGGACTTTTGAGCTGAAACATTCCCCTGATCGTTAGTTGTATGGAAAGAAGGCACACCGGGCCGCATGGGGCCGGGAGATGCGGACGCGCGGCCACCAGCAGCAACGACTCCATCTATGTCTAGATATGCTTTAAAGCGCAGATGGCATGACGCAAACCTAACTAAGCACATTTGTGGTAGGTCACTAGCACTAAAGAAAAATTGACATGCGACCGATAAGTAGACTATAGTTTCCCAAGTGTCACTCGCACACAATAGCATTGAAATTACAGTTGAAATCCATTGCCTAACCTCTTCTTATGATATATGAAATAAAAAGTGTCATATAGGAATAATAGAAAGTGTAAGCCATGAAATAGGACAGTTGAAATAGTAAAAACTGATGAATAACAGCGAAAAACAAGCAAGCGGTCAATTGGCCGCTCGCGGTCATAGTAGGTAAAACACGTGATTTCTCATGAACTCCGTTGTCAAAAATATTAATGACTTCATTTTTGCACATATAACTCCAAAAAATTAGAAGTCAACAAACCTTGGTCTCTTAATTCAAATTTGAAAAAAGTTACATGCAAAAGAAAAACGTAAAACGTCAATTGACCACTGTCGATCTTTCTAGTGTAAAAATGGTCCTTGAAGTGCCTTTGTCTTATAATAATGAGAAAAAAGTCCCTTTAAGTTTAATCATGGTAAATAAACTTTAAAGAGATAAGTCTGCACGATACCGGTCTTTCTAATATTTTTTTAAAATTTTATAGTCATACCTTCAATCTTACAAACCGTAATTTACTTATTCTGCAAAGACACTATTGACAATATTAAGATATTCAAAAATAAGGTGGCGCATTAACAATTACAAAGACATGAAAACACAAGACTTAAGTCTTTCAAATAACAAAATCACATTAAGCATGACAATATATATTCATGATACGATTAAGGACTAAACAGACCAAACCCAAAATTACCAAAGCAACTGATGTATGCCAACTTACTAGTGTTTTACTACACGCATTCAAATATTACTCATCAAAAATGAAATCGGCCGACACCTGACGACACACATTTCTATTTACAAGCCCGTGATTACAAACCATTGATATGCAGGGAAAGGAAATAAATTTAATGATGAAGATAATTTAAGAAATTCCAACTGATCAATAAGTTTAAGGAAAGGCCAAAATGACAATATAAGGAATGAAAATGGACTCCTAATCACCCATTTGCGTCATCCAGGCGGCCATCGGCGGGAAAAAAAGGATCTCGTGAACACGCGTTGCCCAAGGCTAAATCATGTTATTGTCCTTAATGACCAAAATGCATTTTTTTTCTTTTTCCCTGGTTTTGTTGACATTTTGGACTTCTTATTAATTTGAATGATGAAGATCAATTAGAATAAAATAATTAAAGGTAGTCCCTAAAATAAAAACGCCTACTGATGTGAAAAATTTCCTTTTCAATGATTAGTACGAATCGCAATAGAAAAAAAAGACCCAAATCTATGAAAGAACAGAGAACAGTGAAAAATTCCATTCTCATATAACTAGGAATCACAAGAGAATTTTAACGACCTAATTCTAAGAAATGACAGTCTCTACAATGCAAAAGTCAATGGAAAAAATAAAAAATAAGACCGTAAAACATCCAACTCCAGCGTATACAATATTAAGTAAATGTTTACGGTAAAAATGAAAGAATGACATTGATATTATAAGAAATATGACCGTTCAGAGCCGTTAACGTACAGCGATTTGCAATTTTTTTAACCTTCCCCTCGAATCCCAACATAATAAGCATAAGACTATTGCCCTCCAAATTTTTCCAGTGCTCTTTTCCCTCTCCAGCGTCACAATACTGCATAGATTGCCATGGCTTTTTGGTTACATTTGAATTGGCAAATCATTCGATGATCGATATCTAGCACCATTCAGGCCACCCGCGATAAAATCGAAAGCAAGTTATTCAAGGATTTTGTTTGAGTCGAGCGGCGACGGAACAAAAGAAAGCCTCCAGCCAAAACTGCACAATCGTGAATGCAAAGGTAAGAGGCGTGTCTATGAGATCACGTCTAGGTCCTTTACCGACGAAACGCCTAACGCAAACCTGCATCGTACCTTAAGGTTTAAAACAACAGCCACACTTGGCCGATCTCCATTTACGAGTTCTGATGCCAATGAAATATTTTCCCCACAAAGAAGTCTTCTCCGAGTTCTTCCTCACATTAGCTTCCCTTCACATGACGTAAATGTTCTTTACCAAATCCACATTTTTACGCATATCAACTTGGCTTTTAGAACTATATTTTCATCTTTAATTCCCCATTTTCTCTTGATTTGTGATCCAATTTTGAGGTTTATAGTTATAAAAGATACATACATACCCATCACGCCGTTCCCTTCCGGGGTAGGCATAGTCAAAATGTTTCACTCGTTGATACATAATTGTACACCTAACTCTGCTTCAATAATTTCCTCCATTCTGACCTATCCTTGCAAACCTCTTTTGCTTCATTCACCCCCATACACTGTTTCATACACGCCCTCCTGTTTTTAAGACTCCTAATATTCCTCCTCCTAAGAATTTCCTCAATCACATTCAACCACAACTTTCTCGGCCTACCTCTGCCTCTCACACCATTCATTCTACTCTCATATATCTGTTTCGTTATTCGACTCTCATCCATTCTCTCAATATGGCCAAACCAACGAAGCACACTCCTTTCATACACGTCCATTACTGGAGCATTTAACCCACATTAATTCATGACCCACTCATTCCTGACCCTATCCATCCTACTTTTGCCACAAATACTCCTCAGATAACTCATACCCACGGCGTTTAGTCTACTTTTATGTCTATCCTGACATACCCATGTTTCACTACCATCTAGCAAAGTGGGAAGAAGTACACTTTATTACACGGCAATTTTCGCTTCCTTAGATAAGCACTCATTCCTTGATATGCTCCACATGCTACCTACCACCTTCCTTCCAGCATTCGCACGTCTCTTTACCTCCTCATCAATTCTTCCATCTTTTGCATACATCTTACCTAAGTAAACGAAATCATCCACTCGATCAATTACTTCACCATTCGCCCTCATCATATAGTTATCCTCCCCATTCTCTTTATCAAAAACTACTACTTTAGTCTTGCACACATTTACCTTCAATTGCATTCTCTCCGTTGATTCACAAAACTTATCTAGGAGCTTCTGTAATCTCTTTTGACTGTCTGAGATCAAAACAGCAACATCCGCATATAGAAGAACTCGCACGTTTACATTTCCAATCAAAACACCGTCGTTTGCA
Source organism: Ceriagrion tenellum (assembly GCA_963169105.1). Classification (NCBI taxonomy): domain Eukaryota; kingdom Metazoa; phylum Arthropoda; class Insecta; order Odonata; family Coenagrionidae; genus Ceriagrion; species Ceriagrion tenellum. Next base: position 99,828,885 of record OY720643.1, read on the forward strand.
CTACAAGCGTCTCTAACACATCTGTCCATAAATACATTAAACAGCCATGGAGACATTACGCATCCTTGCTTTACACCCCGATTTATTACAAACCAATCACTCAGAGTCCCGTTAACTCTTACACTTGCTTTACTATTGTCATACATCACCATCATAACATTCAATAACTGCCCATTCACTCCATAGTCTCTCAGAACCTTCCACAACTTCTTTCTATTTACTCTGTCATATGCCTTCTCTAAATCGACAAACGCACAGTACACTTTCTTTCGGACACTCATACATTTTTCTATCGCTTGCTGAAGTGCAAAAAGCTGGTCACTACATTGTAAAAGATACACCAATAAAAATAATGCAAATCCATGGGATAAGTATCCAGGTTAGTATACCATTGAAATACAGATCGCAAGGCTCAAGATACACCAATAAAAATAATGCAAATCCATGGGATAAGAATCCAGGTTAGTATACCATTGAAATACAGATCGCAAGGCTCCGAGATAAAAACCAAGATCTAAATGGCACTCGACTTTGTGCAAGGGTGAGAGGATATTACCGGAAATAACTGTTTCGCATTTCTACCCATTGCTTTGCCCATGTTCATCCACTGATAATGCAGGGCCAGATCTACGATTCCAGGGAGTTTTTCATCACTTTCGAAAAATGAATTTCTGTCCCAATTCATTCAATAGCTTCAATAGCTCATCGCTCAAATATCTCACGGGCATCAGCACTGAACAAGGCCAGTTAAATACCGGTAACCAAGAGAGAAAGTATTTAAAATGAATCCGCAAAGAGCGCGCACAGTGTCTAATAGTAAACAAAACTAAATTCAACCCAAAGAAGAACTGAAAATTTTAAGGACGCTGCTAATGATCTTTCGAATGTGATCAACTGAGGCCGGTATTCAGAAGGCTGAGGTCAATCATTGTACAGTGAAATGCCCGCAGCGTAGCGGTACAGCACTCAAAGTTTTGGCTGTCGACCAAGAAATCTCGCGCTCAAATCTCACTTGATGCCCTTGGAATACTCCCAAAAAATTCCATGCGGTAGAATTTCCTGTGCACAAGAACTTCACGTTATCTAGTAGGCTGCCGAGGGAAAACTACGGGCTGTCCTATCCTTTCCGAATAATTGCGAAAGTCCAAGGGTTTAAATATTGGTTAAACACCCTCATCGAGGTAAGTTTTTTTTATAAAAACCAGTACTACTGCACAATGAGGTGCATTCGTTTAATATATTTCAACAAAAACAACCACCATCAGTTTGAATAAAAGTTTTCTATCAACAACACCATAAATATCAACACCATCCTATACAAATCAATTTCTCCCGAAATCATCGCTGCCGTTAACTATTCCCGATTACACATGCTTTCCAACTGCCAAAATCAATCGCTTTGGTATGAATAGCGATTCCAAATCATCAGCCAGTTAATTATTACGTTAAAATCAGCCAGTTAATTTTTACGTTAACATCAGTCAGGTAACGAATTTCTAGGAGCCTTGACAGTTTCTTTTCATTTTGCATTCCGTAAAACGATAGTAAAACATTTCATCATATTTTATACACTACACATTTTAATCGTGGGATATAGTTTAACTGCTTAACAACACATGAGAGATATACATTTCGGGCAATCATAACTCAAAATTTTAGAAACAGAAACTTGGCCTCGCACAAAATTGAGACATGTGGGATAAAATGAGACATGTAGGCAATTGAAAAGGGCAATCGTGGATTGATTTACCCATAAATTAATCACGGCAGCAAGAAAGCGTGATATACACACATATATCTACATCCCAACCAAATACCACTGTGGTGACTTTCCAAAAGAAGATAAGATGTAAAATGAAGGATTTGGATGGTTTATTATATTAAATTCTTGCACCCAAACTAGATATTAAACGCTGCGTGCACAAATTGACAAGAAATCTCATCCCTCTACTGAGGCTTGTAGAATCTATCATCCCATCGCCCCAGATGTGCCAATCCATTTTCTCCCATTGTCAATTCCAGACGCCGGAATCCCTCTGGTTTATCGGAACGGTGTTTGTTCAAGTGTTCCCGTGCATCTATCTCCCTTCTCTATTGCCCCTCTATCCAACCGTTAAGTGGCGGTGAGCACGTTGGCCCGTAGGCGTGACCGACAATGTTTGTTTGACCGGTTCTCGGGTGGCCAAAACCCTTCTAAATTATGGCGAGTGCCATATTTCTTCTATTTTGGACGGCGATGGCGGGTCAAAGCGTTTAAAATGTGTGGGTGGAAGGATTGTGGGGGTGTTAGGTGAGAGCGTGGGGGTAAGAACTGGAAGGTTTGGCCGTCGCAGGTCACGTGATCTAAGCAAACAAAAGCGGAACGTTATTTCCACGCGCGCATTTCCAACAGACGTATGGCGCAAGTCATGCGTTTTGCCCTAGAGTGCCTCGCGGTGTTCCCACGCGAGCCTATTTTCCCGCCAGTAAAAGACCAGAGTTTTTGATAGTTTTACTGCTTTTTCGTGTTTAAAAGGTCGGTGGAAGAAAAACTCGTAAAGCGCAAGTTCGCAGTTTTAATTTCCGACAAAAGAATTCGTCCATTCCAAACTAGGGGTTCCTTGAGATCCTAGCAATGCAACGGGTCTGGGTGCTTAAAATTACTTTCAGCAAACATTTCGGAAAAATATCCTGCAGTGAGCAAGCATTTTTACTCACTCACATTTATTACAAGCGAAGAAACATTTTATGCTGGACGTAAACTTTTCCCCAGAGAAAATATTATATCTATTTTATTCCATTGAAAAACTCGACTCATTAGGTATCAAAAAACATGCACACGTGACACTCAAGTGAAATGCAACTTAAATAAGACACACAAGCAGAAGGCAAAGTTTGTCCAAGAGATGCAAAATAACATTGAAGAGAAAATAAGAACGATCTAAAATAAGTTTTACAAACATAACAGAAAGCCATTGCTTTAGCCAGATGTGAATCTAGAGACACAAGCCAGTTATCTCATAGTCCAACAACGGTTAAAATGACGATGAACTACAATAAAATGGTAATCTAACCTTTGACGCCTAAGTTGTGTAGTGGAAAAAGCAAATATAACGTTTTTGTTTTTACCTCGAGCCATTATTTCATCTCCTTTCATGATTCGAATAACAGAGGAAGCAATCATAATCACGCTTTCAATTTAATATCAGAACTATAAAATTTTTCGAATATTTTCATATAAAGTAAAGAAAATAAAAAAAACGGCTTGGGTTGATCCCTATAACACATGGTTCAAAGCAAAGACCATTATAGTTTATAATAGATAACACCAGCCAAATGGAATGATTTCCTTCATAATGAACTTTAATTTATCGCTACCTTGTGATCGCTTGAAAGACTGCAACGTGTGATAATTTTAGAACCCGAGAATGTTGACGTTAATGAAATCACCTAACACAAGAATTGTCCAAGGACAGGAACAATACTTTATCTCTCGACTCTCGTGGCAGATTTCCTATGTCCTATGGAAAGCAAGTATCCATACAAGTCGCAGGAGGAATGTCAAAGAAAAAAGACTCATTAAGACAAATGAAAAAAATTGGCTACACATTAATTACTGTTCCAGGGACAAATCTGACATTCCAGGTGCACTGAAATCCCATAAAGTACGTTGAGCTATTTTACTAATCTCACGTGTTTTCTTTAACTTCGAATGTTTCACCACTTCGCGTTTATTTCATTTGATATGAGCATCAATTGTCATGGGTCCCTAATAGCGATATCAACTTAACATAATTAGTTTCAGAAAAAGAATACCTAAATGTACCCTTTTGACATCTTCCACACATCGATACAAATTATCATGAAGATAGGATCTTCATTGAGACAACTACTTAATTCGTAACAAATAAATTACGAAAAATTGATCTATTTTAGTGGTCTTCTTAAAAAAACTTCAGCGGCATTCTCATAGGTGAGATAAAATACTGATAAAATATTACTTAATCGCTCGCAAAAGATGATAAAGAGATAAAATTTTACGTCCAACTTGGTAGAAAGAATCTACTTATACTCGTAAATAGAAAAGTAATATGCCGACAGCATTCACAAATCTGAAATGTATCCGGCCGGAATAATGCTTAGAAATAAATAAAAAGTTATAGAAAAAATATCACGAACCAGTGGCCGGCTTCGATCCTCTTGGACAGTTGCAAACAGACTCGTGCCGCCCGTCGAATAGACACTGACCGCTACATTCAGCCTCCAAGCAGTCTGAGAATGAAACAAAATATAGACATTATCCACACATTGGTAGCACCCTCAGGCATACTACAAAACTGAAACAACGTTGAAATTTTGCGGCATAGTCCAATGACCTTGCAAAAGGCCAAGAAGTCTCCAGCAGGGTCAAATCCTTTTGGGCCCATAAATAGAAACCCAAGTTATCTCATCCAATTTTATGCAATGGAATGGAATGTAATGAGGCCGAAATGTGAAATTTACGTGGCCCACTCTCTAATATTGTAGGGTTCTTCAAGAAATTGCTGAAATGAGGACAAACTGTTGTGCTCTTTGTCTTTGCTAATTACAAAAATGGATGTTTTATTGCACAAATATTCAATGTACTAGTGAATGTCACAGCCTGAACACGAGGTCAACTTGTGACTAATATTTTCTAATAGGTTCTAAAAAAGTAAGAGTAAAAATATCGCTACAGTATGGAACCAAGACACTTCAATCATAATAGAAATTCACGAAAAACACCTAACTGGCAATATTTGAAACTACAAGAAGCATCACATTAAGTACATAAGTACTAATTAAAACTTTAAAAGTTTTCACAAATCGAACTGCTAATTAATTTAACTTAAACACAATTTCAAATAAATAGTAATAAAATCACATAATTTGATCTCAACGCCGTAAAAAAAGAGTTGCATACACATTAGCATATACATTTTGTAACATATGTCAAGAAGTTTGAGAAAAATAATGCAGGACACGACCAATTCCAATCTAGTTTTTGCAATCTCAGAGCTTTTACATAGATGGAATGCTTCTTTTAAACTTTGGAGTGGAAACTTTTGATTCAGCGCGCTCAAGATAAATGGAGGAATCAGAATTGCTACACGAGTACAAAGCGTTAGAATGCAGGGCGAACACGTAAAGGCCGAGATGGCCGCAGTTCGAATACAATCCAATTTATTTCGAAATGGATAAAACAGCAGCGAGTGACTTACCCGTGTGGTTTCCATCGTAGGCGACTCTATTTTGACAGAGCGGACCGATAAAGCCTTTTGGACACTCACAGCGTATCGCTGTCGATCCGATATGCCTGCAAATAAATGGAAGGCTGAATTTAGAACAGTACAATAGGTATACTATACATATTAAAAATGAATTCATTGTTCGCAATACGCAGCCAAAAGATTTCACGAAACATAAGGGGTAAGAGCAAAAATAATACGAGCCCGACGGACAGATTTCATTAATTATTTATACCCTTAAAAAGACATTACTCATGAAAGCTGTTATTGAGACTGGTTAAATGGATTGATAGGTAGACCTACCAAACAATCCATCGAACATAATGAGCAAAACTTTAATTAAGATCACGTCTCGCATTTCGACTTACCCACTGAAATGCATAAACTTCCGCCTTTAGGTTATACTATGAAATAGTAGAAAGAAAACGCCATTTATTAGGCCAAAAGGGCGGGACCTAAAACTTATGTAAAAAGTAGAAAATATTTTTGTTTCGGAACCAATAAAAGGGTAAAAGCTAAAGGATAACGTGATCACAAATTATATGAAGTCACTGCTTCACCAACAACAGAGAGGCACAAGTGACAAAGAAGATGCACAAATAGAGCAAAACACTATATAATGAACAAGATCCATGCCTAATCCAATGGCACAGGTTAATCATACGATGATTATTAAGGCATCCATCTCATACAATGCCAGTGCATTGAATAAACACGTACTAAATCGAATAATGCTGTACATTAGTGTGAGTTATGCTACAAGTAGCAATAAGTAAAATGCCATTAAATAAGGTAAGTTGCGGCGATTTAAAACCTAGCCAGCAAGGCACTTCTCAAGTAAGAGCCAAAGTTGAAACGATGATGAAATCAGTCGAAAAAACTTAGCGTTAAATAATGAGATAACGATAATAACATAAATATGCACGCATTTCTCCGTAAACTTATAAAAGTCAGAGAAGTATAAATATCTTAAGGTCACTTTAAAGGGGTCGTGGAGACCGTTTACATGGGTATTATTCCACAGAATAAAAAAAACATTACAAAACATCATAGAGAAAGAATTTTAAGCACCTTCTACATTTAAATTAAAAAGTAGTCGTCAAAAGTCACATATCCCATGAGTAAATTTTTAGTGGAGGAAAACATTGTATACTCCCTTATCCATTTAGTAATAATTTAAAACACAAGGAAATTAAATTGAAGGATACTTAGATGACATTTGATCTACCTATACGCAGACCAGTCATCGTACATTTACATTTCTTTTAAAATTTCACTAAATAATGATTTCAAATGCTCCCACTGAGGATTTAATTGAAATCCGAACGAAAAAAATGCCCATAAAAAATTGGCACACGCAGTTATGTTGAATTCGACTTTGGGTACCCTGTTGGGTCAGGATGACAGACAGACGTAAAAAGAGATCAAGCCTAAAGAAAGATTGGGTCCAGACAGACTTAGACAGTGGGGGAGGCATGTGGGAATGGAAGTAATTGAAAGCTAATGGAGTGTTGAAAGACCAGGGGACTACTGCGTGAGTGGAATGCATTAGCATAGAGTAGAGGTTGAGCTTTGAATGAGGGGACTGGCGTGAAAGAAAAAAGTGCGGATAATAGGGATTTGGACGGAGGAAGACGAAAAATGTGGATGTCATGCATGGTGGACATACAGGTGAAAGGCAGTGAGAGAATTAGGTATCACCCAATCCCTCAATCACGAAAAAATGAAAGCGATTCCCGATGACAATTCCATTTCCAATGAGCGGCCTTGCGCAAATCGAAATGGTATTTACGCGAAGGCTTAAATTTCAATCGTGATTTTTCCATTTTAAGTATTTACTCTCTCCATTCCTATTTAGGTAAAAGCATAGCTGTCCGATAAAAAAATTATTTCCAATTCCAAATATCGACGAAAATAAATGCACCCAAGGTCCCCGATAACTTTTTACAAAATCTCTGAATGATTTTCGCCAGCATGTATTCGATTTCTTGACTGTACAACCGCGTATGAACATTACTCAATAAACGAGTACAATGAATTAAAGGAGTATAAATTCGTGAAGATAACGTATAAAATCATCACACAACATTTGTAATTTAACGCGAAGCAATATAGCTTTTACCGGTTATGCTAATAAATCTCTTCAATTTACTCAGTAGGTAAGCGTAGTGAATTCTTAATTATTTCCGACACAATCCGGATTTGAATGTTTTTGGAACGGATGTTTTTCTCAACTCATTCCAAGCAATCATACTCAAAATTTAATCGATACTTTTCCATAACATTAAAATTTCATGATATAAGAAACATTGCTGAACCTGATTATGCCGAGGATAAGAAAAACACACTATAAATATCAAAGATTGCAAAATAGTGCTACACACATTTATTAAACATTATTATGGTCACGAAAGATGAGACCTCCCTCGAAGCGAAGCCGACAGCAGTTGAGTCTACATTTCGAACATGTCTTTTCAAACACAACCGAAACAATATAGAATTCGTTTTCAGGTCAAGATACGAGTTTTCATTTGTGCCCCTATGATATTGGCATTTACACAACTCAGACTATCAATCACAGATAGAAAGAAGACTTTTCAGTTTTGCTGAATAATCTTAATTTTCATCCCATTTTCATGTCTTGGTGCTTCGTAAAAAGCTGTCCTCAGTTACTGAAGGAGAAAAAAATTAAAACACAATTAGTCTGTTATGAAATTGTTTGAGAGTATTTATCATACATACTATGGGAAGTATAAACAAATATAACTTTATGACCCATTATATCAAAAGTTACTCGAAGGGATTAGTCATACGCGAATACGATATACCTCCTTTGTATAACGTGCTTCTTACAACTGTTCAAAACATCGAAAAAGTTTACTCAAACACCTCATATTGAGCAACTGATAATTACTACTATTCAACGTATGCTCTTTTCTTTAGTATGGTAGATACCTATGATAAATTTGCCTGGGATGAATAAGTAAGCCTGGTTGGTGGCAACTGGTTATTTGCCATACATATTCTTACCCCTTAGCGGATTATTACGGTAAAAAATATCTATTTCGACATGAGTAAAATGCAAAGTGCAGCCGGAAAAGAGAAATCGTTCAATAAATGAATTATCATATAAAAAACTTCATAAAAAGGTGATTATCGGTGCCGTAAAAATATAAATAGATTGCCCAGTTTCCGGTGCCGTCAGAACAACGGAAAATTTTTCCGAGGCTTTTCATGCTGTTTATGTTAGTTTGTAGCAAGAATATAAAATTGAAATAGTTTCAACCCTGCGTAATTTATCTTTAAATTCCAAATGACACTTAGAAATATGATTATTTTCCCAAATGCTACAATTGACCGTGTTTACTCACACTTAGTTATAGACATATAAATGTCATTTATGACATCAACTTCCCTCAAAAATACGAGCATTGCCTCGAAATGGCTGTAGGTCGAATGAGGCAACCCCGAATAGTTTTTTTATTCTTTTATATACAATTCATCTCTCTCAAATGACCGTTTCTACAAATGTTAATTGAATTGTATAATGTTTTCTCAGCTCTACCCATGCCTTTTCTCCCATAAATGTATGGAACAATTCGAAATATATTTTTCTCCTCAGTCTTAACGACCTCAATTCCGGTGCATCAAGCAATTTTGTTGCACTATCTGTTCTCTTAAGTTTGGAAAAGCTCCGAAATTTGATAAAAAGGTTCAAAATACTTTAACTGTACATACAGTAGTGATATAGGTCTTGTTTTGCCAACACTGAAGAATCCACTCCACAGTGAACAGGGGAAAGCGATAGGGAATATACACCGCTGTCCATCGCTTTAATGCGCTCTTGGCTTCAAATGATAAGACCGCAACGTTACAGCGAGTGACATCCACATCCGAAGCCATAGAAAACAACGACTAGGAACTGCAGGTACCCCAGGAGGTCATCAACCTTTGCCTCCAAAGCCGCGATTACAGCTGTTTTGGGGCTTCAAATGCCTCTACGCCCAGAGCTTTCTGTCTCCCTCTCCCGTGCGTGTGGAGTTACATGGAATGGGATTAAGGTCCTTTTTGAGGGAAGGTAGTAACACCATCGCGCATACAAAAGGAAAGTAACTAATGACTATCAGTACAAAAGCGTAAGGCTCGCTTCATGCAAAGGATTCTAATCCCCTTCTTCTCCGCTCCCTCATGGTGAAGCCAATGAACGTTGAAACCACTGACTAAAAAGAATCGAGACTCATACTGCCTCGGTAATACTCTAAACTTTTTTGAACGAACGATCTTTTGCAAACTAAGGCAGTACCTGTATTCCGATTAAATGTACCATAGTGAAGGATAAAAATTTTTATTTTTTGTACAATTCTTGGGCATGACGGTTATATTTTTAGCCACCAATTAATCCGCTGCGCTTGCAGGTTGTGATATTATATATTTATACAACGCTAAGTCATCTTTCCACGGCACAAAGGAAAACCTATCCCGCTACAAACATGGCAAAAGAAATGTTTGTCCAAAATATCGTCAATACCAAAATTAAAATGTTATACCACACGAGAAACTTACTAAATAAACTATAAACTTTGCTCCAATTATAGCGGTTATTAATGACAAAACTTAGGTTTAAATGCCTAGTAATGAGACAGGTGGATGATGAGGACATTCATTATGATAAACTCTCATATTACGATGACTTGCAAGGAAGACCTCCTATTGCAGGAATAAAAATTATTTTCCAGCTAAAATAGCGATACACGGTTAGATATGCCAAGCCGTTAGGCATACAATGGGTCTTACAAAGCCCTGAATATAGTTTCAGATTAGGCTTCCTCGGTAAATAATCGGTTTAAAGGAGATGGAATCCTGACACTGATCACTATCTATCAAACCAGAGTTACGGGTCAGAATACCACCGGGTTAGGAGTTTCACCAAACAGTAAATGCTTTTGTGGTGTTGCCCATTGTAGCTTATTAAAAGGTTTATTCAAAAAGTTATTAGAGGCTGTCTCCATGACCGTGAAAAACTAGTACTATTTTAAGTAAGACACATCAGTAAAAAAACTACTTGGAGCAAGTTACATCAGCCATACCATAATGGTGAAGAAGCCTATTACTTATTATCATAAGGGCTCCCTTTACATTCTCCTCTCAAAATAAATTGTCTCGATAAAATTTATTTTTATTATGTATAAACCGACAAAACTTATTCACAGACTCACACAGTCGTAGACACAAATTCTTGGGTATTTCAAATCGATCAGGAGGGCGAATATTTTCAGGTGATCATCATAATATGAAATTCGAGTCAGAAAATAATCGAAAATCTCGATATTTTGCCCTTGGTTCGACACAAGATTAGATTTCAATTTGAAATGAGACTAAGCAGGAAAAACAAAAAATTTCCCCGTAGAACATTTTCCCTTTATTAGGATGTGCTCATTAAGTAAGGCGTATGACTCTTGTAATTAAACGACGCCAAAACGTAAAATTCAATATTTGCTTTCGCGTAAATTACGTTTATTACACCTTAAATTCTTAAATAGCTTGTATTCGCTAAGAATATTTTCATCAGTAGGTATCAATTCGAAAATTGGTTTGATACAAGTCTCAACTCCACCGTTCTCTCCACCAAACGACTCATTGCCACATAATTATTCACTTCAAAGTCCTTCAAAATCCGCCAGCTGTATTACAGTATTGGTTGCCTCAGTCATTCATATAATTCATTTTCGCTTCCATTATTTATTTGACTAAGCTTTTATATGGCAAAATATATCGACCTCTCTTATCTCTCCTTCCTCTCTAAGTATTCATTATCGTCAAAATGTTGGTAGGATTTCTTCACTGTTGATTTTTTATTCATTTGGTCTTCATCATGTGGATGCATCTACGATGACCTACGCTCTGGATGATCTGAGATACAGCTCGTTATCTTGCGGCTCTAACTTTTCAATTTCGCTAATTCGCATTATTGGCTGAATTCGAAAATATATTCCTATAGTGAAAAAATGGCAGCTCACAGAAATTATTATCACTCTAATTATAAGGATTAGTAGGGCAGAGCAAAGAATATATACAATATTCTTCGATATATTTTCTTCCTTGTAAGTGTTACTTATTTTCTGAGATGTTGGTCATCATATTCGAGGCAAAATCAGACCATATCACTTGGGTTATTCGATACTTCACAGAACTCTGAAGTAATAAAATTAATTGCCTTTATATGGAAAATTAGGCGGATAGTTATGACGGTTTTTTCCAGTCAATTTTTGAAGCTCTGCGAACGAGGTTTCAGAAGTATTAAAGCCCCCGCGAACACAAGTTACCTTCTTAAAGCCACGATTTGCCCCATTAGCGAAACTAACCCAGATACGTTCGACCGTCACAGAATTTAAGCGCAGCAAGTGGGGGGTTTTGCCGGGAGCCTGACGTCTCTTTGGCCCGGGAGTGGCGTTCGTTTTTCTTCCCGGCAGCGCGGAACGGTTTAAGCGCCGGAGGGGAAGCCAAAACGCCGCACAGCCAGTTTCCTAGGACCTGCTGGATAGCTGCAGGAGCAACACGTAAAAAAACTAAGAGCGTAGGGATGAGACGTGAGTGCGGGGAGAAAGATACGAAGATTTCATCTGCATTGCCGGCCAAGTTAATGCTATCAAGGCCATTCTTACACTCATTCCATGGTCATGAAGCTAAAGGGGTTATAAAATGAGGCCAAGGTTGTTAATTTTCTAACATCCCACATTTTATCTAGCGTGGCTAAAATGTTTGTCCCTTGGTGAGGGGTTCTAAGCATTGCATGCCCCTTGCCCTTTTCCACATATCTCAGGATATCATTCCCCATTTCAAATATTAAAACCTAAATAATAACCTGATTCCGCAAATAAGAAGAATGCGAATGGTTAGAAATCCATTTGAAATAGAGTTATATTATAAACTTTCTCGAGCGCCGCAGAATAATTTGAAACTAAATACACTATTACCAATGGTTTGACCACGACTTCGTTTAACATCCGCATGAATGGCCACCGCTATAGTTGCAATGATCCGCCTTCGGTTTCCGTTTCCTTCCCTGTCACCACCCACGTTTCTTCCCACAACTCCACCTTTAAAAATATTTTTAAGGTTGGTATTCTAGCCTCCCTTCCCCCATCATCCTTCCCCCTCCAACTAAAAGATCTTGAGCCCTCTAGCATTTAGTTTTTCCAAGCCTTCTCTCCGCCAAGACTTAAAAAATCCCATTAAATTCTTCTATCACCTCTGCTCCTTCAGATCTCTTCCTTTTAAATTTCCTCAACTTCCCGCTTCCTGCCCCTACCATTCCTCTCTCTCCACCTCCTCCCCTTCCCCCCATCCCTCCCTCCCTTCCTTCCACCTCAGTTCTCCCTTCCTTCTCAGTCCTCTACGTTCTTACGACCAAGGTGCCAGTAGCACCGAAATATTAAGGAACTATCCGTGTGTTATATTTTTTGTGTTTCTGTGATTATCGTCTGCCTTCCTGTGGAAAATTTTATATATTCATCACACGAGCAGAGTCTTCTACGCTCTTGCGAACAAGGTGCTAGTGGCACCGAAATATTAAGATACTCTGTAAGTGTGTTCATTTTTTTGTTTTTCTGTGTTTAGCGTCTGCCTTTCTCTGGCAAACAGTTTTTATATATTCGTCACGTGAGTGATCCTAAGTGTAGTTATATATATATATATATATATATATATATATATATATATATATATATATACATACATATACATGACAGAAATTGTAAATTATCAAATGAAAATATCTAAATAAGTGTATATCTTGACTCATTTTTTCACGCGGTGCATTTGAAACTCCATTAATATATATATATATATATATATATATATATATATATATATATATATATATATATATATATATATATATATATATATATATATATATATATAAAAGTTTGCCAGAGGAAGGCAGACGACAAACACAGAAAACAAAAAAATGATGAACACACTTACAAAGTTTCTTGATATTTCGGTGCCACTAGCACCTTGGTCGCAAGAGCGAAGACTGAGAAGGAAGGGAGGGCTGAGGTGGTAGGAAGGGAGGACTGAGGCGGAAGGAAGGGAAGGAGGGGAGGGACAGGGGAAGGGGAGGAGGGGGAGGGAGAGGAAAGGTGGGGGCTGGAGGCGGGAAGTGGAAGAAATTCGAAAGGAAGAAGTAGTATGGGCAGAGGTGATAGAAGAAGTTAGTGGCATTTATTGAGTCCAGGCGGAGAGAAAGCCTGGAATAAGTAAATGCAAGAGGACTCAAGATCTTTGATTTGGAGTGGGGAGGAGGAAGGGGGAAGGGAGGCGAGAATGCCAACCTTAAAAATATTATTAAAGGTGGAGTTGTGGGAAGAAAAATGGGTGGCAACAGGGAGGGAAACAGAAATAGAAGGTGGTTCATTACAACTGGAGCGGTGGCCATTCATGCGGATGTTAAGGGGAGTGGTCGTCAAACCGATGTAAAAACTAGGGCATAATTGGCAAAGAAGGATATAGACAACATTATGGGAAACGCAGGAGAGTGAGGGGACGGAAGGAAGATGAGCGGCAAGGAATTTATCAGGCAGAGGCTGGGTGAGAAGGATGCCACAAGTTTTGCAACGTGGGCGATTTCACGGCGTCGGAAGGGACTTAGTAGGTCGGGAGATTGATTTGGAAAGAGGTTTAGTGATTTTAAAGAGGGTGGAGAGGTTGGGAGGGCGTCTAAAGGTGAGAGAAGGACAGCGGGGGAAAATTTTGGAAGTGGTTAGGTTGTCAGAGAGGATGGGGTAGAGGTTTTTGATTAAGCGACGGATGGAGTGAGCTCCAGGGAAATAGGTGGTACAGAGGGAGATTTGATCATGAGGAAACTTATTAAGAGAGAGAAATTTAGAAGAAGAGGGTCGCTGTAGGATTTTTTTCTGAAGAAGACGCTCAGGGTAGCCTCTGCGAAGGAGGGATTGGTGGAGATTAGAGAGAAAAAGGTCAAGGGATTCGGGATTGTTGCATATTCGGTGACGACGGATAGAGAGGGAAAAGGGGAGGGATCGTTTAGTATGAGAGGGGTGGCAGCTGTTGAAATGGAGATATTGTTGCTTGTTGGTGGGCTTGATATGGACAGAAGTGTGGAATTTAAGGTTACTGAGGGAGATGTCTACATCCAGAAAGGTAATTTTAGAGGCAGAGATGTTAGAGGTGAAGGAGACAGAGGAGGAGGAGTTTAGGGAGGAGATGAAAGAGTTAAGGGAATCAAGGCCATGTGACCACAGAAGAAAAATATCGTCAATGTAACGAAGCCAGAGAAAAGGTTTAGGAGAGCAGGACGAGAGAAAAGATTGCTCAAAAGCACCCAAGAAGAGGTTAGCATAGGAGGGGCTGAAACGACCACCCATGGCACAACCTTTAGTTTGGATGTAGAATTTGTTATTGAAGGAGAAAGCATTATTAGTAAGTATAAAGTTCAGGCGGCGGACACAACCGCCTTCGGCCTTATTTGTTTACTTATTTTTAATTAATTCCGTTTTTAAGCAATGCTAAAAATTTTACTGAAAGGAAGCTATTTCATGATCTATGATTAACTTAAACTAAAAGACGATGTCATTGAGAATTAAATTTATCTATGGCTTTATAAAACTATATCAGATTGTAAGAAAGTTGACATAAATATCAGAAAGGCATACCTCCAACTCCATTCCATAAATATTAACCACCTGATTAGTAAAATGACTATATAGCCAGGCCTAAAATAGTGGGCCAAAAAAGTGGCTCCACTGCGTTGAAATAAAGACAAACATTATACTCACCTTCACTATAGATGCACGAAATCAAAAATGTATACTTAAGGAACGCCTATCACCATAAAGCTAGATAAGCTGGGTATTTAAAAATTATCATTTAAGAAGACTACATCGATTCCAGTTTGGGACTAAAACAATAATTCGGTTCCTGTTATTTTATGTTTTGTTTTATTTTATTGTACTATATGTATTATTTTACTTCAATAGATGTTTATCGTATTTTCATATAAGGGCAATCGAATGCAATGACTATCCAAATTCTACGTGTAAAAACGTTTTCAGACAAAATAGCGTCCTTTCATTAATTATGAATATATTGCCTTCCCAGGAACAGCTTTTGCCCTAGGCTGCATATAAAGGAATTAATACTACAGAATACGGAAGATTTGAAGAAAGAAATCTAAATTCTGGTATCTCTGGTAGCAGGGAATGAGAAGACGACAAGGAAGACTTTCAAGGAAGGCGACTTTAAATCTCCGCATGAATAGAAGGATAACAGAAAGAGAAATGGCGAGAATGGGAGAGAGGGTCGAGGATGGGAAAGCTAATTTAAAGAGGTAACCTAAAAGGAATAGGAGTAGGTTTATAGGACTAAAGGACAAATCCATAATAAAAATAATATTTTTTATTTATAAAACCAAAAAATGCCAGTAAAAGCAGATGTATATTGTAAATTCAGTTGTGAATGTCACAGCAGTGTTCGTGATAAAAATAGGATGGATAGGGTAAGGAAAGAGTGTCACGAAAGAACGTGGGTTGTATACTCCAGCAGTTGAGACGAATTGAGCAATGCGCTTCCCCGATTTGGTCATGTTGAAATAATAGAAGAATAACGACATAGGTGTCCAAAAGAGGAGTGAACGTTGTAACAGAAAGATAAAGACCAAAAAAGCCAAGGGTGAATGCGTAGGAACAGATTGGTTAAAGGAGGGATACTTAAAGTTGGAGTGTGTATGAAGTATTGGATTGAAGGACTGTTAAGAAGACGAATAATAGGATCCTTAAGAATTAGAAAATTTATATCAAGCAATGAATGCGTGTAATATAAGCGAAAGAATTAATAAGACAGACGTGTTTGAATGAAAACATTAGTATTAGTTCTTTAACTCCGAGTAACCCGAAAGCGAATGATATGAGTGAAAATGTATATTAGACACAACTGCTTAAAACGTACGAACTACATACCAACATAGAAAGTTTCCTTTAAAGCCTCAAACTTTGCACTACGTAACAATGAAGATTCTTCAAATTACACCGGGTTATACTTCTAACACTAATTATTACTGATCGCTTCCTCCGCTGGAGCCGCTCCCCTCCTTACCTATTTTTTTTCCTAAGACCTTGCAAACATTCCGTGAAGGATAAAGAAAAAGGAGGTAAATCTCACGAAAGAGTAAGAAGGGCCCGCAGAATGAAAGAGAAGACGCAGAAGAAGAGGGGATATGCGCGGTTCGCGGACGGCGGGTATTAGACCTCCGTAAGAGAGCGAGCGGTGAGCATGGAAAAAAGCCGCGTGTGTGTCGAGGGGGAGAGGGAAGAATTCTGAAAAGGAGGGAGTGAGGGAAAGGATGGGAGGACAGGGAACGTAGCGCGTGCATTATGGATGATGCGAAGTGAAGATGGAAGAGGAGTAGTCTGACGTCGGGCTCGATTATATATATTTTTTTCACCCGGCCGTGTGGAGGCGCCCGCCCGCCGCAGGGAGGTGGTGCCGCCTGGAGAGAAGGGCAAAAGCTATTCGGACAGCTCAAGATCGACATTCACGCGCTCGCGAGAGGCGACGGGCCGGGGTTGAAAAGATCGCGCACCGGGGTTTTACGGGGGAAGGAGGCGAGACTCATAGTGAGGGCCGAGAGGGAAGGAGACGAGGGTTGAGGCAGATGATGGAGAGAGTGGGGAGGCATATGAGAAAGAAGACAGCGAGGCATGTGACAGGGATGAGAAAAGATATGGGCCTCTCAAAGCTTGACGTTCATTTGTTCGGACCAAGGACTATTTTGCAATCACGTTTCGCACCTAATCTTAGAATAATGAAATTATTCTCAGATTATCCACAAAACATACCCATCAGACCGTACCTATTCCGAGAGCGGACAGTCTATAAAGTAATATTCTAGATGACAGGCCTGCGAAGCTGGCACTGCTTCAAGAATTTCAACCATGCAACCCAGTCATGCCTCTACCCCAGAGTCGAGCCAGCGATCATTGGGTTAACGGGAGAGAGCTTACACCACGCTGCAAGTGGGGCAGGAATTAATTAAGCACCCTCTATATAACTTGCTGAGACTCGGATTTCATTGACACACGACTGTCGGCTTATAACTTCTGTGCTCCTCATGTACCACGTATATTCCTCTCCTGCAAAATGTTTTTACCAATATCAGATATTTGTAATCCTTAGTTAGCCTCCACTACTACTTCTATACTCTCTTCTAATGGTTGACGCAGAAAATGGCAAAACTCACTGCGAATGAATTATGATGCGAATGAATTTCAACAGAGCATGAATTACATTTTTAGAGGTAAAATGATACTTCTGTCACCTGGATACAATCATACATGGTCCCTTTACTGGAGGGACCAATCCAAAAGATGTGATCCTCGATGAAGATCGTGAAGGCGACTCAGCTTTAATAATTTCCCATACTGCTCTATCATAGCCTAAGTCTTGTCCTAAGTCTAAGGTTAAGATACCTTATTTTAATTAGGTAAGTACACTCTCTTGAACCATTGGAAAATCTGACCAGAAAATACCCTTCCCTTATAAGCCTTCGAAACCTGGTGCTGGAGGAGCATGCAGAAGATAACATGGACGGACAAAATGAGAAATTATAAAGCGTACAAAAAAGTAGAAGAGGAAAGGACCATGTCGAACACTATACAAAAAAGAAGAACCATATGGATAGGATACATTTTGAGAAACAATGGGTGAGTGAAGAACATAATTCTAGGCAAAAAAGAGGACAAAGTCTCAAGAGGAAGAAGATTCAGGATTAAGTTCATGAACCTAATATAGAGGAAAGTGCATAGGTAGAGATACCAGGAAGTAAGGGACCCAGTATTAGATAGGGAAGGATGGAGGGCTGCAGTCAATAAATCTAAGAATTGGACGACCAATGATGACTCTCTTGTACTTTGGATTCAAAATGTTCCTCCTCTTTATAGTCTATTCCACCCCATTCCCTCATGTCTTTCACTGTCTTCCCATCTCGGACTAAAAATCGTCCTTTAACATGGATAAACAAACCAAGAACACACTTATCGTCCAACACATTATTTATTCACCCACGCATTCCTAAAAGTATCCCATCTCCTTTTCCCGCAAAGACTTCCCTGATACCCCATGCCCACCAAATTTATCCTATTTTTGCCTACTCTGGCATAACCGAGTCACGCTGACATAAAATATAATTAGAGTACCTATGGTATTTTCACTGCAATTTTGCTCACTCATATGACAAGTGATATTTCATTGATGAGAAAAATATATTATTTCACGGCCCATTCATATAATGGATAGAAATGCTACTATTTATAAAGCAAAAATATACTTTGGTCTTCCATGCTCGTACTCTACAACACAGTAGTTACTCTCTACATTCAAATTAATGATGCAAATACACAGCGAACCTGCATGACAGCGGACATGTTTTTGAGGATAAATCCAAGATGATCATCGAAAGCAAAATGTGAGCCCATTTACATCAACCGACACACGTATCCCCTCTTGTTTTTCTTCGCCATTGCAAATCCACCTTCTCTTCAACCAATTAGTTGCCAGCTATTTGGTCAAAATACTGTCGTAGGGATTATTGCCTAATTGACTTAATTGACTCTACAGTAAAATAATCATGATTTACATGTTGATCATCGATTCAGAGATGATTCAGCCTTTAAATGGATGTGCACCATTCCTGAAAAATCAATTTTCAGGCCATTGACCTTTGTATCGCAAAAAGCGCAAAAATCTAGTACGTAGATGAAAAAAATAATGCTTTTATCATTCAACGCTAGAAACACCCAAGCAGGGAAAGCGTATTTTCACGCTTGCTTGACACCAACCACATAGGAGAAAATGAATTTTAAAACATGCCTTGAAATCGGCCATTTTGCTCGAATGGTTCCCGGCGATATGAAACGATGCAAACGTAACCTAAAGAATACGTTCTAGCTGAAATTATTATCTTTGAATCCAAATATTTTCTAGCACGAAAGTTTCATATAGTCTCTGTAATCGAGTAAGACAATGAGAATACACAGCGCTCTCATCATCAGGTCGTCCCGCTATGCCCACGATGCAATATGGCTGTTCAGTCTATTTTAGCTGGAAAGCACCGAGGCTCGGCCCTGCGCCAGTTGTGTCTTGCAGGATTTGATCTTTTCGCCTAGCTTTTCGAAAAGTATCCACTCCCCTTGAAGTTTCCCTAATGGTCTTCGTATAATACGGCTCTACTGCTTCAAAGAGATATTGTTGCCGAACGTGAAAATTTGTATTAAAAAGAAAATTAGATTTTGGGAAGGACCGTGGCCACAAATGACTACGGAGAATCTGAGAAAGAGCCGAGAGGAAGATATATAAAAGGCAAAAAGGCATAGGGCTGAGATGCTATGAGATGAGGAAATTCCTAAGTAATGTAATGTCAGAAAGGACAATTTACTTCAAAAAATAACAAGTTCTCAACGATTGCCTCACATTATCTCATTTTTTCTAGAGCAGGATATCATTTAAATACTAATACTAAGCCTAAAACTTATGTGTCAATCACGTAAATGAGGTTTTTACCTATGTGTAACATTCATTCATTACTTTCATTATACCAGGTGTTCTTTACAAACTGATTATTGCGTACTATGGTGAGGTATTTGTAATTCTATTTTGACACAATACCTTCAACGAGAAACTAGGACACTGATTTAAGAGGCAAATGTGGTGTCAAGCATAAAAGAAGCCTAGGTGGACAGTAGAAATTTCATTGGAAAATATTTTTTCAGCCATTCCGACTAAAATATCATTACTCCCATTAGTCTGATATCCTTTATGGATAGACACTTAATACTTATTTCAAGATACGATTCGATTAAAGGAGATTCAATTGTTTATGTCACGCAAGTATTGTCAAAAAAGTATATCCAAATTAATAACCAGCCAACTGTATTATTCTTGATTCGTACATGACTTCTTTTTAATTGTCATTATCATAAATTTTAACATTTCTTAACTCAACGATACACTGCCATTAAAGGGACATCAAAATGGTTGACAATGTTAGTGATTCCACTCATAAAATCTTACTTAGGATCATAAAAAATCCATTCTACACGCAATAAATTTCGACGCTATTAAATACTTCAATTTCTTAATAATTAATTATCAATAATAACATGAATGTATATCTATTATTATCATCTATAAATCGATGTTCCTCACGATTTGTGATTTAGTTTTCCATTCGGTTCCACAACTACTTACGTTTTAGAATAAGTATACAGCAAAGGAGGATATTCCGTAGTTTAAGAAAAGTCGGCATGATCTGCGAAACGTGGTCCGATAAAGCCCAATTAAATTTCGAACATACGTGAAACCATAATGTGTTAAAAGGTGCCAAAGTGTTCATTGTAAATACGAAAAGTGCTCCGGGAATATTAGAATGTTTACAAAATACACCATGAGAAGAATAGTCTAGCGGCAGCATAAGATAAACGAAGCAATTGGCAACACTCTAGTAACCCAATAACTAGTAGTGCCATCACAGAGCATGCCGTTAGCCAAATATGCACAAATGATTATGATTTCCACCAATGGACCATGCTTTTGCTGAAATTTCCGCTGACACTATCGGCATTCCATAAACTCCAAGTATCATAACTCCGCCTACGAATGCATTATACAATTTTTACAGGCTATTCAATAACTGCTTTGTAATTCATTCCAACATTGAAATGCATTCAGCCTTTGAAACATTGTTCAGCCTTTGTGCGTTCTGAATTCTCCAATGCTATTCGATATCCGAAAGCAATCCACTGCAGTTGGAAAGTAATAGCCATGGATCAATGGCTTACCCACTCGTGCTAACGAATGATAAACACATTTTCAACCTCTGTACTATCTCATAGCAAATTTCACGGCTTTATAGTATCACATAAAAGGAAATACACAATTTGCTCTGAAATAACACCGCCATCGGACATAACATTGCGTAAGTACCGATGCCAACGGTAACAGAGCAAGAGTCATTAGGTATTGTAAAGAAAACACTACTGTAGTGAATTCTTTAAGGAAAGGAGCCAATAACTGATACAAATTTGAGGGTAAATACGACATCATAAGGGGAATTTTGACGATAAATTGGTTTGAAGAAGGATAGCACTTTCCAACTTTCGATGAGGACTCAGTCGATAATTTCATGAGAAAAATCCGAGTTCCCTTCTCGCTAAACAAAGAGATAGTTCTCTTAAAACATCCAATTCGTAACTATAGTCATCTTTAAAAGGAATATTGAGATTCATGAAGTGGCTCGCAAATACCCACATAAACACAAAGGCAGCATATGCTATAAAATTTCAAGAGGGCCATAATTGTTAAAATAAAACAAAAATTTAACTAATGCCTTAATGATGCATATAACACATGGTGATGTAATTCTGCAACAGCGGAAATAAACTTATCAATAAAAAATTTAATTGTTTTCATTTGAAATGTGAGTCATCAGCGTTTATAAACGACCAGATAGTATTACCCGATTACAACAAAGTTAACGTTATGGTGACATTAAGTTTAATCTACTAACTCTAGGAAAAGAAGGGGAAAGAGTTCAGAAAGTACAACACTGCCATTCGAATTGCATTCGCAAGACCGACCATCATAAGAGAGACAAGTAGCGGGTAAGAAAAGAGCACTCCCCGGGAATTACGTGGAAGGAGGCTACACTCACTACAATGAGGGCAGGGGGTAAGGAGGCGGAGTATATAGGAACAAAGGCGGAGGGGAGGAGAATGATATATGAGAAATGAGACAGACAGGGGATAGACGAGGGGACAAATACAGGCCTTTCAAAGGTTAAGGAATATTTGCTCGGACGGAAGGCTATATTGAAAACAAATTTTACAATTCGACTCAGAATTATTTCATTACATACAAGCATACTATACTCGTCATAACATCGTCTTTCGTTAAGGACATACTCGAAAAAGTTAACTTCTAAAGTTTAGTTTCCCTTAGACTGCACAGTCATCGCCAACCACCAGGTCGGAGGTCGATCCAGCAATCTTTGTGGTAGCAAGGCAGGAATTCACCCTGCCACCACCAAGGCTGACAACGACTCTCAGCAGTATTTTATTACGAACATCGCATTCATCAGAAAACGCTAGGTTTGCAAACCAAGCGACTTCGTCGCGGTATCAAACAAATTCCTAATTTCATTGTCGGTCGCAAGGATGAGCGCATAGCGACAAATCGAACTAATATTCACGAAAAACTGATATTTAACCACACAATTAGGGATTTCAAGATTTTGGACCTTTCACTAAAATACTGACTGCAAAACAATATCATTACTTATTTATAGTTTCTTTGCATAGATTATCAGATTTATATTTCCCTCGATAGACCAACAAAATATTAACGCTCTGATATTTTGTTGCCTATCGAGAAAGTGATCTAAACCTACTTCCGCCCGCTCTTTTGACAAAGCGAGAGGAAAAGACTTTGGGAATCTTTTTATTATAAATGTTGATCTAGTCCTTTAAAATTTGGAGAGATTCAGAATATATAAAACGTTTGAAAAGGATCCATAAAAACTTCACGAAAATGGAGTTATAGCATGTTAGAAGAAAAAGACATTAGGAACTACGGTTTAGAAATCAATAAAATGAAAATATCAACGGTATTATCACTAAAATGACAGAAAAATACATCACCAGCGCTTTTGCATTTTTTTCTTAAATTGCACGTACAAAAAGATGATGAGAATTCACTTGCACGGTTATCCCTTGGTACTTTATAATACCTACTGTAGGGTAGTAATCCTCATGGAGAATTCCTATTTTTAATGTCTATTGCTGGCATTATACAATTACTATTTATGAGTAAACCACGTACATGCATGCTGTTTAATGCGCACTATATGAAAAATAGGTAGTTTACTCATAAATAGTTAATTATACAATCAGAGTATTTTCATATAACAAAAAAATTAAGCGAATTCTACCATTTTCGACCGAGCAACAAACTATATTACAGCTTCTAGAGTCAACGACTTATTCCGATATTTAGCCGGAAAGAAAGCAATTTTAAATTAGCAGACAAGGAGTAATCAAAGAACAATAGACGATATGGTGAAATATTGAAAACGACATTTTTAAATTAAAATAAAAAGAAATTAGAAGAGCATTTAACATATTTAGAAGGAAATGGACGTAAGAGATAGGGTCAGCAGCAAAGTCTCCGTGAAGAAGACTACACTGGGTATCTGGGAAAGGAGTTCACGTTAACCCTTCGAGTTAAAAGACCCTCTAGGGTTTTACAGGACCACGAGGTTTTTTACTAAAGTCGACTTTAACCCATGTTCCACCGCCGGATCTCACGGTCACCTTTTCCTTAAATTCTCATCGCGAGTGAGCGGACCGCGGCAGTAAATACGAAGGGCGTATATTTATGTAATTTTTTTTACTACCGCCTCCTTTCTGGCCAACGTGACCTGAATGTCCAACCGGTGATCTTGACCTCTGACCGCTCGAATTCGCTGCGGACCTGCTACAGCTTCTTTCATCTGGAAAGGCCGTCTCATGCCAAGGGATAAAGTGAATATCTGTCTTTATACGAGCAGAAAAAAATGTGACCGGGTTGTACAACGGATCAACCGAGGAGACAGATGCCTTATACATCCCGGAGAATTATTGAGTGCTCGCCGAATCGCAGAGTGATACTGTGGTGCGTCAATAACATGAGAATTGGAATTATAGGAATTGAGTCAACAGATGCTTTTAGATGAGAACAATAAGGAATAGATGCTGTTAGAGCTCATGTCGAAAGTGACACAAGTAGTAGGTATTACTTAATAAATTTCAGATCCTCAAAAATAACTTAAATCCATGAGGAACGCCAAACAAAACTTATTCATATTATATGCACATGCCTACGAAGCAACCAGGATAATACATAATCCATCATCTCGGTCAATTTTATAATGATATCCATGTTGATTACAGTCAAAATTCATGAGTACTTCGGATAGAAGGCAACTGCAGGTAGTTATAAAATAATCACTAACACTACATATTTTACAATAAACTGAGAAAATGAAAAACTTGAATTACATTTTTGTAAATACAACCAAATGCAGAAAAAAGAACCATTTCCATCACAGTAGTACCAAAGTTATTCTTAGATTTTCCAGATGTCGGTCCATGAATCCTTTGCCTTCATATCGTCCATGTTTTCGAACAAACTCACTGCTACTTGCACATATAAATCGATATGAATCTTATTTGCTGCAACGTTGATACCATTTTGACCAAACGATACGTATGAAGTTCCGGATTTATGAAAAATCAATATGCTGTTTTCAAAGCCATTATGAAGCTGCTTTCCAGGAAGCCCAAAGATACATCAAACATAAGATATAAGAGTCAAAAAAGCATATGCAGAATCACATTCCACCTTTTATTCTATTGTATGATTAGTTCCATGTTTATCGACATTATGAACTGGCAATATCTTCATCCATAGTCCTCGATCGTAAAACTTCTTATAGGAAGAATAACAGCATTCAATATTCACAGTATGTCATATTCATTCATTTTTCCTTAAATTAAAATGTATCGATGAGAATTCTGTGCGTATAAAACTGTGCGTACAGAATACTGTTTGTACAGAAACGTCAGCAATTTTGTCAAGTGACAGCCAGCCATTTTGTGAGAAATGTCGGCTTACGACAAACATATATCATTATTAAACGGCATACTATTCAAATAATATAATATGGCTAATAATATGACACAATAAGACTAGTGATATGACACAAGTAAAATTGAAAGAATGATAGCTTTAAGGGAAACCGATACCTAAAATAGAAAATGCTGAATTTATAATGCTACATATCTTCGATATGCAAAGAGAAGGCGACTTAATCTACCCAAAATTTAATAATTTTGCATTTTAACATTATTTGTGGTTGGGTATGCATTGTCATATGCCTCTTATTAGCAGGAAACCCGTTGGAACTAAACAGAACGCATTCAGGATTCTGCCTCACGCAAAGTGATGTTAAGTCGGAATAGCTGAAACCTAATTCTACAAAAATGAAACCCTTGCATTAAGCTAGCAATAAGAAATCACCAAAATGATATCAGACCACGCAAACCTTTAAATAATTCGTGTCTTTTTATGAGATACAGTTTGCTCCTCAAGTCCAAGAGGTAAATGAATGACCATTAGAAGTTTTTTACATTTCGTACGTATTTTACACTTTATCGAATCTCTTAAGTAGTGTTCTCATATGAATCCTAATATAGTGAGATTAATGACAGAATTTGAGCTAATGCTACGTACGTGTTAAGCTAATGTACGTACGAAAAGCTAATGTACGTGTAGAGGAAGTAACGACTGCTAAATCATAACTTCAAGAAACTTTTTCATTAATATAATTTGTAATAAATTAACTGAAGGAACAAAATTGTCACTAATTGCTACAAATAGTCCCTAAAATATAAACTGGCATCAAAGACCAGTTAAGATATCTTCATTTGGATTTAACATCTACAGTGATTAACTGTATCCGACCCTCGAATAAAATACACAGCTAAGCAAATATTTCTAAGAGACTCAGTTTGTAATTCGGTTGATAAGATAAAGAAGCCATGGTGAAAGCCAAAAGGCAACGCCTGCGGGAAGATTTAGCTGGACTTTATCGGATCCTATGTCATTGGGAAGAAGATATAAAATCGCAATGTTTAGCAGAGAAGATACAAGAGTCGTGCTTTCTCCTGCAGGATGTACATCTTTTAAAACTAAGTGAAAAGGCGCATTATATATTAAAAGAGTTTAAAAGCTCTTGGAAAAGTTCCGACTTGGTACGTCCAAGTTCCAAGCGTGGGTGAAAGGGTGACGGAAGGCGTAGGGAGTTCCTTAAGCTCTTTTCAAGAAGTCTAGAATGCCCGAGATGATTAAGGAGTGTTTGATTAGGGAAAGAAGTGGGCGCCCCATATTTGCATTGGAAGATCAGGGTAAAAAAGAGATAAAAGGGCAATAAAGACTGATAAAAAGTTGAGTTGGATAGCTGTGAGAAGATTAATTTTATACTTACGGGGCTAAAAGAAAACCCTAAGCATAATGGCATTTTAAAAACCGCGAATGAAAGATACAGCACGAATTTAAACGTGCTAATACGAAAATATTAAGAAATACTACCATCACAAACATTGGCACGCCTTTATTCATATGTCATTAGACCTGACAAAAATGCTACCATACAAGAAATCTAAGGCTCTTTATACCCATTCATTACTATTTTTATCATTCTTTACAAACAATGAAGAGATACCTGGACATTCGGATTTTTGATACCCGGACATTCGGATTTTTGATCAATATTACAGCATGTTTTACACACAAATTCTCGCAAAAAACACATGGAAATTTTTAAGTGGAGAGATCAAGGTGTTGGACCGTGATAATCAATGCAATTCTGCTACTCTGCAAAAAAAATTGCCCAAAATTGTGAAAAACACTAGGCATATCTCTAGGAGAATGTAATTACAGCAGTGAACCAATTACTCTCTCTGATCTTGTAACCAACGGTAAAATAGTATGTAACCAGTAAAAATATAGAAACAATATACGCGATAAACTTGATATTTTGGGAGCCCTTTCCATCTAAAAAAAACAAATCCTCCAATTAGGCCAATACCACATAATTACCACAAAATGAAAAATTTTATTGTAGATTTTACGTACCAAATGTACCTTTCACAAAAGGTAGTGCGATTTGTGTGCCTTGCAG
Source organism: Ceriagrion tenellum (assembly GCA_963169105.1). Lineage (NCBI taxonomy): Eukaryota > Metazoa > Arthropoda > Insecta > Odonata > Coenagrionidae > Ceriagrion > Ceriagrion tenellum. Next base: position 99,855,924 of record OY720643.1, read on the forward strand.
AGATTAAAAACGCTACTGTCACGCGGTTTCTTTAGAGCAGAAGCCCTCGACAAGCTTGGAAAATCTCCGCGAGGAATAAGGGTGCACCATTATTCAGAAAAATCTAATATCTTAAAGAATGTGTAAAAGGTGTATGATTGTAGTTTGTTTTTATTTATTTAGCGAAGTTCGCAAATATATTCATTGGAATTTACAGGTAAAAAGATTAATGAACATGCGCACTATTATGCATTCAGCTACAGCGTTACATTATCTTTACCTATTTAGTTCCAATACATAAGTCAATTTTCGAGCTTTACTTTGTGGAACTGGTTCACATGGGATGATTGTCGGCTTTGTTAGTTGCACCATCTTGTGTTTAACAACCACGTTTTCGTCATATATAAGGCCACTATCAAGTTAATAATGTTCTTGATAATGCCATTATAGTTATGAAATCCACGGTATAGAAAATAAAAAAGAATTACAATGTACTGGCATAGAAATCATTAACTTATAGATGACATTATTTACTCCCAGCTACGGAGAAATGGAAGAAGCAAGCAAAAAAGGGGGAAACCACTTATCATCAACTACCGTAAAAATACGACTGTTACGAGGTAAAGACGGAAATTTTCTAGGAGCATCACTTAATTATAAACCCATTATATGCTTTACGCTCTCACTGAAGAGTTCTCTATGAAGTCTTCCCGAGCTAAATGTGAAAGATGACTCTCCTGGGACATAAAACCCATATCGCAAGGGGGGCGATGAATAAGCCCATCGTTTCAAAGTCCACCGAGACGAGCTCCTGTGCCAAAGTAACCGTTTGTGGAAGTACGTATTACTCCCTTTTATGGCACCACCTGGTTATTCTCAGGCTATTCGCCAAAAGTATCTACCGTCCAGCAAAAGGGGTTAATTTCATCTTTTATACTCGGAGTCTTTTTAAAGGGTGATCTTCCGTGATTTCATTTCTCTAACCGTCGCTATCTCGGCCTTTGGCTCCGCTTACCGTCCCGTATTTCTCGAAGATAAAATCCCTAGGACGGATGGTGGGAACACAGAAAGGAGGGCTCCAGATGAGAACTCTTAAGGTAGGCGACACTTCGAGTTACCACTTCATTTTACCATCCAAAAATATTATGCGACAAAATAAGAACGTAAATATTTTAATAGCACTTGTAACAAGTGGAAATTTCATCCATGCCTTATGGTGCCCTGACCGTTCCTGGAAGAGTTTGACTACAAAAACATTTGGTTGGCTCCTTTGTTTAAAATATGTGCATGCAATGCAAAGGAATATTTTTCATTAATTTTTTCTCTTTTCCACACCAACAACGTTACAGAATTGAACAAGGTAGTCAAAATAAAATATAATTCGGAGTAAATATAAGTACAAAAGATAAGCATTTGGAAAAAAAAGTCATTAACCAGGTGTTACGAGAAAACTTAGTTGACATATCCCTAATAACGCGCATTGCAAATTCTGAAGATAGATACTTTTGATAAAAAAGATACAATTTAATAAGAAGAGCATCTGAGATAAATCCATTCAGAATAAAAAACAATTGCAGGGTTATATCACGTAGAACAACTTGTGCACAAGAAAATTTGAAGGAGACGGAAATATCCTTTTCTAATGTGATGAAAATGGTAACGTAGAATTGATTCAATATAACGCCCGGACTTTTCTCAAGGAAATAGGTTATCAACTCTAAAAGTGTTCGAAAAAACTAGTCAAGTATTTCCCTTTAATGTATATAGTAAAGACAGAACCGTGACCGGATGAACGAAGTCTACTCAAAATTAGTTCATTAAGTCAAAGGTTTCCCTTTATTACAAACAAGGTTTAATTTCCAAGGGTGATTACAACAACTCATTTTTCTCAGCCTAAAAACTGTGAATAAAAAAAATTAATCAAACATACAAATAATCACCTAATCCAAGGACTGCTTTTTCTTTATATTTCAATTCCCGGTATCTTTAATATATCCATGGATCTGACCTTGTGTAAGTTGCTGTCTAGTTTGATATTTTATTGAGACCACAACCCAACTTAAAGAAGGGAAAACAAAAAAAATGAGATCAAAATCCGAGGACACATGATAAGGTTTCATTAAATAGCCGAATATAATATAAATTTTGAGCAGAAAAGGGATGAGTTATTATGGAAAAATTGGAATCCCTTCGCCGATACGCGTTTGAAGGGGTATGAAGAAAAGAAACCGGCCAAAGGCTGGAAGATAAACAGACGGTTGGAGCCAGGGTGACGAAAATGCATTCCACCAACGAATAAGGCATTTTCCATTTCACTTCGCGGCGCTCATTGAGATAAGGACAAAAGAACGCAGCTAGAAACGTAGGCTTGGACAAGTACGAGGACTAGTATGGAATGCAGTGCTTCACACCCGGGAGAATAAGATAAAAAACACAGGACAAAAAACAAAAAGCTTTGGAAGCGCAGGGAAAATGGAAAAAAATACCGGATCAGATTTGGAGAAAATGAGAGCGACATTGGAACAGTCAGGCGGGAGGCTCAAGGTGGATGGGCTATACGTGAAGACGAAGAAGAGGAATTACCGAAGCGAGCTATGGAAGAGGGGGGGACGAAACGGGGGCTTACGCCAAAGGAACTACTTATTGGAAAGAGATTGGAGATTGAGTCAAAAAATTCGAGATGGGATAACGAACTGCCGGAGGAAGATCCATCTTTCCGCGAACGAACACAAAATAATACAATAAATTTATATTTTTTCTTCTGCCAACTTCAAGATAGAGAATTCATCCGTCATACAACGTCAGTTATCTTCACCTTAGAACATGAAATGAAACCAAGAGAACTGACTGCCTGTTTCAGCAGTTACGTTTTTTAGTTGAGCTGGTCAAACTTTACATGGCTGTGAAAATGCAATTAAAATTATATGAATTTTCAAATATTGCATGTAACAAATGATATGGTACGAAGTCACTCGCACGGGTGCATATACACCAGGGTTGAAATTCGCTATGAAAAAATCATTTGACTTGACCGGGATTCGAACCCGGGTTCGAATCCCGGTCAAGTCAAACCAAACCCCAAACTTTGCGGGCAGCCACTGCCTACACCGGGTCGTTGCCCATGTTGTTTCATTATAAGGTTGCATAAAAATCTTAGCCATACATATTCAATATCCAGCAACCTGATCTACAGACCAAAACATGAGTAGTCGTTAATTAACTCCACGATATATATTCCATTTACATACTAATGATTACTGCAGGGCTATTGTTTTTATCAGCTAACGGACCTAGTATTTTACAGGCATTTTTACGAAATACTATTTAATAGTTCAAACTCAAAGGATCATGTATCATGAAATATACTACAAAAATATTTCAACTAGGATGCCAGACATGTAATAATTGGGATAATATTGGCATGACATTAACGGTCGTCATATTTGAATGTTACTAGAGCCTAATTCAATATATTGGCATCACTGGTCGATATCAGACATAGTGTAGCATACAGTTTTTTTGGAAAAAAGCAACTTCTCCTCCAAATCCGTCTGGTGTATCCACCGATTTAAGCGCATTAAGCAAGAGGACACAGCAGATTTTGAGCTCAACGGGCACACCTCAATACTAAATTCAGGGCCCTTGGAACAAACAATTGAATTGCAGCCAAATGAGTATTAAGTGCCATGAATACAACAATTAAGGCTAAATTACACTGCGATATATTCCAAAACCTCCAAGTCAACTGCTAACTGCTCCGTAATCACTCCGAGGACAAAAAATAGCCCAATACTACATCAACCTTGCATGCGAAAAAAATGGAAATAACGGCTGCGTCATCTCTAACACTGAGGGGAGGAATTGCGAAACTGATATGCCTGTGGATGTGCAAACCAGAGAGAAAGCTAATTCCAATAACATCACCGCCACATACACGCTTGTGTAATGGAAGCGTTCGTTGATCATACAGCAGAAAAGCCGTCAACGCTGCTAAACATGGGGATTTGAGATTCCAGATGGGTGCATTGTATCCTTGAGCAAGCAACCCGCGCGACTGTGAAGCCAATGCGGGCTGCGTTCTGTGCGTTTGTAAGGGGCCATTTTCCAGACCAGTGAAGACAAACTATTGTGCGTTACGACTCCAGAAACACTTGAGGAAATAAAAATCGGAAGCCCGGGTAACACAATTATTAGAGGGAAAATTTTAAACCCTTAAGAAAGCTGGACTATATTCCTGTTAGATTTGAAAATCTCTAAAATACACTTTTAGTTTAGTATGTATTCAAGAATGCTGGTAATCCGTAATAAATATGCATGGATGACCGCCTCATAGTTTTACACGCAAATTACACTGGAGCAATGTTACAACGGCTAACTTGACTGTTTTCAAATAATCTATAATTGGTGATTAATTAAGTTGGGCGTAAAACTAAAATGTTGTCTGACACTTTCATAGGTTTCCCATTCTTGAAAGGAGGTCATAAAAACTTCAATGCTCCGTTTCAATGATCCAAGAAGAGGTAGCATTTTCATCGAGGGACATGACATCAAATCAGTTGAACTAATAAGACTCCGTTCATTGCTTGGTTTATTGCCACAGTCGCAAGATATTTTCTTGCCTGATATATGAAGACAAGGAACAAGAAATAAACAGAGAGAAATTATACATAAATAAATGCAGAACTCAAAACTTTCAACATATCGGCTTTAAGGAATAGTTATTAAAAATACATGCTCGGGAAAATAGTAATTCACAACTTAGTTCGTATTTGTAGTCCAAATGACATACCTCACTGCAATTAATTATATCCGCCTGTTACATATATTATGTCTGGCGAGATTGTGGGAAAAAGCATTACGAATTCCTTTAAAGCATTTTGATTCTTAATCGAATCGCATTGTGGCTACAACAAATTACTCACTGGATAAAAACCAAGTTATATTGTTTCATCTCGCCTCCTACATGCTCCATGATGGCCATAATCGATTGCATCGATTGCCTACGAGAAAATTTTAATATCAATAATATTTCCCCTTTTAATGAAAACTTAGAAAAATGTGATATAATGGCATCGTTGTAGAACAATATTGTTACAATTCACAAAGTCTATTAAGATAAATATAACATGTTTATCATAAAATTAAAAGTAATAACGGCAAATAAAACGCAAAGAAATAATTGTGACATCAAGAGCAATATTTACGCAATATCTCCACAGCCAAGGGAGCTCACAGAAAACTGAACGATTACACGGTTTTAGAAGAATCATAATAGCTATGAATCCTCCTCATTAGTTCCTGAATCTATTACTAAAGATTGTAAGGAGTGACAACTTGGCCAAGATTCATTCCAAAAGGCTGCACAATTGATGAGAAAATGGAGGGTTCAATAGACTCCAAAAACAAGAGAAAAAAATCAAGGAGGGAGCAAATCAGAAGAAGGGACAAAAAAAGACGAAAGACGGGCCTGAAAGAGGGTCGAAGAAAATCGAATGTAAATCTGTGTGATGAAATATACTCGCAGTATGAGACGAAATGTGGGGAGGGGAATTTTAGAACATCACAACAAAAAGAACAAATTAATTCACATTATGAATAAGGAGCAAAGCGGAAGAAAAAAATTAAGTACCAGGTAGCAGTAAAAAAATAAGTACGAATATTTAGACTATTGAAAAACATAAATTACGATTCAATTAAATCAGAAATCTATTTTACTTTTTCACACTCGATGCGTCACGAAATGTATTCAGCAAATAGACTGCCATCACATGTAAACGAAGAACGAAATGATCCCCAGGGAAAAAATTCTTTCTCAGTGATAGAAATGGCTGGCTCGAAAGGTTCGGGCACGCTGTAATTGAATCACAATGAGGCATGCTTACCTTATTTGGACAGGTGGTGAGATACAGAGAGATTATATTGAGCGTGATTTTATTTAAGGATAAGAATATGTAATGATAATATAAAATAAGGATGTATTTGAGCTAAAATCATCGATCTAATGACTTCTGTGTTGTGAAAGTCCAAAAATAGCAAGCATGACCAGAGAACAAAATGGGCCGAGATATCAAGTCGGTATGAAATATTGAAATATTTTCGCACGCATATGTGTTACGTATAAAAGTGCTATAATAAGATTAGACAAGCCAATGGTTTTTAAATTAATGTAAAAATACCATGAAGGACATAAAGGATTCGGTAAGACAGTTATCTACGAAAAAGAAGTGTTTGGTATACTTAGCAGTCGCTCAACGAAGATGTAGACGAACGCATATTTCCATTGACCCGCGTCCAAACTACGAGAAAAAAGCTTGCCTATGGAAAAGCAAGGTTCGACCTCTTGTGTTAGTCTATGCCGTCTTAGAATCCAACCACGCGGTTCAAATCACAATGTCATTTCCAGGTAGAAGACTTCGTATTCGAATATGGCTTCTACCTCAAGATACCTTAATGGGTTGAACCGCGCAGTAAAGTTATTAAGACTCTAGTAAAGGTTAAATCGTGATTAATTTATTATAGACATCTTCCACAGTTACATTATACATGAAATGAAGTATTCTAAGAAATTTCTAACATTTGATTAGTAAAATATAACCTTCCCCGTGAATTTCCATGCGTTTATATTCCTTGAATTAGTTCCATAAACAGTGCCTTTACGGCCATTTCCCTCACATCCGTCGCAGATTGCACAATTCTCAGCTCTCGAGCCATTCCTGAAGATCCACAATAGGATGGAAGGAGAACAAACGTTTACTCGGAACGTATTTATTGAATGGTGATGGCATACAATCCCCAAATAACCACAAGAGAGAGACAAAGAGGTGCGACCGACTGAGTTTCGACATGGCTCTGCCTCTCCCTGAAGTTACGAAAGGAGATACGTGGTAAAGGGAGTTGAATACAATCATTGATCGTACAGATTTTGAACAATAATCAAGTAAACATTCTGTAGAGAATGTAAACAAATAGAAGTTTGTACGTGTTTTGTGATTTAGAGACATCAGTACACTTGGGTGATCTCGACGCTTCTATCAAATATTACGCCTAGGTGTCAGTTCGCTCGAATAAGTAAAGGTAATTGTACGCGATTCACCTTCCCGCGCAAGTGCGTGGCAGGACGTGAACAAATGCTCAAAATAGTAACAGGGGCTATTTTATGGCCACGCGCTCATGCATTTGAACAATTTTGGATGTTAAAATGACGTGATAATAATGGTGAATGCATCTACTTGCGCGGGTACATTCTTCGTGTAAAGACGGCGTAAAGAGAACTAATCAATGCATACAATGAGAGCGTTACATCTACAATCTGTACTTCGGAGGGTAAAAAAATGATATCACAGTGAATTCCACAAGATCATTTGGCTCTTCAGACATAAAGTTATCATTCGTTAATTCATGTAACGTAGCGCGAAACCATACGCAAAAATATACCATTCTGCATCAATTACCGTAAAAAAGTAATAGCGCTCAAATGATTTTATATTCGTCAGAAAAATTTAATGATAGCAAATATTTTACAAATGAAAAGAGGTACGCCTAGAAAGATTGATGGTTCAACAGGATAAAATCCGCACTGACATCAATAAATGCTGGCCCATGCCATTGCCTACTACAGCTCGCCAAGTATCGGGAATAAAAACCGTTCGTTTCATATGCTTTCCTTCTCTAGTTACATTTCCACCCATCGCTTATAAAGGAAGTTACTCCCTGGCCAAAGTCAACCTAGGCGATTTCCCTATCAGCAAGTTGTTCAATGAATGAGTGATTCCCTCGTGGCTGTTCCTCGACGGACAACCCTCTCCTCGTGGTTTGACAGAGGAAACACGTTCACACGGTACATCTGCATCGAGTGACAATGACGTACAAATCCTCCAAAATGACCCCAAAAGGGTCGGCCCGAACGAGGTTTGACGTGGTATTGCCTTTCCCTGAAGTTACGAGAGGGGGCGCAGGCGAGCCGGAAGGATTTTTGGTTGAGAGAGGGGGGTCTACACGCTAGGTGGGAAAGGGTGTAGGACATCAAACGCCAGTCCCATCGGCCGAGGAGAGGGGTTTCGGATTTTCCAAGCCCGCGGTCCTCCCTCGGTCGGCATGGAACGTGCGCTCCGTCGATCAACCGAATGAGTTCAGGGCAAAGTGGTAACGCGTGCGAATTCTACGCGGACGCAGCACGGCCTCCTAGTTTTACTGCCCAACCATCAATCAAGCATCACCGCACGCTTTCACGGCGCAGCTTGGATCGCACGCTGGGGAAACACCAGATGGAGAGGAGGATGGCCGAGAAGGTCAGAGGAACGAAACAGAAGCGACGCGTAACGGGCCGAAACAAAGAGAGGCAATTGTCATTCGCAAAGGGCGAAAAGAATGCAACCAACGAAATACGTTTTCGTGACAGCCATCAAGGAAACTAACTTGCAGCGGATCGATGAGATCATCGGTTGGTATTTCCTCTGAATATTTCAATAAGTATTGACGGAAATCTCAAATGTCATAATATTTTAGTCATCTTAAAATTGTACTTGCAAACCTACCACACATTTTTTTTCAAGACATGAATAGTCAAACAGCTTACTTTTGGCTGGAAGCTCTAGGAAACTGGCTTCCCTTACATAAGTTCCTCAAAAATTTCCTTCCCTTCCAAACCTCTTTCGTCTCTTTTACATTTTTTATATTGCATCTTACACCATCCTTAGACTATATTTATGACCCGTAATACATATACTCTCCTCCAGCCCTGCACTCCGCTATCATCTATATGTTTTGTAATTCTACTCATATTTAATCCATCACCATGGTCAAAGCAATGAGGAACCCTCGTTTCATACACGTTCGCTATCAGAACATCAAATGCACATTCTTAAATAACCGTACGCTTATTTCAAACTCTATTCCTCCGAAATATTTCACCATAAGATTTTACATACTCTTTTCTCACAAGATTTAACTATAACAAAGCTTCTTCTGGAACCTCATTTTTCGTTGCCAAAAATTACATTTTAGCGTAGAACATATTTGCAGACTGCTATTTCCCTTTGCATAGAGAAACACTCGCGCTTTGAAACGACCCACACACTCTTTACTTCCGGCATTCGCACGAATTGAAATTTCTTTTTTGCAAACACTCGACTAAGGTTATAAAATTGTTAACTCGTTTAACTCTTTCATGTTTTCCCTGATCATATAAATTTTATTTTACACTACCCCTAACAAATAAGAAGTACTTAGTTCCATAATGAATGACTTTGCTTTCACTTCAGGTTGTCTCTTGACTCAAGCCAGTGCGGACGTACGTACGGGCGCGAAAAGCTGTCAAGAGGGCTGCTGTAGTGAGCATCGACAGCATTTGTGCCGAAACGCAAATCTCTTTACGATACGTCGGCAGATAGTTTAGAGGGGGCCTAGGAAGAGAAAGGACATATTTTCCACGAAATAAAGTGTTTATTGCTTCATAGATGTTGTTCATAATGATGTGTACCTGTGAGGACTCGGAATATCTAAACTATTTACCAGCAAAGACTAAATAAACACAGTTACACGGTTGAATAAAGGCACGGAATATTAATTATATCTGAAGAGCCGAAAGGTTCCTTGATTGCCAGCAGTTTTCATCGTGCCATCGTCAGAATATTAAATTAATATACACCCCTCGTACGTAATCGGTTGCTAGAATTTAGGAATGTAAGAGGAGCACGTCAAAATGATCATTCAACGTTGAGAGTACTCCTTCACGACAAGGTGCAGCAATTTATAGCACTAAGGATTTAAAATTGCCTCTACTCTAGTTATATGTATGACAGAGTCGATCTAATACATTTACGGTGTTCTAAATGAATCTGTAATTTACTTGAACAATTAGAAACTTAAACACTCACAACCTTTTACACAGAGTTTAGTAGCGGAATATAGGTAACGTCATCACAGGTAACGGCTTAGAGAAAAAAATGAAAAAAATGACTATTTTTCCAGGCGGAGGAGTCGAAACACGCCTGTGGGCGTTCTAGTGTTAATACGTGACTGGCGCATGAGCAGAGCCTGCTCATTGTTCCGTCGAACCTGCGATTGAGGACCATATTCGCTAGAGTCGTATCATTGGTCACGAAGATATGGCGACATAATAATGGCCCAGTACATTTTACCTCATCGTTACAATGATAATCATTGAATGACGACTCAGAGATGTCAAGAAAAGACTGATAAAAAGTCAAATATGGTGTGACTCTAGAGGAGAGAAAGCTAGTGTCGATGGTTCGGCAGAGGAAGAAGAGATGGGTTTAGGACATTTTGAAAAGAGAGGGAAGGTTGAGGATGGTAATAGAAATTCATTGGGGAAGTTTGGAAGAGGAAGGAAGAGTATAGGAATTCTGGACGAAATATAAGGGAGATGATAGAAGGAATTTAATATGTATCTAACGCCCGATTACACATAGGTGGAAAATAGAACGATATGCACGAATTAGGACGCTAGATTAGATACTGTCCAAAAACCTACCAATCAGCAGGTAGAATACTCAAATAAGATTTTGTAATTTTGATAAAGCCTAATCAAACGGCATCGAAAACGATCTAGCGATAGTTCTTGATTTTCGTATGCGAGAATTACCACGTTCCCAGATTTAACATCACGGTATTTTCTGTGTCAGTGTATAAATGAGGAAAATAAAAAATCTCCTTAAATCTGAAGGAAGGAAACCTAAACCTGATGGGCCTGAAGCGGCTAACTAGTGGAACCTATGGATTGGGGGCGCTAACACTACCTCTTGATTCGAAAACTTTTTCCCGGGATAAGCTTCGGGAAACTGGTCGTTTCGTGCGCAATCGCGATGAGCACCGGGAAATATATCCTTTACCTTCAGGTGACTCAGGCAGAGGATTTACTCCCACGATAAGAGAGGCAGAGCTGGGCGTTTTATGAGTGAAATTTTCAGCACACGACATTGCGCAAACATTTTATTAATCGCGGCGATATTCATATATGAAGGAAAAAAAGGTGCAAATAGGAATCGACCGCTGCTGAAGAATGGACAATGCTTATTACGGAGGAAAAACACAATGACAAGCAAAGACAGCATTTTTCCAATCAAATGTATAAATGTGATTGAAATATCATATTTAATAGTTTCGCGTCGCCGTTCACCGCTCATTTCTATAAGATGAAAATTAAAATTTCGACGTCTTAACTTCTCATTACGCTGAGGAAAACCCTTTCATATCTTAAAAATTATATTTCTAAGTTTATCGTTGAACAATTAAGTGTATTCATCCTTTATTCACCGTTCAAAGAAACTTTTGATCATCTAATTATTCTCAAGTATAAATAAAAATGTTACTAACTCCTGAAATTCAAAATTTTTCCTGATTTGGATTCTTTAAAAAAATGAAGCAGATCAAGACGTTGAGATTGAGATAAGGAATGAGATATAACTCTGCTCACACAGATACAAGTACATCCTGAACATTACTTTACATACATCTAAACTGCTTTCAAATGGCCTAGCATACATTTGCATATACATGGCAGCATTCATTCCGCCAAACACGTCATTGTGGCAACCAATTATGGCATTGAGGGGCATGGTTATGTAAAAATCTGATAAAACATTCCCATACTCCAAGATGGCATTCATTCTATAAAACCAACTTGTTAACTACATTTTACACATGTAAAAATATATAATTGGTACGTTTGGGAAAGGTGAATTAATAAAATATGATTGATAAGATAGTTGCAGCAGTCACAAAGATATAAATACGCTTAAGACAAAATACAGCAAATAACGTTTCCTTAGAGAAATAATTCCGAAAATCATGGAATTCAGTTCTAGCGAAGCAACTAAGTGGTCACGAGAATGGCTGTGTTTCATGGCGAGATGTCAAACGCCAATTCATAATTTGAAGTTGCACAGTTGTATGCTAATATACTAATCAATCTTAAAAGTTCAGCAAGAGATGCTGCTAGCTAGTGTTTCCCGATCAATTTTCACCGCAAACTTGCATAGTAAACGATTTCATTTCCATGAATTGGAGGCCAGAATGCCTTTGAGATCAAAATAAATTACTTTTGGAACAAGCTAAATTATGTTTACTTCACACATGCCACCATAAAATGTCCTACGTTAGAGGACCATTGACGAACCCCTATAACATGGAAATCAGTCTTGTGAAGCACACTAAGTACTACCAGAATCGCAGTATTGCATGGCGATAAGTTTCAATTATAAATAATTCGTAGAAATTGTACAGGAAACCTATACTTCAATAAAGGCATCAAAAATTATTTTAACCTCTGTTATACCTCTGTACAGTGAAAAGTGGTTTACAAACTCACTATGTCGGCAGTTACATAAAATATACAATAAAACGTTTGAGAACAGTATCATTAGGAAAGAATTACAGGACAGTACTTATTTAAATGTTTTCAAAGATACACTGGTAATCATTTCTTCATTGGCTTGGTTTAAAATTCAGTTAAGGTATTTAACGGCAAAGTAAAAGATACAATGATGAGCTTCAAATTTCCATTCATTTTACACTCCAATATCCTTGTTCGCTAATGCTAATTTCACTAATACTATATCATTAATAAATATTTCCACAGACAGCAGACACATCCTCAAATATTTAATTTTCAATATGAAAAAATCAACTGATCGATATCCTTTTAGTAATAACTGAAAAAAAGCATATTGACAGAATACATTACTTCTTTAGGAATTTCACATTCGTGCGAAACAACAACATCATCAGCATCAGCATCAACAAGTATAGGCACCTCGTATGTATTCTTTCACTTAAGAATAATTCGGTCAAATAAAATAAACACTGACCCAAATACTGATTTGATGAAATCTAATTTATTCCCAGGAAGATGACGACTTAACAGCAAAATATTTTTCCTAACTGATCGAAAGCCAATCCAAACTATATACAATATACTAAGTACCGTACTGAATCTAGGGAGAATTGTACCAATGTAAATTCTTTGTAAAAATATTAAATGAAATATGCACAACTCAAGCTATTTTATGGACCAAGTAACGACCGACGAATGAGGTCAATCTACCAAAAAAGGACAAGAAAGGACGCCACTGCTATCGGCGGATTTGTGAAGAAAAACCTGGCGCAGGGTGTTTACATATTAATGAAAAAAAGGTGGATCACAGATTAACTTCCGAAAAGATTCATAGAGTACTGTCTAGATATAGATACTGGATAGATGGAACGCTCTACGTGGTCTAAGTCATTTGCAAGTATATCAAGAATGGAGGTGATTGAAGAATAATGTAGGGCCCGGAATTCAGCACACACAAAACCATTGTAACCGAAGAGCTTCGTATCCTACCCATCCGGATAAACATCTGATTCCCTCAAGTAGGTACAAGTACTCTGGCCATCAAAGGAACCCGGTATCCAAAATAACTTGAGTTCACTTAAAACCATCTCCAAGAATCTTTAGAAGTCATCAATGCTCAGAGTGGTAGGTGGAATTTCTCCACCTCGTCTCTCTACCAGGTAACAAATTCATATACGACTACGAAAAATAATTCAATTTCAGGTCCTTCATAATTTTCTACTTGTAAAGCATTCTTGATTTACTTCTATAAATACATATTTCCATCTCTCAAGCAATTATTGTTGTCAATAGTCTATACTGTCCAACTAAATAATCCATGTAAAGAGACCAAGCAGTGTTATAAGCGTGTTTCTCTTTTTAGTCTCCGTCAATTTCATATTCATAATTTTACGATATCACCAAATTAACAATACTTTCGTCTATTTCGCCATCAGCTATAATAGTTCAGACTTAACAAACATATAGGAACTTCCCTCTAGGCTTTTGCAACTCGCTGGCATAATAGACTCTCATTCTGGTAACAATCCTTCCATCATTGGGCTAAACTGCCTTAAATCTCCGTAATTCCTTTTCTATTACTGATGAACCTTATTCCCAGATAGTAAATTCTTCCTAAAGCGCGGATTTCTATCTCTTAGGAACTTTTTCTTTGAAATAAAACCAAATGGGAGGCAAAAATATAAACTGATGGATGTTTTTACACCTTAAGCCATGTGCAATACGCTGGAGTAACTTGGTAGGAGTCAATCGGAAGAGTGGGTGTAACGAACCGTTAACAGGCGAAGGGAAGGGAAGCACAGATTGAGACAAAGCGAGGGGTGAAGGAGACAAATTGGTGGATTCCGACAGGATTAGGGGAAAAGAAAAAGGAAGAAAGAGGGGACTGAGTGATCAATTACGAGAAAATGACGAAATGGAAAAAAGAAGGGAAAAAAATCAAAGATCGGATGTGATTGAAGAATAATCCTGAGAACGGGTGAGGAAAAAAGGAGCCTCCGCAAAACATCTGATTCCCTCAAGTACAAGTGTTTTAAAAGTGTTCTAATTAGCTGCTTTATAATTATTACGGGAAGAACCAACTAACAATTTCCACGGCACAGCCATCTGTACGCCTCAATTTATAAACGAAAATTCGTCCTTCGATAAACATGAGAAAACAGCATTATTAAGAGATTAAATAAGGTCATACATACATTTTTTTAAATTCATTAAAGGCCACTAGCTAGCAAACATTTTATCGCTTATAGGCAGGAATTACTTGGAACAGTACAATAGAAACGTTCTAAAATTATCAATGATGAATGATTTTGAACCAAAAATTAATGATATCTAACCTTCCGAAATCAATACCCCCATGACTTGGGAAAGAAGTAAAACAGTAGCATTACAATCAATGATGGACTAAATGTAATAACGCAAAGAATTTTAATGAATACACCTCAGATTTTTTAGCATATAACCATTCATTTCGCAGAGAATTGGCCCACAAAGCGGAAAAGAAATATATCCTAGTTTAAATTGACTCCTCAATATTTGTACTTTTGAGCACATTATAGTCTCACATACGAAACCAGAATAATTTGCTTAAGATTTCAATTCTCAATTTAAAATCGTAACCACACAGAGATATGCGAATTTCCTCAGAGAAAAAATCGTCCGCCTTGACAGGGCTTCGAACCCAGATCCTCGATTTCAGGCCGAGTGCTTTAGCCAGTTAAGCTACGGTCAAATTAATATTTATTGTCACAAATGTCCAGAGTACATACTTTTACAAACAGGAAAAAATTTCATTAATATTTTACTCTTTTGAAATGCAAATTATATTATTTAATGAGTTCTTGTCTAAAGTTTCTGTTTGAAAAATTAGAGATTCAATTTTTCCATCATTAGTATCAATGAAATAATTTCTTCATAGAACACTGGGTGTCTCGAACCGGCTACCTCTTGTATGACTGGACTACGGTGCCCGATGCCTTTGCCGGTGCGGCTACGCTGGAGGCATGGAAGATAATAAGCCTGCTGCCGTTGTATTCTGCTCTTTCCAGCGTTCTCGCCTGCAACGACGTCCCCGCGTCTGCGCACTGCTACGTCTGCGGTGTGGCTGGCGGAGTGGGGTCGTTCGTCACTGTTTCCGTTCTTGTCTCTATTTTTCTTTCCTCTTCCTCCGCTTTCACAAGTAATCTGTGGAGCCAGGTTGTGGTTGGATCAGCTGTAACTCGGTTCTCCACCTGTTTTAAGCAAAGGGAAAGGGGGGTGCCTGTCCTTTTTTTTCGTGTTCTTATATTGATATATGTTCCTATTATTTGAGTCAAAAGCTTGTTTCGTCTATTTGGAAATAATTTGAAGTCCAGACAGAGGAGGCGTTCATGATGAACCGATCCCCCTCCGAAGGTATCCCATAATCGATAAATGTTTCGAATTGTGTCCCAGACGGGCGTGTTTTTGTCACAACCTAGTATATGGTGTGCAGTATTGTCGATCTTTTGACATTTTAAGCAGAGAGGGGAGTCTTCCAAGCCGATTCGGTATCTGGACTCTCTTGTGTCTAATATCCCTGCTATTGTCTCGTATAGGGCACTCTGACTCTCCGCATCGGCCTTTTTGTTGGCCGCCCAGTTCCTCCACTTGTTTGGGGGAGGTGTGAGTGGGAATTCTCTCGCTTTTAGTCGGTCGTAGACAGTCTTTGTTTTGAATATTTCCCCTTCTCCCCTCTGGAGGCTCTCTACTATCTCCCTCGTATCTTTTATGCCACGCTTAAATGTGTTCGAAGAGGAACCTCCCCCCTCCCATGCCGAGCGATGAAGTGCTCGGCGCGGGGCGTCCCCACCCCCCAGAATCTTGGCACTTAGTTTTGTGTAGACCACCTTACACTTGAGCGGAATGTCGCACAGGTTTAACCCTCCCCTCTCCATAGGGGAGCACACTTGTTTTCGTGAGACCTTCCTAACATATCCGTTCCAGAGCATTTGATTCGTGTTTTTAATTATCTCTGCAGAAGTTCTTTTATTAAGCGGCCAGATATGGGCCGCAAAGAAAACCCCCGGGAGCACATGTTGCTCTATCAGACGGGCACGGGCTGTGAGGGGGAGGGAAGGGATGGTGAATCTCCTCGCCGCCCAAGCCACCGCCCCGCTCACTCCCTCCCAGTTCCTTTCTATCATTTCTTCCGTTGTTCCGCCCCACCAGAAACCAAGCACTTTAAGCGGGGGAATCGCCACATTCCAACCCGCCGCGGTCGCCTCGGTAAGGTGCCCTCTCAGAGGGAGCACTTTGGATTTGCTAACACTCACTTCTACGCCAGCCGGAGCGAACTCCCGGAGAATATCCGCAGCTGCCACGAGCTGGCAGGGGTCAGAGATGAAAAGTGAGAGGTCGTCCGCGTACACCACCCCGGGGTATGTGGTCCCAAAGCGGCGCACGCCCACCCCCACCTCCTCCATCGCTCTAATAATAGGGTCGACTGCGATGGCATATAAAAACATTGAGAGCGGGCATCCTTGACGTACTGAGTTCGTTATAGGGAAGAGACGTGACGTCCTCCCTTTTATTTTTATACATGCTCTTGCATTTTTATATAATGTTGTAATGAAATCAATAAAATTGGCAGGGAAAGCCATCTTTTTTAGTACTAATAAGATATATTCAGGCCGGATAAAATCAAAGGCTTTGTTAAAATCAATCGCTAAAATTGATAAAAAATTCTCGGAGGGGGGAGCCTCGGATAAGACTATGTCCCTAATTAGGACGCCAGCATCTAAAATACAACGGGAGTTTGACACCGCGTGCTGTGAATGATGTAAGATACTGTCAGCAACGGCTGATAAACGCGATTTTAAAACCCGAGTAAAAACTTTATTATCACAATTTATAAGAGCTATGGGCCGGTAATCATTTAGTGATTGCGGCCGGCCCTTCTTTGGTTTTAATGAGATCACAGCTGTCCGTTGGCTTAAAGTCATTCCGGCCGAATGACTTTTAAAACTATTAAAAATACGAGTTAAAACAGGAACTAAAATATCACGACACGTGGTATAAAATTCATAGGGGAGGCCGTCCGACCCAGGGGCCTTGCCCTTGGGAAGGGAGTGGAGAACTGCGTCCACTTCCTCGCCCCTAATCGCGTCGGCAATCGCATCTTTCTCGTCCTCAGAGAGTGTGGGTAGTGTAGGGAGTGGAGGGGAATCTTCCTCCCTCCATGTCCCGTAGCGATTGTATGTGTTTTCGAAGAAATGGGCGGCGTCCTCGAGCAGTCCATCGCCCGCAGGATCCGCCGGTGTCTGGTGGTCAACCGTCTCCTGGTGTAATTCGACAACACGCCGAAGTTCGGCGAGCGTATAGGGACCCCAGACGTCCGGGTTGACTTCACGCTGCCAGCGGCTAGGTGCATGCCTCTCCATCTCCCGCCTGAGGATTATATTCTTCAGCTCACGCACTTTTTCTTTAAAATTTTCCGGCCGGGGGTTGGTGTTGATTAACTCCCCGAGGGCAGAACGATAAAAACTAATGGTCTCGTTCTTTTCCTTTTTCCAATGTATCGTCTCCTTCTTTAAAAAATAAATTATTTTGCGCTTAAAATTTTCCTCCCACCAAGTTAAAATATTCCCCTGGTAGTTGTTGAGGGTAGAGATTATATCTTGTACTCTCCTTCTTACAGCAGTGAGAAATTCGTCGTCTTGCAGAGGCCTTGTATCCATACACCACATACGGGGGGAGGTCGGTTTATGAGGGAGGGAGGGGTCGGGAAGGGTTAGGTCGAGGAGAAGGGCACAGTGATCGGAGAGGGATATGGGAAGGGTACTAGTGGTGTAGGGGAGGGGTTTCAATTGACGAGAGAGGAGAACAAGATCGATGCGGGTACGAGAGTTATGGCCAACACGCGTGTATGAAGCGGGGCCCACAGAGCTATTTAGAAACGCATCTACCGCATGCGTAGACTCAATTAAGAGTTTCAAGGCTCGACTCGGACGATTCAAAACTTTGTCTCTATTGGACTCGGAGTCTTCGCGCCTATAAATACTGTTAAAATCACCCGCTAAGATGGCTTTCCCCGTAAAACAAAATAAATAAGGCATTAAAATATCGCTAAAAAAGACCTCCCTCTCGCGACGGTTCTTTTCGCCCGCAGGGGCATAAATATTTAGAATAGTGATATCGTTCACCGTCAAAGATATAATCCTTCCGGATTCGTGGAGGCGCACTGTGTGTGTCTTTAGGTTGCTTTTTATGAGGGTACAGGTCCCAAGATATGAGTCTCCAAAGTTTGTATATGCTACATATTGGGGGTCGGGCCACTTGACCCCCTCAACATACTCTTGGAGGCAGACGATATCTGCCTTACAGTCTGAGACGAATGTGGCTAGTAACTTCATCTTAAGGGCGTTTGACACCCCCGCTATATTGAGAGATAATATTCTCATTTTAAGATTTGAGTAAGTATAAGGCTTACTCCTCTCCATACCTATGTACTTTCTCACTTTCTCCTATTACCTCTACGTAAACCGCTTCTCTTTCTCTTACTTTTACTTTTGTTATTCCTATCTGAATCCGAATGAGTCTCCTTTGGTGAAGAACACCCGGGGTCGAATTTTGGTTGGGTTGGTGTTATCATAGAGACCTGCGTATTGTCGCTCGGGGGGACGGGGGGGAAGTCGAAGGAAGAGGGTGGAGTGCTCGTTGACATCTCTTCCTCCTCTGTGTCATCATCCGGCGTTGACTCGTCGTCCACTCTGGCCTCTGCTTCCATTTCCGTCTTCTGAGATTCGGGGGAGTCAGGGGGTGCTGGCTGGGATGTGATGATCTCCTCCGTTTCGGTCACCTTGTCCTGGTTCTTGTTTTCTTCGTCTCCTGCCTGGTGGAAGGGGGGGGGTGGAGGAGGTGCGGGAGATGAGGATCGGCGTGGGGAGGTAGGAGAGCGGGGAGGGAAGGGGGTGGGGTGTGAGGTGGTGGATAAGTGTAGGAAGGGGAAGTCCCTCTCATCAAGGTGGCGATCTCCTTTTTCTGTTGGTAATATTGGGCTAGACGTTCGGAGACGTTTGGTGGGCTCCGGGTCGTCTTCCGCTACGAGGCGCTTGACTGCTGTATCCTCAGCCGATGATCCTGTCTGACTGGGCGCAGCTTGGACTTCCTCCCCCTCTAAGCCAAGTAGGGAGGCCGCTCCCGCAATCAACTGCTCCTCGTTCACTTCTGGATCGCCCACTCGCCCAGCCTGGGCCACCTCGTTAAATCCACGTGGCCCATTATTTCGGGGGCAGTTCTTCCTCTCGTGCCCCTCGGCCGAACAGCGAGCACACGTCCGCTTCTGTCCATCGTATATTACAATTGCCCTATGCCCTCCGATCGTGATGTATGATGGTATGTTGGTGGCTACCGCCATACGCACGATTCTAGTTCCGGTGAAGCACTTGAAAAGGTGGTCGCCATTCCATCTGTTCTCGCTAATTTTATAAATTTTACCGAAGGTTTGGAGGGCTAGGCCAATTTCCTCCCTGGTGATTTCGATGGGTAGACATAGGATCTTCACGTTAATGGGGGATCCGGAGGTCTTGTCGACTGTCGCCGTTGTCCTCGGTGTTTCCATCGTAGGAAACGGCAGTTTTCTTGTGGTGGTTTCTATTATTCTAGAGACTATGCTCTCATTCCCGACTTTGATAAATGTCGTTCTTCTATTGAGGCCAAACTGTATGGCCAAAACCTCCTCTTCCGCGAGGCCCAACACCTCCCTAATGAAGGTGTGGACCTCGAGCGGGGTTGGAGCGCTCACATTCTCCTCTAATTGGAGGAAGAGGGTATTCTGTCGCTCGACAACCATGTCGAAGCGATGGAAAAAATAAGAAAGTTGGGGACAAGCCCCGGGGCACTAGCTACAGGGGGGTCACTGGGTCACAAAAATAACCACGAAACAGGAAAAAAAAAAGAAGTGCTACTTTGCACATAGAACACAAAATAGAACCGTGGCGTTTCACACAACACACTGAGAAAATAAATCCGTGGTCCTTCACTTGAACATAATAACAAAAACTCACAACGTGCGGCCGCATCCGCGGCCGCCGAAACGCAAACCGTAGAAAAAAACTTAAACAATTGTGATCACTTTTCACTCAGTAGAAAAACTCGGAGAGAGACCGAACGTCTCTCCCAAAATCCCGGGCGAGGGAAGGCTTTCCTTCCCGGGGAAGTCTGGCCTTGACGTCGGATTACGGAGCTCTTGCAAAACACGTCCGCTCTCCACAAGCTACCGAGGCTTCCAATTTCCCTGTGGATTTTTTTTGTGACCTTTACGGGACTAGATGTTCTCGACTGCCGGACATACAATGTAACAATCAGTCCCTACTGAGCGCTTAGCGCCACTGCCCACGAGGGAAGTTTTTCTCTATGGAAATTCGCACATTTGTGCATTGCGGGTGACTCCGTAAAAGTGGAACTCCGTGGCTAGTCCCGGATAGCTTAAAATTTGTCACAGAGATATTTACATAAATTACCAAAAATTAAGGTTTAACAACTCTGATGCATTATAATTCATGAGTATCCAATGATACCCGTTTAAATTCAACAGAACGACTTACGTAAAAACAATAAGCAATTAGTGTTTCCCTACGCCCGCTAAAGTGGAAACTCGTAATTCAAATGGCGAACTAAGCTATATTGAAGGTTGAATCCACGTTTATAAAACTAATCTCTTTATGATCTTTAATATAATAACTATTAGAATATTAGAATAACCTTAGGTTTGGAACATAGGATCGTGAATATTAAAATAACAGTACAGGTACGATAAAGACATGTTACCCGGAAATACGCGTGACCATGAAAGAGAAGAGATGATACTGAGAGCAATTGACGCGAGGCAATATTAAAAAAAAGAGTGAAGTCCACATGATCCCGAAGAGCCACTAAATGCGTTATTTATTGCGTACCATCACTTACGCGGGCACTCATATTGGCGGCCCACTTTCCCCTGTTAAATGAAGTGAGATAACGGGAACAAAGCGATATGTATAAAAGTTTTAAGAGGCGAAGGGGTTACGTGCGAAAGGGAATGAGCGAGGATGAGTGAGGTGGGCAATTGAGGAAAAAAACATAAAATATGGAAAGGTAGATGTAGAACACAGGGAGATGGAAAAGGGACCATTTCGGAAAAAGGGTATGGACAGAGAATGGATACGCAGGGTCCAGGATAACGGTAGAAAAGGGTAGGGGAAAGACATCATGGGGCGTGGGGATGAAAGCGAGGTGAGTGAGGTGTCAATGCCGAGATAATTTATCGTGTACAACGAGGAGAGGGGAAACCACCATTCAGCAAAATGGTCGAATGAAAGCATCGACGAATTGCACTCGACCTCCATTACGCCTTAATAACGAGGTGTTACTTCTTGAAAATGTTTCATAAAACCGAAGGTAAATTTGGAACACCAACCATGCTGAAGGATTTGATTCATGAACTAAAAAAAATTTAACTTTACCTATGAGCCAAACCTTTCAAATATAAAATTTAAATAAAAAACATACTTAAGAACAGCGGTCCACAACATTTTTTTATCTCCCTTTCTCGCTTTATTTCATCCGAGCTTAATTGATTATTCTCCCGTCCAAAAATAAATATTAAACTATACGTTACGTGAGCCAAATAAAAAATATAGGTTATTAATCATTGGTTTAAATTTGTTAGATTCAAGAAGAAAATAGAACAAATAAAAAGAACCCCGGTCATAACATTATTGATATGATTCTCCCGGCGAATATGGCCGATAAGAATCTTCTCGGCTTTCAAGTCGAGTCAGGAAGGGCAAGGCTGCCAACGTTTCGATATTGTTCCTCGCCATTGTCATCAAAGTCGAGAAATTTACCTTTATGGTTGAGAACGCCATCGAAACCTTGGCCTTCCTGACCTGGCTGCAAACCCAAGAGGAATTCATCAGCAAGAGTTTAAAAATATCACACATTCGTAGTCCTGAATTCCCCTTACCTACTAAATGGTTTCCAATAGGGAAAACAATCGAATATCTCAGATTTCTAAGAAACAATGGGTTACAAAAACAACAGAGCATTGAACCTTAATATTAATACCGTTTTATGATAAAGAGATATTAGCCTGGAAATGCATCCACGATGAAATACCAATTTTTAAATTTGTTTTGAATACATAATTTTCGATAAATTATCGAGATCAAATGACTTTCGACGTCATTGACTGATTTTATGCGTGTTCAGAAACATTAACAACATAACTTATGCACACAGTTTGTTCCGTGGTGTACTGAAATTGAGATGAGAGAGATTGCCTTTTACCATGCTTAATTATAGCTCTAATTGTATTATAATATGACCAACCGGTTTAGATCGTAACAAACAAGTTCATTCGTCTTTATAGAGAGGTAATATGAGAAGCAATAGAGAAACATCATAAGCAAAAATAAGCGTAACTGTGGCTACATAGCTTGAAGACATACTTTCGAGCATAGATACTTACGACTATTTATACGAATTAAGAGATTGACCAACAACCACTTAACATATTACGAAGTCAGGGTTGCTACGTGAACTCCGTGCTTTTAAGGGCAGAGTTTTCCAGTTTTAGTAGATGAAAATATTTGCTCTCTCATAAGAATGTATTTTCTAAATGTAATAAGAGGAACACCATTTATTACAGCGCTTAAATTATGAGGGAATGATCATATTTTCTAAAATATGAGCGGTGATAAACAGATCACTCTAAGGAAAATCGGTTTCCTCTCTCCTCCCAGATGGAAATTTATTCGCGGTAGCTTAGGGCATGACTTATTTGTTCACAAACGGAATAGTAACAAATATTTCATCTTACTTCACATGAATATAAACAACTGACTAGAATATTTACGCAAAGGGCATAATTAATTGACAAGCACCAAAAATCCTAAAAATTCTCATTCAAATAAAGTAACAAAAATTGAGGTACATACACCGAAAAACCAACATAGAGCGCCAAATAATTCTTCTCACTAATTGAATATAATAATATATTAAGCTTTGAAAAGCAAATTTCCGGACTATTTCTACAATTTTCCAGGACTTTTTGAGTTTCAGAGGCTTCATTGTTTTTTTCGAATGTTCTTGGCTTCTAGCAACCCTGATGATGTAGATGTATACGGAAAACCGCAGCGTCCATTTTGTATCCCAGCATGAACTCCCTCCCATACGATTCTCCTTCAATCCCCCTCGGCTCTTTGCCCAACCCTCCAAGTTCTCGCCAAGTGCAGCACTCGGATGAGTTATGAAAGCGTTTCATCGTCGGTGAAGGTGTGCAGGGTGAAATAACGGTTCCACGAAAGATTAGTCGCACGGAATTGGACGCATTGTTGACCACGTCCGTGAGTGGACGACATGAAGCCGGTTGATCGATCCCATATATTGCCCCCATGACCGAAGTCGAGGCATATAACGCCCCTGTCCAGTGGCCGGGAGCTTAAAGGGATCGCCAAAGCTCTATCTGGTTGCTCGGAATCCGTCGCAAAGCCTCAGACTGACGCATCGCAACATTGATTAAATTTTAATCGAAAAGAGGAATTTATCAAGAGAGCAATAAAAAGAAATTCATATGAAAAAGGTGATTGAGATACGTTACTCCACAAAAGTTGATCCACAGTATAATCATGTATTGGACCTAGAGTAACCAATAACTTATTCAATCGAATACGACCAATCACACTGAAAATATATCTACACATTTTTCTATCTTTTAGTGACCGATTCTTAGGACCAAGAAACTTCTATTCTCTGGATTTACTGCATCAGTATATAGTAGTTGGATCCCAAATATAGCATAACTTGCCTAAATTATAAAACATTCTTCACCCTAGATTATATTTAAAAGAAAATAATAACTGACAAAATATACTGCTAATTCTTAGCTTTCTCCATAGAAACAAATAAACACTGCATCTTATTTCAATTTCAACGCTACGTTAAATTATTTGCATTTTCGTGAATATATCTCTGATTCATGCCACCTTATTTCATTCCTTCCACGCATGGAAATGGGCGCAGTACACACATCAAGTGTATTTTACATTTTATTTTTTTACTCAAATCGTGTTTTTTCGAAGTCGTTTTTCTTATCAAAAACAATACATGCCATTATTATTATTTGGTGAGTGCTACGGCTGAGTGAGTCAACAAGCGTTATGTTAAGAAATTATATTCATGAATAAGATTTAATTTATTTTTGAAATGAGAAATCATTCTGTTACATCCCACCCAAACCTTTAAACTTCATGAACTAAGCCACATGCCAAGCACACACAAAGTATTCTGGACCTTTATCAGGCATGAAAACATCGTGAAATATATATAATAAAACTGACAGCTTCGATATAAACGACGAATGAAAGCTACAGATTAACGCTACGAATAAACTGGCTGAGCGGCAGAGTATACTGAAGGACTGGTTTGGAAGACGAAAGAGACAAGTGAGGTAAAACAATTAGGCTCAAGTGAATTGACAAATTCAGATCATGGGAGTTTCAGAGCATTCAATACGGAGGAGTGATCACAACATCTAGAACATATGAAAGCTGAGCTGGACAAGAAGATACGCAGACATTTTCAATAGTTTAATCTATGGTGAGAAAAACTTTTAAATATTAATGCCCATTTTAACTCACTAAATATTTACAATAATAATCCCATTTTTAACATCTTATAACAGGTACATTTGTACTGACTGAGGATTTTCATTAAATCAAATAAAACAGTTTTTAAACATCGCTTTCATATTTTTGAAGCCCTTTCATGCAGGTGGTATCGCAATTTTTCTACGTGTATTTTCAAGATCTTGAGATCACATTAGCATTAATTAGGGATATTGTGCGGATCACGCATATAAATATTTTTTAAATACTAGATATCGTTAAAATTTCAGAAACTACAATTACAATAATTCCACTCCAGTTTAAATTTCAAAAGTAGAAGAAGAACCAGGAGAAGCCACAAAAATCTTCAAAGATGTGGTAAAAGTTGCTATTAACTAACTGTAGGAATTAATTGAACGCAGAAAAAGTGGGCCACAGCATTGCGATGTTGAATGCCCATTGCCTTTTAATAAATTAAGGCCAATAAAATTAGGCCAGAGATTAATACTAAACAGAGTGAATCTTAGGAAGGTCAAATGAACGCAACTCACCTCATATCACATTTTGTATAAAAACCCTCAAAGAAGGCAAAAGCAACAATTATTGAAAAGGACTCATGCTCAATGACCAGAAGCAAGACCTCACAAATCGGCAGATATTCCAAATGATTAAGGATATCTGTAGGACAACGCATTCGCTAAGAATGAGTTTTATAAATATAAAATATATAAATCGATTTTATTAATGGTGTCATTTAGTTACCTAAGTTATAATGTTTTCCTGATTATTCGGGTGTGTTCCGCTTGTATGGCTGAACAACGAAAGTGTCTCCAAGTACCTAACTAAACAATGGTTTTACGTACTCATAAGCTATTATTGAATGCCTAGTTCTGAGAAAAAGATCCATTTGTTTAGGACATGAATGCGCAAAATATACTTAAAAATTATAAGTCTCTACATTAAGAATTCAATAAAAATATATATTAACACCAGCGTCTCCCTTACAATACTCTGACTGATGGTAATCCAAAGAATACTACTACCACAAGTAAATACACATTAAGAGATAAAATAAGCAATTAACTTTTAAAAAAGCGTTAAAAATTAATATTAAGGTATTATCACCAAGAATTACATTAATGTCCATAAAAGAAATTGTCCTCGCAATTATAGGCAGTGTGTACTGAATTTCATATTGGAGTAGAGAGGATCTTAACGAAAGAAGAAGGAAAAAATTATGGAAGAAATTCAACTATGAAAGAAAACAGTAAAAGATTTAGGAGTATAATGTTCTATTTCACAGCCCATGTATAGAGCAAATGGCAGAAAAATTCACGCAGTACATCTATACGCATAGACTTTTTGCAAAAATAATTATCTAAAGGAAATTCCGCAGTCGTGTTTTGCAATTGCCACAAAAAGACGAGAATGGAAAGACAACGAAAAACAAGAACTGGAGAAATTCTTTGTTAAGCCGTGGCACTTCACTTTTTGCAAGCTTTTGTTGTTCGTAAGAGAGCTGTTTACGCCCTTCAACTCTGTCATCTTGACGATTTCCGCTTTCAAACTTGCAATAGAGAAATATTTGCGACGTCCATTTCGGCAGCACTCGCAGAAAAAAAACCGTTCCTTCCGTTCACGCAACCACAGGCTTTCCCCGAAAGCCGCACACATTCAAGGCCGAACGCATTACTGACCTATCGACCGAAACAAGCCGGCGATGCGAAAATCTTGAGAGGGGATCAGAGACGGATAAGAGAATAAGAATTTTTAGAGGATACTTTCTCGGAGTGACGAAAGCAACGGCTATGGCGAGAGGAAGAAATATTTTTACCTCCATACAAGCACATAAAAACAAGGATAGGGTCACACAAAACGGAGGAACTCCAGGCATGTGGCGTAGCTGAAAGGACACAGATTCCCTGGGGAAAAAATTGACAGGGCGACGAATAGAACCTTGAACCCTCTGAAATTGTGTAGGGTAGAAGTAAAAAGTGCCTATTAAAAACTAAGAGCTACTATGGTAGACTTAACGACTAGCAGTAAATTATGGATTTAGACTGATGGACCGGAAGGATAAAAATGCATTTCTTCTGAGCCAATTACGGACCAAAATAGCAACGATCAATACCCACAATTATGTTGGCGTGGACGATAGGTGGTCATGTTTTGCCCTTTCTATTTTACTTTTATTTAGAATTAGTTGACTGCATGGGATGCCGATTAACCTTCTTGTGAGACTGTACTTTTGCAACAAATTTTTCAGGTCAGAATGACGGATGAGGTATAATGCTGGGCATGTGTCACTCGGCAGACTATATTTTGCAATGTGTGATTTAGCTTATCGCCATCGTTTCCACATAACACACCGTAATATGCTCAGCGTGGCTTTGCGGTTCATATCTATAGTATTGTAATAAAGGTATATGGTGTTAATTTGTAGAGGTATATTGGCACTGTTACTACAAGAGACAAGGTGTCGCCCGCCTGTAACCTGGTATGGTCAAGAATTTTTCTACTGGCTGTTTATTAGTCCGCGCTATGTGACCAGGGATGAGTGTTGTAGGCCTAGCGTGGAACACCACTGACCATACAAGGTACATTTTTCCGCCTTCGTCTCTGTCCATCGCTGAGGGTAGCGTCATTTAAGTGGATCTTGAGGGATGTAGGGATGCCGATGGCTCTGATGAAGAGTAGTATATTATGCAATGGGCTATGGGGAATATAAATAATACGTTTTCATGAATGAATGAAGAGCGGAAGAAACAATGAGTGGCTGATGAATAAAACAACTCATGGATACAAGGGCCTGCGGGTGACGAATATAGCATCGTAATTCTATACATATCTTAACTGAAAGGTCACCTCAAATAGAAATGACGTCCTTGTGTAATGAAAACGATGAAAAAACACATGAGGCACATGACAATAAATAATACCACCACTAATACTATGTTGTCATAAACAGAAAATGCTATATAGCCGATGGAAGGCAAAGCTTTGGAGCAGTGCGAAACCCTATAACCCGATAACTTGAAACATTCAGATAACGCGAGTTTCAGTGCGACACGAAGTGTTAATTTTAAAAACCCGTGCTATATCTCTATAATTGACTAAGCGAGCAAAATAAGGGAGAACAAATTCGTAAAAATAATCCCACTTCTCACACACTTTAGGAGAGTAAAAGAAACAGAGTGGAACTACCATTAAACACATCGTTAAAACATAATTCATCTTTGTCCTCGCACCAACTCCGTTTCCGTTATCACTTACCATTCATGGCTGGCGTTCTTGCAACCCTATGCGACATGCCTATGCAGCGGCTCGCAATACTACCACAAACTAATAAATTCATGTAGAAACCAGCAACAAAGGAGAGAAAAACAACACAAGAGAGAAGATGAGTTTGGAAGACAAGAAGAAGTATCCTTTTGATTCATATCTGTGAGCAGATGCTGAAATGATCTTACCTCCACTACGGAAAGGGGGGAAACTTATACCAAAGGAAAAGCTCGAGAAGGGAAGACGGGAGATGAGAAGGGAGAGGATTTGCGAACGAGAAAGGGGGAGGGACGCGTTTGATGGCAGATTTCCGGCGATGAATTGAAGAAACCGGCGGTAGGAGATACGGAGGAAAAAAAAGTAAAGTCGAGATTTGGTGAAAGGAAAAGGCAGGGCCCAGGACTGTGGCGTATTTGCGTCGGATTGCCCACAGAGACTATATGACTGGGAAATACGCAACAGAAAACCTCTCTGTATGCATACAAATACGTGCGTATCGACGTACGTTCACGTCTGTGCCACCACGAAAGTATCCAGGTGCAAATATGCCTCTATGCATTCAGGTTGGCCTTCGAAGACTACGCGATGCTATATCTCTAGTGCATCGATGCTAAAAAGCGATTGAAACAAATTATAAACTTTGGTGGTGCACACCGTGCGCCTGCCTTCCGTACATTCCTTAACTGACGAGAACTGTTAATAAACTTTTAGTTACCGCTATAGAAATTATGAGCACCAAAACTTGTCTATATGAATAAATTAACGTGTTTGATGTAAAAATTTAGAAGCTAAAATCGTCCAAAGGCAATTAAACTAAAAATACACAATGGTGAAGAAACAATTGGTTATTTTAGTTTTCAAACGCTTTGTTTTGGAAAGTACCCAGTCAGTTTACCTGATATTTTCCAACAACCCTTCCGATTCAACTAGCAAATGCAATCTGCTATTAGTAAACTATTTTTTAACGATAGTTTTGCAGAAAGTTAGCGCGCAGAGTTAAAATAGTAAATTGAAGCGGCTATAACCCACACTTCATTACTCTGGCGACATCAGTAGACAGCGATGGTACATAAATGTTTATAAATGATAAAATATTAAGCAAGTTCAAAGATACACAAGTCACACGGTACAACCAGAACATCGAATATTTTGGAATGCGACTTAAATGTCTTTTGAATTAGTCACATTACGGAATCTTATCATTGAAAATGCGAAAATGTACATAAGAAAGTACTGCAGGAATATAAGCTGCAACACATCAATCTACAGGTACCTGCACAAATATATACAAATTTACAAGGTGACGCCCATTCAAGCCTCCTTTATGCAAAAGCAAAATTTTTGTACCGTAGGAATTTCTTTAGTGAACGCTATATCAAATCAATAGAGCATAGATGAATCAGACAATCAACTAAGTGACATATTCATGAAGGCTCTGGAACTAATGAGCCTCGACACTTACGAAATTTCGACAAAACTATCTCAAAAAATGAAATCATTTAATGTGAATACCGAGATTTATCGAAGCCTAGTCACATATAAGATATTATCGAGATCGAATACTTTCTGAATGAGACAAAAGAACCGTCTGCCATTGCTACTTTGGAAAATTTATCATAAGTCGGTACTGATTTTTATGGCAGAATTGAGAAACTACAGGAACAGTTATAAGAACGTCCTATCGTAACTGAATCGCGAGTCAACAAAAACTAAATTCTACTGTTTTTGGCTTTGTTTGAACAAATCTTCTATCAATAATTACCTTCCTCAGCTACTTAAAACCAAAATAGGGATCTAAGCATGCACCTCATCCGACGAAAAAATTTTCAATTAACGCTTCTACAGCTATAGGAGCCGGAAATGGCATTATTTCCACTGCATTACGAAATTCAGTCTTTCAGCACTAATTTGCGACTAAATTTAAAGAATTATGATAAGAAGTTTAAATATTTATTAGTGATGAAATAACAGAAAATATACATAAAATTTCATCCATTCTTACCTTAAACAACATATTTTTTTTATTTTAATTTTTCAATTATTAAAAAAAATTAATCTTAAAAGTATTCAAATGGCACAGAGCTGGATATTATAACTCACACCAATTAGTAATATCACTTTTCTATAAGTAGTCAGAAGTCATAAAATTGGTAGATCATTACGCATGATATTAACAGTAGTATACGGTAGTACTAGTGATTATGTTTAACAATTACGCTCAATCTTACACTGTTTTGAACAGACACTAAACTAATCTGAGAGGAGAGAGACTTTCCCAGCATCAAAAAAATAATAAAAGGAATAGTTTTGTCACTATACAGACTATATATACACTACTGTCACTATACATTTTAATATCTAATGTAATCCTTTCTCCATTCTCTCCAACTTTATAAAAAGACGTGTTCAGCTACAGCAGGACAAATCGAATCTGTTCGCATCGATGTTTTCAAGTATATCGGCCAGATAGAAGTGATTCTGGCAAGAAGTATAAAAAAAGAAGGGAGAAGTCGAATTTCGAGAAAAGAAGAAATAGAGAGAGAAAAACCAACTTGCTAGAACCCCGTTGGAGAAGGAAACCGATGAATAAACGCATTGGTTGATTCTCGAGAACAGTAGCTTCAGGAGGAGGGGTGGGAAAAAGCGTATTGGGTGCAGAGAGACGGGAAGCGAGAAAAATGAAGGAATTCGAAAGGAAGAGGAAGAAATTTTCGCTGCTCAGGGATACGATGAGGTAAAAAGGAAGCGATATTGGAAGCAGGAGAGAAATGGTGTGCTTTGGAGGTGGGTTCGGGGGAAAGTACAGAGTTGCCAACCACGAATTTGAAACCCTATATCAAGAAGTATATATGACTACAGTTAACACCAGGACAACCTGAGCAAAATTTTACCTCATTTTATAGAAACTGTTATCTACAGCGGAATGGTTTAACCCTTTAAAGATAAGTGAAGTATCAGGTGGGCAAAAATTGATAACAATTGAACGTTTTAACGATGACGGCTTTTGTGGTGTGCGTCTATGTACAGTATGTGGTCTGGGCGTGTCTACAGTATGTGGTCTGGGACTCTGACACAGATGAAACCAAAGTAATTTTACAAGCACTTTCTTAGTGGAAATATCTACCGATTTCATTGCAGAAGGGAGGAAAAACCTTCACCCACTTAGAGAATTACGGCTTGAGTAACATGGCAGTTTTTCTCGCGACTAGCGGCTAGTAAGACGCATTTGCGAATGTCATCTTCCATCAATTATAAGTGTGCCAACAAAAATGTGTCCTTAAATCGCACAGATTATTCCAAGGAAATAAGGAGGCGTATTAAGGGTAACATTCTGTGCATAGGCCGGCGAGCCAATGGTTCTTCAGTACATTCTCTGATCAGGAGAATTATATCCCAATAGTAATTTAACCTACTTCATTATCGCAGTTCTGGCACGATAGCAAACATCTACGCAATCCTGAATCCCGCTCAATTGCGTAGAGGCTTACTAACTGCAAGTTGATGTTAAATTTGAGTGAATAGATAGCTCCTTCGCAATGGATTTAACCTTTTATGGAACCATGACGTCCTCATTGTATAATTTAATGAAGGATTTAAATAAAAAACGTGTTTTTACGAGATACTTACAGTCTACGATATCAAAGCCCTCAAGCAGGGTGGCCACACTGGAGTAGTAAAGGGGAGAAAAATACGAGGAGGATTCCAGATACGATAGCGGATGAGGATTGTAGGAAAGTGGAAAGAGATGGGAAAGGCTCGGGCAGAAAGTGGAGGCGGGCTCGCGTAGGAAGAGAGAGAGAATGGAGAGGGAAGCCGTCTTCTTTTTACGCCGTGGAAGGGAAGGAATGATGAAGAGGGAGATATGAAAAGGAAAGAACGACGGCCGGGAAGGGAGAGAAGATGACGGTCTTCTCAAAGGCGGTATTGGAGAGGTTGGAGGAGAAGTTGGAGGGAAAGATGAAAGGAACGAGGCAGCAGAGAAGAGCTTTCTTCTTGAGGTGAGGAAAATAGCGGGCACCTACAACGAACGAAGCCGTATTATTTTATTTCCATCCCAAATCTTCACTCGAAGTATATTAAAGACAACAATTACATACTTCAAATGTGATAGCACCCCTGCAGATTACTATGAATTACGCAAAGACTATGACGCCACAGAATTTTGCACAAGATTAATTACAAGAGAACCACAGTGATCCCCTCCAATATTTAGATATATACCACAAATTCAATGTTTCAAAAAGGGAGAACTTTAATAATATACGAATTGGACTAATAACTGATAAAATTAATCATTGGTATCATCAGTGACTTTCTAATCATCCAGGCATGGTATCAATACCTTGTGAGGGTGAAAAGAAGTGCTAATTCTATTAATGATAGAAAAAATAATTTGAAGTAAATATTCAGCATTTAATAGATAAAAAAGAATGAAAATTTAATGATATTACACCCATAAAACTACAGGTTATTGTGATGAATTTATCAATATCTGTGGTCTACAGCGGAACTTCCCCGTGTGAATTACATAACGTTTCATACATACATATACGTATATCAATAATTTGGTTACAGTATCATTGTATTCTCAAGGTCATTTTAGCCTTTGAATTTTTGTTTGCTAACATCGATTCTCCAGTAGTTGGAAATTTTTTTCGCGAAAATACCTGTTTACAGTCATGAAAATATTATCTGGATTAACTGATTGACCGGTAACATGATAACTAATTGTACCTCTGAATGTATGATGAATGTGCTTTAGTACTTTATATATACGAGTCTTCTTAGCAGCGAGGCAACATCCATCAAAAGAATTAGCATTTTAGGTTGGTATTTCACCACAGCAAATTAAATAAATTTCTTGGAGCACAAAAAATTATCAAAACAAAATATAATATTTATAATGGGAATATGCCATAAAAGCTATTTTATTTCCCTTTTACGAGCATCAACGCCATGCCGATATATTAACGTGAGTTCCATCATTAAAAAATGCGGGCCCTCGGCCAGGGAATCAGGGATTCTGAATATGCAACGATAAAAAAATATAGATCATGCGATATTAGGACGCAGCTTCCACAACCAACCAGTGCCGTGAATCACTTAGCAGGGCACAGGTGGGAAGATACGAGGAAACTTGGATATTAGGAGTGGCGATTTCAACACCCGTAACGAAATTTCTAAAGCTGTAGTGGTGTTCATCCGAGTTGTTTGACGCTCTGGCCATTAATCCAAGCAGACTCAGCCAATCCATACGTAACGGATGTTCAATTAACTGTTTACAAAACATATATTTTCCATCAAATATTAATTTCATCCATTTTAATACCAGAAATGGAATGATATGGATAAACATTCAGGAGCAGCAAGTTTTATGGCAATACTTAAATTCACATATGTGGAGTCTAACTATGGCGCGTAATGGGCATAACAAAAATCAAAACATATTATTAGGGTTACATAGCAATAAACAAAAACTGTGTTCCTTTACGATACCCATCATAAATGTAGAACAAATATTTCGGTTAAACGTAATATTACTATCTACTTTTTGGTCATAAATTTCAATTGATATTATTAGAAGTAGTTCTAAAACTTTGGCTAAGTTTTTAAAAATATGTTACGCTGTTTCTTTCATCGGATGCTAAAAATTTTCGTCCTATTTTAAAGCTATATTAATTATGAATAACAATGATCAATTAACTATGCTATTTTATGCTCTAAAAAGTATAGCATTGCATTAAATCCTCATAGTATGCACGCTATTCATAAATAATTACACTGAAGTTTTCTTGCTATGTTCTGATTTTCCATTATTTGTATTAACTAATGAGCCATTTAAATTGTGAATATTTAAATTCAGTGTAACTATAAAAATCACATTTGCCATGTTATGCATTTTAAGCGGTAATGAAGGTTTCATTGCTTAACTGTTTTTAAAAAGATAACGAAGATTGTTTAACTGTACCGCTCATTAGTTGGCTCATGAGGAAATACGATCAAGAAGCGTATTTCATGAATAACTAAGACTGAACGTCCCGGTTTAGCCGGGATTTTACCGATTTGGAGGCATTTTCCCGGTTACCAGAACGGCTTAACCACTATATATGTACCGGTCTTTAAAATGTACCATTCAAATTATATGAAGATCTTTTTTTAAGCTTGAACAAAAATGTTCATATTTGACTTAAACTGAACAAAGTTCTCCCGAAATATTTCATACCTTGACTTGTGCAGTCCTACTATTCTCTATTAAAATAATAACTACAAAGGAAGTTGTTTCATATGAGGTTTAGAAAAAGTGAATCGTGCAGGGCTCGATGAGAGACAAGTTCTCGAACCTCAACACATTTGTGAAACTGGGATGGAAAATTGAATATACTCCAGGAAAACGGTAACGTTTTCAGGCGTAACTTAATCACGTAAGGCGTAAAATCACATTAGGGTGAAAAACTATAACTTTATGGCTTCACATTTTTTCATCTAGATAAGACCCGGAATCCGACGTTCAACGTTATGTTCAGGATCTTGGATGGGGACTAAACTGAACAAGAACCAACAGCAAAATTGGTATGAGAGAACCATAGTTTGTTAAGTGATAGCATGATAAGTCTTGCAGACTGACAAGGCTATTATGAAAACTAGCTATATGAGCGCACATGTAAGAAAAAGCTTAATCTGCTGAGTAAAATGTAGGCGCGTGACTTATCCGAAAAGGCAGTGAGCGCATTAAAAACTCCGTGATACCCTTTAATTTCTTCACGATGTGACAATAAATTACATGTCATCAGTCCGCAATTTAGTGGTAATTTTCGCATTTTAGCAAAACTGATTCTAAATGTCAAGTAATATGGCAAATGTTTAACATGCCTCCATGACCGACCTATCGATCAGCATATAGAGCCTATGGGTAAAGGTGTCTAACTCGTATGAGTACAATAACGCCTAACGCCGTATTGCTCGCGAAATCTCCGCATGTATACATTACTTAATATTATATTATTAACATAAAACTGCGAATTATATAATGATACAGCGTTCGAGGGTAAGTACATGATGGGAGAGGAATTACACTTTACCGCACAACACTGAGGTGGCATGGATGGTATAAGGAAAATGTAGAGGAATTTCCAGTTACTCTCAGACTGCCTTTGTGCCCCAAGCTCTCCGCGATGGATAATCTTGCCCGAATACAAGACAGACCCTCCAAGCTCTTAATGTAGTAACGCTCTGCAATGTGCAAAGAGCGAAGTAACACCCTCTTTGACGGTAGCTGACGAGTCAATTCTCTGCGCCTCCCTTGTCCCTTTGTCCCGACGTCTCGCTCTTCCTCCATGCCGTTCCTTCAACCCTACACCCTCCTCTGCATATCCCACGCAAAGCAATGAAGTCTTAAAAACGAATGACGTCAGAGGAATGCGGAGGACGAATCCTCCTTAGTCTTAAAACACAATGCAATGCCGAGCTCCTGTAAATAATAGGTTTAGCTATCGCCGAGCTCCGCCCAACTCTTGTTGAACATTGTTCTGAAAGGACGTGGATATCACCCAGCATGTTTCAAGGAAGGATTCCTAGGATTTGAGACTGGGTGACGAAAAAGATTTTCATCCGCATGTAAACTAGGGTAACGAGGTAAACACAGGAAAAATACTAGGAAAATCAAATTGCAGTCTTCTAAGGGAAACATTGAGATAATTATGGGTATAGCTGTAAAAACTAACTGAAACTTCGTATAAACACATCGGTTTTAATTATGGGTACTCGGTAGATTGTAAAAAAGCTATAAATTCGCCAGTTAATTACGGCCAATTTCCACGAAATTATTAATGAGGCTACGTCTAACTATGGCTGCAGAGTTAGTAAGTGATGTACATAACAAGGCATGAGCAAATAATCTCACAGAATTAATAATTACTCATAATATATACAATAATTGCGATATATAATTAGGAAATCTAATTTTACAGATTGAATAAAAAACCACAAGACGCGATACACAATTGACATTTCACAGCCACTTTAAGGATTTGCTTCCACATTCATTTTACAATACATTATTGTTATTAAATTTTTTATTTTAATGTAATTTAATGTTTAAATTAATTGTTATTTAATGCTATGCATTAAAATATTTTAGAAAAAGATATTCGTAAGATAAATGAGATATCATGGAATATATGCAATTAAATGCGACCTTCTTTATAATGAAAATTGGAAGAGATATACACTCATCCACCTCAGGTATACACACGGAGTAAATATTATTATTTTTTAAGCTACTGGTAATTTCGAAAGAGATTTTCCATTAGTATCCAGGGATTCGAAAATTTGTTCCCATCTTCAATCTTCCATTTGAAGTCGTAATCAAGTGAGGGAACACAAGAAACCAATTCCGATTGGTTTTTCCCTTTTTCCTCTGGCAACAGAGAGATTGTCGATGTATTCAGATCGGATTTTGGGCAACAGGGTGAGGAATTGTCATGAGCTATGTGTGCCATTGCTTATCAGCTTTTCGTGCTCTTGCTTTTCCACACTTCGGCATTTCTTCGTTTCCACGACTCTGGGATAAAGCAACGTAATATTCGCAAATGGATACAAATCGAAGAGAAACTGCTATGAAGACGGAGCTTTCAAAATCGGACACAAACCACCACATGATATGTCGCTTAACGTGGCGTATACATATTAATTTGGAAACTCAAAAGATAAGATTCATAAAATACATTGATTCTTTCGTTCGTTGGTCGTTTTTACGTATTTAATCTGAAAAGGACTTAGTGGTTATTATGGAAGCAAAATACGTTGCTGTTTTATCATGTGCATGAAAATAGTAAACAAGATTTTAAAAAATTCAAATAATACAATAAACTAGAATGGTAAAAAAATCTTGTGTATGGAACCAAAAGTTTACTAAGTTTTGAACTAAAAACTAAGAGTTTTAAAATAGGTTTAAACTGATTACGGGAAGAGATAAGTACTTCTTTTCACGATATTTCGTCACACCACGGCAAAAATAGATTCGTGTAAGCTAATCTAATTGAAAACCCAGAAAATATTCACCGCCTTAGTGACTAAAAACGATCATTTTAGGTCCTAGTAAGAAAAAATAACCAGAATGAAGATACGCTCATTGATTATTGCGTTTGCAATTTAATACGATACATACGAACAAAATAAATATGCGAAATAAAAGTACCAATATGAAAACACTGCGACTTCAGGGTACAAAAATGAAATTGATGAAAACACCTAGTATCCACACTGAAAATGAAAACATTCGTACCATTCCATAACTCCTTCCATAACGTACAATATCTCGGTATTTATGAGTAATATTTTTATAATATATTTTATTTGGATATAGAATATAAGTAAAAAAAACACTTTAGAACTCCGTTTGTTAGCTCTGACCGATGCTGCTCCTTTTTTATTTCAATCAACTTAGCACCCATCGGCCTTCGCCCAATACTCCTTCCCTATCTACACTCTAACCCTATCATCTGTCATGGTTTTTAGGTCCCAGCTTTCATTCTATGTCGGATACACAAAGATGCCTAAAACCTGAATTAGGAAGGCTTGCTATTACACACTTGTTCCTTTTACTCCCACCATTT
Organism: Ceriagrion tenellum; assembly: GCA_963169105.1. NCBI lineage: Eukaryota > Metazoa > Arthropoda > Insecta > Odonata > Coenagrionidae > Ceriagrion > Ceriagrion tenellum. Next base: position 99,893,756 of record OY720643.1, read on the forward strand.
CCTACCTATTTTTGCCTTCAAAACCATCGTTTCCCTGTTATTTCCCTGCTATTTGAATTTCAACTAATTATTTGTTATCCGTCTCCGTTTAATTTAATAGAAGAGTTTAAAAAATATGGCTCTGGTATATATTATCTGATCAAATAAACTTCCCCCGTCTCTTATTTCATCAAATTTAATAAGTACCGTCATATGTTCCTTGAAATAAAGGTATTTTTAATTAAGGCGACTAATTTCGACTACATTTGGGTCATTCCACGTCAATTCGAACGAGTTGTCCACCAAAGAGCGCGAGAAAAATTAAATTACATTTAAAAAAATTCAAATGGGTGCCTTCATCATGAAAACATCGCTGCAATAGCATTATTGCGATTTGTTACTTTATGATTTTTGAGTTTTAGCCATAAACTAGCTCCCTGAATTTAAGTGATACATCACTATAGTTAAATAAGACACGAAAAAAACCGCCGTATCCCAAAAATAGGATACCGGAAATAGAAAACGTAAAAAGAACGATTGAGGCGCATATGATAGTTAATTTATCCATTAAAATGAGAATAACTTGAGCAATATTTTGATGACGCACATTCAAGGCATCTACAAAATTAAAAGGAAATGAGATTAATCAAAAGGGCAACAGTTAAGAAGAAAACACGTTTGTAGTTTTCAAAAATGAGAATATAAAATCTTTAATAAATGATGTCATAGTATTATGCGGTATTGCTTTTTATATCTAACGAAAAAATCTGCTCTAAGCATGCTCATTGCAGCAATATAATACAGTAATTTTAACTGCTGAATTTCCATTGCTGCAAGCAAGATGCGTCCGCCGTGTAAATAAATATATACTTAAATGAAATGTCGTATTTTTCCTATCAAATTTATTTCCGACAAACATGAACAATTTTAAAAGATGCGCACTCAATGACCAACGATTTCCCATCCAGCCTATTAAATACATATACAGCTATAAAATATTTTTTTCCGATGATTATTTATATCTAGTAAAGTAGAGCCTATCATGTTTCAAATTCATCGCAAAAAATCGAAAATCAATTACACCAGAGAAACTTTTTTCCCGCTCGATTCATCTGACCCGCAGCCGCATTCCTTTTGCTTCTCTTGCATTTCCACTCCGAGAAACGAAACAGCCTTGAGGAAGATGTTCGCTCTCCCGGTGGAATATAGCGAGACAGGATGTCTGGCCGGCCGGCGATGTCAGGAGAGAGAAAATAAACGAATATTCCGAGGGAATTACTCCGTAACCCTTCAGCCCATGGAAAGGAGACCGAGTGAAAACTTCTTTTCCGGACGGAAGAATTGGAATCGAAATAACGTATTTTCTCTTCCACAAGCATTCTCACTCGAAGCGCCATGTATGAACAAGATGACAAAATCGAAATTACGAACGAATGTCGCTATATTCTTCCAATATCTTTTTCTTGATTTGTATTAATCCTAGAAATCTCATGAAAGGAAGTGTTCTAAAACACATGGGGACTGAGAGGAAAATATTGGGCATATCTGCAGTACATCTATTGGCACTGAAAAAATTTGAGCTTCTCAATGAGCAAAAAAATTTATCAAAAGTCAAATGGAACACAGCTTATACTACATCTGGTTTGAAAAGTCATTTGACGATATGACCCTTCAGCGATCCAGTTTCCTTACTGAACCATCTACGATGTTTGTTTAAAAACACCCGAACTATAAAATTTGGCGGCAACAGATAGTCCTAGCAACATCTAGTCGGTGGCCCTCTAATCTTTAAAGACTTCAAAGTAACCGCTTGTTGATACAGCGCCAAAAGTTTGACTTATTGTTATTAAAATGGATGGCGTCTAAGTCATTATCCAATATTTGCAATGTATTAGTTAGGGAACCAAAGTTGCAACGTGAATTTTTGCGTGAAACTTTTGCAAACCTTGACGGATACCTCCAAACGTTTGTAGGAGGCTAACCGAGAATGGTCCAAGTCGAACGCAGTGTTACCTGATCCAAAATAGTCTGTCGCATGGTTGTCAAACTAGCTCGATGCATGGTTTGCCCGATTCCAAATACGTTGTCGACCGCCTCAAGACGATCCTTCACCAGGAAGGTCTTCGAAGTCAACTGATGGCTCCAACACACAGACTGACGAGGATATGGCGCTTTCTGAGAACTTTCAGCGAGTGTGTTGGAGAGTTTTAAATCTGGATTCATATGATTGAGATCACTTGGTCATATCGTGACATCAAATGATTTGAATCAGATGAATGAAAACTTGATCAAATAATTGAACATACATCAAGATGCAGCTAAGTTTATTCCTCGTTCAATAACAGCCTAGCAGGACGACATTTTTCTCGCACGGCATAGCGCTAGCCTCCTCAGTCTTGTTAAGTCGTGAGCTAAAATTCAAATGACTATGTTCCTCCAACCTCCAAACTTACCTCACCTGGCCACGAGTAACCCATTTTAAATTCAAAATTAAAATCAGAGCTTTAAGTATGTTTGGTTTGCCACCATGGACGAAATTAAAGAGAATTTGGCATTGAAAATATTGGTGATGCCTGGAAAAGCAATACAGTACTATAGGACGAAATGGAAACACTTCAGAAATAAGTACATCTCCAGAAAAGAAGATTACTTTGAAGGACCAAAAAGATTCAAGTTGCAGAAGCTGAAGATACGTACAAGCTAAGAACAGACTGCAAGCTCTCGAAACCTGGTGCTGGAGGACAAAATGGACGGACAAAATAAGAAATGATGAGATTTACAAGAGTGTAGAAGAGGAAAGGACCATGAGAATGATTACACAAAAAAGAGGAACCAGATGGATCGGACACACCCTGACAGGGATATGGGTTTGTGAAGAAGATAGCTGAAGGTTGAAAAAAGGGAAAAGCCCCCAGAAGAAGACCCACGAATAAGTTCATGGGCTAAATAATGAATAGAGTACATAAAACTAGCAACCAGAAGGTAACGGAACTAGCATTAGATAGGGAGGGGGCAGGGCTGTAGAATTGAAACCGATTTAGGTTAGAATTGAACTGATGGATGAATGAAGACATAAGTAATACAAAATAATCTTTTTAAGAGCAGCAATTTTTTAACAGAAATCGTTGTAATTAAAAATCCGTATCTTGAGAGCAATTTATTTTATTGAAATTAATTTAAGTTGAATGAATAAGCGCAATGCAGGTTTATCTCTGAACCATCTCGGAAAAAGAGCGGGTTGATGGATACGTATATAAGTGCAAACAGACTAACACGACACACTGCGGTAGAGAAGTCTCGGGGACATGAAAAGCCGCCGAAAGATGCAATCGATGACGGAGAGAAAGGAATGCGAGCAACTCCAAATGGAGAGACAGGAAATCAGAAGTAGAGAGAAAGGAGAGACAGAAGTGAGAAATAAAGCGGAGGAAATGAAATTGTCGAGGAGAGGGAACATGAGAATACGGAGTCTGTTACCAAAAGGGCGCGAAGCTGTATGCGTGGGAGTGGATGAAAAGATGAGGGCGCGAATGTTCTTTTTCGGCCATGGTGTGAGAAGGACTGCGAGAGAGTATTCGGGGATGGAATCGACACGGGAGCGGAGTATGAAAGACGTGCAAACGAGCCAACGGTGGGAAAAATGAACGAGAAAGGGATGGAGACCAAGTTGCGAAGGGTTCAGAGTGAGAGTGGCAGAGGAAGAAGACTCGTACTGAGGGTAAGGGAATCCTCGGAACGAACATTAAAACCGAAAGGACAAAAAAATTTCTACCATTAATTTTATCAAACACGGCCATACCTTTATATCGCCGCGGCATTTGTAATCCAACGATCAGGTCCATTCGGCGAGTCAAGAACCTTATTCCCAAATTATCGACCCTCGACTATGTCGTAGATGTGACGTCACGTGCTTGACATAACTCCACTTCTTTAAAAGTAACGATGTCGACATTACGAAGATACTTACAAAAAGAGAATTACCAGGTATAATATGGCGGAATATCATCATATTAGAAATTTAGAAAGGGCAACTTTCCACTTAGGTAAAATTTAATTCGACCATGGCTCCGATGTACTACATGCACATCGTTGTACATGATATTCCTTGTGATAATGTAGTTCATTGAAACTATGCTCGAATTAAATTTTATCTAAGTGGAAAATCGTCATTTCTGTTATTCATTACGAAGATACTTCTACAAAAGTGGACATTATTAGTCGCTTTGTAAGCTTTATTTGCGCGTTCTTCAAAGGCAGTAAGCGTCGACCTCGGTAGGAATATGTTCTGCCCGCAAATACCATAATCAGCCATAAAATCGTATCTCATCCAGTGAATTTATAACCATATAACTACGAGCGACTAAAAACTTGAAACAAAGAATAACTTTGCCAAAGGAGGGCCTTATGTAATATATGTACATATCTATTAGAAGATGGAAATGGCTTTAAATGGGAAACAAAGGCAAAAATAATGACTAATCTATTGTTCAGCAATAAGAAAACAAATAACCATTACACATAAAACGCTTTAAAATCAGTCAAATATGTTAAGGCAACTATATAAATTTGCATGGTTCACGAGTGCCAGTCAAACACAATTTTCGAGTAAAATACAACTCATCATTTATTTGTTAAGCTAAAACTGGGATTAACGGTTACGTTAAACGTTGCCTAAACAGTAACGATATGAATCGATATACAAATAAATTTTGTTATAATACGTCTTCGTTCGAATATTCCTAGTCACCTCTGAACCCCTGTCGAGGAAAGTATGGAATTCCCGAACCCATCACAGAAGGGATTTTTGGCCAAAAGCTCAAGAGGATTTAAAATTTTCCATTGTAGTTTTAACATATGTCTCAAGTCGTTACGTAAAGAATCTACGGCGTCACGCCCGAGACACTCTTGTTCAAGTATTTCTTGAATACGACACGAGCGATTTTCACTGATACATTGTTCTCAGTAAATGACGTATTTATTAAGTAACGCAGCCAATATATCTGAAATTGCCAAATAGCATTAAAAAATTTCTTTAATAATCTTTAATTACAAAATGTTTGTAAGGGCAGGTATGTTATTTTTTCACATTTTGATTCTCCTTTTCTTACATCAGCATTATAGTAAAAATAATATTCGCCACTCAAATGGAATGTGTAAGATAATATAAAAATATGGGATCTTTTCCTCAAAGAATGTTACAAGGTAAGATGTTTTCCAAGAATGATCAGGCTATTAAATGTTTGAAGCAGCTCATGTTCCAAAATCGAGGACTATAATATCTAGTACTTCTTCATGAATTACATTGGATCAGAAGAGATGAATTTTGGGACAACAGATTAAAAAACATGGCAATGGGAAAGCAAAAACCGAGGGCAGACGTGTTATAATTAATGCCAATCAAATTAGATACACAGAAGTCACGATTCTTCTTCAATATGCTTAAGACACTGTAAATAAGTGGGATTTGGAGTGCACCATTTACAAAATGATTAAATATGGAAAATTTAATCTGGAGCGCAGTGTACCATTCCTTTATAGAAACGGACTTTATTTTTTGGCTAAAATCTAGGGAAATAAGGTAAAAAAGTTATCCTTCGCATATTAAGGGATATAATATTTTTGCATTAAATTCGGTGAATTTTAAAAATATTTGTAGGTCTTTCAATAGGCATAAAAAGAGCCTTTTTTGTACCAGAGGAAGGTCTAAATGGAGAAGTATAGAAGTGGAGGATGCTAAGCACACGCTGCAGATGTGGCGAGGCCCGCGATATACGTGGAAGTGCAGGAGAGGATGAGTTAGTCCATGGGGAACTGGGATAGTACGGCAGCGTGAGCGTAGGCAGAAATTCCCTCTCACTCAATTGTAGCGGGCCCCTGGGTAAGATGGTGCCATGGGAACCGAGTGGAGAGGACCTCGAGGGAGCGGTGGCGGGTGGAAATCGTCGGGGCACGGCCAATGTTAGACTGCGTGAATCCCTTTCCGAAATGATATCACCACCGCAAATCAAAGCATCATGGCTCACCGCGCGGCATAATTAATATAACCCTTAGGCGTGAATTGTACATGGAAATTGAGAAAATATCCTACATAGAATTATGAGGATGAGCGATAGCGCGACGAAGAATTGCAGCTGTCATCGAAATAAATATTCGCATTAACTGATAATTTAAGGACAAAAAATAACGTAAATTAAAATATTCTTTAACGTTTATACTGTTCGACTTATTAATTTAAAGCCCGTGAGGAGCTTTAATAATCCCTGTCAGTTTACAGCAATAAATTAGTCATGGAAAGATTCATAGTTATATAAATTGAGTGGATTATCCACAATTTTTATTCGCAACCCTGACTGGAAGTCGACTCTCGCGAATTCCTATTAGAATAAAAGATTTTCCTCGAGATAATTCCTATCTATGCTCACCTGAACCCATGAAGTGGTAGAGAAGGTTATACTAACAGTGGCTTGGATGAAAGGCATAGGTAATTAAGATATGGGAATGCTTGGGCAGATTCTATAAATCGGAGAAGAGAACAAATTAACAAAAACATCATCAAGTAGGTTGCACAAGCATGTGAAATACAATCTAATGAAATACTAGCATGAAATCATTCAACAATTCTGGTATTAGGGCCTTTGAATTATACAATTTTTTTTAAATTGTCCATAGTATCTAATTTAGAATCTGCAAGATACATTTACACATAAGAGAGATCGTCACTGGTTAGTATCGAACCATCTTTGAAATGATGGAAAAGCGCTGAAACCGGTCAGTTTACATATGAAAAATTTGGAATCTACAAAGCTAATTTCATTAAAAACGTAAAATAAGTTCGAATAAGTAAACTGCCAAAACACCTAAGTGTGAAAGCAATTCTATTTCTCCTACGTGCATTATTATCCTGCCTTATTATCATTATTATCGTGCCTTATTAATTCAGAATAAAGGACTAATTCCACAACTCATTCACCTTCGTTATGCCCTACAGGTAAAACTCTTGAAAGAGTCTTCAAGGCTGATAAAACCAAAATTCATTAATGTCATAATTTACTGAAAAAGCCCAAATCTTTTGAAATAATTCTCGGTGGCGTTCTAATTTACCGCTCAAAATAGGTTTCTCACAGACGTTTGGTACACAAAACTTAAAGGAGATCGACATTAGCCTAGACTATTTATGGTTTTATATTAACCTAGGTTAGGGTATTCACCTTGCACCCCCTTAATGGCATAAATTTCGGTAAAAGAATCGTTTAAGTTTTTAGAACAAGGTGAAAAATATAGCCAAGAAAATTTCAGCGTTCCCAACACGCCAAGTGGCTTAAGTTAAATTTGTGAATTTAATTCGCAATCAAGTAATTTGTTATACTATGGTCCGCTGCTCAGCATTATTGGGAAATAGCTTTAAATTTCTCCCCTATGTATATCAAAAATAGAAAAAAATGTATAGCTACAGTACTTTTAAGTTCCACTATGCGCCGCTAAAAATTAGCCCTTAATTAACTAAAATATACTGTAGCGGTAAACCAACAAATATTTCCGACACGGCCAACGCCAACGGGATACGCTACCGCGCTGGGAAGCACCGTGACTAGGAAATGGCCGTCACCTTTAAGCCGTGCTTCAATGATTATCCGAAGGTAGCGATCGAACTCAATTTGAATTTTGGGGAGGAAATTTAATCCTTCACTGACTAGGATTAGGGGATTTTCCTGTAAGATTTTTTTAAATATTAGCTTTTAAAATAAAAAGTGGTACCAGGGAATAATAAGGGATAATAAAGCTACGTCATACCCTTAGCTCATGAGTTCAAAATTCGGGAACACATCAATATAGAAATGATTAAATCCTACATCTAAGTACCATGAAGAGCCCATATGAGAAGGAAACCCCCCTGGATCAACTTATCGTTTTCCCGATTATATTATGGAGGAGAGGGATTGAAATTTCTAATCAATTACATTCACCAAATAAGTATAACTCCTTCATGTACTGTTCACAATGAAACTAGATCGCATGCAATTTAAGTATTTTGAATCACTCGGAAAATGTAAACGCCAATTAGGATGTATATAGTATGTAATACAAGTTCTATAAAATAAACTTACCGCAAAGATTTGAATTAAAAACTTACACATTCTATTCTGTACTTAAAGTAGCTAAAAACACAAGAATAATTATTGTAACTATATTTATGAGATAGTAATAGAGATGAGAGTAGTAATTAAACCTCACCAACTTTTTCATAACTGATAGAACCATTTAACCACGAATAGACAACAACAGTTTCAGCGCAAGTGATACATAGATAATATTATTATGAAATCTTTCCTCGATTTAAGCACTAGCAAGAGTTCTTGACCAAAACTACCGATACTGATTTCCCACACTCACATTTAGCACGAGCTCGTACATTCACAGAATGTCCAAATCGACCACCAACATAACATAGAAAAGCTACAAGAACTGTACTCATAAAGGCGCTTTTAATAAAGTAAAATCGCTAGAGTTACCATACATTCAACTTTAAACTGGAAAACAGTCAAATTATTTGAATCCAATGCCTTTCCTATGAAAGAGCGATTATTAATATCTACCGAAAAAATATCTTTAGGCTTAACTATGAGTGATCAAACTATCAAGGAAATAATTGAACAATAACTAGATGTTGTGAATAATTGATTTTGTGAATCTGAAATAGCATTTAAGAGATACGATAATGTCTCTGAACAGCGGATAAAAAAGGGCGTTGAAATAATGGTGGAAGTATGAAGTATTTAAGCAGAACCACTTGGAAACATTTTCCAGATAAAAATACAACTGACAAAAACAAATGCTCATCTACATCGATAGTAATCATGGCTACAAAACAAGGGATGAGCTTCGGAACGGAATGTGTGTCACCTTTTATCCTATCTAATGTTGGCCATTCTCTCTATCTCACGCATCGCCATGCTCGCGGTGAGAGAAAGATTCCTAGATCGCTTGTCCTCTCGTAAGTGGGTGAACGGGCCAGCCCTCCGAACGAGCAAACCGACCGTCCGACTCACTCCATTGCCGATAAAAAGAAAAAGCTCACCCCCTTTCGCACAAGATACGAGAGAGAGAGAGAAAAAGTTTGGAGCATAAAAAGAGCTGTAAACGCGGACGTAAAACGTTTCCGACGAAAATAATAAAAGGCGATGCAATTGGAGAAACGGCTTTGTTCGGGAGAATATCGAAACGAAAGGTCAGAATAGATGGACACGAGGGTGCTCATTGTCCAGAAGGGGTTTCGCGGTCCTAGAGATTCAGAAAATCAAGAGAGAGGGTTGTCGGACGAGGGACAGGGGGGAAAAGGAATTGCGCGAATGCGAGGGACAAGGATCCTAAAACAGTGGTAGATACAAGGGTGCGAATGCTGTTAAGAGAAAGAAGGAAAGGGGAAGGAGCAGACATAGGGGAGGAGGGTAAGAAGTGGTGTTCGCCGGGACATTTTGTAGGCACTTCTGCAGATGTTGTGAGGATAGAAAGGGAGAATACAGGCCGTAGGCGGATCGCGACAACATCCACAGGGAGAAAGTTAACTCAGAATCTGTACCCTTACTAGAGAGGCCAAAATAAATCAAAAGCTGTTGCGAGTAAATACTCAAAATAATAAGATTGCAACGTATAAACCGAATGAGAGGCGCATAATGAACAGAGCTGAATATATCCAAGGGTTAATATGTGTGTTTTGAACCCTCTATTGACGGAATTATTACACATCAGCATGAAAAAACTGCTACTATATTAGCTTTTAAAAAAAGCTATTAAAAAAATTAAATTTATTTAATTTAAATTATGTATCAACGAGTGAAACATTTTGACTGTGCCTACCCCGGAAGGGAACGGTGTGATGGGTATGTATGTATGTAAATTTATTTGATGATAACATTAATTTGGAAATTTCACGTATTTGTATTGTATGTATTATTTTAAAATAATACTTTACACAATAATATTTACAAAGGTATACTTCAACATTACCTTCATAACGTACCTTTTTTAATCTTTCCAAATATTTTCTTCATATGACAGCTGAAACTATTTATTTCAGAGCTCCACCAGGCACGCCATCGTTAGTGAATAGCGTCACACATTCATTTATTCAAATTTTTTGACAAACCGCCTAAAGAAACGCAACTTTCCACACCCTTAATCCGAAGCGTTACCATACTGTCTACCGGAGGAACTAAATGGAAAAGCCACTAAGAAAGCAGATATTTCAATGATTTGGAAACGTCCGAATTTGACTCGCTCGTCCATAGAGGGTTAACAAGATTATCATCAGTAATTCAATTCTGAAATAGTAACCCTCAATTCTTCCCTGCCTCTGCCAAACAATAGTTGATTACAAAAAACTTTTAATGGAAAAAACGGCTATTGACACAGTGTTACGCGGTCCAATCATGATCCTATACGCGAGAAAATACATGAAAATACATGAAAATACAGAGGTAACCATGTTATTATCTCATTTCCATTTCTCTCTTTCATCTCTTCAGTTTAATTACAAGTTATTGCTGGGCAATGACCCTTAGTCATCTTAGTGGAGCATTAGCATTCGCTCACATTCGTTTAAATTCGTTACGTCTCTAAGTTTATCCCAAGTCCGCCTGCTACTTACGCTTCTGCCAGTGATCCTTATGGTTTTCACTACTTCCGTTTTTTCTGTATTATTTGTTATTCCATATTCTGTTAATCAATTTCATCTGAAGCATCCGTCTCCAGCACCAAACCGGTATCTCTTATTTTCCGGCTTTCCAATGGTCAACGGAAAAACACGGGAAGCGCAGATCACTACCAGTAACCTTAACCACACCAAAGCAATTCCTCCACAGTATTTTCATACGCGGAATGACAATTTCAAAAAGATAAAAAAATTAATTCAGGTATCCAGGAAAAAATAAATTACCCAATAAATTTGCCCTAAATTGTCTATAATATGAATAGGTAATAAGATATTGAGCGTAATTGACTTAATTTTAGACAGTAGTACGAAACACTGAGGGTAAAGTTAGCTTGATTAGTAAAATATATGATAGAAATGACTGAAGAAGAGAGAAAGCGATGATGAGATAAAGCAGCAATAAAACACTAATACAAGCAGATACACGTTCCGTCACAGGTAAAAATGTAACTGCATGTTAAAGGAAATAATTAAAGTAAAATGGTGAAGAGGGAGGACCATTATTGAGGTGAACTGTAAATTGAATGAAGGTCCGGCAGGAGATATGGAAAGCTTGATAGGGAATGTTTTCATAGGAAACTGAAGAATTAATGGAATATGTTTTCCATTAACGTGACGATAGTGGTGAATCAATCAGAACAGACCAATGTAATTCAACAGATTCAAGAGCCTACTGATAGTATTAGGATAAACACCAGGGTAAGATTAATCACATATTATTAACAGAAGAATCTGCGAATTAATGGAATCAGGGGGCTTAATTTATGCAACGGAATAAATGTATAACTTAATGATCACAAGGGCTAAGACAGAAGCTGATAACGTCAGTTGTGTTGCTAACGCACCAGTATGCAGTCCAGAATAGCCTTGATAAAGTATTTGTGAAATAAAGAATTTTATCATTTCTTCCAGCATTTTACAAGCCATTTCGGATAAGTCGAGAAGGATTGCTTTCATTAAATAATTCATTACGCTCTATTCTTGCATACCACTTTAACTTCCATCACACTCATGCATTTTTTCATAGACGCTCTCCAACCCTTAGAGCTCCTAAGATTCCTACACTCTTCTACCACATTCAATCTAGCCTTTCTAGGTATAACCCTTTTTCACACCACCGTAATATATGTTTCGTTTTTACTAGAACAGCTAACCTAAACTGCTTCACGACTTTCGCATTAATAACACGTTTTGATATTAAAACCACATAATGGGTATTTTGTTAAGGTTGTGATATCAGACTTACGTCACTATCGAGGCTCGGGAAACACGAGACCCTCCTGAATAGGACACCGTGGTCGAGGATGCCATATAGCCTTAGAAGAACCAGCACATGACAACCCAAGTCTACCACAAGAAGGCATGTCACAACTTCCCAGGGTTCAATAATGTCTATGAGGTTAATTACCCCTATGAATCTAACCATTTGACTTAGAATGGGTCATATATACACACACGTCTGGTAAAAAGGGTTATGTTGTGAAAGGGTTAGGACGAAGGGACTCGACGGTGTCCCGGTTGGCGGCGGATGGAATTTCACAAAAAAAGGATAAAAATGAGACATGCAGAAGAGAGGGAGGCCATTCATAAAAAGGGTGTCGGGAAGGAAGGATATGCAGATGGGCTGGATGAAGCCCTAACACTCCGCTCCCCCACACAACCGGTCCCTAAAAACCCTCAACGGATTCACCGCCGCCCACCCTCGGCCACCCGCCCGCCCTCCCACACAAAGCACCCAACGGGATATTGCGGGAGAAAGAGCGAACCAGGGCTGGACGGAAAAAAACCTGGGATGCGGGCGCTACTGGTAGGGATGCTGGGGTAGAAAGTGGAACGGGGAATGGGGTTGGTAACGGGGGACTTCCCCGACGCGAGGGTTCCAGCGTTTGAAAAAGGGTGTCGGAGGGGAATGGGAATGAGGGGTTAGGAGAAAGGGTAAAAGGACGGTTCGTGATATGAAAAAAAGCAAAAAAAAAATAATATGCCGAGTAAGTTACGGCAGTCGTTCGGAGCGGACTCCAGGGGTGGACGGTGAGACGATTTCAACTGGGCGAAATTGAGATCACAAAAGGCTCTCACTTGCGCAGGTTTAATTTTATCCCAGGTAAAACCGCTATTATTTGATGTACTACTATGTGGAAGATGAGGGATCAGATCAGAAAAGGAGCGATATGATGGTAGTTTTTACGGCTGTTTATTTGAGTCTCCTCCAATCCCAATACCGTATCTATCGAAGATTCTAGAATTTGAATGTGGAACCAAGGAAAACATTTCGTAATCGCACCGCCAACTTTTAATTCTTAATTTAAAAATTCAATTTAATAATTAATTTGATCTTATCACTAATTAATTACACAATTGGTACGTGAGCGATGACAAAATGAAAAAAACACCATATTTCAGTGCAGAAAGGGCTATAGCGAACGGTGCAATCCGAGTTCAATTCACATGAGTCCATGAGAATTATCTACTAAGCGTCGATTGGGAAAAAAAGTCAGGGTTTAGAAAAAGGACAACGGACCGTTTCGTTATATAAAGGAGGAAGATAAAATACCCCCTAAGTTGCGTAGTTAGGGGAACTAAGGCGGAAAGCGAGACGATTTTAACCGGGCGAAATAGAGAACACACAAGGATTTTACTCTTTTTGGATTTAATTTATCGTCCATTCACAACGATAGGATCCTCCATATTTTTCCCAGCAGGTTTTATCTTATTTATTGCCACCCGGAAAACTATTCTATCCTAGATAGGCCTCCTAGAAAATTTAAGCGTAATAAAATATTCCCGTAGATATACGGCTATCAAAGGCTATGGGGAGAAAACGCTTGGATTATCACGGAAGTCCACCATTTTGGGTGCATTGAGCTTCTTTTACGTTAGTAAAAACGGAAAAACAAAAGGAACGTGACATGATAAGAGCTCGCTGAAGCATGAAAATTATGTTTTTACACTTTCTTTCACTAATTATTGCTTTGCTGTTACAACGTTTTTTCAGAACTCTTCCATTTTCACTTCCTCGATTCACTAAACAGAGGGATTCATCAATAAGGGCGAAGGTAAAACGAAAGAAACTCAATCATCATGTGCATAGAATTCATCGATTGATTAAATACTTAGCCCCTAATGGCATAACAACCGAAACCGGTTGAGTTCAATCTAAAAATTATTAGAAAACACAAAGTAGTATTTTTATTTTAATTATGGAAACATTCCATGAGGAAAGACCTTCGTCAAACGCTTTGGTGTCCATAAACACAGCAGAATAAACCAAAAGAATACCTTCTGAAGAGGGAGCGGTCATAGAAGGAGAAAGTAGGACTCTCACGGACTTCACTAGGATCGACTGAAGAGCTACGACGGTTTGGACACTAAGGCTAAGAAGTGCGGAAGGTTTTACAAGACCCTGACAAAGAATTGGCAAAGGATCGAACAACGTGAATGGTTGGGAATCCTTCAAGGGATAGCGAATGGGCGGAAGGGGTCATATAAGTTTGAAGGACCCCGAGTAGAGGAGTCGACCAAGGGTTAGGGTGGCTAAAGAGGGAGGCCGAGGGAAGGTAAGGGATGATTTTATAGCCATCAAGGGGTGGAGGATTGTGGGCTGGAATTTTGAAGTGAGAATTTCGGGAGGTGTGAAAATAAGAGTGCGGATGAGGAGTCATCCAGTGAGGACGTGCACGTGGTTAAGAGCGAAAATGGAGGAGAAGGCAAGAGAGGACGGCCACTCGAATTCTTCTTTCATATTCAATGAGCATTCCTAGGTTACAAGGAATGGAAAAAATGCTATGTTTATCTAGGAGGGTACGATATGTTTTCACCTAGTTGGGCTAAAGGCGGTAGCTAGAACAGAGCCAAGTGCTATGCAGTTGCCAATACGTAGCAGATCATTTATAACTGAAACTATGGGGCAGTGTTTTACACATGCTATTCATTAGGAGGAGGAAATTTGTGGGCTCATGCAAAGCAGACACAATGCGATATAACCGATTTTTTAAGATTTTTAGCTTCGCTATCTCTAAAAAAAATGAATTAATCAGTTTTTAAGATTATGAAATATTAATAACAAATTAATTTAACACGTTTCTCAAATAATTAATAAATGCGGCATTTGCTGTAAAACAAAAATATATAAAACTATCCTAATTAGCCCATTTTGAAAGAAAGAAATATTTCTGGGAGGTTGGGAGATTCCCTATAATATACAGAAATTTTGTTCATAACAAAAAAACGGAAATATAGTAAAGAGATGAATTTTTTTTAAATATTGAAGAAAATCTTGGAATTCATTTTGATCTCCTCAGACCTAAAGCGTGAAATCCATTCGAATCTCCTCCGAGCTAAAGGGCCAAATGTCAAAATTGTTCTCAGCTGACGGTCGCCTCCAGAAATAAGCAACAAAGTGGCTTAAGAAAATAACGTAAATTAAGCGATGGATACACTTCTCCGGTCTTCCAAAGCAATCATTGCAAGTACTGTTATTTTTTTCCTTAAATTGTAACGTGCAACTGGACCCCTTTGCGCGTTACGCCTAGGCCGTCGCCGGATTTCTCATCACCGTTTCTCAATTCCAAAAAATAATCCTTCCTTTGGTAGGTATCATACACGTATTATGCTTAAGGGTGTAATGACCCACACTCAACAGCCGAGTCCCCAAATGACCAAGCAACAGGCTAGAGTCTTTTTAATTTTTTTCTGCAAGGGTTTGTAAAAAGAGTCTCAGGTAGTGGTAAGTGGAGATAATTGATATTCACTATGATAAAGAGCCTGGTGTGCTCTACTTTTTTATGTTTTTACAAAGAGCAAATTTTTAAAGTGTAATTTCCTGCCTCCTTGGCCTATCTTGGGCTTTGTGTTCAACTCGTTTGAAAATGAATATAGCGTTAATATTTAAACAAGAGTATTTATGCACTCGAATCTCTCCATCGACATGTGTAAGTCCAGTCTTCCGTAAAACCTTCTAAAATAAAGTACTAAGTTAAACAGCCTCTACACCTAGTTTCAAATCTCCTGCTTCTCAAGCCTTCTGCATCAATTTTCAGTCCCTTCACATTTTGAATCGCCAGGTAGTCTCATTAGGTGTCCATAACATTTTTCATCAATTCACTTGAGGTTTATTTGTTTCTTCATATACCCTCATATTTTCCCCAATCTTTGAATCTCCTAATGTAAACCCTCAATAATTTCCGAGGATTCACTTCATCTCTGCCAGTCCCGTAATCCTTTTGTCGGCTGTTTCTTGCGCTAGGTCTCCGAGCCAAGTATAAATTCAAGTCTTACCACATTTTTCAAAATTTTCACATTTTTTTTAGTTTTTGTTTTGTAAATAATAAAGTCATGATTCATTTTAACTAAGCGAGAATTTTATGACGGAGTACACTACCAATTAAGTTGCAAATCGTACGGAGAAAGCGCGTGATTAGATTACTCCAGAAGAGAACAGAATGAAAATAATCACTTGCAGTTTTCCACAGATAAATATTTAATTTGATTAGTTTAGGTGTTACTATATAACCTTCAAGTCATCACTGCCGTGGAAAATCGTTGCAACGGTTCCACATCACACCTTTATTTCACACATTTGTATTTTATTTCCTTATACAATTAGATTTCATGATAAATCACGAGAAATTACGGGGACATTAAATTACGGAGGAAAAATCGCAAATGAAATTATCAGATTAATTGAAGAGGCATTTTACAGGTTACATGGTTACAGCAAGGCATTTTCCCGGTTTTCAGGGATCTCGAGGTAGTTGGACTCCCTTTGAAAGGGCAAGAGGTAGGCTTGGTGGCCATGGGCGCGAATGGGTCAAGGATTTTGTGGAGAAGAAGGGCTGAAAGTGCGGGGATAGTGGCAAAGACGCACTATAAGTGGTGAAAGATCGACGGCCCCGGATTGTGGACGGTTAAAGGACGGTCTGTGAAACATAGACAACTCATCGACCGTACCCTGCTATATTGGGTATTTTTTTCATTCCATACTGAGCTACATAGCGATGGGACGAACGATTTTAGAGATTGATTGCTGCGATGTAAAAGATAAATATTTAGTTACAGGAAATAATCAAGACAGCATTCGAAATGATGGGATTTAACTGATAGTACTACCCTCGACTAAGTGGAAAAGATGGATACCGTTCTTAAAATATAATTTTTTAGATTGCATTAAGTTGTAATAAAAATGCACCGCTGTCAGCCATTTCATCTACTCCTGGTCGATCTCTGTTCAGTGATCAAAGTTGATAGCGTAGCACGGGTACATTATGTTCGAAACATTAATACCACTAAGTAATATTTACTGTGACTACGTATATCATGAGACTCAAATAAACTACCTTTTTGCTACACGGCAACGAAATGCTTTGTTTGAATGACGGATCACTGATGTTTATGAAACATGAGATTCCATGACGATTAAATTCAATGCAGCATGTGACGTGACCACTATAGGTGATCTGTCAAGATTGTAGGTATATGATTACACTGAGGCTACCAGCGAATAATAAATCCCACCTTGAAAGACCAAACATAGAAGTTTACAAAAATTTTATTACACTTGCATCACTTTCGGTCACTAATCAACTCTTTGACGTTTTCTTGTCGTTAGTGACAGTATAAAACGTAGAACGCAAAGATTACGTTCGAAAAAAATCACATCGCAATGCGATACTGAACCTCCACAGTCGCTAAAACCCCGTTTGTTTAGGTGAATATTGAAGCAGAGCGGTTTTGACGAAAGGGCTGAAAAGGGGAGTAGTAGGGTGGAGTAAGCCGATCGGTAGAAGAGAGTATTGCCGGCATAAGGGTTTGCGGGGTAGCCGAGGCAGCAGTGTTCCCCACCGAAAGAGGAGAGATGGTTGTGGGTAAAATCGTTGAATTATTCATTGAAAATGGATCGGGTAGAGTGGCATTGAGGGAGACAGCGAGGGGTGGGCGAGCGAATAGACAGAAAAAAGGACGGGAACGTGTGAGAGTTAAGGCTCGTTCACACTGAAATTTATAACATGACGTAACTTAAGCTCAAGATTTGATCTACGGTGTCTAAGAAACCAATTAATGGGAAGAGCATTTCTAAAGTAGACGAAATGGGTCGGATGAAAATAATTTAAATGACCTCACACTTGTTTACTTCACCGATCATTTAGACGTCGACAACTAGATACATTGACGGTAAAACGCCTTCGTCGATTATACATTGTCACTCACGTTGAGAATGGACGGAAAATTGACTGGGAATTGGGAGAGGGCTGAGGAATGATAAGGAATAACAGGAAAGGTCAATAGCATTTCAAATGCCATTCCCTGTATCTTCCCTCGGTAAAAATGACTACAAAAGCGACTAAAGATGGTGTTTTTTCAGTCAATGTACCCGACAAAGTAGGCGTTGAAATCGATCGGTAAAATAAACAAGAATGAAATCGTACAAATTGTTTATGTCCACTATGCTTAAAGCTGTAAATTTCTATAATGCAAGGCCTAACCCCATTTGTTTAGACTCAAGAGGAAAATAATATCCACTACCCCTATAATATCCACGGTCTGGTAAACGAAGGAGAGATTTGGTAACGAATTATAAGGATGTGAAATAAGAAGAATGATGGATGTCCTTAACCCATAAGATATGTACTCATCAGTGTTTTCAAGGCTCAAGGAAATGCCCAGGTAAATCGCATGCATAACTTACTCATCTCAAGCAAGGAGACTGAGTCACGTTTAAAAGTCAAACGTAGATTAGCTTAAAGATGCGGTGTGCTTACAAATAACTCTTACCTTAGGTACAAACAAATATTCCGTAACGTGATGTTATCAAGATAAATAATCGCGAGATGTCCACGTTAGTGTCAGCGGTATTTAACTATGCTTCTTCTCATGGTCGAAATCAGCTAGCATTGAGTTACGTCTAATTCCCAAAGTGATTCATTATTGGGTTGAATACTGAGGCATGGGGAAACCAAAGGCGTGGTAGAGGTTGTTAGGGCTGGGGGTGGGGAGCGTATATGGAATGAAGTCTGGCGTATGGGCGGGGAAATAAGAGATGGGTAGGAGGAGAAAGCGGGAAAACTTGATTGAATTCCTTCGGGACATTTTCCTTGTTAACCAATTTTTATTCAACCTGCCTCCCCTTCTGTCGCGTACGGATTTTTTCAGATTTTATTTTTTACAATTCTCCTTCCCAACCACCCAAAGATATCAACTTGTCCCCTGCCTCTCACACCGTCACGCCAAACAGTTTCATCTTCAATTCCACGCACACCTCACCAGGTCCCATCGATTCTCAAGGATTGGTTAAGCCAATTGCCGCGGTGGGCTTAGTGAATCCACGGTAGCGAATGGTTCGGGGTGGAGACATGAGAGAAGCATATTTTCTTATTCAAATTATTGAGGGAAATTCAAACTCTTCCGCTTAAATTATTCCCATTTGAGAAAATTTGAGAATACCAGGACTAGTTAGGCTTATATCTTCATAGGGTCATCCGTAAGTGCAAAATTCTACAGAGGAGAACTCTAGGTCGGGACTCGGATCCCGACATTTTCGGCCGAGTGCTTTACCCAGTTAAGTTGACACTGCCCTATGTGAGTCAAAACAAATACTATATTTTACGCTATTAATTACTTGGATAAAAAAACCAAATTTTGCTGATAATATGGGTACTCTATTGAAAACCAAAATTAAGGTATAAACATTACGGATTAATCCACGAATATATATTTAATGGCCACAATTTTCCAGCCCTTAGAGTCATCTGCAGCACTTTATGCATGGACCTACCGCATTTCAACTTTAATTACAGTAGTAATTCGCTAATACCTTTACAAATAGGTAATTAAATACATGCATTATATTATTCATCAATTACTCAGAACTTTTTTCAAATGAAGTTTTAATTAAAAGCCTCAATATGCCTTATCATTCACATTTCCATTTTTTTAACTTTCTCATTAACTTCCTTACGAGCCCATGTTAAAAATTCTACTTTTTAGGAGGAATTAAAGTAAAACTAGATCGGGAATCTAAAAGGTAAAATTGGATCGGGAATCTTATGCTATCTTCATTTCAGTTCATAAAAAGCATTACAGAGATTCGTTAAAGGAGTTTCCAGAATTTCTTGAAAAGTGACCCTGAGACAAGGAATACTTTCAACTACCGAGGATTCCTGCTCCCCCGTGAAATTTGCCCACATGTCCTAAAAGCCGAAATCAAGGGATCCAAGTTTGAGTCCTGGTCAAAGCGAATTAATCTTACAACCACTTTACCTCCATTGGTGAATGAAATAGTGCCGCAGTGTTTAATTCCGAACCGTCAGGGCAATTTGAAACCAAATTCTGGCCCAAATCGAGCGATAACCATGTCAGATTCATGTTCGAGTCATAAGATAATAGGACGAAATCCCCTGGGTTGGATTCTCGCTTCAAATATATAGGAATGCAGCATCCTCCAGGAGGTACCAACAGTCTCGGTTTCATCCAGTATCTCCTTTTAAATTCCTTCACAACTGAGTACATTATAATTCAACGATGCATTAGTAAAAGACAGACAAATTCGATTTACTATACCTGAAGAGCCTTCCCCATCGTACCCAGACGCGAAGGACATGGTCAGCGGCTGGAGAACAATTGGAAAATTACGCCTTGTTCTCCCATTCCTGTTTCCACATCGATCGATATATTGAGTGAAGGTGAAAGACATATAGAGAGAGGCATGCTTACTTCCTCCTCCCCCTCTTTTCATTTCCGTTTTATTTTCCCAGGGTTTCGGGAAAAATTATGAGCGACCCAAGAAGAGAAAGAGAGAATCAAGTGCGGAAGGAAGGAAGGGGCAGAGAATGAAGGCAAAGAATTCGCTAGTGAGAAGAGAAGAAGAGAATTTTCGGAGGAAGGGCGGTTGAAGAAAATAAAGGTCGGAGAGAAAAAAGAAAGGGTCAAGCCGAGGCTGAGTGAATAACGAGACTGCTCCGGGGTAAATCCAAATCACAAACCGTCAAATCTCATCTTAACTCCTTGTGATTTACGGCTCATCAAACGCCCATTGTTGGACAAACTTACGTTGTGTGATTGGGTCCCAAAATCTAGGCTGCATTTGTGATTTTTTAAAATAACGTTGAAATCGATAAACGAATTCATGCGTAAGGTTTAGAAAATGGATTGACAATTTCTAAATACAACATGAAAAGCTTTCGTCGACCTAGATTTTAATATATAAAATATCATGTTTTTACTATCAATTTTTTGGCAGTCGGTTCCTATATTTTTATCGCAGAGAAACTGAATATCTCTAACACTAAAAAGGGATTAAATGGTGCGTTTTGGTATTACTCGGTCCAAACATGTATTTATAGAATAATTACAAAGGAAAAAATTAATAGATTCTCCACATCCTACAAGCCACTGGACTCCAAATTTCCTAGCGGAGTGAAACTAATTTAGCAGAATTAAAAATAATTAAATGACACGTAAGAGATTATATACCTACTATGTTTATAATGAAGGAATAGGTGAACGATGTACATAACCCGAGCCTTATTTTATCCTATTCTACCCTACATTTACACCGCAGTGAGTGCGGCTAATTTTAAAAAAGATTAAACGATGCGTCCGTAAAATTAATAATCCAGTAAATGCACGCATTGGGCTCACATGATTAATACAGACTAAAATAATACGAAAGCATCACATAAGCAAATTTTTCCGCATCCCGAATTTATTTCCAGGGAAAAATTGGATTCCAAATATTAATTTCCATACAAAGTTCGCAGATCTTAATCGTGGAAAATGATTTGATCATAAATGATAAAAATAAAATTTAGTGCGTGCGCGTGTGGGAACTAAATTTTGTTAGACTTTTCGACGATTGCGTCGAATTCATCGGCGGTAGAGAAAAAATTATACACATAGTCATATACAAACTACCCTTAAATATCCATTGACATACATCCTTTCTGTTCATACTGATTTTCTTAAACTTCCAAACGTGTTTTTTAAATGCTCGCATACATTCCTTTGCTGCATCGGCAGGATGTCATGACATCCCGCGGGCCCTGTTTAAGGCCAACTTACTAGAGCTAAATTTCAACTGACTAACGTATTTTTATAATGAACGTCATTTATAGTACCTCTCGATAGACACCACTTAAGCTAAGGCATCATTAATGGTACATCCAATTAAATTTCCAAAAAACTTAGCTCCGTAAATTGACAGGCGTGTGAAAGGTATAACATTCAAATTAATGTTTGAAGGCGTAACTATGTGGAAGGTTACCGCAGATATTACGAAAATGAAAACTCTCTTAGTATATTCCACACTTAAAATTTTACGATCGACCTAGTTATCGATTGCCTTGTAATTGACATTGTACCTTGAAAATGATTGCAAGGCAAACGAAACCTAGGTTGGTAATATAATTTTAAGAGTGGAGTTTAATTTTTCTTTTCTTTTTTTCTGGACTTTTTCGTCATGTCTGTTTGAAGGTACGTTTTCATTAAAACCAAGTTAACTGTCAAATTATAATATAATTAAATAAGTAAAAGTAATAAGGCATTTCACCGATGCTATTATAATAATTTAACACAGGGTTTAGAAAAGCTTCATAGAAATGAAAGAAAATCAAAATACAAAATTAATATAAGCACTAAAATTATAACGCCGAAAGAAGTGCAGGAGACTCATTTAGAGGGAGAGAGTGGGGGAGACTTATTGCTACGCCCTAATGTGACCTAAATGATTATTTTCAACCTGCAGCACCATAACAAAAAAGCAGCAAAAATATTTTACGCTATTAAGCACATTAACAATGCATTAACTAAAAGTAACCTATGAGGGCTTGTTATAGAACTGAAGCCCACTCGTAAGCTTTAAACCTATGCCATAGGTACCCCTTTCACTTTCATTTTTTTCTCATTATCGACCGGAAGCCAACCGATAATAATTATTCATGAGCCTTGATATAGCACGAACGGCGCGAATTATTCAATAAGAGATTAGGTCGCTGACGCCCTAGTTTATGGAGACCCTCCTGGGGTTGTCCGCGGCCCCGTAACCTCGGCATTACCCAGTTCACGAGGCCACCGCGAACGTGGTTTAATAGGGTATGTTACGAGCCTGAATAGGGTGATAAATTACCGAAAAAATGTGGTTCCTGCGACACGAGTAGTTCACTACAGGATGGAAATCAGCTCACGACCAGGGAAGGACGACCGCCTTGCACAACCATCCTAGAAAACCGTGGATCCTTCAGCCAATCGCAAAGAATGAACTATTTTGCATTCGATAAGGAATAAGATACACATGAGGTCATCATTTTCCTTTTGAGTGCCTTATCGACACCAAGAAAAATTCTTGAATCATCACTCCCGCGCCTAGCCGAGGAGGCTGCTCTCAAGCCAACAGATCCTATTTTTCTTTTCAATTTCAGATGACATTAAAGGATAACCGATAGAGAGATGGAGGCCCAACGTCTTAATGCGAAACTTGCGTTAACCACGGTTGTTAAATATTATCCTTAATCTGCGATAAAGGTCCGCAAGATAAGACGATGTATCGACAGCAAGTCGATTTATTTTCGCATCAGCCCAGAAGATACGGAATATTTGAAGGAACCGTTAAACGATGGTAACTTTCGCAAAATAAAAGACAATTAGGTGACGTGGGAAAATTTTGAGGCACAATTTATTATAACCAATTAGGGTCATTAGTAAAATACCCGATATATTCGATGTCGGTTGATTAACTAAATAGCTAACTAATACTACGTATATGAATGACCTCGAGGGATCACATTAAGGAGAAACTTCGAGTTAGAGGAAACTCAAGTGATAAGAACTTTTATTGGAAAATACAATTTCAGTAATTAGGGCTCGAAAGCTAGCGTTTGAGAGAGTTCGAGGCAATGTTCTAGGGAATGGCTCTGAAAGATCAGTCTACAAACATCATGGAGAATATCCAATAATATTAGAAGGATATAAAATATCGTCATACACTGAACATAATTTTAAGTAAACGATATGCATATATTAAATGTTTGAACGCACCATTTTTTACAGTTTTGAATTTGTGTTTGAACAATTGCGCCAGCAAAATCACAATGTTAATCGTAAGTGTTTTTTGTAGCGACAATTTTTTTTAGAACATTATCTTTCACAGCCTGGTCAATGCTGTATTCATCAGCTTCACAAGCCATTTTAAGCAAAAAACTTACTAAATAGGAAGGTGATTTCTCTAGTCTATAAGAAAAAGGAGAAGATAAACTCCAAGAAGCACTTTATTGAAAAATTCGCAATGAAACAATAATCTGAGTCTCTCACGTAAATTAGACGGGTTGAAGGTTAGCTAAAATGAAAAATGTCACATCTAATACGTAATAAATGGAATTAACAAACAAAACCAATCCTTCAGTATTTACATGTATAAATTATATGTTTGGGCAATGAGAAATTTTGTTCAAAGTGTTCCACGCGCTCCGCTCCTACTAATTGGGATTGAAAGATTATTAACCTCAAAACTTAAAGATAGCCAGACATGGGCCAAACTACTAGGTAGGCCTAATCTCGGCTTATCAAATGATGGGGCGAAAACACAATATACTGGTACTTGAAACTCTGCCCTTGTGATTCCTATTTAGTTAACATGAACTTAATATTTGCAGGATGTTGCTACATTTGAGTTAAAATGATGCAGTGGAGGTAATTCAACAGGAGAAAATGCGCTGACTTGTATATATTCAGAGTAATCCTTTCGACTTAATTCGTTTCGCGAGTTGAGCCATGAGCTTCATCGAGAGGAATGTGCATTGTGGTGGACTGTGCTTATTTGAATGAGCGCACACTATCAAGCTGTTTGTCGTGACCCACTATTGTCCCTCTCATTCAATAGAAATTTCTTTCCTTAGCCGTTATAATCAAAACGGAATTTGTAAGGTTAATCGGAGCCTGTGAACCATCTACACCGTTGAACTCATTAACTGTGACTGTCAACAGAGTGTTGGTATTTACGACCGTTGAGTTATTGCCAGAATTGGATAGTAGCCGAAAACATTCTTGAGAGATTAAATTTTCCCCAGGAAAATCATAAAAAGAAAATTTGTTAATATCTACCGTCTCCACCGGTTGACTCATGGGTAAAACCTACTACTTTTACCTATGGTAGAAAAGTAATAGAAATTGAAACATCCAAATAGTTTAAACCGTGAAGATGGCTCTAATTTACTGCAACATACCTGTATTCATGCCACGGAGAGATAATGACAGTCATTTCAGAATATTCATAAGAAACGAAGTATGAGACGTAGCCCAATCAACAATTATGAATATTTTTGCTTTTGATAGTTAATTTTGTATAATTCCACTATTATCAATTCCGTGAACAACTTTCGTGATATTTTCATGGATACTTGATAATCTCATTCCTAATTTCTTAAATATTTCAATGTATACAATTATGCGCAATCCACTGTTTCCTGGCACGTGTTGAGAAATCCCGGTCTCGTAACACCACGAATATCCGAGAAACTTCTAGAATATTGACAATGGGCTTCTCGTTCACCTTTAAAAAGAGGCTCAAACAATGCGGAAGACCAGAGATATTTATTTTGCATTGCCTCCTGTACAGCCGGTATAGAAAATAAATAGATGTCTGCTCCTATTGAGTCGAGTGTTTCAATACTTATTACAATACCAAATATGTGCTCGCACGTCTAGTCAGAATGAGCTCGAAAGGGGTTTTCCTTCGGTTCGCTATAAGTTCCAACTCCTTTTTCATTCTGCCATTGGCAAAATCCCACCATTTCGATCCTCATAAAGCCTTCACACCACTGTCTCCATCTTTCCCTCTTGAAATGCTTCGCCTACTTCCTTCTTCCTCCTCACTCTCGATTTTCAATCCAACCTCCGGAGCCTTTTCCGTCCCGCTAGGCAAGTTTCCCGCATCGTACGCCGCTCCACTAACTCTCATGCGTAAAAGTCCATGAATTGGAGAAGGGCGAGCGAGATGCGGGAGGAGTAAAGATTGAGATGGCGGCGATGGCCACGAGATGCGAGAGGCGCAGTACACGGTCGGAGAAAGAGGTTAACTAGGTGGCAAAGGGATAGACGCTTACGGAGGGAGAGAGAGTGAATGGAGCGCTTTAAGAAAGAGAAAATTGGATAAACGTCCAACAAAGTAACCTCCGAGCCGACCTAAACACGTCTGGCAGCGGTAGTCTGAACGAGAGGAGTAAGCAAAGCTAACAAGCTAGCGACTCAAGGGCAAGTATTAGCGACTTTTACAAGGTTTTAGTGTTAAAATACATTGACTCAACGACCAGCAAAAAATCATAATTCTTCCCAGGAAATATTTTTACTTTATTGTAAACCTTTGAACCATAAATATATTGTGGTCAAATCCGATTTCATTACGATATCGCAACTTTCAGGAAGATACTGACTTTGTGCTTCTCCGTTACGGTCTTTCCACGATGACACAACGAAGAGGCCTCCCACATTTATGTGCAATCAGTAGCAGTTCGAGAGGAAGTAGCAACAGAAAACACCCTTCACTCTGGGAATATATATCCCTTAAACCTAACCAGTCTCTATCATAGTCGTCTAAGATGTATTTATGATAATATAAAAACTCTAAACGATTCAAAACAGTGATTTTGTAAGTAGTTAATTGTAATTTACTGAAAAACGTAAAAAGTGAAATTTAAGAGTTTAAAAATTATTTAAATTCTTAAACCAATGCCATCTCTAAGCAATAGTATTGGCCTCCAGATATTGGCCGTCAACACTGTATTAGACTGCATAAAACATGCATGGATATAAATAAAATCCTCACTAATAAGATTTGCATGCAAGGGTATTGGACATGGGGATTCAAAACCAATTTCTGTTTGTCCAAACTCTGTTTTGTTCCCTGTTCTCGGCAGTGTCACACGAAATAGACAATACTAAATTTAATATTAATAAATTGATTAACATTGATAGCTATTTTAAAATATTGATAGTAAAATTAGACAATACTAAGACAAATATACACTTTTAAGTGATTTCTCCTTCGGTAAAAAATATAAATTTTACAGCGAAAATATTAACAAATCGGTTTTGTCTTGACAATATGTTGTTTTATCAGATCATCAATAACAGTATTCGAGTTATTTAACATTAACTAGAGACACACTTAGATTTCGAACCCAGGACAAGTAGATGACAACATATCCTGGATTAAAAAACACGTCCTTTAATGGTTAATTACCTTCTTTTCCAGTAAAGCTATCCTCATATTTGGAACAACGTGTCTTCGAGTAAAATAACAGGGAATATTTATTTGCTCCAATTAAAAAAAAACTCAAATACCTTTCCCTACGGCCCGCTAAAAGCGTTGAGTACACAATGTGGTCATCGCGGTGTCAGTTTAGAGGCCCCTGGTCTAGAAAAAGGATAGTAGGTTTGTGCATGTCGAAACGTTATAGATGCAGGCGAGGTGAAATACGTCATGAGGTTAAATACGACGAGGTGAAATAATGCCTCTAAGTAGGTCAGGTCCTCGTCCGAGCTCGATTCATTCAATAATGAAGGTTTCACATAGAACTCCCGATATTCATTACCATATGGTGTCTCATATTGACATATTTGACAGTATAGGTTCTCACGAGGATTCGTTTTCAATGCAAATCGGTATTAGGCCGAAGGTGCGATGTTGCCAAGATCAGTATGAAAAATCACATCCAGCCACATAGTATACGAAGGATAGTTCTAAGATTGTCCCAATATGTGTACATCATTCTCTTCAATAACTTCCATAAATTGAACGAGATGTTGGAAACGGTTGCCCCTGTGGTTAAGGAGTGAGTACAGTGAGTTGGTTGGCAACTTAGTTCTTAAGGCCCATACCGTCAACTAAAGTGGAACGCTTCAACGTAACAGAAAAATCAGAAGAGGTGTAGAGGGCATCACTTATTTTGAAGGAGATAGTTCCCCAGTCATAATTGACTACATTCGAATAATACGTTCACAGCTGTGGGACACATGTATAAAATATTGCAACATTAATGGAGCAATAATATAGCTTTATATGACATGTTTAAGTAATGAGCCAAGTTAAAGACTTATTTTGATATTTTATTCAATTCGTTAAGAAGTCTTTAACTTGACTCATTTTTTCGCCCTGTACGTTTAAAGTTCCTTCAAACGGAAAGTTTTTCTTCATATCGAAGAACTTACTGCGGTGACAATATGATTAATTTTAAAAAATAGTTGAAAAAATTTATTAAACTACAAACTGTTAATTTTGTGACCAGAGGTGTTAAAAATACCTCATTTTTTAAATAAGGTTGTGATGGAGTGCATGTACGTACCATTCCTCATGCAAAAGGGCTGGAATTTTTCGTCAAAAACCTAGGAAAATAGTTCGGTAAGGGGCTGATATTTTGGTATCTTGCGAAGGGTGAGATACTTTTCTTTAAAATTAGATCAAATTCGCTGATTTCTAGGTGAAATTATATTTCTTTTTTTATTTACTAGGTTATAAATTACTAGGTGCATGGAAAATGTTATTTTGTCGGCTACAAGAGTTCGATAAGATTATTAAGTAAAATAATAAACGAACTTTAAATCTGAAGAGTGATGACATTCATTTACATAAAATAATCACAGAAAAAAGTTTGAAACTTGCAAAACGACAATAAGCCATCATTAATCCGATAAAGAAAGCAATACTTAGGCACAACACCTATTCGCTATCATCAAATATCATTAAGTGCTCGTTGAACTTTTATCGTACCTACTCGTAAGAGTCCTCAAATTTATGATATTCAGCTACCATCGCTGCATTCCCTCGTGAATCGCTTAAATTATGTCTCAGGTTACTTAACATTTACGCAAGGAATTTTCCAGGTCTCTTTTTTTAAAAATGAACACAGAAGAAAAGCGACAATCACAGTTTGGGAAATCGCTGACGAGTCCGGAATAACAAAGCTTACGATGACACAGATAGAGCAGCTGTCGCGGGCATATTCTGCGCTGAACAACGGGATTAAGAAAGAATACCGTATAGATTTACATCCGAGGAATGATTAATCACTTCGAGGACGAATAAAACTATTCGGGCATAATACAGGGCAAGCCATTCAACCTTTTGAGATTTATTAACCAAAACATCACAATGGCGGAAGAAAATAAATTGAAGCGGAAATAAAAAAATGTATACGGAACCCCTAATTATGACGCGACCTTTTACGACAATGGCCCCAACTTCCGGGACAGGCAACACGCTGAATTATATTGTAAAGCGCGCAAAGAGAATAAACCTCGCGGCAACAATGCCAACAGCAATTTGAGGCAACAATGAAAGGATGAGGGACTCAAAGGAATAGCAACAGGCAACCGGCAGTGCCCCTCCGCGGCGCAATTAGAAACTAAAAGAGACGGGAACCCTGGGATAACTTAAGACAGGATAGCACTCAAGCAAAGCAACGGGGGGACGAGTGGCGGGGGAGGACTGGGAAGGCGGGAAGGGGTGGACGGGAGAGGGAAGGCTCTCCAAAAAGATAGGCAGCGAATGAACCCTCGAGGCCCCAGAAGGGACTGAAGGCGGGGGAGTGGGGAGGGGTTTTTGTCGGGATGGGAAGATACGTCGGGCAAAAGGGAAAACCCCTTTGAGAACGAGGGGTACGGTTTAGGATGAGGGCGTAGATGAGAGACGCGATGTGTGTGAAGGGGGGAAGAGGGGGAGAGAGAGAGAGAAAGAGAAGGAAAGGAGAAGGGGAGCAAAGGAAAAGGGTTGAGAGAGTGATGGATGGGTTAGGGAGCAAGCCGTGAATGACGTAAGCAGACGAGGTATTATTGCGTGGGACGAAGGGCGGGGGGCGGGTGTTGAGGTCATGGAAGGATGAGCGAGCAGAAAAAACACACGGCGCAAGGTTCGGTGAGTAAAGAAAATAGAGTTTTGAACGAGAGGAGGAGGTGGAAGGAAAAAAAACGAGATGGGCAAGACGTAGTAGAGACATAGTAGGTCTCGTGCGGAAATGGAGGAGACAATGGCGGAAGAATTCGGGGAAAAAATTTGGAGAAGATGGCTTGGAATCGAGCCCGCGTCAATTTCGATGCCTTACCGCCGTTCGATTCGTGCAGGGGATCGATTGAGATTGAAATTGAATTGAACGTCCCGGTGAAAGTTCGAGACGTGAGAATGATGGACTACTTGGAATGGAAAAATCAACGCACTTTTTCAGTGGATATCATCATTATCGGCTGTCACCTATTCGAAATTTAGTCATATGCAGCTTATAAGGTCTGAAGATAGATGCATGCGCGGCCAAATGTTTCCATGCTTCTCGGTTTGAAGTCTAATGATCAAGATGATGTCACAAGAATGAAAACGTATTTTAATCACCACGCTTGTATCTTGTATCGATATTAGGTATCTTGATATAATGGCTGATGGCACAAAACAAAAAGGCACAGGAAACTGTCCCTCCTTAATACAATTCCTTTATATTGCCATAAGCTTACATACTCCTTCGCAATTCAAGTGATGCACATACATTCTATTACATTAATACATAAACCATTTTCTATTTATAAGACTTTAAATACCCCTCCGATTTAGGGTTTATTCCAGTTTCTCGCATCATTGACTCAACTATCACAATGCGATATCCCTTATTTGATGATTCACAGTGAAGTCTCCGAGACGCATATACCGTGTATCTTCTAACGCTGAAAGCGCGACGTACTTAGTTACGTATGTATAATTAGGTTATTTTTTTACAAACGATTAAATATATGAAGATGTTACTACGTTCAAAAAAACGTGAAAATGGAATGAGAGAAGTCACAGCCACTCTATAACTCCTAAAGCAAAACGCAGCTTCCGATAGTGCAATATTTCTCCAAATATTTGTAACTTACAGTAGTATCAAATTTTGCAATTTACAGTAGTATCCCAAGTAATAGCTATAATTGCTCCGGTGAGTGCCCACAAAATTTTATGGTAATCCTAGCCTTTGTCACCCATTTTACTCTTTGTTTCGAATGATATGTTAATGTGGTGGTCATACAAAATAGAAATCCACACTACGTCTGATAAACCCAGCAACTACGAACCGAGCCCAAAAAAGGGAGGGACACGATGACGCCACAACCATTATAAACCCAGAGAGAGAGAGGAAAATATCACCCTTCAAGAAAAGAGCTGGAGAAGGGAACGAAATCGATGAAGATAATGTAAAATGAGGCATGTACATAGTATCGGCAAAAAATAAATATATGGAATGCTTAACGAGTTGTTTTCCCCAAGGGGCATTACATCACTTCCCTTCTTTGGCATAAAACTGTTATCGCTCTCATGAACTCTCCGCACTTAAAAGTAAGGCCCTGTGTTTGGATAATGGTTGGTATTTGAAACTTTTTCACTGCGGTTTTATTGGGACTTCCCCATATCAAAACAGAGCTGAAATAGGAATTAAGAAGTTTTTGAAACTACAACCCTCATAAAATTAGTAGGAAACCCAATGGATAAAGCATAACAAATACATATTATTTTCACCACACTCCCATGATTACAGCTTTATCAAACATTTCCTTCAACCTTTTTTTAGCATTTAATTTGAGAGTGCAGCTTAATATTAAAATACGATGTCTTTTCAAGGAAAATAATATCCCAAAAATTTAGTAAAAAGTAATCCTGGAAGATATTCTCAAAATAAAAGGAATTTTACATACTAAGGTCATGTAGGAAACACTAACTACGAAGTTTACTAATACCTTTCAACCTTTGACCAACAAAGAGAATATGACGGTTTTTAAAGGAAATACAAGTTTTCTTGATTATTCATTAGAAAAAAATTCCATTGGATAACATTACTGCTCAATAAATAAAAACTCTATAAATCGAAATTATTGAATTTTCCTCTGCCTCATTTTCTGCCATAATTCTAAAAGTATTCTACTCTTCAATTTTTTACGTCCAATCCCTAACACCTTCTAGCACTACTTTCTTACAGGCCGCCGTTTTCTCAGCTTTTTCCAAACATTGGCGTCCTACATAAACAGAATAGGTACATTCCCCAGTTTCAAAACAAATGCAGTATACAGCATTATTATTCCATCCCGTCATCTAAACACGTAGTTTATTATTCTAGCTTTACATTTACGAAATGTTTACTCAAAATACTACGCAAAAGTTCCAAGAATTTAATTATATATCACTTTCGTGCATGGCCATATATAATGAATGAATTATAATATACTTTATTTAATTGATGTTACCCTTATAATTTATGATTCGCTTAACTCCACTTACCCTTTCTCCCCTTACCCTGGCTAGTCGGCGGTTACGTATTATACAGACACATCACATTCCTTCTATAACAATTTGATGTTAAGTATTTATAAAAATAGCCATGTAAAAATTTTAAATAGACTTACACTTTCCCAAATTTTACAATATAAACCCAGCACAAGCTTAAAATATTTTTCTTTCTTACTGGGAATTCCCGATTTGCCAACCTTGAACATAAGTTTTAACAAAAAAATAAATATGTAATACCAGAAAAAGTTAATAAATATGAATGACTCTCTCTCTCTCTCAAACAGGTTGAATATAACTCACAGCGCCTATATTTTACTTAACAAGTTGAAATAAATACTCTAGATAACTAAAATATCCTTAATTCTAATTACATGCGTCCCTGGACTATATGATGCACATGTTCAGTATCCTAGGATGCGTAATGCAGTTGGGATGCTTTATCGGGATATCCACTTGTTCCTTCGGTTTCTCGTCCTAGGTAGATACCAGCATATAACTTCCCCTTCTAAGCATCAAGAGCTGTATAGGATTGTAAGACTTGTCAACTCTTTCATATGTTCCGTTCAAATACAGAGAGAAGGATTTCTGTGACCTACCTGTTTGAGACCTGGACCCTGACAGCTCTATCTCTTCCCCGTAATGGCCTTTCTACACTCGTCACAATTGTAAGTTACCGTTTGACAAGCAAATATTGCTTATCGCGGTTTGAACCGCTATTGTTATTGCCTTAATTCCCTAGCTTGCATGTCCATTTCTGCGCTACTAATGGCTGGCGACAACAGCCATGCCAAAACTATCACGATCTTCCCCTCCATTTGAGTGCACCTTCAATAACTCAAGCTAATTTGGCGTTTATTCGTTATGTTACAGAATCCTTGGTCAGGTTAATCAAAAATGAGATATGCAGACCATATGATTTTTGGAAATTCACATAGAATACTATATTAATTTTCGTAATACCAGTTTAGTTATTGGACGAGACGAAGAAAACATATAATGCCTAATAAATAGTACAAAAATCCTTTTCTCACGCACCATTGCAAACAAAAAAATAGAGCTTTACACAGAGAGAATCAACATTCAGCTCACTTTCACCCTCTCCCTCTCCCTTCCAATTCCTTATTTGCTACCTCTCCCCCTTTGATACCTGGTGCACTAACAAACACTACCACACGCGGCTGTTTGCGAGAATATATATTGACATAGAGATAAATTTATAATACTGAGCTTCTCATGCATCACTATTTTGATGAATAAGGTAATCAAGAAAAATTAACCAATATGTGACCATGGGCACTCGAGCAGTGCAACTCACTCAACGAACGACCAAAAATTCAGACTAATTCAGCCTGAATAGTATTTCAAAATTTCTCAGTCAATCTTGGCTTTAAGATGAATATTTTAGGAGTTGTGATTATTTAAAAAAATATCATGCACTAAATTAACCTTGCAAAGTAAGAGATAATAATATAAGGGTAATTACTGCATTCCTTCGTAAGATTATCAATGAGCAATGGATTCCCATAAAGTTCCCAATAATTCCCACATTTTAAAGTAAAGCAGTCCAATCGACCATACATTTTCAGTGACAAACAAGCTACAGTTTCACTGTAAATCTTAAAAAAAAAAAACAAAGAACAAGCGTATATTAAATAACAAAGAAAATTTAAATAGCCTTCATGAAAATTAGCTTTAAATAACGATGATGAATAAATGTAGCGAAAAAGATACTGCAATCTGTTTATGGTCCCATTTGATATACAAATTTGGGCAAGGAATCGACCACTCAACTATTTTCTCATCTAAGTTCAGGGGAGAGTTGCTCCGAATGAGCATATGATGCCATTGGCGTATCTAAAAACGAAATGGATTAAACAGAAGAGAGGTTTTTCCAGGCTTTTTTTTCAAGCAGCCTCAATCGTATCTCGTTTCATTCAAAAGTGGTCTGCGGCACTTAACTAGCTAACCAATGCTTCGAATATTCCAAACGCAGATGGCATGTTTAATACAAAAGAACTAAGACAAAAGATATAAAAATTTTCCATGCTTTTAGGGAAAGGTGGTTTTCAAGGAACTTTGAACTACCTGACTAATATCCCATCGGGATCCCGGAATTTTTGGAGAGAAGCCCTATGGCTGAAAGAGACAGCATAATAAAGGAAACGGAAATGACAATTAGTTACAGTTCCCTAATTTCATAAGACTTCCAGACCACTTTTTTTGCGTTTCCTACCAAACACAAACATTTGAAGTTATATTGCCTAGAGCCTAAGTGCTCGGTGAGCCTATCACCGGCTCAACCACTTCGCTAAAAGAAATACGTTGTGTGAGGAGTCCAAATTTCGTTGGATACCACTATAGAGGAACAGCACTAATTATTGAATTATATAAAGTAGGATGAAAAACTACAAATTTTAATAAAAATATCTGGAGGTGGATCAACGATTAAACGGAAATTTTTCATTTTGGAAATTGATTTTAAAAATCACATGGGCTGGGAAAATTGATTTTTGAAATGTTGTTGACAAGATGTTGCAAAGCCACCAAAAGCTCACTTCTCCGTTCACGGTATGCGTACGGCTTCTTGACATTCACAGAAACCTCTTCAGACAAATAATCTTGAAAAGGGCGAACATAAGGAAACACCTAAATGGTGTGTTTTACCATAACTACCTATGTTGAGAGAACATTGAGATAAAAATCAATGTTAAAAACTGAAATTCGAAATTTCTCGCGCTATTCTGCCATAGTCTCATCAAATCGATTGTATTAAATCGTGTTCTAAATGCGTAAAACAAAATGCGCTTTAAGTCCGAATTGATACCCATAATTTTTGCCTAAATGCCTAAATGTGTTGTCTCATCAAAATCGTTAAATCCATTTACGAGACAAATTTCGTTGGATGGTTCTCTCGAGGTCGAGTCTAATGGAGGTCGATATGGTGAACAATGAGACGAATTTCGCACATATAAAAACAAGGTTATTCGTGATTTAAAATAAACGGTAACAATAATTTGTTCTAAACACTTTGTTGGCAACGTAAATATGGGGGTTTCCCATTGACCTAATCTTAATAGGGCAGAGCCAGTGAATGACAAAGGAGAAATACTTCTTTACCCTGAGAATGCACGTGAGTCAGATTCCCGAGAGTCACACTATTACGACAGACCAAGAGTGACTGAGAGATGTTACTCTTCAAATTTTTCTCTGGTATGAGTGTGCATTGTCGGCGAGGGTAAAATTGGAATGCGTTGCATATTTTTCTAGTAATTTACGCTATTTCGCTTTCTTTCTTTCCAGATTTAGACAAAATTGCCTCTCTTAGTGTTTCTAACTCATATTTTAACCTAACTATCTCACTTCCCGTGCCGCAATTAGTATACGGCTTAAGGGCTATATCCCTTACCCTTTCTCCCATTACTCATACAAACGTAGATCTTCTCAGATTAAATGATTGTTCTTCAAAACACACTCCCATTGCCTGGAGACTTCCATTTGGTTTAGACTGTAAGCTCCTTCATGATTCGGAGAGGCATAAATTGAATCACAGACCAGACGAATTCAAAGTGAATTTCCGGAATTCGTGTAATCAACCAGAGGTTGAATTTTTATTACATCAAGTTCGTTTGAGGTACACTCTCACGTGTATCTAATGGTCCCAATTCTCGTGGAATGTGACACAATACGCGAATGCACTAATGATTCCTGGCAGCATATGCAATGTTCTTTTACAATACATGCTATTCCTATAAAATCCAATCCGTGATTTACCACACCTGGGTAGTTTCATTTGGTTAAAAGCACCCTAAGCGAAATCAAGGGATCGTATTCCCGGGAAAAAGGTATTTTGGCATTGAATTGTTCATATCTCCGCTTTACCTTGCGGGTAATGCCCGTTGAAGTTCACTGCTGCAACTGATTCACTAGTTAGACACTAGAATTCTATTTTGCAATGTTTTAAACCTTCTATAGCTAGTACGGGTCATGGTTTATTAGTAAACTATTATTCAAAACTTTTAATGGTAATACTTATCTGCTACAAATAACATTGCTTTCATGTACCGATAAGGTATAATGAGACGCGGTTGCAAAAAAATCTCCCTTTAACTTTAGAAGTTCCCTGAAACTCAAAAGGTTTACATTTAAGGGGTCCAAATCTCATCAGATATTGATTTCGATTTCCGGATCAAGGAAAACTCGAACGACTTCGCTAATGGGAAATTCTTATTAAACAGTTATATACATACTTAAGCATCGAATACAAGAAGGGAATGAAAATTATATTTTTACTCCTTTGAAATGAAAACGTATAATGAAACCAGGATATTGGATTCTTAAAACTCATAAAGGAAAATTTGCGGAAATAATCGCTCCATGAATAAATAAAAGAGAAGGTGAATGGGTTACAACCACATTAATCGGATAAACCTGGCTGAATTATATCGGGCCCAAATTACAAAAAAGACATCCCATGTATCCAGCCACGAGTACGGCAGAAATATGCATATATTTTCTCTTTCAGGCAAGACGTTTTAATAAATTTCTAAATAGAGAACCGAAGGTATCGCAGCTTGATAAGATTTCGCAAAACAAAGGGAAAACCTAATTGGGTCTCAAAGAAGTAAAATAATTTGAGCTGAAAAAGAGCTTTAAGTCAGTATTTGAAATGAGCGGGAAAAATATTCACAATTTAGTAATGAGAATGGATGGATAATGCCGTCCAAAGGGACAATGCACAAAGCAGCAGCTTCATGTCTGACGAAATAAGTAACCTACCAAAGGAGAAAAAGGCATTTTCAAACAAAGACAAATTGTTGCAATGAAAGGTAACTAGTCAATGTCATTTATGGAACCACAACATATCAACATCTGAAAGGACTCAAGGTGTATGAAAATCGGAATCAGAATAAAGGAATTCAGGAAAGGAAATGCAAATGTTGGACTTGAATGGAGCTTGGGGCAAAAATACAAACAGGCAGATAGTAAATATTTGACAAAAATAAGCGGAAATCAAAATTCAAAATGAACAAAAACGCATCGAATAGAACCTACTAATTTGAGGAAAAAATTTGAACATTTACTACCATTATAAGCCTAACATTAATAGTACGTGATCACAAGGAGATCAGTCAATAAGAAATTCATAGTTTATGCTACTTACAAACTCAAAACCATTAAAAATATTTCCGTTCAAAATAAATTAAACCTTTCACATCATCCATTTAATGTATTAGACAAAAAATACATCCAGAATACGAAAGATCATTCATAATACGATTAATCATAACAACTTCTTTTTTCTAAAACAATAATTTACATGTTACAAAAATTGATTCAGCAAAGCCTGGAGGAATAAATGTACTCTCGATAAACATAAGCATTGTTTTTACAAAACATCCTATTGAAAAGGGCGAGCATATAATGTACATTATATATTACTTTTAATATATTATTTATGCATCTTTTATAACAATAATATAACGCATAATAGCATATTTCTAAATAAGTTCATCATAAATTTAATTTCTAGTACACTGAGCGGATCTATGCCTTGCAAGCATTGAAAATTTATTTGTTATTTTCGAGAGTTTAAAAGATCAAGTCGGAGATATTTTCATTAAACAAATTACACTCAATAAACGTGCCTGATTTAAAAAAATGACTTTCAAACACGATTGGAATTAAATATAACCATAATTCAATTTCAGCTTAATTAAATCGGCTTTATGGACCACAACTCTGTATTAAACAATGAAAAAATACGCCTCATCCACGTCAACCTTTGCAATTAAATCAACCTCCTTCAATCTCGGCCATTCAATCAAATCCGAAGGCGTGTTTTGAGAGAACCGTCTTCAGAACAAAACGTTTAACAAAATAAGACGAAACAAAAAACAAATGAAAACCTTTTTGCACCGCAGAATCTCTTCGATTTGGTCGAAAATAAAATAAAAAGGATGGACAGGGATATTGACCGAAAAGGAAAAGAAAACGAATTGACCCTTCCAGACGCACTACCGAAATGGCATCGTTAATTTTAAAGCCGATGCTTAGGAGATGCGTAGCTACTTTCCGTGGAGGACGCGCGATGGGAGATTGAATTGAAATTCAGGGCACGAAGAGGAATATATAAAAAAAGTTAAGATACGGAGAAAATGGAGGGAGGAAAGTCCGGGACGCCCCGCACAAAAGTTTACCCGGGTAACAAATGGTTGTGTGAGTGAGTGCAGAGAGAGGAAGGAAGGTTTGCGGTGGATGGAGATTTGGGGGTGGAAGAAGGATGAAAATACTGTTAAAAAAATACGCTGGAATAGGATGGATAAAAGCAAGGAGTTGGCAGGAGAAGAAGAAGAAGCAGGATGGGTAAGAGGCCGCGCTGAAATTTTTAACAGGGTTTGTGGGGAACTTTTAAGAGATTAATCCTCCCCGGACGAGAGGGAAAGAAGGAGTATAGGGGTGGAGAAAATACGAGACTCACCACGCACAGGCATCGATACCCGATATTCACCACATATCGCACCCTTCATCTGAATGCCCAAACCAAATGAGGCTCACATTGCGTGGTATTATCTTGTGAGAACTTATATCTAGACCGACCAGCATTTAATGGTGACATCTAACCTTATCAAGCCTCAACTGGTAGATAATACGTTTAATATACGTTTAATATACGGACTAATTACATCGTTCCTTAATGGTCTTATCCCTAATTGTCATGCCAGAAAGGTGATCGTTTTATCGCTTGGGTATTATCGTCTTTGCAGCACTTAAAATATTTTTCAGAGCCTTTTCTGTATTAATCCTCATTAATATTCTTTCAGATAGCTTCACCACACACCTCAGAGGAAATTCAATGGCTAACAGCATTGATTGTTTTTGGGGAATATTAAAGATTAATTCTCCGCAGAAGATAGATAGGCGGAGTTGGTGGTGACGGAGTGGATAGACGGAGAGACGGGTTGGTGAACTGCCTAGAGTACTGGCTTACCATACGGGCGGCCAGGGTTCAAATCCCTGCAGAGGAGGAAGGTTTTCCGAGGAGGATGTTTTTTAGAGGAACCCAATCCCTACTTGAGTGTGTTGTGGAGGGCACCTCAAGTACAGTACTCCGTCTGTCGGATGAGACGTTAAGCCGTGGTCCCCGTGGCGCCTTTCGTTAAGAGCAGGCTAATTCCGACGCTGGTTTCCCTCCACCCTTCCGCCCTTACATATCCCTCATGCGAAAATGACCTAAGCTGTCGGCTGCCTCCCCAAAATCCAATCCAATCCGATAGATAAACAAAGAAGGAATTCTATCTAACGATGGAATACAGATGTATAAATCTTCACCTCACACACAAGTGTAGGGCCCGAAAACTCTTTTTGGAATGGACTTCTATAAGCGATATTCGACAGATATCGCGTCCTCCCGCACAATTGGCGACACATATGACACCAGGAGTAGCGTCATTCGACACCTTGCATCAAGAGACTATAAAAAAAAGAGGCTGGATAAGTTGTTGTTTCGTTCGTAAACTTTCATTCCTAGTTGCTAATTCTGGAACGTTGACACAGGATCGAAATTTGAGATATCCTCATAACAGTCATTTTAATGACCTTTTATTCCATTTTCTAACTGCATTTAACAGTCTAGCGCCGAGGAACTCTTTGATTTATATAGGTACTATGACGCGTGATCGCCATGCGATAGTGGCAAATTAGCTATTTGAATCACTGAGTAGCGACATCATGCGTGATGCTTAACAAAATCGGACATTATCATGAACCATATTACTGCATTAAAAGTCACACCATGCGAAAAAACTTTTGACTTTCAAATTCAATCGTCATCTTGTACCAAATGACAGTTGACATCATACCACAGACAATATCAGCGATATCATGAAAAATGTGACACCAATGGACATCCTCGTGATACCACGAGGCATGAATGACCAGTCAACATTACTTTAAAGGCCATCTACCACTCAGGGATAATTAAAATGGAAGGAAGTAAAAATCCTCATGATTTTTACAGGCTAACATGATTTCTTCCGTCATCACAGAAAGCATCCTACCTTTCTTCATTCCGCGTGAATCGTACTCTCTTCCTCTCCTTTCCCGCTTACCCAACATCTTTATTTCTCTCACGGCCTTAAGACTCCTCATTGCCTTTTCAAATTACCTACCCTGCCTTCTCCTCATCTCCTCAACAAGTTTCATCTCCTGACCCACTAGAACAGGTCTCCGCTTCTACCTTGTTCGTCTTTCGTTCCAGCCACCCCTTCTTCTCAATTTTCCTCTATTAACATATCTCAAAATACCATGCAGTCTGCTCTCCTTTACATTTCCTCATCAGAGCAAGATTATTCCATAAACACCAAGTTTATGATAAGCTTACATTTCGCGTTAATCACTTCGCCAATCTTACATTAAAAATTCTCACACAATGCAAATTCAAACGCCAACTCCATCTGTTGAATTTGTGATGATTTCGTGACCCAATTATCTGTTCAAAACTTATGTAATCGACTTAAAATGTTTAGGGTATTCATAAGAGATATTTACCTAAGAAGACTTGTATCTCAAATGAAGAAAATTTATCTCAGTTCGTAAATAAACCACCAGTTAATCAGCAAATTATTAGGTATTATTTTACAAAAACTAATAACTGCTGGTGAAATCTTCTCGGGTTTTCCACCGGGTCAGGTCGTTGTGGGCCACAACGACCTGACCCGGTGGAAAACCCGAGAAGATTTCACCAGCATAATACGCCGGGAAAGAACTAAATCATACTAATAACTGCATTGAAAATCGTAAACATTGGCAAAACTTTGCAGGTGGCTCTTTCCTTAAGGGAGAGTTATCCTGGAGTGGGAGGCTCCTGAGGTCAAATACCTAGATCGGGTGCAGTGTCGCCGTAAAGGATATTCTACAGAACTATTCCTTACCGTAAGATAAGATACATCCTCTAATTTTTTTCCTATTCTCAATACCAGAATACCTATTATCATCCATTACACAACCAGAACAATTTAGCTGTTCTACTTGCTTCTGTTAGCTCCCACCAATTTTTATGACAGCCTAACTCTTCTAGTCCTTGTAAAGCTCATAACTTTCCTTTCATATTAAACATAAATCTCCAATTTAAAACTAAAATACGTACCATCCCACAATGCCAGGCAAGATACAATTCGTGTAGGTACGGAAAAGGGTGCGGACGCGTAGAGAGGCCTCTATAAAATCCAATTTTCTTACGGAAAAAAAAGAGAAAGTAGAAAAAATCCTTAGTTCCCCCGGCCACACTGTCCCTCCAACGCTATCCTTACGGTCCCAATTTTCAGAGTCCCTCTCCAACCCTTTTTCCTTACAAGTATGCCTATATATATGTTTCGCGCCCGCCCCTTGTTCCCCTGGATCCGCCGCCCCTGCCCGCCAGGGATAGAGTGCGTTTAACGACTGTAAAAGGGTGCGCGGGTCGGCAGAAGGGAAGTGGCGGGGGCTGCGATCGTTTAGATGCGGTGGACGGAGGTTGGGATTCCGCACGCTTGAGGGCAGTAGCGGCGTGGATAGGAGGGCGAGGAAAAGAAGAGCACTCCGTGGCATCTTCCTCTCTCTCTCCTCGGTCTGAATAAAAGGCGACTTATAAAGAGGGATTGGCGAGCGAGCCGAGGAAGTATTCAGGCAGCTTCGCAGTGGCAAAGCGCATAGGGAATGCCGCTCGGAGGACGCTTGGGGAGTGAAATGTAATGCGAGCCCGGTGGCATGATACCAAGGTAGGTAAAATAGACAATGGTGCGGCAGCGGGAATAGTATCAGGGTAAAGCTACGAGAGTGAGGAGAAATTCATGGGCCCTAAGAGGGAACTTTTCTTGGCATTTGAGAGACGGTTTAACAATGCAGAAGCTTATAAGTGTGTGGTTGTATCCAGGTTACAGCCATCGAAGGGGTTGCCGCTTAAGACGAAAGTAAAGAACGAAATAATGTGATGAGGGCAGCACGTTCATAAAAATAAGCAGAATAAGAAATAGCATCCTACAGCAGGTCAAGATCTACCCGACGGACAACTCCCCAAACGCCATATTGGACTCAATCACAGATCAATGGCTAACTTCTGCGACACTAAAAAAAATGTGTTAAGTAAAAATATATCAGTTATGCTTCAAGATATCGGGGTGGTAAAAAATACTTAATGTAGAACGTGAGCAGACCAAAGCTACGATGCAACATGGGGTAATTTCATATGATGGAAACATGTTTTAACAATCTAATCAGAGCAACAAGATAATTTAAAAATGCTATGGTCCACCACATCACATGTATATTTTAACCTTTACTTTAAAATTCAATATAGCACAGGTCAGAAATTTTTACAGAAAGAACTTCAACACTAAAACTCGACCAGTGCCTGCATTCAAATACTTTTAGCGTCCTCGCAAAGGGTTTGAAATATTTTATGACATATTTAAGGTATTAATGGAAATATAATACAAATTTGGCGGCCTAAGGAGGAGTTAGGAGACGCAATATCCTTCCGAGTCTACGTTGAAGGAGATGTAAAATTAAAATAGGACGGAGTTTGTACACAAGGGCCACAATAGAAATAAGTGGGGCAAATTCATTGTGAATATGAATTTGATTTATTTATCTCATTTATTCGAAAAGGGTTTTATTATAGAAAATAACTGATTATAAGTGATTTAAAGGTGAAGTCACTTCAGCTGATATGAAACCGATCAACGTTTCAGTATGAAAAAATAACTTTACAGCTATCTCCTCTAACGATGGGCTAGTTCAAAGGAGTTAATTGGGGTTAGGGTAGAAAGCAGGCTGTAGAGAAACAATCATGGGACCGAATGGCTAATCATCATGATTCTGAAGGAAATCATACAAGATGGCACCCTTAAAAGAGACCTGTGCAGACGATGTACCCTAAACTTGAATATCGTTCCAATCTAGTCGCAAGCGACTCTTTCGTGTATAAAAAATATTTACTTCGTTTATTGGACATTGCTGAGTATCAAATATAAAAATAAAGTAAAAGATGCGTCAACCGATAAACATCCATCTACATTAGTACATAAAAAATAGCATATGCTTTGATCCGCTTTAATGCTATGCCCGAACCGAAGGACTTAGTACACTTAATAAAAGTGAAGCAATTTTAAACATAAAAAAATGCATGACAGAGTCGACACAAGCTATAGAGATAAAACGTTTTAATTACTATACAATATTTGACTTCGATCATTTCACTAATACAAATGTTTAAAAAAGTTGATCTTGGGAGCAGATTTACCTCTTTATGTTATTGATCTATCGGGATATTTATCTGCTGTTACACGTGCCAAAATTACATTCTCCTGACTTGGAAGTAAAATAAGAGAGATTAATTACACGTATAATTAATTACACTATGCATCCTCATGAAAGAAAGCAGGAACATTAACAGTGTAATGATATCATGACTACTAGTAAAAACTTACTTTGCCAATACAAAATGCAATTTTGTCAACTTAGAAGGTATTAAGCGCATGTATTCATCCTTTTCCTCAAAAAACAGAAAATTAATAAGCTTATTCTTCCATAAAAATTGTCTAATATAAGTGACATTATCTTGATTTAAAACAATGTTTTAAATTTATATGAGTATTCCGGTTTTTGCGATACTGCCTGCTAAGTGACAATTTAATAACAGTGTCGTACATTTAATACGGTCTATTCATAATTTCAGGCACAAAATTAACATCCTCAAGTCCCCACGTGTTTCATTTTAGACCAGCTTCACATTCATATCATCATTGAAATCACTCAAATAAGGCTGTGTCAATGTCGGGGAGAATATTTTATTCAAATGAAAAACACTTTTTATACTCGAATAGTGGTTAGTAGACTATAAAATATTATACTGTACATCAACCGGACATTCTTTTGTTGAATTTTGGCGCTTTGAAATCTTTCCCATACACGGGAGAAAACTAAACTTGGAAACAAAAAGCGAAGCAGGAAAATTAAGAGGCCTCATAGTATAAAAAGCTTCGTTATACGTGCTCAACTCTGAGCCCACAATGAGAGCATATCCCATTCATTTCAATGCCAACCTCCAATAGCCGACTTCGGTATTTGACCTAAATTTTAAAATACACGCGAGAGTCAGTTTCTATTACATACCATAATGTCGCCGAATGATACTTTCTGTTTACACAGGCTTAACACCTATTTATACATAATTTAAATAACCAATGAAACGTAATCAA
This sequence comes from Ceriagrion tenellum, assembly GCA_963169105.1. NCBI lineage: Eukaryota > Metazoa > Arthropoda > Insecta > Odonata > Coenagrionidae > Ceriagrion > Ceriagrion tenellum. The sequence goes on from OY720643.1 coordinate 99,937,962, forward strand.
AGCATATTAACCCCTAGTAAGCTAGTATTAGGTGGTAATCTAATTTAATCGCAATAAAACCGACAAACAACACTTTTGGCATAAGTTTGTCCGCCGTTTTTTCACAGTCTCTTCTTTAGTCATATTCCCTGATAGGTGGAGACATCAATTAAACGATTAATATCATAGTGCCAACCGTTAATCTATTTAGGCCGCATTACACGGTACATTTTAATGTACAAATGAATGTACAAATTCCTTCATGAAGGAAATTGTACTGTGTAAAGCGGCAAATTGTATGATTGTTTGAATGACTTAACGGGAAAAAGAACCTGCTCTAATTCCATTCAGTTTCTTGTACATTCTAAGATACATTCGTTTGTACAATAAAATGTACCGTGTAAAGCGGCCTTTTTACTTCATTTCCTTTCTTTAAAATGCAATATATATCCTTTTACCTTCCATTCTAATTAAATCTAGAGAATTTAATAGGCAGCAATGTTTTAAGCTGATCTTAGACTGAAAGCCTGCTACTGAAAAGTTAAATTAAGGTAAATGAAAAAAAATAAGAAACTTCTAATACTTGAGGTAAACATCACTTCAAGACTGTTGTTTCTTAAAACTGAATCATATTGATTTTTCACAGGCTCTACATGACATTTCTTCAGCGAATGACACATCTTATGAATGGCATAGAAAAATGTTTATCTAAGGCACGCCAAAGATTATCAACATTCTTTTAGTTTTCATTTACCAAATAAGAACTTGAAAAACTGCGAATTTCAAATTCACAGTCAACTTTAAATAAGACAATTCCTCACAATAAATTCATTTATTTTAAGTGAACGAGTATTTTATACACAATTTTCATTTCTTCCACAGCAATTATTAACACGCGATAGGAACCACTGTAATAAGATACATTATATGCGATAATACATGCTTAATTCCGTAAAATACTACTACTCTTTCAACTAAACGAGAAAACTAGTTCCTAGTCGTTTCTATTAAATTTTCCATGAAACAAATTCGATAATTCAGAGAGTCACTTCACAGAAAATTTTGATATTACTTACAACGGAAATATTAATCAGTTTATTTAAGCTGGAATATATTTTAAATACCGCTTTTTTCAATAATCAAATGGTCCGAAAAGAGAAAAACTAGAAATAGCCCACGTGGCGAGTTAAGGACGTTAATTTTGTGCCTAAAATCATGAATAGATCATTTCAAATCCATGCAGCTGTCTCTAAATAGGCAGTATCGATAAAACTGGAAAATTCATATTTAAAAAATATTGCTTGAAATCAAAATAAGGTCATTCATACTAAACAAGTTTTTTCCCTAACCTCCCGCCATCTCTCTCCTTGTTCCACCTCACCATCTTACCCTTTCAATTCCTCACGTACCCTATAGTCTCATAATTCTGTCTACGACTCACGAGTTTAACGGGGACCCTCCTCACACACTAGGACTATGACCAGTTTCTTTATCCATATACATTTTCCACCCAAGACCAGCTGAATCAAGCTTTTATAGTGCGTTAATCCGTAGGCGTTGAAGAAGATGACCCCTCGAAATGATTTGTATGGTCATTTAGAAAGCAAAAAGCCAATCCTGCACATACAATTACGCCGAGGAAAAGGACAGGTAAAAATACTTTTTTTATTTCATTAGTAAATAGTAAAATTATCTCCGTATCGGCAGAAATCCTCAATATGATGAAAACTATGCTTTACAAAGTAACTTTTAGACCCAATATTATCAACCTAACTACTCCGCGTACAATAAATTATTCACATGAATTACATGAAATAAATAACCTGGCATTTAGTTGGGACTTAAACATGAGATAGTTAGGTACTACAACCGAGCTGTTTACACAGAATTTAAATAGGTAAAAAGATATTTAATCAGAATAAAAACAACCTTTCCATAAAAATGTTCAACTTTATGTATAATACACACCTGATGATTAAAGCTAAATTATTTATGAATGAAGATTAAAAGAATAAATTCTGCCATGATTCTCAAATTAAGGGTATGATTTTGTGTCAGAACAGGCAAAACTTCATTGGAGGCAATATCCAGAAAAAGGCTACACACAATTAACGCCATGTACGACAGTTGGAAATAATTCTAAATATGAAATTCCTCAGCGAGTCAACATGCAACCTATATTTTTGAGATCCAACCATTTTTCCTCCTTAAATATAACTATTCTTTTGTTGAAAACATTCATTGACAGGTAAAGAACTGAGTATAATTTAATTATCAGTTCTACTCAAAATGATTGAAACGGAAAGCATAAGAGTAATAAGTTAATTAATAGGTATACAGAGTCGTCTTGGGTTCAACTGAAGGAATAAAAATGTAAGCAATGCGTCCAATACTTATCCGCAGCTGAAATCTATAAAGTTGCATGACTTGAATTTATTTGTAAATATATTAAGCGGAATATTCATATTATTTGGAGAAATTGAACTTATATTTCATGATCCTATAAATCCATACGTATTTAGCGTTTCAGACACGGTTAGTTGAAACGAAACACAATGCGCTCACTAGCGTCTAAATGCATTGCATACTACCACAAGGGACGACTGGCAGGAAAGTGAGTGGAATTAAGAAAGCTGTCGGAAAACCTCATATCCGTGAGCGCTTGAGTTTCACAAGCCCGAGACACGGGATTACGGAGGTATTCCGAGCAAAAAAATGATAAAAAGAATGAGACGAGATACCGTTCCTTGATCTCGCGTCCGTACGGCGATCGCAACCGAGCAAGAACAAAGAAAGAAAACGAATAAAAGAAAAACAATTGAATTCCAAAGGGTCCGTGCCACCCAATCATTCGCACTGCGCGCACACATACGCACGCCCGTCGACGAAGTAGGTAGGCGAAAGAGAAGCAGAATAATAAAAACAAAGGATAAAACAAAGGGATGCCTACGGCTTAGCACCGAGGGAAAATCGGATTTGCGACCTGCTGAGGGTATGGGATGCGTTGACAAACCACTCACAACCCCCTTTTCTCGTCGTGAGGCCTTACCCCCAATCCTTTCCCCCCGTCCAACTCCATAGCGCTCAAAAAAAGGCGACTCTACCCCAGGAATTACAAAGCGGGTTGAGCCCGTAAGGGAAGAAGCAAGAATGGACGAAGGGCTGCTGGGTGGTTCCCGGCGTCTGGGGAAGGGGAGGAGAGGGTAGGTGATGGGCACGCGTGTGGGGAAGCATGTAAGAGAACTAAAACATAAAAATAAAGAAGAGGTTTGTAATGCGTAAACTCCCACCTTATTTTCCTCAGTTTTTTTCCCAGCAGCATGATTTTTTTCCCTCATTTTATTTAATATTTTTGTTTTTCTTCGAGAAGATATTGCAACGGCGGCGTCCACATTGCCTCCTTTCCTCACCAACACTACCTCTCCAGGAGAGAGAGAACACGATACGTGAGAAACATTGACAAAGAGCCCTCCAGAGATAAAAACTCCCGGGCACAAAAAAAACAGAAAAAAATTAGGAAAAGTGTGAGGAAGGGTAAGAAGAAAAGGAAGATACAAAAAAGTATAAATAAAAAGGGAGGTTTATGCTTTTTCCCACTCATCTCACAAGTTAAAAGGCTGCGGGATCAAACTCGTGCTAGGGAGTTTAAGAGGCGTAGAGGGTCCCCGTTAAAGCCGTAAGTCGCCAAGGACAGGGTTATGTAGGGTATGTGAGGAGTGAGAGGGGAAGATGGTGAGGAGGGACAAGGAGAGAGGGGGCGGAATGTAAGGGATTGGCGAAAAATGAAGGCGACGACACAAGGGAGGACGCATATTGAGTGTTTATCGGCTCGGCAAACGACAGCACGTGACGAGGACGGAGAATCGTGAAACACCGCAGCGGAGGACGGCGGCGGAAAAATAATAAAAATAAAACAATACGAGTAAAAAACTTCTGCATGTGCGTACAAAGCGAGTTTTATCCGCCATCGATCACTTGGCTTCACCTCTTCAACCCCCACCTTTTGCTATACAAGCGACTTTTTCCGGTTGTGCCAATCACGCAAGCCCATCAGCCTTTTGTGTTTTTTAATCCATCAAAAAAGAAAGGTACCTATGCCCTAATAACGTTACTGCTGCGGGGAATGTCGTTGTCATCTCCAGCCAATCCCTATTCACGTCGCTGCACGCTTATATATTTTTATATTACCACTCTCCATCACGTGTAGAGTGACAATATCAAAAGATAGGGCGTCAAGAAATTTGCTGGAAAAATTATCAAAGTCGTCAAAACGACATGAATATCTCTCATTGATGTACCCCGCACTGATATCCTTAAACAAAAAATTACTGCAATCAAACGCACTTTTATCGCTGAATCAAAATCAATTCGATTCAAATTAAGCCCACATTTTGTAAAAACTTCAAATAAAAAATTCGTCGACAATGAAATTTAAGAATGATTAACAGAGAACGATAGATAGATTTGGGTATTCTTCACCACTTTTTGAAATTACGTATTGCCGACGTTATCGAGAGAAGGAACTTCCTCATTAATAAACGGCAGAAAATATTTCACGCGTCATATTTACGGAAAGTACAAGAAAACATAATAGTTGATATTGAGTTTAAAATGATATATGTATTTTTTAGAGTAGGTGGGGCCAGTTATTTGATTTTCTTTCAAAGGCTTGTTTTTGATAGTAAGTATGAACAGCACGCCTGACATTTACCGGGAATAAGGTACTTTCATATCCCTACGCCGCACTCGAAAGTTTCAAAGTACAGTTATACTCATCGTTTTAATAACATAGGCTCTAGTAAGAATGTCCATTTAGGGTAAATTTCTTTTTGGTTTTGCAAGTTTTCCTAATGGAACAAATACTCGTAGTTTTAAATTACTTGGAGAAAATCTATCCCTACTATGTCTTTGAGTTGGCATGCACGGCTCTATGCATTAGTAGTTAGATAAGTAATTATTTTAACAAAATTGTTGATAAATATCCCAGAATTTGGAGCATCTACGGCAGCGGTTTCCAACCCCTTGTCCACGTAGCCTCTCATTAATGAACATAGTGGTTTGCATTAACGTTCACAAGAACAATTCTAGGCATGATTAAATTCTAAATAGCTAAGTAAATATTTTTTTTAATTCTGAGCTAAGTGGTACAACTTTGGAAGATGAGCAACCAAGGGATACCTGTATCAAGACGTAGAATGTTCTACAAAAATATGTAACCAAAAAACGTATGGTAGGCGCCAAAGATTTTCGTGCCATTAAAGTTAAAAAAAACCTTGGCTAAGATGATGGGAATGAATTGACCCCGATGTAAACGCAGACCCAAAAGTATGTTTTTTGCACAAGTTATGATCATGTTTCTGTCAAGAAAACATAATTTCTGTTAACCAGATCCGTCAATTATCTTCGTTTCATACTTGTATTTTTATAACAGTTGCTTATGTTTTAGAGAAGAGATTTGGAATAGTGGAAACAAAAATTTGGTAATGTAAATAATAATCCTCGATTAGCACGATAAATTCCTTTCGAGTATTAGTGTAATATAAAATATTAAGATTTTTAAAAATTAAGTTGATCCATTTTCAGTGAATTTGAAGCGATTTTTGAACGACTGCCAGCAGTATTCTCCACTATTAAACGGCATACCCTTCGCCATTCAATTTCAAATCAGTGATGTTCAGCGTAGGAATTAGCGATGATGAAGCTGACACAAACATGAAAAACATTAATTTTGATAAAGATGAAAAATAAACCACAATTTGCACAGCTCCGCAATTACAACCAATATCTTTTCTAGTCGAATAATATAATTCGGCAAAGTTGAGAGAATAGATGAGAGTTAAAAAGCTATACAGATATAAGGAAAGAATGTTGCAAGTTGAAGGGGCAGATCAAGAAAGATGTTAAACGTGGTGTAAAAGACTGAAGAGGAAGAATATCGTGAGTCTTATGAACAGGAAAAACGCGAATGAAAAAAGTTGAGGGATTAAAAAGCAAAAAAATAATCCAAGAATACGTCTATATAAAAGAAACTATTAAAATTAAAGCAAAATTACCCTAAAAACGAGGCTTTTTTTTACACAACACACTAAAGGGGGATGGTGTGATGAATATGCATTAAAGCAAATGACATATGCTTCCACACAGATCCGATGTAGACCAAACGAAAGGTTAAGCTCATTCGGAAACTACACGATATCATAATAACTCTAAAAAATGGAGCGGTATAATGAGCAAATATTTTGACCGTGATCAATGCCATACCGCGCATACAGAGTGCAGACAAAGAAAAGAGGAGCCATTTTTTCAGCTGAAGTGAGAGAATACTGAAAAAGGTAAATGATACATTAGGTCCCCGCAGCGTAATGCAGTGAAGATTCATGATGGTACATGGCATTCGACGCGTCCTGCAATGCGGTCTCGATAGTACGCGGCAAGAGAGAATGGGTTACCACAGCCAAATGGTTAAGCCACTAAAATCGGGTCATATTAATCGTCACGGGAAGCCCTTGCCATTTCCATCAATTCCAACCGAAAAGCCTCCGCTTTGATTCTCCCAATTACGGACTATCTCGGTGCCCCACTGAACAGTAAGATCTCCTCAGCATGCTCAACGCGAAGCATGATCTCCAGCGAGATGGAACTATTCATAATACAGTGACTTATACCGCGAGTAATCAATACGGTAAAACACAATTGTGTACGATGATGTATAAAACATGAATAATGGTCGCTTCATAATGTTGGCAACGTTTTCCTTGCAATAGTCATAATTATTGCAGCACACAACGCGATAGCCATGACATGAGTTCGACCAATGAGATTAGATAAATAAACAGCCCATTAGAGAATAATACTCCTTATTACAAAAACACCTACTGCTGATGGGGGGCATAAATTCTGAACTTGAGTAGGTTTTTCACGTTAATTTAAGAAGTTTCCGGAATTGCATATTGACATTTGCACGCAAAGAGATGTATTTGCCAGGAAACTGGTTTATTTATACGCAGTGGCAAGGCTCTTAATTAATTACTACGCATTGTTCTAAATAGAGCTTCAATGAAAACTGCAGAAGATATGGTACTTAGTTCAAACGAAGTATATTATTTGATGAATTTAAGTTTGCAGCCAGGCAAAAGACGCTACATTCTAAAGAAAATACTATCATATTATCTAATTAGACATGACTTGTACAAGATATAATGAAAACGTACCCGCCATGTTATCAGCACGTATATGCTCAGTGACGGACCGGTTTTTTGGCAATAAGAGAAGCTCTACCTACCCTGAAATGATTATACAAATCAGTCCCATGTCAGTAGAGGAAGAATGAGAAAACTTATGTCTCATTTAAGTGTTCAGCGTAGCACGTTATGGACCTTATTTAGCGGCCTGATATGCGTCCAATATTCGAATGTACCCAGAAGATAGAACGATACCCAAAGACGAGAATCACAATTATTCAGCTATCATCGGACATCTCACATGTCACTTGTCGTTCAATGAAGTTCAACACAAAATCAATATTGAAAGGATAAAGAGAAATGGAGCGACAAACTAGTTGTGTTCTCCACCCGGAAACATGACATCGTTTTCCATAGGGTAGAGGGTTTCGCGCTTTCAAATCAATCAAAAGTCAGTTTAAAGAAAGTGAAGCACTACATACCACATAGATGGAAAAAATAATTTCTTCATAGAAGTAGACATGAACGAACATTATCACGGAAATTGTGGGAATTGACAACTTTTAATAATTCTACGCCAATTTCAGACAAACGATTCAACGTTAAAAGTGTTTTTTTTAAGAAATGTGAAATTGAAAGCCACAATTGAATTCTAGCTTAAACAATTATATTTATTCCTTGTAAGCAAAACCACATGAGAGGGAAAGAAGTTTGCAATATTAACGCGAAGAAATGATTTCCCCGATCCAGGGAATAATCACGACTACATGCATTCAAATCAGAATTAAAATAAGTCGAGATCAAGAAAACCGCTCCATAAACCCTCTAAAAATTAAAGAGTTTATATTTTTTGGAAACCTCAAATGTTTAAGAAAAAGTTACCAACAATGAGGCCTTCGAACAGTTCCGGATTCGCACGGAAGTTGCCCGCCCGAACAAATTTTAGTCTGGCCTCCTGGCGCTCGAAGTATTTGAAAAAAGATAATTGGTGTAATCAAAATAGAGGAATTCTACTCCTATTCCACCAATCGCTACCGGTATATCATTTCTGAAGATAAAAATAACATTTTTAGGCACGATGCACTATTAAATGTATACCGCGCATGTTTATGATTTTATATCGGTGCAGTGGACAGGAAAAACACTGAAACAATTTGAAAGGTAATAGTCATTTTTCAATGAAATTACAGGAAAAGAAAGTTATTCAGAAAGCGAGAGACGCCAGAGAATGCGAGCATGAAAATACCTTCCCATACCCCACCTTTTCGTTCCTTGCAAGAAAAATATATGATGGCGCGAGGTAGTGTGCGGAGTGAGTGTGGTTGCTAATATTCATGTGAACTACAGTCGCCACGCACGGTGTGACTGTTGTATGGAAAATGTTGGTAAATTCCTTTAGCATCTTTCAAAAGATAGCTCTGTTCTTTTGTTATTTACGTACAACGCTCCTCTACCCATTTTCACCCTAACTGATATAAGGGAATCCACAAATTGTTTTGCACTGCCTTTTAGTCTAAGTTTCCAACCCTCTTTCCGATGGAAGAAGGACACGACATCAGTACAATAGGTGCGGCATTTTTTAAGTAATTCATTCAGCAAACGAACAGTATTTTTTCCAGTAATGGCAATATTCGCTTTCAACAATGGGCTTTTTCTTGTTGCCACATATTACCGCTCCAAGTACGCAGCAGCCAAATTTCATGTGTCAGGAGTTTTTTGTGGGATAAGGAGGGATGAAAATGACGCCGTCAATATTTGTTTAGTCTCCTTTTCTGGCCACGGGCGGTGAATGTCGCTTGAACGACGACAAAGGGAAAAGAAACTTCGAGAAGTAAAGAGAAAGGCGCCGAATAACGCCTCTACTCCGACCCGTTAAAGTTAATACGGAAAGAGAAGAATGAAGCAATTCAACCTCAAGGTCAGCTTCACCTTTTCCAAGGGATGCAGATCCTTGTACCAGTGCTTCTTGCGTGTGAACAAGCGTCATCGAAAGAAACATCGGTTAAAATTAATATTGGAAGGCGTAACATTGTGGAAAATTCCCACAGCCATGATGAAAAGTTAACTTAGTATATTCCACGCTATCAAGCTTATTGCCGACTCAGGTTTCGACTGAACAGTTAAGTCACCTGGATAATGATTGCTGTGCATCGAAACCTGGGTCGGCAATAAACTTTTAAGTGTTGAATATGCTAAGTTTATTTTTCATCATGTCGCTAAACATCGATTACCAAAACTACAGTCACTCACCACAGTAACTGCGAATGATCCGTGTTTCTCCACAAGGTTAGGCCATAGAAAGTCTTCAAGACTGGCTTGACTGTGATGAAGCACCCACTGTTATAAGAAAAAATGTTCACCAAAGAGCCACCCATATTTCTTCATTCGAATAATACGCATGGATTGAGGCAAGAGGTCTAGAAATCTGTGGGCATTAATTAGGACCCTGAACCCATAAAAAGCAATACTGGAGTGTTTATATAGACGAATTACATTATAAATCACGATAACTATTTAAATTTATTAGGACCACTCACTAGGAGCCGCTTACCATATTAAATGAATCCTTATAGTAACGCGTGGCTCTCTTCTCCTCTTACTCAACGTTTTACAGACTGCTAATTCCCGCTAAATGTTCACAAGCTTCATTTGACATGATTTTCCATCTCCGCTACTCTCAGGCCTTAAGAGCCAATTAAATACTGACATTTATACAAAATAGCATGTAAAAACTGTATAAAATGTAACCAATATACAGGTTCACCTCAGGTACTAGTGAATTCCATGCGGCACAGATTTAACATTATTCATTGCAAAGATATTTTCAAACCATGATATTCTATAAAGGAGAATGTAAGATGGTATTTGAGAAGGTTATACGATAAATACAATTCGATCAAACATTTTGAATGATTAGCTAGACAACATGCTCCGTGAAAAGTCTGCACTCTGTAACGCCGGCTAAGCTGTCATCGATTAAGATAATGCTACGTGGAATCATTCTGGATTATTCTTGCCATAATCAACTATCAAGACTTACGATGGAATAAAGCAGATAGTCAAATGTAAGCTGAAGAAAAGAGCAGTTGAAATAATATCTTTGGAGTGATGCTACCAAAAATGATAGCGAAAACAAACATTAAGCTTCTACTGACTTGCCTCAACAACATTTGAAAGAGTAATACTGGATTATGACAGCACTATAGCTTTCATAACATGGATTTACTGGCAATAGGCGAGATGTTGCGGAAAGACTTTTACTCGCGGCACAATTTCAAGGAACCTTGTTTTTCATGAAGTTTTGAAAAAAATTGATCTAACATATTAATACTAGAGACATAAACATTTACTTTCCAAATAATCAAGAATTAATCGTAATGAAACTTAAATTTTACCGAAATGTAACGGCAAACGAAAAACCCATAGTGAATTATTTGAAACCGCTCACATATCAACATAATGGTAATAATCATAGATTATAAAGTAAACTTTCAAAATCAAAAGCAAACAACAAATCAAAAGCAGAACACGCCAAATACTTAATATTATATATGCTATTATCCCAAAAATAAGTCCCAGTCTAATTAGATCCTCTTCCAACAGACAGCAAAACGGCAATTGAGATATTCATAGAGCAGATAAAAACACTTCTACTTCACTGAACACCGCTTAGTGATCTTTCAAGAAAAGCATTGGCCGGGCATTTTATTGACGGGATTCCTAAGTCATATCGGAAGAAGAAAGCAAAACTAAAGGAAGCATAGGTCGTCTTTCAAATAGGAATTCCCGAAACTAAGATCTAAAGCAAACATAACTGCCTGGAAGCTTCTTTTAAAGTCAAGTAAGAGTCATTTTGGTGGGTTCTTAGTGTAGAGCCCAACGCAAACTTCCATCCTTAATATCCTAAAGGAATTTTATTACTACAGGGTCTTACACTATTCGCCGAATAGATGAATAATGAAAGGTCGCTAGCTCCATGAATCCCATGGCATCTTTTCTCCAAACATGGAAATTTAAGCGTAAAACTCTTTAATAAGGCCACCAATATTTTCCTTCGCCATACAAAAATGTTATTTATTTCAGAGTTACAAGAAGTAAATTTCAGTTTCACCATCACGTAAAAAGTTTACCTCTTTCAATTATAAGGTAGACAAAGAGATATTATTTCTTTTTTTAATTCGTCTCACAATTACCACATACATAAAATATCATAAAAATGTTTTTATTTGTTAATTACGTAGAGTAATTATTAATTTAAAGGAAAAGAGTATTTCTTTTGGCTACATATTCTGAAGTGCAGGGCAAGGCAAAATAAAATGCAATGAACTAAAGAGAATGCTTTTCCTTTAACATGATCCAGAGGTAGTTTCAATAGATTTCCGAGAATTAGTCACGGTTTAAATCGAAGTGAATGTTGCATCTTTCACGCAACAATCACAATAAATAAGCAATACTTCTGACTTTGCCGATACTTTGGCCATAATCTGGGGTCTCTGATAAAAGTACAAATACTTTCCATTTATGATAACAAGTTATGATAAAAAAAAACCAAATGATAAACTTGCTCCGAAGCTGAATAAAGGCCAGGAACATATTCATACTTTTTTATTGGCAAAAAAATTAAGTTACAAGGGGTTAAATGCGAGTCAACAGCTATTTTTCATGTATAAATATCTCAAGCCGGAATATTCAGCTAATATCTTGCCTTGGACTTAATTTCCAACCATCAAATTGTCTACCGAAATTTTAAAATTCAATTTCCAGGTTTGAAAAGATTCATCCAAGAATATGTACCAAAACAATGGAGATACCATAGGATTGGAGCAGAATGCTAAGACCAACTAAGCCGATCAGGCGGCACCTTCCACCGTAAATTTATAGAGGGCTGACATTGCAATGATTACCTTACCTCGCTTTTCTCACGATTTGAACAAGGAACTGGTACAGGACGAGTAGCGCATTGGGTCATTTTTTAGTCGATCATCAAATGTTTTGCCTTTTAAACGAAAAAGATCGAAAAAGATGTTGGATTACAGGAGATTGAATGGTCATAAATTCTGCGCACCATACCGTATTATTTTTTAGATAGATGTCAAATTCCTGTGATAACTTAACACGAAACGTGTCAATCAAAATGGAATTATTGCTGGAAGGAGCTACTACTGCTGGAAAAAGTAATGATTGAAAATTGCAAGAGTAATTTTCATAATTTATTCCACTGTCTGGTAATTATTTGCAGATAAATATAAAAAATAAAGCGGTATTTTTCAACAATGTAAGAGCAAGGGTAACATTCTCTCCATTTTTCAACACAAACAGTCGCCACTGAACTTCCTTATGAGTTGGCTAATGCTTACCCCAATGGTTATCATTCCATTTTCCTCCTGCGTACCTCAGAGCGTATTTGACCCCAGGAGTAGGTCAATCCCATTGTCTCTTTATCTTGGAGCTTCACAAGGGGCGATTTTGGCTACGAAATCCTACTGAGTGTGGCTTAGTGTGGAGGGTCTATCAGACACCCTCTAATCATCCTACTTAAGACCTTAAAGAAGCGTGAGGATACACCATTCTCACTGTCTTCCCGTTTAGACTCGTCTCACAATGAGACCTAAAAATAGGGTCTCAAATTAAAGACAGGCGATTGGCGATTTTAATCGCTAGCCTCACTAGCCCATTGATCTAACATGAAGTTTGGTTCCCTTTCTTCATCTTTCTCTACGGTTAATTATTTTTCCGTCGTTTTTTCCCTTATCATCTCTGTGACTTTTCCAACCATCCATATTCCGCCAGAATATAATGAATTCCAAGCAATCGAGACATCACCATCATTAGTAAAGCCCTGCTAAATCGGCCGACTGCAGCTTTCCATTCTGTTCTTTTCTTTGCTAGCGCTTTTAGGTTCCGGCAGATACTGAGTTCTTTGCTCCGTTTCAGCTGCTAAGACTGCAGCGTCATAGCAGAGGACACGACGAAACGGAGCATGTTGAATTTTTCTCCATTTCCATGAACTTCTCAGATTTCCATATTTACGCTTCATTGATTTCTTCCATCAGTTTATATTGAAAGGTGCCGGAGAAATGCTGCATCTTTCTCCTACTCCAGTGATTATAAAAGACATGACATACGGAAAAACAAAAGGACATATGAGAAAAACGAACATTCTCAGGGTGAGCACAGCTTGTTGAATCGGGAGGATATGTATAGGGACATAGGGAGACGGGTTAAGAGAAGCCCTGCGTCTGAATTGGCCGGATTCGAACAAGAGTCGTAATAAGGCTCACATTTTATTAACGTCCCATCTGACGAATGGAGTACCACTACACTCAAAGTCCTTGCTCTCTCCAGCGTACTGACCAATGCGCCAAGCGCCACCACTTCCCAAGCCCACCTCCCAAAGGAATCGGGAGCGGCAAAATTGCACCGAAATCCACTCTGCTCCCCCGGCGGCGAAAAATTTTTCAGTCTTCTGCACCAAATGCCGCGCTCGGCCTCTCCACCGTCCAGAATTCGGTCGAGGGTCATTTTCCGAGGGCACGTCCCGAGGGTCCTTCGACGCACAAATAACTCCTTCAAGCCCTGCTCTTTTATTCCCACAGATTCCCAGGGACAGAGATTCCCCCGCGTGTTGGATCCAGCTATCGGTCTTTCCCTAGGGCCTTATTCTGGACAGACTAGAACTCGGAAATGTCGGGGACTTGGCGTCACGACATCGATAACCCCGACTTTAAAAAAATGGTTTTATTAGGAATTTTGTGATTAGTGATGACAACGTACCGCGCTTGTCGGTGATTGAAAATTCCGCAGACTTTCTGAATAGGGCCTCTCGGCTCCCATAACACGCTAAAGGCAGAATTACGATCGCTGTTTTCTGACGAGCCGGAAATCGACGGTGACGATCAAATACTGAGACTTCATACCGTCAAGGAGGTATGTATTCCGTTGGATGCGTGTTTCATCTTTAAACATAAAAACTCATGAAGAAGAAGTACCGACAAATTATGATTCATATAGGTGAACGTCCTCTCAAATAACATGCAGTTTTATCGGAAGGGTTGATTACCCAGTGCTGTCCTATTCATTCCGCTACTTGTGTAACACCTTTCTCACCAGCTCTCCCCAATCGTAAACGCAATAAGCGCCGTGACTACCGCCAAGTTTCGCTACCACCATAACCCCTCTTCACATCAACAAAACCAAAAATCATACCACCAATTAACAAATACGATGAAAATTTTTCTAGACACATGTAGAGAAAGTAACATCTAAATAACAGGTTAACGAAATTTCAACGAGGAAATTTGGAGACAACAGTACACTTGACACGGACAACCCCCGATCCGGGCGAACGAGTGGGTCTCTTCGGCGGCGGGGCTAGGGGTCGAGATATTGTGGCATCCAACCCCTTTGGTTTGACCCTCCTGACGCAGCCAACCCACGAGACAGTCCCGGACCGAGACGGAGAATGTTACAAAAATAATAACTAAAAAAATAGGGACTGTAAACTAAAATGATGACATAAATGAAAATAAATTAAAAAATGAATGATGAAAAAATAAGGAGATGAGGAGAGCATAAAAAGCTGCCCATACTGTACCCTACAATAATAATAATAAAATAACCAAAACCTAAAAAAAAGGGAGTACTCCAAAATCCCTATATTTATCCATCTCATCTCGTATCCAGATCTCACAGACATGAGACACTCAAGTGGAAATCCTACTATTGGACCAGGAACATGTTCGACCCTTTCATTAATTCCGAGCTCACGCTGAAAGTGTTCCCAACGATGGTCGTCCCGGTCTACGGCTTCTCATGCAAGGACGACTCGAACTAGTTTGATTTTTCTTTTCCAA
Organism: Ceriagrion tenellum; assembly: GCA_963169105.1. Lineage (NCBI taxonomy): Eukaryota > Metazoa > Arthropoda > Insecta > Odonata > Coenagrionidae > Ceriagrion > Ceriagrion tenellum. Next base: position 99,952,975 of record OY720643.1, read on the forward strand.
CTCGTATGGGCTCGCCAAGATTTTGGTAAGGATTCTTTCGACCCGAATTTAGAAAGAGCGAAGGGATGAACGAAGGAAGATTCATGAAAACAGAAGACGCACTAACACCCGAGCGCTACAAACACACTCGCGCGCGCGTCACGACGGAAAAGGGGACTGCCGAGGTTTTCGGAGGACAGAACATAACTGCATCAACGCGCCTCGATTGGCCTGTTTTCACGAAAAGCAGAAGAAAAAAAGACATGAATCAAAAAATCTCGAACCTACTTCGATTCCCTAGCGGCGTGCCGTCACTTGGTCAAGGTTTTACCCTTGGCGCCTATCCGAGAAAAAAAAATAAAACTGATCTTTTTCCCAGGAGAGATAAAAAAGCGCCCAGGAATAATATCGGAAGCGTACTGGAAACTGGACGATACGGCGGCACGGAATAAAAATACGCAATTGGGCATAGGTAAACGTTGCACCTCCACCAGATTTTATTACATATTAGTCAGTATTGTTTGCCCGGAGTCAAATATTGCTAACAAAGATAAAGCGAGTCATGGCAACTTCAATGTTTAAAAAAATATTTTCCATTAAAGGCATACGGATTTTTAATATTACGTACTTGCATAATGATCCTGACACGTAATCAGATGCGCTCAACGGAAGATTGAGTAGTCTTACTTATATTGACCAAAGGAGCCGGAAATTCCACATGTATGAAGGCAAAGCAGAGAGAAATAAAGACATTCCATTACTAGGTGCGTATAAATAATAGTTTAAGAAGTATCTAATAATGAACTTTATGAAATGTAATAATAAAACTAGGTTCTACGTTTTGGAGTTCCATGTGAATTAGTTAAGATAACTTTTACACTCCACTGGTCAGTTCACAGATCACATGGCAATAAACTGATTTGTGAACATCTACATAATACCATGAGAGCCGCCGCATGGGCGTAAGGCAGGGGGAGTTAGGCCACCAGCCGTGTTAAGATGTAAGGTTTGCGGAAGTGAAATGGTGACGTGTATAATGGGAGTGTATTTAGTGGAGCTCAGTTTTTATTGAGATCGCTTATTGTTCGCGGAAAGAACGTGTTTTTGTACCTATCTGTTAGGCAATGTATCTCTCTTACTTTATCGCTTCTGACAGACTTAGAGATGCAGCGAGACGTCATGATAATATTTTCTGTGTCGCTTTGAAACGAATCAGTTATGAATTTCTCTAGCAACCTAAGCCTAACGAGTAGCCTCCGAGTATCTAGCGACCAGTGGAGTGTAAGTTATTTTTTACTAATTATTATTATGAGGTTAATTGAACTATATGATTAATTTTTTATTGTTAAATGCTTTTTACAAAATACATTCCACTGTTTACAAAAAATGGATTCTCTGAAACTACTATTTATAGGTAACTACTTCATCCATTATAACCAGTCAACTTAATCACACACCCAATGCCCTAACAACTATACAGCGCACAGTTCTGATTATTCCACTTCCTCAAAAAGTATCGTATAACTAAAACTCGTCTCTCAAATCTGTGTTATTTAACTTGTTATCAAAATAATAAAAATAATTTTCGAAACTATTCCCAAAAAAACTACCCATTTTGGATTTTTTTCCAGTCAACAGACATCTTAGAGAGTAAACCCAATGCTTAACTCTTTATGTAAGCTAATAGAACTATTTATAAACTAAATAATAATTGAAGACGTCCATTAGCTGGAGAATAAAGCAATCATTAACAACATAAGTAAGATGCAGCGTATCGGAATGGGAAGGCGATGAATAGTGACACAAAAAATACTGAAGTGAAGGCAAGCCATGATGCTTTTACACGAACCCCAAAATCTCCAGTAAATCTTAAAGCAAAAACGCTTAGGCTACACGACCATAGTATCCACGAAGGGAGGTAGTACCTATTCATTTTGCCACATCAATTACTGGTAGAAATAGAGTTTACTCGGACCTAAGGTTTTTTCGGATTGACAACTTATTTGTCACGGATCCCAAAACAAAAATAAATCTATTGAAGAATACCGCAGAGGCTCCTCTTTTTAATTTCGACGGCATGAAATTGGGACATGTATGCATCCGAATACTATCCTAATGTTAAGAAGTTTTACCATTCTTAATAATAGATTTTGAATCATCTTTTCTTTCTTTGACTTCTAATCTTCCGCGCGAGCGCCAAATTTCCTTTTTCAAAATCTTATAGGCCACCCAATTAACAATCCGGCTTTTATATCGACAAAAAAAATCATAAACAGTTATCGTGGATGAGAATGCTTTCTGTCGGTGTACTTTAAAAACGTACTAGATATCCCACAAAAAAGGTTAATAACTTTTTTGCTCCTGACACAAACCCATTCACTAGAAACCGCAACAAAAGTCAACCAAAAAATGTACGCGCCACCAAAGAATGTGAGTTCATTACAAAGTATAGAGAACACTGCGAGCCTAGGCACCAAGAGATAAGACAAGAGTAATGGAAAAAATTAGGCTCATACTCTGAAACATCTAGTTAAACCAAGTTTTCCGCCTTCAGCTGCTGAGCAAAAGGTGGAGAAAATGAATGAAATATAAATTGAGCAGAGACTCCTCCGCCCATTCCAAGCCCTCAAGGTGGCGAAACAAGAGAAAAACGCCACGAAGCCTGAGTTGTTTCACGTCCTTTTCCTCGAGGGCACCACCGTCGACCGGGCCCTTTAACCATCACACACACACACACACAACCCAAGCCAGCCGACCGACCCTCGAGGCGAAGACTTTACTCCCGACCGCGGAGGCGCTGTAGTCTTGAAGGTCTTAATGGGATGAAGGCGGAGGTGGAGGAATGGGAAGGGCCTTCTCTCTTCGCCCGGGCGATGCAAGGAGTGTTGGGCGGGGGGGTTAATGGACATGATTTGTAGGGCGTGGAGGAGTAGTCGGGGACTAAAGGTCGTAAGGAGGTAACGAGTGGGGGCGTCAGCCAGCCAGAATGGAACACGCAGACACACACACATGAGGCCCTGGGGAACAGGCGTGGGTCCAGACCGTAGACGAAACAAAACGCCTGCCAGTGTCTCCATCGCGCGGGTGGAGTTGCGAGTTTACAGTAAGGAGAAAGAACGAAATCCTCCCTTATCTTGCCCACAAACCCACTGAATCACATTAAAGAGTACGATACAATCCAAGGCAAGTATATTTAACCGTATTTTGTTGATGAATCTTAATTAACAAAGTACAACAATATAAAAGCATGCAATGACTTTGAGGATTGTTGATTCCTACCAATGTATTGAATAGATATGGTGAGAGGAGACTGTAATATAATACCGAAATTATTAAATCAATTATATAGAAATTCCCAAGAATTTCGAAGCATGTCAGAACTAAAAAGTGAATGTAGAAAAATGTTTATAAATTGTAATTGAGTATATTTGTATTTTATTGTAATCTGCATTTGATCTACTTTTGTACAATTTAATATGAGTATCTGATCCAAAAGAACTATGCTACAGTAAGCACCTTATGACGAGCATTATGCTCAGGAGGAATTCAAATGTGTTATTGTCTATTTATTTATTTTTTCGTTTCTTCTTGGATCACATTTGTATTGTATTATACTATTGTTTTGTACTTGTTTCTTACATTATAAATTCAGCACTTTGAGATATTTTTTAAAATTTACTAGCAAAAAAAGTCTTATTAGGACCTTTGGCATCAAAAGTGAATTTTTTCACAGATGCAAAATAAGCAAGCATATAAGAAAAGCGATTCAAATATAAAGGATATTGATACGTACTTCACAAAAATTGCTAATAAGATCGATTATACACATACATATCGCCTCTACCCGACGGGATGGGCAAAGTTTGATCACGTAACTATTGCTTCAAGTGCTTAAAAAACGATTTATATTTAAATTTCAATCCATTATTGGTTATCCTTGCCCACCAATTTCTTCTCTATAGTTTAAACTTATTAACTCAACCATTATTTAATATACTCTCTTCTTTCATTAAGACTCCCTACATCTCTTTCATTGGGGAGTGTTCCACCATATTCTCGCATTACTTCCGCAGTGTTCCCCTTCTCACACCTCACCTTCATTCCTCCAGCATATACCTTTTCCAAAGTAAATCCCTAACATAAATGATATATAGAATTGATGGCGAATTGATTAGGTATACAAAGTTTCAGAATAAATAAACTCCTCATGAATTATGTCGAATACAAGTGATTCATCAAGTGTGAAAGCTGAAAAACTATAATAAATCAGACAGGATTTTCTCGACCTTCAGTAGGGCGTTATCCACATGAAACTAGACCTAAAATTAAACCACAAACCCCGTTTTCTGATTAAGAAACCCATAAACTAAGAAACACTTGAGGGAGTTCATATATGAATGTATTTGATGACATGTGATTATATAATCGCCATATTACTTAAAGAGAGTAGTTCAACTAGCTACTTCTTAGTTTTTAGAGGCAGGTTGCGTGATGATGTTTATTGTATTTGAAATATTAAAAGTACAAAAAAGGTACAAAAAAATAACAAAATTGCAACTTGCGACAAATAATAATAATAACAATTGGCAATGTTGGCAAAGATAACAGAAAAAAGTTACAATGTCTTTTTTTAATTTTTAATACAATTTTATTTTCAAATCTCGGTCCTGCTAAGCCAAAGGCTTGTCAGCAGGTGCCATCGTTATAGTGATCGGATATTTCAAATATGTGTTTTAATGTTACAAAGAGACATAGTTATTCATTTTCCAACCAATCCTTTATCCTTTATGTTGTGTGTAATATCGATAATAACTACAAGTTGAACAGCCCACTTATTCTCTTTGTTTCAAAGCATTAACACCAAAGCGCAACAGTTTTAACTCATTTTACCACAAAGACGATGATCCGAGATACGATACGATCCGATTTGTATAATAAATGAAATAAGTTGGCAGAATAACTCTTTATCGATAGAGTTCTTATCGCTATAAGGTGCTGTTCCACCACGTGTCGCCTAGCACAGTCACATTAATACATACAAAACACGCCGTTCCCTTCCGGGGTAGGCACAGTCACAAAGTTTCACTCACAATTACATATTTGTACACCTAACTCTGCTTCAATAATTTCCTCCATTCTGACCAATCCTTGCTAACCTCTTTTGTCTCATTTACATACACTGCTTCATACACGCCCTCCTGTTTTTAACACTCCTAATATTCCTCCTCCTCAGAACTTTCTCAACCACATTCAACCACAACTTTCTCGGCCTACCTCACCATTCATTTCAGTCATATATCTGTTCGTTATTCGACTCTCATCCATTCTCTTAACATGGCCAAACCAATGAAGCACACTCCTTTCATATATGCCCATAACTGGAGCATCTGACCCACATTCATTTATTACCCACTCATTCCTGACCCTATCCATGCTACTTTTGCCGCAAAAACTCCTCAAACTTGTTCTATCCTTTAACACATTAGAACACTATATCGCGTGTGTGGAAGGTGATATATAGTTTAAAAAAAAGCAATTAAGCAAATTTTTCCTAGAAAAATAGCAATAAACACATGGAGAGATTATTACAACTCATTTTTTTATTTCTATCGCATTGCTCTGGTAATTAAAAGCAAAACACACTAATTTCCTATACATGAGCTGAAAGTAAGCTCCTATGATAAGTTAGTTCGGTGAGGTAATAAATACGTTCGATTTCATCAGCAACAAGCAGAATGCTTTAACAATACTATTGGTAAATTACTTCTCTTTTACAGTAATGATATCGACATAAATGAATTTATATTGACTAAAGTAAGAAGATTTGCATTATGATAGCGCAGGTAACAATATCAAATGCCGCCTTCGTTAGACAAACCATGCAAATATAACAGGAAGACCGCGAAGGAGCACTGGTGGAAGTAGGAAGAAGAGCAGAAGTTAAAGAAGATCAACAGAAGAATAAATCTCATGCGAATTTTTTTCTTTGCATGCTATTCAGGGCAGAAAAAGATTATGATTGGTCATAGGATGAGCAAAAATGAATTAAAAGCTAAAAAGATAAAGCAAAACTAAGAAAAAATTGTGAGAAAACTTATATTAGCATAATGAAATGGAACGTCATTCTCCTCAATACATGAATGAGTTAAAAAAAAGTGTATAATTAATTTTATATTCAATAAAGTGTAATCAATAAGTGTTCTTGATTAAAATATATAATTTCAAAAATAATTTTACAGATGTAAGGGAATGATGGCAAGTGACTCCACCAATCCTCTGCATAATGTTTTGCCTACTCAAGCACCTTCTTTGAAGGACTTATTCTGCATTTATAAAATTTGTGTATTAACTTGCACAATTGTATCGATACCTGTAATTTTATAAATTTGAATGCTATGAAGAATAAGTTATGTGAAATCAGTAAAATCTACCTCAAAAATGCCGTTTTAAAATATTTCAGAAAAATATTTGATGGAAAAGTGTGAAAACAGACATGTCCAAATTATTAAACTAGGAAAAGCGTTTTAGGCACAACTTCTTACGAATGCATAAATAATGAATATATCGCAAACTGCAGCGGAGACTCATGAAATAGAAATATTTCTGTGGAAATGCCCTACAAGAATGCTTCTGGACCAAAAAAAATAACTAAGAGTAATGACGTTCGGTGAATATTTGTGACTATTTAAGAGAATGAATAACATGAATTTTAGAACCACATAAATAACCAGATACAGCAGATATACTTTAAAGGAGAGTCCCTGATTGACAGCATACTACATAAAAAAGGCTTTTCTTGTTCGCTATGATCGACGCAGTCGTAAGCAAACCTCCTTAAATATATGATAAAAGCAGGGAAAAAAAACTCTTCTGCGCAAGCCTTAAGGTTGAGTTAGGAATTTTATGCCTCCAGCGCAAATACGCGGCCAAAAGCACCGGCAACTCCGAGAAGGCACTAGATACCGACTTAACGTCCATCTAGGTCTGAAGGATAAATAAGGATGAACCCTTATCCGTGGACTCGCAAGCGCCAGGATTTCTCATTTCGGCGTTTAAATGTATCAAATCCAACCTAAGTGCGCAATGAAGTGCATTCAACTAGTACTGGGCTAATTCTTCCTGGATATCCAACATTTAGGAGCTTGTTTTACCTCATTTGATCTAAATGCGTAACATTAACGGAAATTCAATGTCGACTGCTTAATTAGGTCATTCTACAGTCATTCAGTGCACATTGTAAATCAATTATCGTAATTTTCTTAATCACCAGACGAATAAGCTATATTTTTCCATCACCAAACAAGCACATTTATGAAATGTAATCCTATAAAAGCAATAACGTTTACAGCATTAACAAAACATTTTACATCATAAATAAAGTCCTAGAAACATTTCCCACAGGTATTGGTACTATATTAACAATTGAACGGTTATAATCCTTATCCATTCCTTACCCAGCATAGCATTCCCAACGGAAGGCAAAGGTTTGAATACATAAGGAAAATTATAAAAAATATGGAAATTTAAACTTATGATGGAATGTCAGGTTCATTTGAGAGGACCGGGGAGGGGAAAGTCACGGGAAAACAATCTTTGTGTTAAAGACTGGTCAAGATAGTAATACGTTAGATTATACATTATTTTTATTCCAGTAACTTGGGATGATATCTTACCGTTACTTTTATATGGATAAAAAAATTATATATTATTCATTAAAAATTCACCCAGCGATTAACATAAATGTAAAAAATCATCCCTAGGTTATTTACGTAAGCAGTTTAAGCATCAAAACTAAATTTCAATCCATATTTATTCCCCAAAAACAATATCAAATGTTAAGACAGATTTCACGAGATCTTAAAATCATGAATAAATTCAGGCTATATCGTACGAACATTTATAAATATATAACACAAGGCTCTCATGCTATTTACGTATCATTCTGTAAACGGTATATCAAAACATGGTTCAAATGTTTGTAAGCGATAGGTACCGGAAATAACAGCCTCTTCACCTACGAGGTTTGGCCGACGAATGACATATGGCTCCCGGTTATAGCTAAGTACCAGTACTCACGCTATGTAAAGGGCACAAACTGTGCAAATCAGGATATTCTTAAGATTAAAGTGCGAGTTCATCAGGATTACGAAAATTCGGAGAGCTATTTTTATACCCCAAAACTTAAGAGATGAGCTTTAGTACCCTTAACTTAAAAGAACCCAAATTTTAAGCTATCCGGGACTAGCCACGGAGTTTCACTTTTACGGAGTCACCCGCAATCACCCCGGTCAAGGCGGATGATTTTTTCTCTGTGGAAATTCGCACATTTAAAAGAACCCCTTAACTTATTTCGAAGATGAGTTTGAAATGAAAGCAAAAAAATCCCTTTTGCTAATAAAATTAATTTAAAAACGAAATTTGAACTTCACCAACATCACGTGATCGTTAAATCTATCCCCTTAATACAGGTGCATTTTAGGCAATATCATAAAACATCATCAAAGCAAACGGGCTATGGACACACACAACACGTCACGTAACAACACTCCCACGTTCATGGTATCATCGTAATCTCTTTTTATGCGCCTAACGATAAAAATGCATGTATTTCCAAATTGAAGCTCGTTCATTTGGAGCTCGAAGCAAATTGAAGCGCCCATAATTTTTTCCCGCTACAACCCATGTAGTAATTTCAAACGAAATAAAATTAGTCTTTTATAAAATTCCCCTTAGGAAATGGAGTAAACGTTTTCCCGTCATTTTCGGATGAGACAGTAAACTGTACTTGGTTCTTATCGAGTGAGGCACAGGCACCATAGTGGGGTGACAACGACCTGGCAGTCTCCACTCACTTCGATGCAGTTTTACGACAAAGGTTGAAGGTGAACGCACTACCAGCCTTGTATTTTTCTGGCCACGGTGAAGTCCTGAGGCAATCAAAATATTTTCCTCCCACATGTTTACGAGAATACTCTCATTCTTTGAAGCGCATACCGATGTCCAACCCTTCTGACGCCTGATGCCATTGCCCCCTACCCATAGAAACAAAATCATTGTGATTCAAGCGAAAAATAGACATACAGAGAAACTTATAAATACAGCACCATGTGAGGAAATGCACTTAGGCTACACTATAAAGGTTAAACTCTGCACAGCCATAACTTCGTTTGTAAGTTCGTGATTGAAAATTACAATATTCCTCTTTCGGTGCAGCATAATCATTATTAAAAATTGATATTGCCTAAAACTTATATTTGGACAGAGCATTAGAATATACAACACGCTTTTTTTCAAGTGTTACCACATTTATCTACTCAGATTGATTTAATTTGAACTAATGCTGCGTAAAATACCACCTATAAGGTTACTCAAATAGACCATAAGAATCGACATTTGTTACTGCAAATTTAAAAATACATGCCGTTAGACATATTTGGCTCAGACGGATAAAATTACATATTAGATGTAAAAACTTGAACACATTACAAAATCTGTCACTAATGTGAACCTCGGTTTCCTCTCACTAATAAAATATTTAGCATCAGTAACGAAGAAAACTTATCATTAAATATAGAGCCAGATCCTCAGCGAGGTATTGACATTTGCTAATTCAAAATTCACTGTAAATAGCCATGTGTAGGTAGACTGACTAGGTAATATAAAATATTAAGTGGTGATAAAAACAGTGACAAAAAAGAACAAAAACAACACTTACTTATCGAGTGAGCGAACTTAAAGACTTGCATAAGGACTTAAAATTCCATGTCATTTTTACAAGATATTTCCCATCTTTCCATTTCTCAGAACTGGTTGCCCCTTTTTAATACGAGTGTGTTGTACGAATACTGTGCAAATACGACAGAGTATCAATTAATCATACTTGGCACTTCTCGCAAAAGAGTAAGCATACTAAAGAGACCTCTGCGGCCAAATATAGAGGGGCAATAATATTCAACTGCGTGTGAAACGTGCCACTGCCGGGAACGATGGCCGAGACAGTGAAACTTTGAGGACGAAAAACGCAATGGATCGGCACAATCATTCTGCTGAACAATCCGAGGGCATGCGAGGAAAAGAGATAAGTATCCGGCACTCATACGGGCTTCATTATCCCTCTCGTACTCCGTAGCTTCATCTTTTAGAAACCTTTGTAGGGAGACCCAACAGCAAGAATATGCAAAGTGTTACGGATATGACCTCTTAAACATGAGGCACTTGGTCGTTTATCAACTTTTTAGATGCCACGTAAAATACTGCAGTTCAAAAAAACGCATATAGGTACGTAAAGTATTAAAAAAGTACATAATACCTCCGCCTAGGGGTTTATAGCACCATTCGTCATTAATGACACTGAAAAATAAGCGCGTGAGTCATGATAGTCGGTACTATAAGCGGTCGGTCGGACCATAAGAGATATTTCCTTACTTTACGTTATTGAAATTTCTGGAGGTATAGCAATAAATAAAGCAAACACAGAAATTGATTAAAATGTTTAACAGTTTCATGATGCTAACAACATGCCAATTAAAAATAATTTAAAGCAATTAAAGCATGATTGATAATCCAAGGCATGATTGATAATCCATCACCTATAGCAAGCGATTAAATAAATAAATAAACTGGACTCATTTTTCGATCCATCGTAGGATCGATGGAAAAAGCACATAAGACACCGTGAGAAGAAGAACCCAAGCAAGAACGCATTCTACCGAAAGAAGAATCTACTCGTCGCAGGTACACAAGTTAGAAAGTGCGGAAGCACACTATTGTTGTGTACTAATAGAGATTACTTTCATATGGTATTGAAACCTAGACAATAATAGCAGGAGAGCCAAGGAGATATGAAGTGATGGGTAGGTGGAGCATCAAAATAAATATGAAAACTGAATAAACTTAAATCCACTAACTATGGATTCCTTTAAAGAGGTGGTGAGAAAAGAAGCACAAAAATGTGGGATAAATGTGACACAAGCTTGCAAAACACATTTATCGAAACATCAGCCTCATGAAAGCAATGATAGAAGAAGAAAAAACAGAAAGTATTACCTTGAAAAACTAAGAATGGAATTAATGGAACAAGTGATAAAGGATATCAAAGTTAATAATGGGAATGAATATGGGAAAGAATTGAATAGCAAACAGGAGAGTAAAATGGAGAGCTACTAAAAAAGCTATTGTTACATGAAAATAGTTGAAATATCGTTCTTTACGCGTAGAAAATCAGAACTCTCACTTTCAAGGCTCATTACTTTTTAACTTTAAAAATTACATATATATTGGACCTAAAGCCAGCTACGGAGAGCCACAGAGTTGCTAAGCAAACAAGACGACGTTTACGATGACGAGACGAGCCACATTATCAGAGATATGTGTGCATCAATTGAACGGAAGATAGTAAAACGTGCGCCGGCTGACCTCCACTCCCCACCTAAGAAAGCCACTACAGCATGGGACTGGACTGACAAGGATGAGGATTGCAAAGGCCATTTTACACGGTACATTTGTTTGTACAAACTCCTGCCTGAAGCATTAACGGAAAATCGCCCCGCGTAAAACGACAAATCATTTGAACGCTTTCGTGACTGACTTAAGAAATACATGACTGAAAATAGAACCTCCTTCAGTTCCATTCAAACATGAATAAAATGTCGCGTTCGCTCGAACAGTCCATTGTAAATTTCTTAGTGTGTAAATAAGGAACTGTGTGAAATGAAATGCCTCAGGAATCACTTTGTCTGTTCATTTCTACATGCTGTTTTCCAGCAAACGAGTTATTACGGAATTTGGTTTATTTTCAAAAGCACCGAAGCATAGTCTACAATTATCTTCGAATTGATGACTGCTGACGAAGATGGATTAAAATTTTATCGATTTCTCTCAATGAACCTGCCTTTCCCCACAATCTAATCCCAACGACGGTACTTCATAACACTTTAGTGTCAATTACATGTAAAGTAAGTATTTAAACACTTTTACAATTCCCACGCAGAAGTCGGAACGCCCATGAGGAGCGCGCACTTCGAAACGTAACGCTTTTCAAAGCTATTTTACGCCATAATAAGTACTTACAAAGAACAATGCAAAGTTGATACGTACGCCACACGGAGAATATAAAGATAGGTGCATGAGAGAAAGGTCATCAGAACAGGATGTCAAAAAGGAAATCATAATGTATGAATGTAAGAAAAATTAATTTCATGAGTAGTAAATTATTACAAAATTCGCTGGAGATAACCCAAATATAGTGGGGTTCACGTATAGACGGGCAATGAAAAATCAGTCAACATGTGGAAAAAAGTGGTTTATATTTTGCCAGACAATGTTGGGACTAAAATATTTCATACATTATTTTCGACAGTTAAAACATAACCTACCGCATTACTACACTAATTAAGTTTAACTTTAATGAGCAATTTTAAGACATTTTTCAAACATTTTTATATTGGGACATTCCTTGCATATAATGGACATAAAAAATACTCAGACGAATTATTTCCTCGAGACTGTACTCTAAGCTCAAGCTGATGGCTTTCCAAAGTAGGCTGTCGTAATTTCGCATTAATTAATTTCGGAAAATTCAATATCCGCGGACACAATCTGTAGGCCACTCAAGCAGAAGTTAAAGTTGCACTTCATTTGAAATTCAGAATATCAAATACAACCCTCCTTCACCCTTACCAAAGAGAAGAAAACTTTTTAATTCTCGCAAAGGAATACCCCCACGAAAATTCCTTCCCCGTCTTTTCATTCGGGAGAAAACCAATGACGTCATTACGGGTCGAAAAATTCAATTTCGCCGATTTATACAAGGAGGACAAACCCCTCTTTAATACGCGTAGGGAGAGTCGGACGGAAGCAATATCAAGAGTAATCCATAGAGGTCTTATTTTTCTTTAAAGTGCACTTTTTTGGGGTTATTGGGGTCAAGGATGGGGAGATATGACGACCTCCCTAATGAAATCTCCAGCCATCCCCTATTTTAAAAACATTCCCCCTCTCCCACGTTCTCTCCGACCTCAGGGCATACAACCCACCCCCTTTATCCCACATCCTTTTCTTCCCGAAGTTCCGAATGCCGGGAGGAACCTTTTATTCCCTCGGCATAGCGGATATTCCTCCAGCGCCCTTATATTCCCTCATTTGAATGAAAGAACCATCCATACACACCCACACCGATAACCGATCTATAGAAACCTCATCTTAGAATGAGGCCGCAAGGATTCCAGATGGCATAAAATAGTTATATTACAGTCTCATCCATACTCCTCAATTCTCATCTCCAGCCCTCAAATCCATGAGTCTTTTTTAAAAGTCTTTGGCTCCCAAATGCTGAAGACTGCGGTAATGAATCCATCGTGCGCTGACCTCGCAGGACAATAGTTATTCAGAAGACTCTCAATGGCGATTGATCATAATACCAGCATGAATCCCTAATGATACAAAATAAATTGTAACATTTTGCCCCTTTAAAATAGAACTACATAGGGAAAACGAGAAAGTATACTTAGAAAATGACTGAGAACCGGAAAAAATGTATGCGACCGAAGGAGTCAATTCATATATTTTCCGTCAGCTCTCCGTCTACGAAGTACCTTCATTATGGAAAAATGTATATGAATTTCAAAAATAGAATATATTACATAGGAATGGATTGTTTCAAAAGGTCATCATACCCCACTCGTGAAAAAAGGAATGAATAATACGAACATGATTCGCATTTTAATTAATCTGCGTGCGTTTTGGTGTAGGATGAGATACCCAACTTAGTCCCAACCTCATATGGGTATACATTTTGAAATATGCTGAAGTACAAGCGGAATAGCAGCAAATATATGTGAAAGAAACCGGCCACATAACTTGAACTGTATCAGGCTGTGCTTGGTGGAAGTGGTTTAGAGATATATTTATGTTGAATAAAAAACACTTGGTAATCTTCCACAAATTTATTGGCTAGCACGACGCGTTTCACCACACTGTGGCATAATCATGTGCGGCTTTCTTCGGTTAGGCTTGTAGATATATAGCCCTGGACCGAAGCGTTAGGAAGGGAGGGGGTAGAGAGAAGGAAGGTGAGTGGAAGGGAAGGGGATGGGGGCGTGGGAGTAAAAATTCTCTGAGTGGACAAAGGAAGAAAAACTTTAGAACGGCGGATGTAGCTTGAGACAGCTTGGTGACGGAAAAGGGGGAAGAGGAAATGGGGAAGAAATGAGCTGAGTAGTTTAAAATCGCAACTTCACTACCCCGGACCGGACCCTCGAGGACGAAGGGTGGGAGCACAGGTGTTCAAGAAATTGGCACACATGTGGGAGGGTCAGCAACTGTGTGGGGTGAAAGGGAAGCCTCAGGGTTTGGTATTCTTAGAAAGAAGGGAAAGGGGTAGCAATTAGACGGGAAGGGTGGCTGAACAAAAAATCGTTACACAGCTGTACATTTTTGAATGCTTAGCAATTTCAAGTTTTTCTAATGTGTCTAATTTGTTTCCTTTGTCTACGGTATGCAAAAGCCTAGGGATGAAATCACTCGTGTGACCCCTGTCCAAAAGATGCTTCGCAAAATTGGAAGATGTGTCCTCAAGCACCTTTCGTGCTCCTTGGCTCTTGTTTTGAGTGCTCGGCCAGTCTGGCCGATGTAAACCGTAGAGCACCCCGGAGTCTTACACTCCAGCTTGTACACACCAGACTGTTCGAGCACCTTCTTTTTGTCTTTCACGTTGGTGAGAAACTTTCAGAGATTCCACGGTGCATAATGGGCTATCTTCAGATAGGGAGATAGCAGGTTGGTTTGCCTATAGGAAAGCTAACATATCCCATTTATTAAAGGCACTTACACCATTTTTGGGAATCTAAAGGCTGGAGGCCAAGGGACGTAAAAGGTTTTTTGTTTCAATTTCTTTTGTAGAATTATATACACCAATTCCGTTCTGTAGCCATTGCTAGCAGTTATTGCTTAAATGGTCCTCAACTCAACATTGAAATTCACTTCGTTGAGGGGTAAACAGATTAATCCATGAACCAGAGAATATAAAGCGGCATGTTTACGAGAGTGGTTGTGGGCAGAATTTATTCAACATGAATATGCCACATAACTATGCGCAGTGGACTCGCAAAACCAACACTATAGCCTATCAAGTTTTAGGGCTTGAAATAAATGTTTTCTGAGTTTAATCTTCCTGAAAAGGAGTATTCTCCCGTTACAACACCGAAAGAAGTAAGAGCCAAAATTAAAACCTCTCTCACATACCCACCGAGCCTTTCCCTTTTGAGATGGTCACAGTCACAGCTTAAGGCAGTAAGAAGGAAATTATTAAAAGTAGAGTTGGCTATTTGCCTATCACCGGAAATTAAAAATTATTTTTCCACTGTACCTACCACGGAAGAGAAAGGTAGCATGGGAATGTTTGAACATGCTTAGCAAACTACAAATTCTTAACCAAACAAATGTTTAACCTAATAGTAACCATTTTGAGATAAAATAGCATAGTTAACTAGTTTTAAACGCCAAAGAAGTAACTATAGCGCCACGAATATAGTATTTCCAACATTTCTTAATTAATTTCCGATTACTCGAAAAAACCTTAATCTCACGGGCAATTCCGCAAGTCAATCACAGGATGAAATGGAACAGAGCAAGAGAGAGGTACCCAGTTGATAACCCCATTATATCACTAACTACTCGAACCGTGGAGGATGGTATCCAGCCGTGAAAACCTATTCTGCTAGCCTTCGATGTTCACGAAAGAAATAGGTTCCCACATCCGGGCTACAAAAAACCTCTCGTGCTGATGAGCTGTTCCACTCGTCACGTGATCATTTTCACGAGGAAAATTCTCTCTCTTATCCTCGACTGCTGTTCTCGTTCATTAATGGGAAGGAGCACGCTACACGAGTGAACAATACAGAAGGTTTCTCGAAAGGCCCAACATAATTTGTCCATTCGCCATGGCAAGCAGCCCCCAGAAAGATGTCTCTCCGTAGATGTCGTAATAATGAGGCATTAAAACTATTTGGAGAGTGGAATATTAATACCTTCGTGTTCATAATTATCACAATATGACATAATTGTATTTTTTATAAAAGAAAATAATTTGAAATAAAAATACCATTTCTTGAGTGAAGAATCACAGTCTATTGGAGACAAACATTAATCAGGAATAATTTAAAATACGTTAATCAACTTATTCTCTACGTAACCATAGGAATTAGACTATATTATTCACTTTAAACATTACAACTAGGTTTTCCATGAGATGCCGTAGATACTTCTTGTATTTTGATTATTTCTACTTCAATTTAAAATATTTCAACACCACATCATAAAAAGAACCCATGGTTACGATGTAGCGTATCTTAACATCCGCATCATAATCATCATCATCCACATAATATAACATCTGCAAAATACATCGATGGACGGCGCAACGATGTACGGCCAAGCTCAACAAGGGAAAAAAGTAGGAATGTTTTTTGACTGAGTACCCTTCGTTCACATTGTTTCTGTTATGCACGTGAGTGGTCCGAGGGAAGTAATATTTGTATTCATATTCTTTAAAATACATTTGTTTCATTTTGCTGCTTGTTTCAGTTTTATAATTATTGAATGAGGTTTAAGTAATATCTACTTGTCACGAAGAACTATGCACGATCAAGAATGATGAGACTCGTTTTTTAAGTTATCTTAGCTTAGCAGTTTTAGGCAATAGATCTTGCCGAAGCAGTAGATTTATATAAAAAGGACCGAAAAATATAGGAGATATATTTGAAAAATACACCATCAAAATTTGCTGCTAATTATGTTAAAACACCAACTATGAAAAAGGATGGAATAGGATAAATATTTCTATAAGGAAAGAAATGACCGGTGATGTGAAAATGACTTAATTAATGATTTAAACTCTTTATTGTATCCGTGAATGATTGGCAAAAATTATCATTTAAGTAACCCTCCTTTTATTTATCGATGGAAATAAATGCATTGATTCATTTTATACAGAGTTTCCCCCGACTGCTGTCGCATTTCCAGCCCTTAAGATAAAGCGAGGGACTATAGTATTATCCGAAGTGTTCTTCTATAAATAAAAAAATCGCAATTTTCAACGCAAACTTAGCCATGTCATGCGTAGAAAATTTTTAATTATCAACCCCTGTTTTATCAGGAGAAATAGAAAAAAATGTGTAACTCGAACAAAAAGATGGCAGAATGTGTCGAAAAAAAATAATCTCTCCAGACAAAGCTCATCAAAATAAAAACAACAGTTCCAAGCAATATTCGCGTTCACAGCCAACTCAAAATCCTGTTCAGTTGAAAGTGAAAAAGACCGAGATAGTGAACATATCCTCATCACACGACTCGTCCAACATTGCGAACCTCTAACGACTAACAAGGTCAACAGCTAAATTTAATCCACATGGTGAACTAAGAGATTCTGCGGGTTTGCGTTCACACACGGTGTCACATCAAAAGTGCCCCGATTTCAGAAAGTGCATTCACGTGCATGGTAAAGTGAATATTTAATCCATGATCCATTTCCCAGCACGATTTTCCCAGAAATATGTTTCATTTCGTCGAATGAGCCCTCCATTCCGCGAGAGAGTCTTGTTTTTGTGCGCGCGGCCTTGTGTGCATGTGCTCCCGTACTAGCCGAACAGATGTTACGAGTGATAGTCGGCAACTTTCAAGAGGCCTAATATGCATGAAAAGGTGAACTAAAATTGCTGAAATGGGCCCGCAATACGTGCCAAACCAAAGAATCCATGTCCATTGGAAAAGATATTTTCTAAGTCCTTGAGGCCTTGAGGAAGTGATATAAGCTCAGCAAGCGAATGATGTTTCCAATGATAAGCAAAACATGATACCAAATAATCGTTGCAAGATCTGAGAATCGGGCTACAAAGTTTATTGAAATTAAATAGAACTCTTGACATGTATACTGTACTCTGTTCTATCTACCGGCGATATTTGCAAATGTTTAACTCCATCAATTCTATAGCTTCGATATTTATTGTATACTGTGTAAACGCAACCTCCACACATCAAAAAATATATTTAACCCTCTCCGTGAAAAATAAACACTCGACACGTACACTCCTAGTAAGACTAGATTAGACACTCTTTCCTACACTTTCCGTACATCAATAGATATACTTTATACTCGTAGTTATAGGTCTGAGCTGTTACTATCCTTGTCCAAAATCATCAACATTTTCATTTCCTTCATATCAATGGTCAGAATTGTTCTTTTGCAGAATTCGAAGTGAGATTTTAGCGCATTTTGTACATTCAGTGCGAAATCCAAGGTGAACAAGCCAACACAGGACTGTTCGAATATTAATTTTGCGATAAATCACGCCACGAGAGCTACGAATTACGATTTTTATTTGCATAACGACTGGGCCATTATGAATGATAAGATGGAGCTGAATAATCATGAGTCTCGAATATCGTCGATAAAGCAATAAGTCTGATTGGCTCGAAAATGATGTTGCTAAATAAATATGAACGACATATTTTGACAACGATGATATCGAAAATATTTTTATCCATTAACGACAAGAACGATAATTCTTTATAAAAGCGATAACGATGATATTACTAGACGTACAAGGCCATAACTATGAGACCGATAATACCGATAATCCATACGTCTAGAGCAAAAAAGGCAAGGGAACAATCAAGTGTAAAATATTATGCAAGGATCATTCATCAAAAATAAAGGGTTCATAAAATTAGGCGATAGCAAATTAGGATAGAGGTCTCAGGCCTTGGTCAGCGTCGTAGCTACACTTCACTTTCACTTTAATGAGACGCACAGGTTCAGCAAAAAATGCAGTTCATTACGACGAAAAAAAAGATGTACTCCCGACCAGCGGAATGCGCTTACATGATTTATCGCCCGTCGAAGGGTCTCATGGAGGGGGGGCAATTGATTGATCCTAAAGGGCGCCACCCCACGTCAAACGGCCGCCGTGACCTGCCGCGGCGACAACACGCCAGGTTAGCTGGCTACGCGCGTGACGACCGAAAGGGCGAATTAAGCGACGGCAATTAGCGCAACCTAGCACCTGACACCATAATGATCTTCCTGCACTCCTCCTCCAACTCCCGGTCGCTCATCGTCAATGAGGCGACGCTGTGTTAAGTGCCCCCTTAACGTCAATCTCCAATCACTCACTCAGACGGATGAGCAGAGGAAGATGTACGCGACGCAATTAAAACATAACCCGCCACGCCTCCAGCTTATGGAAGCTCGCAACTCAAAGCCTCATTATAACGGTCATCAACATCCATATTACATCTAGACATCACATTTACACGGGATTATTACGTTGATTTTTTTAAATCAAACATGAATCAACGGAAGTAAAATATTCAATGAATTGCAGCAAGCGCAAATCTGAACACATCAGTGCACGGTGACTAACGAAAGAACTATGTGCGCAGGTGAAACGTTCGATAACCTGCCAATAAGTAGCATTGTGTAGGTTTTTAACAGACATATCCGAACATTCGAAGTCTGGTATTATTTAAACGCACGAGTAATGAAAAAAAAGTTATCTTTAAAAAGGTTAACTGTTTACCAAAGAGTGATTGAAGGCTTTGCATAAGACATGTCTAACGCCTTTACTGAATATGATCAGTAAAATAAAGTCTCTTATGCGGTTAATGAATTTCTCTTATTGCCAATTGCGCATAAAATCGGTAACCGATCTATTTTGCGGTGCATATCCAGATGCACAGGGTATCAAGTGAGTGGTAGTAGCCCTACAAGCACAATTTTCCATATTTGTCAGTTCACATGATGAGTGGAGTGTGTTCCGCTTTTAGTCACACTTCTTCTCAATAGAATTGGGTTTGCTCCATCAGACTTCTAGTTAAGTTTTACTGATCTTAATCAATTGTGGACCTATTTTAAATGTGAAATTATCGTTAGAAAATGTTTAAATACAAATGATAAAACTAATATCTGCAAGGAAATAGAGGGAAGAAACGACATTTTGCATAGAGCGTAACAGATTCATGTTAAAATTCAAAGGAATCTCAAACAAGTCATAGCTCCCCAACTATCCACATGTAATTATCCTCGCAACCCTCATCCAAAACACTTGTTACAAATAGACAACGGACTTGACATCGATGGAATTCACTGAGAGCTACAGTAAGATATATTTTTCTGATATGAGAATAGAGGATTTGTAAACTATAATGTATATTTTTCACTTAATTTAAAAGGCGATTGAGAGGACGAAATATGGTTAATTAATGATCACCATGAGTGAAATATTGGAGCGCCATAACTGTACAACGTTTGGTTTCATTCTGCAATGCACAGCATTGTGGTTCTAACTATATCACTTGAAAGAATAATTACTCATGCTTTTTCACTAAGGTCAAATTAGTTTATCTAAATAGTAAACCGAGAGGCGGAAAGTAAAGTTACCAAATACGTTCCAAGAGTTGGCATTTCCCTGCAATAAAAACATGGCTTAAAATGAATTCGCTCAGCGAACTTAAACCCATATTCGACTGGTTAGGTAAACATAATGAGTAATCATGCCACGATATTTCATTTATTAGCCTAAATTAGAATAACCTACGACAATTAATTACAACACATAGGTGACCATTGCATTTACTTTCATTGCAATCCAGACCAGAGCATAGTATGATAAAAAAATAATAAACAGCATGTGACAGAATGAGACACCTTTTCATGGAATAAGTTAACACATGATGGGTACGAAAACATCGATTTCAAGGTAAGCCAAATTGATTTTAATTGGTAACATCAGAAGGAAATAATAACGAATGCTTACAGCGTACATTATTCGGAATTCAACGAACGAAAAAAGAACATTTATAACCCTGCACAAAAACGTATTAAACATAGTTCACCTTAAACTGTAGCAATTGAAGTAAACACTGACAAAATATAAAAAGCTAGACATCATTTCAATACGTGTAATTAATACTAAATGATGTCACTGACGGTGGTTAAAATTAGACATTTATATCGTGCCTTAACTGTAAAAAGATAATTCCCCAAATAAATTCATTTTAAGAGAAAAGTGATGCTACGAATAATCAATTTAAAATATTGGAAATTATAAAACTCTGGCTAAATGCTTGAACAAATGTAAAACAATTTACCCAAAACTTACATTTAAGCACCACTTATGAGGTCTTTGAAAGGTCATACCATTTATACGAGTTTATAAACAATCTCAGCAGTTAGATTCTAATGAGGAGCATCAAAAGAAATTCAATCAAAAGCCTAACGGGGAGTACAAAAAAACATGGGAATAAATCAAAATTTTTCATTCTTTCTCAAGCAAATCATAGATGCTAGTATATAAATTAGCCCTTTTACGGATAATAAGCTGACCAGCTCTTTTCTGATTAAGATAATATTAACAAATGATGAATAAATGTTTATGAGGGAAATGAATAGAGCTGCAATGACTGTGAATCTTGACTGAGAAAATTCAAAACAAAAAAATTCTGACTCTGAAGGGCCGTTTAGGTCTCCTTGACGGCGTCAATCGCTCCTTATACGAGCGATATATTATACAAGGGTCGTGTCTCATTCCTTTAGCATCAATCTTCCTCTTCTACTCGGTGTCATCCCGTCGTCTTGACTTTAACCAAGTGAGCTTCAAGGGCAAACCTTCAAGCGTCGCTCATCCTCACGAACCTTCCTATTACAACTCAAATCGACTACCCCTCAAAATTTACCTTCCCTTCA
Source organism: Ceriagrion tenellum (assembly GCA_963169105.1). Lineage (NCBI taxonomy): Eukaryota > Metazoa > Arthropoda > Insecta > Odonata > Coenagrionidae > Ceriagrion > Ceriagrion tenellum. Next base: position 99,974,693 of record OY720643.1, read on the forward strand.
TACGCCAGTTACAAAGGTAGACATGAGAAAACGTAGAGTTCCAAGCACAGACGTAGCTAGCACTTGGCTATACTAATTTTCTACTAAGCAGGGGAATAATTTCGCACGCAAATTAAAAAACGCATGAGTTGAACCGTTCAATATTAAAAGCGAAACTCGTCCAGTTGGCAAGGAGTGCCTTTATTTAGACCGGAAATCTAATTAATAATTTCTAAACACAAGTCCACCATACAAATTTCCTTAACCAACGATTAAAAATTGGGCGTGAGATTTAGCTCCCATGAAGCACAACATCTGGCATTGTCATACTGCAGCCGATGAAAGAACTCTTTGGTTTTCGATGGTAGTTATGTAGAAATAAACATATGTAATTGTTAGATTTAAAATAACACAAAACTAAGAATGCCGATTTTGTGACACTTTGTTATCGTTCCAGACGCGAGCTGCAAACTATAAATTACTTAGTGTCAATCTTCCATTGATGGAACGCGTGGGCTGGCGGTCCACATGCTGTTCCTATTCCAATTCCTTTAGTACTTAATTCACCTTTTATACTTCTCTTCTTCCTCAATAAAAAATGTTATTTTCTCTTTCTAATTACGTTTTCCAATCACTTATAATTTTAATTCGAACATTATGATCATCACAGGGCCCCATAATAGCCAAAACAGTCACAAACACCTATGGTACTTGGCGATTATTGTATTCTCATATTTGTCATAAGATTTAAAAAAATGCATCTAACTGACACAGTATGTAAATATGAGACTTTTTCGACATAAGGAAAAAATGGAGAATCGATTATTAGGATGGATAAGGACAAGGTCACTTAAAATATGTTTCACGAGGGAAAATACCTGCTCTCATGAAACTGCTCAAAAGTGACAACTTTCAATCTATTATTATTAATCCACCGATTAAGAAACACTTAAATTGAGGAGATTGAAAAAATTCTATTTGAAGATTCAAACTCCGACATCCTTGCACGATTTCCTTCATAACCTTTGCACGCGTCCTTCATCTAACCGATTATTTTTCTTTCCATTTCTTGTATACCCAAATGCCTACCGTCTATAACGGCCTTCAGTGTCCTTTCGCTTCTCACTATTTCTTCCAACCATTTTAATAACACCTCATTTTTTCCAGTATTTTCTCTCCACAAGCACCTTATTAAGAATTTTCTTCAAGTTAAAATTTCTTCCGGTTAACGCATGAAAAACTCTTTTCTGTCCATGGCTTAAATATTCATAAAAATACCCAATGCCTTATATTATGAATCAACAAGTTTCGGAGCTGAAAATTTCTTATACAAGACGTTGTGGGAATAAATCCTAATAGAACAGGGAGGAATAGCATTATGGAAATACGAGTTCTCAAAGCCTGCTGAATATCCAAAGGCCAAGAGTTTACATTATATTTTGCAATTTAATTATCGCAAAGGGAAATAAATCAATGCCAGCAACAGTAAAAATATATCAATAGTGTATTCAGTCAGTGGACCACTCGGTGTCTTCCGCTAAGATTAAATTACTGACGATGACAGCTCTTCGTCCAACATACAGCAATATCCCGAAAAAACACTTTTCTTGGAATCCAATTCAGCAGAATGCAATAATTTAAATATCTCTCTCACCCCTGCTAGGCATTACGAGAAAATGAAGATATATGTGTTATTAGTAGAGTAAGACTATTATCATGTGTCGTCTTAATAATTTTTTCTCACGCCGCTCTTACTCAGTAAATGTCTCAATCTTTCTTTTTCCTGACAATCTCGCCATTGCCGGAATGATTTTTTTTGTTTTAGTGTATATCATCGTCTCATGTCAACATTCATCAAACCGCAAAAGCCAGCGCTTAGATTTTCACCCATTGGACATTTGCTCTTCATCGATTCGCTTCCCTAACGAATACAACCTCGGCCGAAATTGGTAATTTTCTCTGAAAATTTAGCCTACTCGCTAAAACACACCCTTAAGTTACAAATTACCCAACCATTTACCATTCTAGCACACTGAACCATCTTCTTTACAGCTGTCTACATACGTCACGCGTTGACTATATGCGTTGGTAATGAGCTTATTTAAAATTGGTAGCCTTACAGCATGAAATACAACAATAGCATTGCATGAAAATTATCCTCTCATTACGACGAGCAATATGGATGCTCTACCAGAGAGTCATCAACCACACATTGGCGGCCTGGCATAATTAATATCCGAAAACATATGATTGTAATATTGATTATTTAACGTAAGGGCACAAGTGTCTCGAGAATCAGTTCCAATATATAGCCTATGCTGGATTAAATAAAAACAAACTTCTTGAAGTAGTGTAAACATTTTTTATCAACTTAATTAATCATTCTAGGCCCATAGAAACAGGTGTGAAAAATTTTGTATAAATCCGAAGAGGTACTTGGCAGTTAAGATAGCATTAAAAAAACGGAATTTCGAGTTTACTGAGTATTGATCTTGGTATCGTTGTAAAATTAACAGAAAGTACTTCATTTTATTAACAACCAAAAACACGATATGCTACTTTACTTATCAGTTTTGGTTAATTTGGTTAATACTCTCATCCATAGCATAATACAGTTCAATCTGAATGAGATGGGAACTTCCCGCATTCCTTCCAAGCTCTTTTCAAATTAAACAACCATTCCAATTGAAGCGGAAGCTTCATTTGGAATGCGGACACAAATTAGAGTGATTCTCGCAGACCTAGAGGGTCGATTTTCAAAACACCAGGGTAATAATAACGTTAAAAAAATAGAGCAAGGACGGTTTCGCAAGACATTTTGCATAATACCGCACTGCCTGATAATATTCTTGTCACAGTAGCTACATACATACAGGGAGTGTGCAAGAAACGACGAAATCATGCTAGAATAGCAACATTACAATCGAATGCGATACGTTTCACAGTGTTCAAGAATTGAACCCCATCACGAACGGATTTTTAACAGCGGTTTTTACACATCTACAAAGCGTCGAAGTCTATTCCAGTCTAACATGTCCGCAATAATGTATGGAGCTTCGTAATAAGATTAAATCAATGGAAATTCAGACACGAGGAGTTCAACAGCTGGAAAGAGACTTCTAACCAGCTGAATCGCTACTCCCACCAATTTCGCTAATTACCCGGTGCCGCGCCGACCAATCCGCTGATGGAAAACGGACGAATGCGCTTTTTGTGCGAGGAAGGATGCGAGTAATCAGACTTTACACGAGGATGCCGGCGGAGATTCCAGAGCAATGGCTCTCATTGTTGTTTTTTTGTGTGCTTTCGGTCACGGCACAGTTGAAAACCTTCACCACCACCTCTGACCCCCCTGCCACGCACACTCCGGAGTCCTACTATCTTCCCACCGCGGCCACGGACCGCGCAAAACCCCGCATGCCCATTCAACTGCTCTCCTCCCGGCAAACCACGTGCATCCATTACGGCGCGCGGGGCCGATGAATAATTAATGACCCTCTGGCGGCGATCCCTAGCTCTCCTGGCCGGGCAAAGGAGACGTGCACGACCGGGGTCAGGCGACACACAGGAAACTTGCGGGCGGCGGTGGGAGGGGACGCTTCGGTGGAAATCAAATTGGAAACCCAACCTCTCCCCACGTTTGCTGACCAACGTTGAGGTCGCGGGCGAGGATTTCTGCCGGATGATTCTGCGGAAGGAATAGAGAGGGGGGAGAGGTGTGGCAGGTGTTGTCGTGAGGTGGAGATACGACGGCCGCAAGTATCGTGGTAGGGGGGGGGGAGGATGAATCTGTGCACTCCCTCCTCCATTGACCAACTATTCTCTCATCCTTCCCATTCCTCAAGCACGTGAGTTTCGCGGAGCCAGCGCGCGGAGTAACCCGCGTCACGATGGTCACGCAAGACGGATGAGATTATGATCTGTGGTCGTCCGAAAATGTCCTCTTGCTGAGAAACGGGGGGATTTGGCCAAAGATTTATCTGTATCTTAAACGAAGGATGCTTGGTATATTTCTCCTATAAATTTACGTGAAGCGTAATAAATTTTGGTACCGATGGAAAGTAGGTAATTATGGCTTGCGGCCGCGAAAAAAAAATAACTATACCGAACATACTCTTTAAACGGAATGTACGCAGAAAATATATCTTATCGAATCAGGTGGTATTCGAAATAAAAAGGTGGAATGAATTAAATGAGTAATAAAATCGCCCACACAGAATTTATGACAGATTTATTCAAAACAGTTAGGCCGTAAACTAGGATTTACGTATCTAGAAGTTGCCACGAGAAAATAATCGGCCTGGACCGGTAATAGAACCATAGACCTATGGCTTGCCGGGCAAGAATTTCTAATCCGCAGGTTACAACACCACTCAGACTTGCTTATTCTCAATGAACCTTTTAGCAGATACACGGAAACTAGATGTACGTGTTCAAACATCCCAAAACATTTGTGTCGCTTCCAGCAGATTCAAAAAGGTTGTATCACAATCGGAAAATATTTCGAATTCATTATTGCCTACATTATCTGAAATTGTCTAGAAAGATAAAAAACCTCAGAAAATACGTGTATTGGATATCGGAACGCGTAAAAAACTATTGCAAAAAGAGAGGTTGACAGAGATTGAATAATCACCCTTCAAGTAGCCGACGAGGTATCACACATAAAAGTACGGCCATCGGAGTGCATTTAAAACTGTGTCGCAACCAGTAAAAATCAAGAGTAGAAAATAATCCATTTCATGATCGAATCCATTTGAAAGTTTATTAAGCAATCGACGCTATTTAACAACGAAGGAAATTGACTATATCAAGGTAAAAAAATTGAAAGATTTCAGCCACGAAAACATAAAAATGCTGACAATTTCAGATAAAAAGACTGCAACTTCAACTAAGAAAGTAAATTGAAATAACAACGCAACTTTGTGTTTTCCATTGATTTTTGAAATATGAGTAAAACACAAACTTTTGTTTTATTTTGACTATGGCAAAGTTCAACTAGGTGAGATGTTCATCATACGATTTTAAGTAAGTTTATGCCAACAAAAAGAGATTTTAGGATGAAAGGAATTCAAATTCTAAATCAAAGAATTATAGAACGTCTTCCAAGAAACTAGCAAGAGCATCGTGAGATGGAGAAAATACTGGTGCCTCCTATGGCCACATTCATTTCTTGTAATTCGTGCACAACCGTCACCAATAAGAAGACGTTAAATGTGGTTGTGTTGTGGAAACTAGAGATGAGTTTCTTTTTACTTTATTCAAATTCACACTGGTTAGCATATATTAATATATTTTACAAAAACTAAAACCTAGGCTATTATATCGACAAAGGGTAATAAAATCATTATCATGCCCTGGATAATAAAGCTAACACCCGGGCATATGTCGAACATGAGACCATTCGACTGGAATGCAAGCATTGGAACTCTCCAACACAATGATAGGAAAAAAATGTCTTTCTCCCAAAAAAAGTCTCCACAAATTTCCTTAAAAATCCTTAATTGTCCACTCAATTTTTCTACGATTTCGCACTCATGTCAGCATTCAGTCAACACGCGAGAATGGGCAAAGCATATGAAAAACTATTACAAAATTACCGAACAGTATAAATAAATAGACAACTAATGAACAAGGAATGTTTTTTACGCAGGAATAACTATTGATCGGGTTAATTTCCTTCCAAGTTGAAGAAATCTTGAATTTTCTAATAAATGTTGAATTTCCATTAATTGACACTGAATAAATACATAAGGGAAGGCATTAACTACCCTCAAATTTTCACTCAGAAAGGTCATTTATCGTGTGAGCACAAGACTTATATCTCCTGTACCAAAAACCAATAAATTTATTATTTAGCCTACAGAGTATTGCATTCCTTGATTCAAAATATCGACAATTATCTATTGGTTTTCAGACCCTATTAAACACATTCTTCGAATTTCCAGTTTCTAAACTCTGAACATTTCCTCTGATTCACAAATATATTATTAATTCCACGGCCTTAAAGAAATCGGAAACATCTTTGAATAAATCACACACTGCTTTTATTTTAGCATTAAAAAAACATCGCTCTATCACAAGTCCATTTTTTATCGTCTTCAAGACTTAGTTAATCCTCGAACTAAAATTCAGGAGTTTCCCATTATGCCTTTTTGATACTGTTAAGAGGACATCCATGCCGACCCAGAAATGGGTGAGATTGGAGAAATGAGAAAGGCCATCTGCGACCCCATTACCGCGAATCTGGGCGCGGGAATAAATCTAGAAGAAGGATATTCACGAGTTAATTACCAATTCTGGATATTTGGGTCAGGTCTAGCATTAGCATTTAATCAGGGAGGTAAAATACCTAATGAGTTTCTAGCGTCACGAAGAAGTTTATTCCCAGACAAAAAGGCGACCAAAATACTAAGTCTGCTCTTTGTAGGAAGGATTACGAAAAACTTTTGATTATTGGAAATTTGGCTATTTCAAATGGTATAATCATTCGCGACTGTGAGACTGGCCCATATATGGTCATTTGGAATTTATGTTGTAGAGTATACGGAACAAACAGCCTTAATTAGGAAAAATAAAGAAGCCCACTATACATCCCAAGGTCCATAAGTCGCAAATTTACTGCTGTCAAACTTTAAACACAGCTGTCTGCTCGATTTATTGCGAAATAAAATCATTGAACACACAATCATGGAAACTTCAAACATATAAACCAACAGATATTTCGATAAAATTACGCCATTTACAACAAGAGAATATATCCCAGTAGAGGTATTTAAAATTAAAGCCCTCGTGTACCATCATACAATCATTAAAAAATAGTGCATTCCATGTAAATAGAGCTGCTCTTTTATAAACAAAGGCAAATAAAAATACCTTGAATTGATATTCATTGCTGGGGTAGTGATTCAGAGCATTTTAATTGAGGGTCAATTAAAATCTTATGAGTAAATGCACCGATATTGAGGAATGAAAACTATGCTCCATATGACCTTTTAATGCAATACATTAGGCACTCGGCATTATAGCAGACATGGGGCAGAAACATAATAATTTTTAAAAGTGTAAAATAAAGAGAATTTATATACAATTACGTAAAATGGGTAAGATAAATTACTATAAATTATAAGTTAGAGGTATGACATGCCGTCAAACGCAAAATGTTCTTACTTAAAACATACAATAATAATGTTCGCTCTCGGATGTTTATTGTCTTATTCTATACTTATAAATTATAAAAAAACTGCGACATTTATACTCAATATCTCTTACCCTCTAAAGTATCAGTCTTACGCCGCAATTTATTCCATTCATTTAATCTACCAATAATATATTGAATATGGACGTCATGAAAATGAATGAGAATATTTCCCCATAAAAAAAATTAAAACTCACTTCTAGACGCGTAAAGACAAGAAGATCGGATTCAGCTAAAAATGAAAGAGGGATACCGAAAGAAAGCTTGCGCCAAAATGAAACCCAATCCAATTTCAGTTCGTCTATCAAATATCTACGATCCACCTTATTATCACGGCGGCTTCCATGTCGCAGCGACCAAAATGCGACCCTCTTTCAACTCCGCCGGAAAACGTTTCCTCCCGGATCGTTATAAATGAATGACCGCGGCGAGACGGACGAATGAGATTCCTGGGAAACTGTAGGAAGATAGAACGCGGCGAAGCGAATTCATTCCCACGCTTTGATGCACGGGATTCTAGAGCCGAGATTAGTTTACACATCGAAATGGTACTCCGCTTACTACAGTTTTCGTGAATAGGACTGAGTAAACAGAAGAAGGGAGATGGTGCCGCGCGAGAGCCGGCTTGTCACGTACCGGGAGGCTGTGTTGACTCTCGTGTACGGCTCCCATCCACCACACACCCTTCTAGCCTAGGCACGGCTCCGCAAGGACGCGTTTGAAGAGAAAGTCGCCGGCAAACTGTGGGGACACACCGATTCCAAAGGTTACGGAGCGCGCTTTCCTTTCCCCAAAAGGGTGACGATTTGTAAAGTCAAGGCAGTAAGGATGTCCTCACGTACTCCCAACTACATATTACTCTCTAGGTCCCCTAAAGGGTATGAGGCAGGGGGTGATTACTCAACAACATGTGCAACTACATTTTCTACAAAGTGATTGAAAATACGAGTATAACAGCATTATAAGCAATCAGTAAAATATGTATTGCAGGAAATTAATGATCAACGACATGCAATGCACAATATGCAACCCATGTCACAGAAATTAAAAGTAGCCACGAACATAATGTAAATGAGCCACACAGGACTGATACGATAAAAGAGAAGAGAGCGGTTTGGAAAAAATAAAATGACTTTGTTAACTCCACTTGAGGTTTATTAGCAAGACAAGGGTTTTGACACTCGTGTCATCCTCACAATGGATAACTTCAAAAAAAGTAAAGTCTCCAACAATTTTTCTTGTGAAAATACCACAGTTTTGAATATTAAAATAATGTGAAATAAAATATGTCTTCCCAGCTATAGTATAAAGTCTGTTAAGCAAACATTGCTTAATTTTTCCAAAAAACGCTATTTTAATACAGGTTAAATATTTTTGAAATATATTTTTTTCAATGTATCTATATCTTCAAACTTAATGACAAATAATGAATTTTGCCGAGTTTCGTTGCGTTTTTTCGACTTGATTAGAAAATATACTGCCTTAGAACTTACACAAAAGATTTCAATAAGGTCCAAATTTACTCGAAGGTTTATAAACGGCTCCCATCCAACCTTTTCAAATATGAATGTAAAACTAACCAAAATATCATGACGATGATGAACGGAGAATAATTTCGAGTTACCTGGCAGGGTTAGAAGAGGTAATGTGATTTTTGCATCTCAGTAGGATGAACTACATCATGAGCTGGCAGTGCATACAATTAGGGTATTTTCATAAAGATAAACGAAAATCATGAGACAAATTTAATGGTACGGTTTAATGCAACATTTATAGCTATGGGAAATAGCGCTCTCTGCCGTACCTTTGAACTAAACAGAAGCTTTTTAAGATTACAATTCATCCAGATGCATTGGAAGCCAAGGAGAGCATCGCTTCAGAGGTAGTAATCACATTGAAATATTAATAATCATCTTTGCTATACGGATATTATAAGGGCCGAAAGTTGTAGAATACGGTATAGGAACCTGGGATGCCGCATTCCCTTGGTCTGATATGAATGGAGGAAGTAAGGCATGAATGTTCTCTGTGGTGGTGATCCATCCTATTCCTTCACCCAGGAAAGAGCATAGGTAATAGGCTCAATGAAAAGAATCTTTGGACCGAAAAATTTTTCGGTCAGAGGATAAAGAGCGCTTTTAGATATGCCATTTTACCCTACGAGGTATACTGATACTATTTTAATAAATATTTCTCGCTCGCACTTGCAATAAATAGTTTCAATTTACTTCTCTAACTTTAATAGCATGAAAGAGATAAAAAATACTCCCTCGTCACTTTAAATTACCATGGATCAGAAGACGTAGAAGCGCTAAAGTTCAGAAACGATGAATGTTCAAGCGCTCAAACACTTCAGTTCCATGATTAATCACAGAAAGGACGTATAAGATAACTTGAAATTAGTAAGGCACTAACTACCATTCCAAAACAGTTTACATGCTACGAGCCAAGCATAATGTGGCATGAATGATAACTCCGTCGCGCATCATGCACCGAATGATGTGAAACACATATGTACATACCTACACGTTTACACCTTTTGATGAAATTTTTCAGGGATATAGAACGAGTACAATTTGGAATGCTTACATAAGCAAATCATTGCTTCTTCAACCATATACGCATTTATTTACCCAAATTCTCTGCCTTCCAGTAACTCATCTATAATGACTAAAATTCTCCAACATTAGGCCCAACGGGCCACTTCCCCGAACAGACAGTTCCACAATGCACACATCTTGACTGATTTCTATTTGCTTCAGGTCAAAAATAAGCTGTTAATAAGTGAAAGTTTACCGCGTAGATATATATCCTTTGAATTTTCACCAGCCCTAGAGCCAGAATCTTTATTTCTAAGAGGCGTAGGGCAACAGTCATGATAAAGCAATATGCATTTTTGGCAAAACTGCCAACAAAAGACAAGGATCAATACATTAGAAAATCCGGAAAACTTGCGCCATCTGGACGTAACTAGGAGACCTATGATATAGAAGCTTGTATGAGATAAGTGGTTGGGGAATGTCATTAACATTCGGTATTAAAACACCATTTTCGTCATGCATGCAAAGATATAATGTTATGCTGCCTTTTGGCTTTTGCTCAGCCCGCACTAATTTCACAAGGAAAACATGGAGGTTTCTGGTACCGGGCGATAACTAAAAAAGTTTGTAATGGACAGTAAATGAATGATATTGACCCAAAACAAGAAAAGAGCGGGAAAATCAGGCTATTAGACTACTCTGGCTTTATTTTTTTACGGAAACAAAAAGAATTGGACCTAAAACTATAGACGGAGGATAAAGGCATGTAGACGTGACGCCACCACTACCTCTTCATCACAATGGAGACCATTTCCTCTTCTCTCTCCGTGAAGAGAGACGCTTTAGACTACCATCCCCTCTGGATATGTACAACATACTTCTAGGGGTGGATGATGACGAGGAGATTGGATGACGATTGAAAGAGGCGTACTTGCATATTATGAGGCAATATTGAGACTACCATCTTCCCCTGACCAGTAATCACAGGGAGGAATATGATGGAAATCCAACTAATTACGTCGCGAGAAAGTATCAATTGGCAATATTACCGAACGATCTGGTACTATCCTATCGTGTAATGGAAAGAAACTTCTTTAAGGGATTTCCTCTCCATGTAAGGTGTTAGGCTTTTGCCGAAGTTAAGACACTATGTCATCGTCCTCAGAGCATTGATGCCCGGACATACTCCCCGGATGTCATTTCTACCCATTGATTGAGCAAATTCCTAAATAAATTCTTATATAATGTCCTTTAATAGCCTTTGCATGTCTCTTTCGTATCTCTTACACCCCCTACTACTCGTAGAGTGCTAATATTCTACCTCTGTAAAGTCTTTTCCACAACATAGTCTATGACAGATGCCCTGTATATCTTTCTCTAACACCATTGCTCTCTCTCTCTCTCTCTCACTCCTACTTCTCTGCCACATATCCGTTTAGTAGGAAAAAAATTACGATTTAGCTAACATATTTTCTCTAAAAATGTACGTTAAGAAAATACGGACACGTAGCGGGCGTGGAAAACCTGATATGAAGACAGATGGTGGGCACCGCCAAAGGGGAAGTTATCCAGCCGACCTTTTAAACCCTCTCAATCCACGGCTAAACCGTTGCTCTTCACCCGAAAACGCTCGCCAACGGCGGTCCCTCTACGGACCATCTTTTTCATTTTGACGCCTGAAAGGACAGCGTTTTGCCAACAAGGACTTAGTATCCACTACGCCCACCTTACCGAGGCGACGACAAGAATTCAAAGAGCTCACTTGAAAACACCCCTCACCAACCGGGAAACCGAAAACCGCACTCTACTAGTCGGTTATGAGGGTACCCCGACAACGAATGGTCCCTCTTGAGCGTACGTTCCTTCGCGAGTGGAGAAACGGAATGAAGTTCTACAAGACTGATGCCGTAACGCTTTGCTTGAGGTTGTAAAACCATTGGAAGGAGAGCGATATCTATCGCAGGAATTATACACAACGACGGCAAGCAAGAATACGATATTTTTACCCTGCGTTTCAATTTACACATATACTTCTTTTAAATATCACCCTCCAGGACAACTGCAATGTATCACTCGTTTTGCAACAGATTGTGACAGTCTTTCTCGGAATGCCATCACTAAATGGAACTCAAAACTCATCGAAGTAAAAGTGACTCTCTTCGAACTATATCAATGAAGTTAGTCTAATGTTACCGTCAATTACTGTACAACTAAGAATTAGTAACTTAATCTTTCAAACTCACACCTCTTCGCTTCTGCAGCCAACATATATGACTCATTCACAAATCACAATAGGTATCAGAAAGCACTAACGCAATATGAAAGACCCAGGTGAGAATTTGGCTCAAATCCTTGAACTACAAACGATACTTCCTCGACATACCTCGACAAAACTTCAAACAAAACAGCACAGAGGTTGACTTAAAATGACGAATACTGACCCCGTTCACAAGCACCACTTACCTGCATTATTCGAACCCTACACTCATTATTTAAACATATTTATATGGCATACAATCACTACCCAGTACAACAGCCATAAATCTCTTAGATTTAGCACAATACACCGCGGCCTTTTAGAAAAGAAGACGGACCATGCAAACAAGTCAGTATAACGATTACAAGCCTACGAGAGAGTCGTTCTTACTTCTTTTTGGTCCAAGCTGCGATGGTTTAACAATTGTAATAGCCAGAACACCGTTATTACAAGCAGCATTTCTAGGAATGAAACTAATATAGAAAATTTCGACTAATGATCGTACCAGAAAGCTTCAGAACGTTTCCTAGCTGCTAAGTAATAACTACCGCTTATAAGTCAAAATGATTACTTCGGCACATCTAATACATAATTTACGTAATAATGGATAAATGATCCACTTCAAAGGAAGAAAAAGTCACTTAATCGTCTTTAGCACAAAAATGCCCTTAATGCAGCCAAATAAACCACTCGTAAGCCTTACGAAAGGAAATTTCAAGGAAGAAAAATTACCGGAGAAACTATCTTTATAATAGAGAAAAATACTTCGTCAAGAAACCATAAAATTGATGCCAATACCTTCACCTAGCATTAAGCGAGACTCCGGAGCATTATCCACCGTGATATAAAAGAATTTTTAAAAAATTCGCCAGAACTTTGCGACTGGTAATTAAAAAATCCGCTCTCAGTCCGGCTTACCCGCTTATGTTATGACAAACTAGAAAAAAAGTTTCCGATATTGATTAACCTCCCGAGGATGTCAGGGAAAGAAACTTCACACACGCTGGGGAAAAGAAGAATATGACGGGAATAAAAATGGTGTTAAAAAAGGAAAGCATTGGCTAAATTCTGCTAATCCCGCTTCCCTCGCTGTGCCTCGTAGTTTTTTCTCAATTTTATACTCATTTAAAACTCTCCATACTTGATAAACAAAGCCAGACGATGCAAAATAATTAATTTTCATGCCTTTAATCCGCTCCTGTACACTGAAGCATAACCTATTTGCCCGAGAGATAAGAACGGAGGTTACATACTCCACTCCTCGGAATACGTGTCATAAAGACATGTACTCTCATCATGGTTCAAAATTTGTTTGACAATTCCGATAAATCTTAAAATAGACTATAAATTAATGGCAGGGCAGAACAGACTAAAAAACTACCTATGATTTCTTTGACATGTCTTTATAAATATTTTAGAAATCTGCTCAATAATGTACTGTCATTTTTAAATACATACGACATATTTCAAGCCACAGATGATTACGCCTATCATAACAACCTGTTATTCTTATATTGTAGAGGGATCTAAATGTATTATATCAAAATAAGATTAATGAAAAGAGTAATGCGCATTGATATTAATACGTAACGCGTTTAAATTCGAAGGTATGGTCTTAGCAGCGTCAGTAAGTGCACTGAATTTCATAAAAATGTATGGGAATTGCTCATTAAACTGCCTCTCACATCTCATTCTATAGTACTATTATTGATGTACATCTAATGCCGCAGTTCTTAAGTGTGGTAGTAGCCTAATTAATTACCGTTAAATAAAATAACATTTACATATTTCCCAAACAAATAGTGGTTACATATACTTAAAAACAGAAATGTCACAGATTCCAGAGAAAGAATTACAGTAGTAGAATCTACCACCACACCAATGTACATTACCTAAATAGATTTTTACATACCTTCCTAAATAGATTTTTTTCGGCTCTATGGGTTTCGGATATACACTGGCATTATTCAAGCAGTTGCAGAGGAAAACAGTATGCGTAAATGAACACGCAGACACTCCAGTCATCAAAGGTGTTGGATAACTCATTTACACGTCAGTTTTTCACCACAACGATCAGTCATCAGTTAGCCGTTGTCCTATACTTAATTCTTCCATATAGTTGAACTCTCTTTGTCATTAATGCAAATTCCTCGCACAAAATTCTACTCGGCTGACACTGCTTGGCCACATAGCAATTCATAGCTCACATTTCTTCTGATACATCCCAACTTTCTCATTACGTTCCACACCACACCCTTTTTTAGGCTGTGGCCCTACCATCAAAGCCTTAATCATCCAGCAAAATCACACAATCCATGACACTAAAAATCAATCCCAATTGACCAAGTTAAAATATCCAAATCGGCTTACAGTTGATCCAGTTTCATTCACTATCCACTTTCTATTATCAAACAACGAACAATCAAGCATGATGCCAAATTATTATTTGCTCTCATGATTTATTTACATCAAAGAGTATAAATGCGCAGCGAGGCACACCACAGCAATATGAATACCGTCTTTGGCTATTGAACCGTAAAGACTCTCGGATACTGAAATATAACTGCTACAATCACGTATTACTGATTGGATGCCGTCAAGAAAAAAAATTGCCGATATTCCGGAATCAAATAAAAAATCTCAGAGAGATGGTAGCGCGTCATTGGTAATTTGAATCGATTTTTAAAGCCTCTACCTTCGAAAAATAAAAAGGCGCGGGATAATTCGAGCGAATTCAGACTATTTCCACGGGGCATTTTTTTTCATGCGAGTCGAGCTGTTGAAACAGCTTGACAGGGCTGTGAACATATTGCCAATCCTATTATTTTTTTCTTTCTCAAACGGGTTCTAAACGTTTCTCGCATTTGGCCTCGGATCCTCTAACCATGCATCAATGCGAACGAGAGGCTCTCATCGAGTGCTACGGAGTTTTCCCGACACCGGGAAGCAGAAGGGTAATTTATCCGAAGCGAGGCTATTTTTCAATCGTTCGACGGTGGCTCCGCCAGGCCTAAGTGATGCGTTAAAAAAAGGAACATGCTCCCCGACTTATTTATTGGGGAATATCGATAAAGTCATCTAAAAGGGCCAAATGTTCTCCGATAAAATCGCATCTCTCTGATGATTAGGGCATGAAATATTCAAATCTTACGGATTAGCTTCGAATGTTTTTGATGGCAAGCGGAAGTGTGGAGATATCCAATATACGCATATTTTTTTCCGAATTGATGCGGAAAAACTTTTCAGTTTTCCCTCTCCCATCACTTGGAATTTTATAGAGGATTTTTTCCATCAATCATAATTTCCTACCATTTATAACACAAGATATCACTCACAACACAACTCAACACACTCAGCTTGCTAAATTACGTCATATGAATCACAAACAACGTTATACCATGGAATGCAAAGTCAAATAAAATATGTAAGTGCTGAGGCAAGTTAGTTACAATACACGCTCAATAAGAGCCCAATCAGGAAAGATTAGATGACACATGTAATTATGAATTATGAATATACGTTCAATTGTATCATGCTCTTACTTTTAACCTGTCATTTAGTACGTATTGGGAGTGAAATTAAACAACTAATTGTTATGTCGTCAGAGGCCTCCACTTAAAAAATCAGGAAAATATGCACCATTAATTCTCGAAAATAGTTTAAGGGTTTATGATCATCAAATTCAATCGTGTTCTGGAGTACCATTCCTTTTGTTAACGCCATATGCCAGATTTAACATAGGGTTTAATTAATAAGTACAAGAAGTATACTTTACTGTAGGTCATGAATTACGCTTTGTAAAAGTCTGGAAGACAATGCCGACACTTATAAAAAAGGAAGCGGAAATGGACTGAAAACTGATCATATCACTTTGAATAATAGTTGAGTCAGAGCTCAGCTCTCGTGTGGTTCGGATCGTTCTCTCCGGCTCTCTCCTGTGTTACGGAATGCCCAACTGCAGTGCATGTGTCAAATCTCTCAAGCGGGACCATAAGTCGCTCTCTTGCTTTGAGTGTAAGGCTTATTATCATCCAGAGTGCCTTTCAACATCTGAAGTCGATTTTAAGGTGCTTAGTGACCAACGTAGATCATGGTATTGCAACGCTTGTCGGGCTAAGATCAGCTGAGTCAGTGATGGAGAGCAAACCAGAAAAGCTCCTGAGAACGAGTCCGCAAGTCCTTGTTGGTCTCCTGATCGTGTGAGTGAAATCTTGAAAGATTTATCTATTAGTGTGAATGAAATGCGGATGGATCGGGGTGAAATTCGCAAATCAATATCTCGCTGAGAAGAGTTGGCCGAGAGGTATGCAGTCTATCGAGCTGATTAATGCCTCCCTAGTCAAAATAAATGATTTCCTGAATCATCTTTTAAGTGAAAATATCAGCCTTAAGAAACAACTAAGTGAAACCGAAGCTCGCCTTAATCGTGTTGAGCAAGAGCAACTCCGGAGCGTGAATGAGGTCCATGGGATTCCTTACTCCGAAGGCGAGATAGCTGGGGCTCTGATTTGTCAAGTTGGATTTGCCCTGGGAATTAAAGTGGATACCAGTGAAATTGATTACACCTATCGGGGTGGTTCCAACCGTTCTGCAAACTATCACCCTTCACCTAGACATGCCCCTATTATTGTCCGTTTTTTACGCTCCAGCACTGATGCTGCATTTTTAAACGGTAGGCGCACAAAAAGGGACCGAAACTCAACGACATCGTTGTCGACCGGAACCCCACCAACCCACCTGTCTATATTAATGAATCCTTGACATTCTAAAACCGAAAACTTTACGCAATGGCCAGATGACTAAAAAAAGAAGGTAAAATCAAATACGTGTGGATTCGTAATGGCTGTGTGTTTGCTCGTGTCCGTGATGGTGGTGAACGAAAATCTCTATCCTTGGTGAAACTGACCTTGACACTTTAAAATAAGATACGGCAGCCTGTTCACCACCCACAGGTCTACCCATTGCAGTGAAATCAACATCTCCCTCGTTAACTGTCAATCTTTACTGTGTCATATCGACGAATTCCGGGCCCATTTTTCTTCCAGTGCAAGTGACATAATCTGCTTGACCGAAATGTGGTTAAAACCAAATATTCCTGATAGCATGGTTGAACTTACTGAACACTACTTGCTCAGACATGGTCGGATTGGGAAAGGCGGTGGCGGGGTTGGTGCTTACATTTATCATCGACCGAGTTCGTCGGTGCTGGCGACCTCTTCAGCGACCCATGAATGCCGACCTGAGTTCATGGTACTTGAAGTTCATGGTACAAACTTTTCCAAATTTCTTCTATTTGTTTTTTATAGACCTCCAAATGTTGGGTCCTTGACTGACATTGAACAGGCCTATACAACTTTTAATCCAAACTATAAAAACATTGTAGTTGTAAGTGATTTTAATGCTGATCTGCTACAGGACAGCTATCATTCTTCCTTCATCGGGAATTTCATTTTTAATTATAATCTTTATCTTGCCTCAACCCAGTCAACACATCATACAGAACATAGTCATATTCTTCTGAATCTTTGTATCGTTGATTCCCCTGAAAAAGTTTCTTCATTTTCACAATCCTCTGTGCCCTTTCTCTCCGCACATGACAAAATTTCAATTTCCTACACATTCAATTCCCCTTGCTTTCCAATTCCTAAAATTGTCTACCGTAATCTTAAAAATTTCGATGCAGCCAAGTTTCAGGATGACCTGCCTACTTTTGACTGGAACAACCTATTTAGTTCCTCATCCATCGATTCAAAATTAGAATTCTTTAATCTGAAATACTTAGAGTATATAAATCGTCATGCTCCCCTGCGAACATGCACACCTAGACGACCCTCAGCTGACTGACTGTCAGGCTGACTAATGACATTAAGCAAAAAATGAAGGAGCGCGATGTGTCACGAAGAATTTTCACACGCACAAAAAGCCAGACTGCTTACACTGAATTTATCGTTTTGCGTAATCAGGTGAAGCATCTGGCCATGGAGGCCATGGAGGCCAATGTAACCACCTTTTCCAATTTGACTGAGCCAAACCAGGTCTGGAGGGAACTCAGAAGTCTTGGACTCGTGCAGCGGCGAAATGAGAGTAATTTCTTCTTCCAACACGTAACTCCTCACAACCTACGTAAAACGTCATCTTTCTCTAAATCCAACTCAATTGGGGTCGATGGAATCTCAGTTAAATTTATTAAGGCCTCGTCAACTGTACTTCTACCTGTAATACTTGACGTCTTTAATTTATCCTTGATGTTATCTGAATTTCCGATTATATGGAAATCATCACTTATTACACCAATTCAAAAGGTTAAAAAAAAACAACTACTCCCCGTGAATATTGGCCAGTCTCTATTTTGTGCTCTCTTTCTAAATGCTTAGAAAGGATTGTTTTTCAGCAGGTTACGAATTATCTGAACCAAAACAACTTGCATGATCCATATAAATCTGGATTTCGGAAAAACTTCTCTACGCAAACAGCGCTACTCAAATTAACAGATGGGGTACGTCGAGCAGTTTATAAACGGATGGTCACAATTCTGGTCCTATTTGATTTCACCAATGCTTTTGGTCTGGTTAATCACGGCAAACATCTCCATAAGATGAAAAACCTTAACGTTTCCTGTTCCTCACTTAACTGGGTTTACTCCTATCTAAAAGAACGTCAACAGGCAGTCAAGGATATGAATGGGAATACATCGCAATTGGACCACTATCCATTGCGGGGTCCCGCAAGGCTCCGTTCTTGGTCTTCTCTTATTTTCCTTGTATGTCCTTGATCTGCCTAAGTGTATCATAAATTGTAAATACTTGTTATATGCTGACGACCTACAGATTTATTATCACTGCCATTTGCATGAGCTGAATGATGCAGTTTCCAAAGTGAATCAGGATGTTCAAGCCATCAATTCATGGTCTGTAGACAATAACTTTGAACTTAATCCTAGTAAAACAAAGTCAATGTTACTCGGTACCTCAAAACTACTCAGACATGTTGACTTTATTTTATGCCAAAGATTATTGTTGGTGATGCGGAAATATCATATGCAAACTCTGTTAAAAATCTTGGGGTCACATTGATGCCCAACTTGTCTTGGCAAAACCATGTTCAAGTCATCTGCAATAAGATTAATATGATCCTGTTTCAGCTAAAAATTCATAAAAACCTTTTGCCCTCTCATAACCGCAAGCAACTTGTATCCTAGCTAATATTCCCCCATATTGATTATTGCTGTCTTGTTTATCATGACCTAACTGAAGAGATTAATACCATGATTCAACGGCAATTAAATGTGTGTGTCAGGTTCATTTATGATCTAAAAAAAGATGATCATATATCTTCTTATTTTACTAGATTAGAATGGCTTAAAGTTAAAAGAAGGAGGGAATACATGCTTGCCTCTTCTTTATATAAACTCTTCAAATGTCAACAGCCTGAATATATAATGAAATTTTTTCAGCCTAAGGAGAAAAACCGAAATGTAGCAACCCGAATGTCACCAGACTTTTTAATTGTCCAACTTCATCGAACCACTACATTCAATAAATCTTTTTCTGTTGTAGGGACAAGGATATGGAACAGCTCTCCTGAATTAATCAAAAATTCTAATTCGCTGATGGCTTTCAAAAACATATTGTTTAATAAAATGCCATTGCAGGAGAAAATTTAATTCACCAATATGCTTGTTTTTTGCTTTCTTTGTTGCCATTATTATTTCATTTATTGATTGTACCCATTTTATCTGTGTATATATCTTTGTACTCGAGCTCTAATATTAATGTATACCTTTTGTTTGTTCTTAGTGGACCAAGTGGTCCAAGAACAATAAATATTTCTTTATCTTTATCTTTAATAGTCTTAAGGTAGTCTTTAAAAATATCAAACCGATGCACTGACTTGATACTAAGTGGATAATACTTCCAGTTAAGCATAAAAATGTTTAGAGCGATGGATTCACAGGCACTAGACACATAAACTAATAGTATTTAGGAATGGACAGAGATAGTAACGACAGTAAAAATATTAAACCGAAATATAAAAACTGAAAATTCAAAACTCATCCCAGAGATATATTTTTCACCGCCATTAGGCAAACTATTTACAAACGGAGTGATAGATGTCAGTGCAGGCGTTAATATCCAGCATTCGTAAAACAAAACTTGTCAAAATTGGCACTCTAAAGCCCAGTACAAAACGCGTCGACGAACTACTGCCGATTGCTGAGCTGCAAAACAAACCACTTCACTTTTCACGGAGAGCGTGAGACGGAAGCTATATCACGTCGGAATCTATACGGAACAAAATAGCTCACTCCAAATCAAGTGAGGTATATAGCGCGATAAAAAAATGAAGTTTCTCTCCCTCTCTCCCTTCGACCTGGATAAAACTGTGCGCATCGTGGGATAAACGGTCGCGTCCTTGATATCAGTCGGAAGGAAGAGGATGATGAAATATGGATCAAGGATGCACAATACGGCGGACGATGAAGACGGAAATATTGTCGTCCTTCAAAAACCCATCCGCACCGGGGAACATCCCAGGCGTTGAGCGTTGCCGAGCGCATAACATGCGAATCAATGATTGATGTGTCAGCGACCGCGATATTGAGAGAGGACGGAGGATCATCCGACAGGCGGAAGAAGTCAGGAGCGGGTACAATGCGCCCAGCCAAGCTAGTCAGCCAGTCGCGTTCATGGCTCACCGGTCGGCTACCGCTCGGCTCTACGCCAAGTGGATTCCCTCCTTAAAGGAGAACCACGAGGATAATCCGGGAGAGGTGTCGGAAACGATACTATCCGGCTCCCGGCCTAGGATTAATCGGATAATGCGACATTCGGACAATCAATTACACAAGTCGGTACTCATTGATTATGCAGTCCACAATATGTCGTGCGCGGGCAATAGGAAATGAATGAATAACATGAATAGAATATATTTTATTTTCACGATACTGAGAGCATTTTTAGTTTAAACGTATTTCTGGGCGGTCCGATTGGATTAATATAATAGTAAGACGCCATAGGGAGCTAGAAAAACAGAGACACAAAACACAGTGACAGAAAAAAAATAAGTTGAAGGAGAACATTTACAACTCAGAGAAATACGAATACGAAATAATCACTCGTTGAGACCACCTTATTGCTTTGTTCGGAACTAGTGTGCATGTAAAGAATTCTTCCAATGAAAACAATCTACTCCACAGCTCCCTCTATGATTTGCTACCACTATAAACTGTAATGATATTTGAGCCAAGGATTAAACCAACTCTTTCTACATTTAACATTCTTCTCAAACTGTCAAAGCTTCCCTATATATGATGACTGGTGAATTGGTCTTAGTCATCAATCACCAACTCAAAAGGATATGGCTAAATTGCCGTCAACAAACACCCCTTCAATTAACATGAATTGAGCGAATAAACATGAAGCTTTTTCACACTAGTCTTCCTCAATTGTTGTATTTCATCTTCTCCGATTTCATTTGATGCTTTCCGGGGTAAATCGGCCTGTATAAAAAGTAACGGCAAAGCAAGTCTAACGCAGAACTTAGTGGAAATCGCCAGTTGAACAGGACACAAAGGAAAGTATGCGCGGGAAAGGATCTGTTTCTTTCACAGCGTACGACGAAAGTGAATATTTACCACTAAGTTCAGTGGCACCCACTACTAGAGGAGTTTGGTTTCGATTTAATAGTGCGAGTCGGGGTACAGAGCGCGGACAAGCGAAACGATGCGATAGCCAAAACCTAGCCCCCTAGAAAACGCTTTGTAACTATTTCGTTAGTTGAATACAGCTCTCTACGACACCAGAAACATCAATGCCATGTCCTTTATAGGTGGAAATTTCACCGTAAAATATCACGGAATAAGTTTCCCTTGACGAATACAATCGATTTCTCAGCAAAATAACTTTAAAAGATTTATACATTGAATTCTGCCTACGCGGCCAACTCTCTTAAGCTGCCACCCATCTAAGCGGCCATATTTGGGGAACGGAATGAATACCCCATCCATATCAGCAATGTAAATTTTACCTCCCTTCAGCATTTACCTCCTTAAGCGGCCATTATGGTCTCATGGGTCCGACGGTGGCTGCTGAGTGCAGGTATCTCCGAAGGCTGTTTGACAAATGCGGGATACTTCGATGGGATAGACATGTCCAAAATCAGGCAAGACATTTATTATACTCCATGAACACGGTTTCCCTTAATTCTAAAACTATATTCCATTATTTAAAAAATCCGATTAAAAAATATCAAAATGGTTACCCAAGTGGATCAGCAAATTTTTCCCCGGAAAAAATGGAAAAGTGGGTCAGCAAATTTTTCCCCGCATGTCCCGGTATCTATATGCATTGCTAACGCTAGAATGAATGAACCAATGATGTGATCTCGTACGTAATAGACCTTAAAAGTGCGATATTTTCGATCCTGTGTCTCATTCACTTAACTATACACAGCACGAACTTCGAAGCACTAGAAGATTTCCGGTACGAAAAGGCACTCCACTTTTAAAGGTACGTAATTCTAAATTCCAATTTAGTTTTGGACTGGTGAACTTTACTTTTGAATGGTGCTTGGGCGATGAATAATTACCGCCGATCGCTTTACTCCATTGATCCGTTATCAGAAGGAATGCAAACCATATGGCGTCACACAATTCGTTGACGTCACGGACTCGTATGGAGTTTTGTTTCCCGGGTAAATTTCCACACGGGAGGAGTGATGTTTCTAATAACATTACGATAAAATAACATTGCTCAATTTAACATGCTAATTGGGTAGCCATGAGTCTTCCAATAAGCAAATTCTAATCCCTTGGCAACTTGCTTTTATAGAGTGCGGTGTTGGAAATGATTTCCTACTTGGCGTAGAACCGAGAACACGAAGCGTTTATTTGGCAAGAGCGCTCTTCATTTACCCCTAACAGTCAACTGAGAGTGGAGCACATTAATGCTCACACTTAATATTTTCAGGAAGGTTACAATGTTGTGGGGAGAAAAAAAGTTTTGCGCAATTTCCTCTGACCCTATGAGCTTCAAAACTTAGTGAACTCAATCAGAACGCATGAACTTCCTCTCCAATACCAGATCCGAAACGAACTGTCGAAAGTTGATGGCAACGATACAACGAGAGATGGTTTGGACTGATCCTCTAATTGTTAATGAGTTCACTCATTCTAGAGCTGAAATGAAATGTAAAGCTACAAATGATCATGTTACTTTCATATTACAATGCGTCTCTACATCCCAGTCTCTTAATGAGGTACAAAATAATGTCAGGTGGAAAATAATCTCATCCACTGATGTCATTGAACGAAATGGCCGATTAAATTTTAAAACCACTCCCCCATACCACTCTTTGACCGTCCCCACCTCTATCATTACCGAAATATTAAATATCATTTAATACATTCCCTCTACAACTCACCTCTTTCAAATTATATGTTAATGCAAAGATTATTCGCAACGTGAAATTTTTGTACCTAATCCATTAGTGCCCAAATGATTATTTTTTAAGAACTGAACTTTCTTTGGCCTCAATTATCTTGTTAAAATCCATTAGAGAACATACTATTTATAAAAATAGAACATATATATTTATACTATATAAAACATTTATAGTATTACAAGGCTACATTAATGGAATTTTCGCCAGGTATTTTAGGTGCATACAGGAAAATATTCAGGCCAATTCTCGTGAAATTTAATAAAACTCTCTGGCTGTAATGAAATATCAGTTTTTTGCACAAATTGACTTTCATTTGACAAAATTCGTAATCTGTCAAACATTTTACCATTTAACAACCCATGCGATCTTTCTTAATAACTTTACTTCCGGTTTTAGAGTGTTCAAAACCACGTCCAGTAGATCACTAGCCGACATTGCTCATCTAGAAAGGATCACATTCTTTTTTGAAACCACAAGTAATCAATTGCACTGTATATGAGCGTGTTTGTCAACCACCGCTCAATACAGGATATGCCAACAGTTCAAGAAAAAATAGTATCCGCGACATTTGTTCTGATTTTCACCATGTACCTGGGCAAAAATATGTCACACAGGTTTACATCACCCACGAATCTATTTCATTCTGCAATTGGTAGAGGAATGGGAGCAGTCTGAACCTTATTCACTGAATAATTGTTGACCACCTAATTTATTCCCCGTGTTTTATTTTTATAAACGGCAAAACTGCATTGTCGTTTCACCAAGTTACCTGTAAATCACCATCGGATACTTCGTCAGTCGTTTATCAGGCTTTTTTGTTTCATTTTTTTCTGATCTCCCATAAGCATAATATCCTACTCGATTATTTGGTGGTGGTCCTGTTCCTGATATTCACATGCCTATCTGCCACAAAGCAGATATATATATATATATATATATATATATATATATATATATCTGCTCCTATATACCCTATTCTATATATATATATATAGAATAGGGTATGAATGTATAACCTAGAGCCCTTTTAGCGGTAGCTCTTATCCAGTATGCCTAATCATAAAACGCAACCCCGCCCTTGGTCTGCGTCGTGCACTTGGGAATCTAGTACAATTATACGGCCAATTGAATCAGCCAGACACTAATTTGTGTACACGAGTCGAACAACTTTAAATGTAAGAGTAGCATAGTACCATGCTGACCATTTTCTAGTTTAATCTAAATAGTTTTAAGCAGTTTAAATTTCAAGACTACAAATTTACACTCCTAATTTAATAAGTAATTTAAGTGTTAAGTGTATTTAATACAGTCCATCGGAAAGCCAGTCCAAGCGGAAACATCAAGCGTTGAGATCTCTGTCATTTACACGGAGAATATCGTAAAAACTGTTATAATTAGTAGGTTTTTAATAAATGTCTTGTTTGAGTTATTTAATACATTAAATTCTGACGTAAATCTTTCAAGGTATCCAATGGTTATCAATGGCTTTCAAGGTGTCAAATGTCCTTGAGTTAATGCCAAGAATAACACCGCTGAGTGCCCACGAACAACTATAGTTGCATCAATAGTTTAGCGATCAATAAAGAAAAAATAAAATGTAAAACATTATGGGATATTTTGATGAGAAAGATAAAATTACCGACCATTTTGGTGTATGTAAATCAAATATACGCTCAGTAGAGCAGATGGTACACACTTCCGAGCAACAAATGGACAGAAGCACAACTGACCTCTGTAGACGCTGTCAGGCACAAGGTGCCGGAGCAACAATTACCTCTTTAGTCAGAAACTTCCAAAAAAATATTTCGAAGGTAGAAGACGGGACGACGCTCGAAAATACCTCACGTAGGACAGTTTCAAGAGTTTTCTTGAAGGAAGAGGAAATTTTTATTCAAAAAGCAAAGAATGGTTCTCGTGGGCTTTAATGGCGAAGCAAAGACGAGAAAAGCGCATTTATTATACAATCAGAGTTCCAGGGGACAGTACGCAGTTTTTCACTCCACTGAATTTTCAACATGATGGTCCATTTCATCTTAACTCGCCCATCAAAGATCAGTCAAATACCTGATTCAGATCACCTGATATCACTCCATTTGTTTCACCTTCAGGAGAACAACAATATTTTTACAGGCTATATTTTTCAAGGGGGGGGGGCTGAAATCCTCCGCGCTAAATGGCTTTCACAGAGCTAATTTCCTCCAACTCAATTTTAAAACATTCTGAAACCAACTCATTCAAGTGGTGCAACGTCTTTGCTTTCTCCGCGATATCCGATCCAAAATTCGACACCGTACGTTCAATCTGTACCGGAGTTTTTCGACTCGTCGATGGCGAAACTAAAGAGAGGAGCGCGATTAGAGAAATTCGATAGCGAGCCAATCCCGTTTCGCAAACGCAGAGAGGCGTTGCGGGAGCTTGAATATTTTAAGAGTCGGAGATATCGTGTTATTTCCGGCGAAAATTCGAGCTGGTTCATTTCCAACACGGATTGATCCCAAACAAAAATGACATTAACGCATTACTTTCATTGGGAGGAAAGCTGAGGTTTGACGCTAACGATAGTGGAAGCGAAAGCTGGATTTCCTGCACTAAAAGCTCGCAAATATGTGGCAACGTGGATGAGGATGAATTTCAGTCATGAGCTACAGCACACATGACTTTCTTCGATACACTGCAAAATCGGGCATAATTCTGCCTATTGAAAATTCTAACTTATTGCTAAAAAATAAATATTAATTTGAAAATAATTAAATGCTCCTATGGATTTAAAACTATATGCAAAGGGAATAACTAAACGATAGCACACTATTTTCCTCACGTTGACATGTTACATATAATATCTTTAGATACGCAATGCTGGTTTACAGGTGACCATGAACAAAGCAATAATTGCTATATCTTATAGGTGCATTCATAACAATTTTATGGCAAATTATCATGAAATTTTTTAAAAACTCAGTGGTTGAAATGAAATATAATTTTTTTCACAGATAGACTTTTAATAAGAAAATTCGTATTCATACAAAAATTTTTACATTAAAGGACCCATGCGTTCTTCATATCTGGGGCATGGTGGCGTTTTATTATTAGACTAGGCGAATAAGAGGTATCGGAAAAAGGGCTCTAGGTTATACCTTGATAACCTATTCTATATATGTCTGCTATGTGGTTGATAGGCATGTAAGTGGGAGGGACAATGCCCACCACTAAAAATTGGGCAACCATATAAGTAATATAATAGACTACAATTACATTACGCTAATGGGAGAGCAGAAAAAATAAAACAAAAAGTCATGATGAACGACTGACAAAGTGGCCATTTACTGTTATCTTGCAGGAACGACAATTTAGTTTTGCCATTGAAGAACAAATAAATAAGAGGAAGAAATTAGGTGGTCAAAGATTAATCGTTAAAAGGAATTCAGCCTGCATCCAATCCTCTACAAAGAGCAAAATGTGGTATATAAATTATAAAGTTTAATATAAAAAGTAAAAATTTAATGACAATTTTAAGATGAACATCTTTCTTTGTGGAATATTTCCATGGTTGAAGTAACACAAGTTTTTTTGTGTTCTTACTTATTTCTTGTTTTTGTATTTTCTACTGATTTATTATACTAAACACTACCGTTTTCGGATGTAGCCCTTTTATCAGGAGCGTTAAATGGGTAGTGTACAATATATATTATATTAGTGAAAAACATCAAGGGTGTTTAAGCGGTGGAGTACCATATATATTATAATGTATAAATTAATGTATATGTATATATTAAATCAGGACAAAAAAACAAAGCTGAATATTTATCACAACCTTCAGTCTTCGTTTTTTATTAAAATGGATCCTGTTCACAAATGTAGGCCTGATGTGAATTTTTTCACAGTTCAATTTGAAAAAACAGAAGATTTTGGAGTAAAGCAAAAGGCAGATAACACTGCAACTAAACCTTGATGCCTTGCTAAATGTATGGATAAGAAATCTGACAAATTACAATTATTTTCTCATTACATTGTCGCTACAATATTATAAAATGAGACACCTATCGAAGTTAAAACATAAAACGCACATTGACGATTAATACAAAGAATGTACTGACATGATTGTGGATTTCAAGTTATTAATAACAGCGAATGAAAGGTAAGTTTCCGAATCCAAGCATACGCTATATAACAGTTTGGGAGAATCTTACGGCTTTCTCAAAGACCCTAGTTTATACCTTATGGACAAAATATTTTTGCAATGACAGCACGAGGCGGTACACTAGTCACCGTTAAAAGTTAAGTCGGGAATGGTAATTACAGGCTTAAAGCCAGCAAAAACAATTTTAATTTGCCTTTGATGGTAGAGGATGATATACATTATTTTGCAAAACCTCTTTTAAATAAACATTTATGTCTATAAAGCTCACTCTCAAACTCTATTCATATCCGCATGAGACACAAAAAGTACATTAAACACCGACCACTTTTCCAAGGCGAAATTAATTGCAACACTTTTAGTGCCTATAGCTACTATCTATAAGAACGATCTAAAGCTAAGGAATCAAAATATCTTTCTTCTCATGCTCTGTTGCACAGCTCGTGATGTGCGTGTTTGACAAAATTGTAATTCAACATGATTTCTATGAATACACTCAAATATTTGAAAGGGAAAAACGATTTAAAGGGTGCATTGATACAATCTTTTTAAAGTTCACAGTTAGGCAAAGCGGAAACTGTAACTCTACAAAAACGACAATTGAAAAAAAGAAATGAGAGCAGATAAAAGCAACTACCATTTCATTACGTCACGCCATGAACAAAGAGAAACAATAAAGATTTCACAGCGCAAAAAAAATAAAAAAACATTCGGCTAATTTATCGCTCCACGGCTGTGACACCTCTGAGCGTTTCCCCGCGGAAATAACATGTGTTTCCCTGATAGAACACGTACCTATGCGGAGCACTCAAGAGACAACGGCATGTGAACAAATTCCTCGGTTATAAATGATGAGGTGACGAAAATCAATTTCCGAGTCAGACAACAGCGATTCCATGAGAATTTCACGGCGACTAATGACTCCGCATGTGTGCTCAAGTTATCAGTCATGAAACACAAGACTGCAATTACAACGGACTTTCTCCTTACCGAACACCTCTTCCATCGGACAGCCGTAAATTTCGATGAAAAATATTGGCCTCGTTTGTTTTACGCCAACTGCTTCATACTTTCACCAAAGGGAATTATGGAGGCTTTAAAAACCACGCGATTTGCTATTAGGTTCAATGAAAGAGCAATATTTTCGAGAAGAGGAGCACTCAAAAAGCAAGGGTTTTTCGAGATCTCTCTCTCGTTCCAACAGTGGCACGTCGCTTTCGAAATTTGGTAAAAAGATTTTTTTTCTCCCTCGTGTTTGATTAAGAACAAGTGGTCAGTCACAAAGCTAAACGAATCGACGCAGCAAAGCTGTATGAATAATTGGGCTCTTGGATACTTTAGCACGTGTTTCAACTTCCGTACGGAACGAACAAATGGGCACATCAATAGTGAGCTTCATTACAGATAGAGAAAACATACAATTTCCTCATGCATGAAACAGAATCGCTGCATGGATGAAAACATGATCGTCCAGCCTAATGCCCACAAACTCGAGTCACTAAAGACAGAACAATTAAATATAAATAATGTAGTCACCTCGAATCAAAATACGTTTAATTCTCTTAGTGATCACTGGTTTCCATCGCAGGGTAATTCCAAAAAAACATGCAAAAAATAAATTAGTAAATGATCGAACACCAACATTCGGTATGGCATCACTTCACACAGCACGTTTTGAAGGACAATCCAGTTAAATAATATAAAATGATGAATAAATAAATTTCCTCGCTGTTCATAAAGCAGCTATGCTTGAAAAAAACTTAATCAAAGCATAAAAAAATAAAGATTTTTTCCCATTCAGGATTGTAAAATTATATTTGTCCTTTCAATGAGAATGAGCAGGATTGAAAACTGAAGGAAATATTCGAATTAAGATTTCAGGCTATCCAGGCGAATACTTTGGATGCAGAGCTTCCGGGTTTCCAACTAATGTATACTTAATGCACAAAGTATATATAAGAGACTCCTGGCCAAAATATTCACTTGGAGAACGACGGTATTTCTCAAAATTGCAAATAAAGTCATTCGACGTATTCATAAATCACCAAGAAACCATGTACCTTCTAGACACCACCGGGGACCTTGGCGAATGAGTAACTTAACGGAAATACTCGTGAAAACATATCCAAGCTTTGTACGCATTTAAAAATGTTAAGAAAACTAAAACAAGGAGTTATATTTAATTTGCCATTAGAGTACGGTTTTAAATATATGTATGTAATAATAATGTATATAATCAATGTATGCGATGTATCATTTTTATGCTTTAACACATTTTTGTAAAAGAACGTGCCATTTTGGGCGAGAGATTATAAAACTTGCAGAAATACTGCAGACAGCTGCTGAAACAGTACTTAGCAGGAAATGCAGGTATAGGACATGCGGTGATATTCTTCAGCAGCCACACACTTTTGGGTCGAAATTTAAGCCTCTAAATCAGTGCGTGCATTCATTTTTAAGGCCGGAGTAACTTAGCAGCCAGAAAAAAGAGCCATCGCCGTGCGTGCATATCGCAGGTGCAGACATTTCGCAACGCGTTGAAATATTAATGTGCCATAAATGAAGTAAAAAGGGGAAAAAATGTACACGCTGCATAAAAAATGATACGAGCGGTGGGAAACGAGGGTAAAAATTGTATCCATGTGTGTTGTGTGTGGAACGCGTTTGATAGGCCACTGTGCGGAAATGAGAAAACAGGGAAGGAAAAACCGCTTCCTGCCATGTCCTAAAAATTCCTGCGCATCAGCTTTAGAAAGCATGGTGGCTCGCAAACAATACCGTTGTACGAAGTACTTTTTCCCCCATTAACATTGATGAGTTTCCCATTTTTCCTTTCCACTATAAGAGGGTAAAGGTGTGAAAATTCCAGCGTAGACAGTACATTTTGCGTATTCTGCAAGGTATCAAGTATCTATTAATCAAAGAAAGACGATGCTAAAACGAATAATATTTGTTTCGCTGAAAAACCACAAAAAGATAAAAAATAACATTGTGAGCAAGCATATCATAAAATACTTTTCGACGTCACGATTGAAATGTATGCCACCACAGCAGATTCGATACTACTGACAAGGAAATAGCTTCCGCCTCGATAAACAATAAATGTCACCAATGAGACCTGGAAAACGTGACTTCTTGAATTTATCGGCTAGACTACCTGGGGTTTAAGAGTGGAAAATTAACGTTCATTTCGACAAGTTCAAGCAAATCAAACACCGATCGTTCCGTCACTCACAACACGTATAGTATTAAATTCGGCGAGACCTAATTATCCACTAAATCGCCAACCATTAAAACGTTATAATCATTACAATAATTGAAAGATTTTAATATGAGAGCTGCTTAAGGAGTTTTCAAATAGGTCTGAGAACAGACCTTGAAGAACATTATGTTACGATTTATATTACAAGAGATTGAATCGAATTTACACGCGAGGATAATCATGGCAGCGATATGTAGCAGGTAGGACAACGTAACATACAGGAATGATCCTAATAAGAAAAGTTCCAAACTAAAGCCAACTTAAATAGTTCAAATAGAGAAAAGGATTCCAAACAAAAGAACAGAAAAACGACCTAATTTTAAATGCTTACGCTCAGGCCTCTATACATAAAATATTAATAATAATTAATGATAGTACGAAATAAGAAATCAAAAACTTGATAATATACATAATTAGCGCTGGAGACATAAAAGCTCTAATAGTTTCACTGATCTCGACAAATGATTTAAAGATTGATTACCAATTGCCTTAATACAGCTAGCAACAGCGATCGGCTTAACTCGACCATTGAGGATTTGGTTGGGTAGGAAATACGAGTCGTCTTTTATGTGCACCGAAAGCTCATGCAGCCAGCTGACGAAATGAAATTGCGTCATTAAAGGTTAGAAATCGCAGTTTTGATTGCATTTTCATCCATATCAGAGTCCAAAGCAAAAACAATTAAATAAAAAATATGAAAGTGTAATGCGAAGAATCTCACAGTTGAAGTGATAACGATGTCTACGAAGGCTGTTTTTAGAAAGAAGGTTGGCCATCATTTACCTTAAAGAATAGATTCAATAGATTAGGTTCTACTCACCGGCACTTTCCTCCGTTGTCGCACTGCGACAGATTCTTTGACGGGTCGCACAAACTGCTGTACTCGCACTGCTCGCCGAAGTAACCATCGAAACACGCGCAGTAATAAGACCTGGAAGATATAAAACGTTAAAATAAAATCTTTAAAACACAAATCAATGATTGAAAAACGACAGGAATCTGTGTGCACAGAACGTTCCAATAAATGTTCTTATGTTTTAAACTGATGTGAAGTCCGTGAATATGACAAGTATGCAAGCTTTTTCAACAGAACTACTACACATAAATTTTGAGAATATACAGGGTCCGGCACAAAGGACGGACGGTTTTTAATAAATCACAAAATCGGTAATTTTTACTCAAAAACCAATTTATTGACGGATTCGGGTTTACAATGAAATAGCATTTGTCACAATTGACGATGCATTGCTGGAGGCGTTCTTGAAAGTTCGCGTAGACTCTCTCCAACATCGTTCTCTGAACCTGGGCGACTTCCACGCGAATTGCCTCCTTCAAATCGTCCAGAGTTCGGGGCTTGTGCTCGTATACACGAGCCTTGAGGTGTCCCCATAGGAAAAAATCGCAGATGGATAAATCTGGAGACCGAGGAGGCCAATGAACATCACCAAACCTGGAAATAAGGCGACCACGGCGACGGTCACCATATGACTGATGTGATTTTCCACACTTAATTGTGACAAATGCTATTTCATTGTAAACCCGAATCCGTCAATAAATTTGTTTTTGAGTAAAAATTACCGATTTTGTGATTTTTTAAAAACCGTCCGTCCTTTGTGCCGGACCCTGTCTAATGAAAAATATTAACACACTACCAAAACAACTCAATGCCCGAAGAAACATATCTTTAAATGCGATACATTGGTAATGAGTTCATAACAACCTAGTATCTCCGACGACTTATTCAGAAGAAAAAAATAATTCAAATATTAAACGCAGTTATATGCTTGTTTTCATAAGTTCAAGGGCAAACAATTGTTACTTACGTATTTGAGCTTTTAAGTGTGCGTCATGAAAATAAATCTATGAGGCCTAACGAAAATCATTTTTATCACATTATAATCTCATGAAAATGCTTTCGGAACACCACTGATTACCTAATACCAAAAGATTCGAATTATAATTAAAATTCTACAGATATCCTTCTTTCGACTAGTTTTTCAGTGTTAAGTAACCCATACATCTACAGGTAATTAGAAATAAAATAACTTAAGTCTATTACTCTATCTCATTTCTGCGTTATTATGCACTTATTATATCCATCACACCAAAAAACATGCAATCATGAGGGTTTTTATTAGTGATGTGCCCTAAGTTATTCTTCATTATTGCGTGAATCAGCTTGTTTTCCTCGAAGTGAAGCTGATGTGTTTGGTTACGTTCCTCATTTAATTAGTGTGCCCAAATTTTCAGTGATTATAGTTTTTTTGCCATTGCATTTTTTTACACAATACATTATTAGATCATCATCCTAAAAATAAACAGTATATAAACGAACGAAATACAAAAGATAAGCGCAAAATGGCCTAGTTCATTAGACGTATCACATTGTAGTATTTACCGTTACATGGCGTTCATGTCTC
The DNA here is from genome assembly GCA_963169105.1 of Ceriagrion tenellum. NCBI lineage: Eukaryota > Metazoa > Arthropoda > Insecta > Odonata > Coenagrionidae > Ceriagrion > Ceriagrion tenellum. Next base: position 100,007,926 of record OY720643.1, read on the forward strand.
GCCAACATTTTTCTTTAATAGTGGATGGACTTGTGCTAATCCTTCGCAGTTAACAATGAAGGTTATATAATCCAACAACAAAACTTCATGCATCTGATTAACCCATTTCCCGCGCTGCGAGTCCGTACCGAAGCATCAATACTTCCTATTGCAACCAACTGAGTATAGCCTGGGAGTTCACCGCATAACTTGTCCACAGTTTTTTTTATTTTAACAATGAAAAAAATAACTTTTGTCACTACCTTAACCAATGATCCAGAGATCTACAGGTTCCTTATTTCCAACAATTTCCCCCGAATGCAACCAAACACAAAATACTAATAAATGTTTTACAAATTTCTCACGATGCCGTGAGTCGGCGTAAAATTTCATATAAGAAAAACCGTATAAAAGATCAAGTATTTTGATTTCAACTGCAAATGCTACAACCTATTTTAAAGTGAACCCCGATCGAGGACAGTCCGTACGTGGTAACTTACTTGTTTAGAAACATCGTGTATAAAATGTTTATTGAAATGAGTGACGAAGAATTTTTCATGAATATAATATCAGTAAACCTGTTACTTCCATTATGGTAGGAGACACAAGACGGATGAGAGATAAAGGCATCAGAGATCCTACGAGCTATTGTCACTCGATGCATAATTAGCAAAGCGATAAAAGTTATATATCGTGCAATTCATCCCCAGCTCATGGATAAGATAAGTTTGATGACCAGTTACTGGCTTCAATAAAGACAGTTTAGGCAAAACTTTGCATTAAAATGGAGGATTTAGATGTAAGAATTACGACTGAAAAGTGATAATAATTGGAAAGCTAGATAAACGTTATTCCGAAACGTAACCAAAAGACGTCATATACAAGAATTGTCATATTGTCAATGAATGGCATTGGTTTATTACGAAACTTTTGAATAAAATTTTATCATTAGGAAAACAAACATTTAGAAAGACTGGTCTCGAGTAATTGAGCAATCCCTGCAGAGGGTCTTTTGTCCGAGAGACTTTCACTTCATCAGCATTACAAATTTCTACCGGGGCGCTGAAGCAGGTCACTTGTTGGCATTTAAACGTCACATACTGATGAAAGAAGACCAAGCCATGCATTAAAAGTAAAGAAACCGAATAAGGTGAAGGCTTTCTCTCAACGAGTTAAATATAACACATATTATTTAAACAAACACTGCCTTAAGAAAGGCTAAAATGCTATCTTCTTTATAACTTTGTATCGTAACTCAAGTAACCACCTAAATTGCATTCCTAAGGCTGCAAACTAGGCTATATGTTCACCTTTATAACTGATTTGGTAATTTCTTTCAAGGAGAAACTTACGTGCAATCAGCTGTTAAGATTACAAAACTAAGGAATTTGAATTTTTAATTATTTTGCAAGGATTATCTCGGAGCTTGCTAATAGGATACCAAGCTGGTGAACTTACGAATATGACCACAGGCATTTAAGTCTCTCAATAAAAACATGATAAAAATAGGAAAAAGTCAAATAAAAATATGATCACGCCCAAGGACTCTTTAATGCACGAATAAAATTGAAAAAAAAGAGATGGTGTACCAAGGTATTATCAGAAAGTCCTTGTTTTTATAACAATTGCCGAGAATTTCAGATAAATAGTGAAATAACACAGTTTTCACCACCTCAGCTAACATTGAGTTACAACAGCAACCATTATAGCCATTATAGCAAAAGTTAACGATAAACTTAGCACGAGCAAAGCACCACACAACACTTCGTAAGAATTCAAGGTGATAGACATATGATATAGGACACAACAACAATAGTTACGGAAAAGCTACGATATACAAAGCTACGAAAAGAGACGAGTGGGTGACACGTCCGAGTGCCTTTACAGCAGCGCCGGTCTCCGCCAGCACGCTTTTGAGGCCCACGGCAAAAGATCTCGGCTCTCTCTCTCTCGCTCTCTCTGGACGCGGGAATACTGCGGAGCTGTCTAAAATCTACGCGGCTGCATCTTTTGTGCAGAGTATTGCTATTATTCCAGGAAAAGGACGCGACCGTAGTGCCACTGGGGAATACTAGGGGAAAATGGTAAGAGGCAGCGCGGAGAAAACGTCAAAAATATTTCACGACACATTCACCGCGAGCATCGAGTTTAGCTTCCTGCAATCCAGAAATAACCTCGTGATATAAATTTTTAAAACAAAATGAATTTTCTGACTTTTATTCCTAAGGGTTTTTCAATTCCGAAAATTACTATTTTTATTCAGTTTTTAACATACTATAAACTAAAGGAAGAAGGTAAATAACGGTGACAAGGTAGTAGAAAAATAGGTATTAATATTTAATTCTGAAATCTGCAAATTGATATATGGAATGACTTGACGATATAATGTAGACCAATAAACGACGAAGGCATCACATTGTTATAAAGTCGCCTTCAATTCCTCGATCGAATTCAGGAATCCGCGGTCTTCTCTTGAAATTCCTTCGTATTCAACATTTATAGCTATCAACTGTGAAAAGATGCTGTGGTGCGGTAGGCAATGTGGCATGGCTAAGGATCATTATTTACCTAGAAAAATTTCAAGTTATTTTCTGTTTACCTTAATATTCTGCCTGAAACCAATAAGGGAAGGACAAATGAGTAGCCTACGAGGACCAATGAAATAATACGAATAAATTATCAATTCAAAGAAAGGATTTACGTATCAATGAAATTATTTGTAAAATAGAATATCAAAGCAGGTCCTTGATGGCAGAATGATAGGCGTAAGAGGAAATGATGGCTGAACGTGGCGAATGCAAATTATTAAATGGGAAATATTAAAAGCCTCTAGGATAAATGAGAGTGTACAAATAAATCCATCAAATTAATTGAAGCCAAAGAGGCAAGCAAAGGTGAAAGGCGTGACGGAGAAAACTACTGAGAAGAGTCCAGTGTTCTTAGAAATAACCCGGACAGAAATAACCAAGTTCTTTGATAACCGCGAAAGGGAATCGGTTGATAAATTATGTATGCATGTACGTGAAAACGATCTCCACTTAATGAAGACAACTCCGCCAGGGAAAGAACGAGTAAACAAACCACAACCTCCACAAACATGAAAGGAACCACGTCCAGAGGACTATATGACATGCGTTACGAGACGGAGTTCAATCAAACAAACGACTGTGCGTTACTACAGCGGGTTATTAACGTTAAGGAAATATTAATTAAGATTTTCCGTTGCATGAGGGAAACATGAAGAATGTTACACGAGAGAGGGATACAAAACGAGGAAGTAAAAAATCAGGATGACCATTATGGCAGGAAATTCAAACGAAGAGTGGGTGAACACCACAGGGCTCTATATGTTATGAAAATAGCCTAAATGAATGTTTTGAGAGTAAACTTATTAAGAAAATAGTAATTTTTTCGCTAAAGAACTTAGCTTGCTTACCAACATTTTCCATGGTAATTAGAATTTTTTAAATCATAGCCTAGGATATTCCCCCAAATTATCGTAAATTGTGCCTAATAATAATATACGATACTAAAAAGGAAGACAAAGACTTTCACTCCGATTCATAGGTACTCACCATAACACATTTACATTTTTCGGAGCAAAGATATCTCCTTCATTATTATTTGAATTTGGCCCGCAATTTGACATTAATTAACAGAAATAACAACTTGAATTTAGAACATGGAAAGGTATATAATTATACGCCACAAGGGATTTTGGGCTGATTAAGGAGTAAATTTCTCAAAGGACAGGAGTAAATTTCTCATATCTAGCCATAGTAACCGCACCTTTAAATAAAAGGAACTTAACGAACCAATCTTTATCTAATTGGACTGTGAATTGATAACATACTTAAGCCTATTTTGCGGATTCCCAAATACTTTTGTCAGCTGAGTTCCAATTCACTCAGTTAACTTTAGCTGCAATTATTAGAAAATGTAATAAATGCAACAAAAGCAATAAAATATACATAATATTACATATTGAACACTAATAATGGCAAACAACCAGATGTAAATGATGAAGTCTACATTACACGGGCAACAGTTTTAGAGCCAAATTGAGAGAACGCTGATGGTTATTTCATTTCAATTGCGTCCGGAATAGAAAAATACGTCTATGTTGCACGAAAATCCTCAGAAAATATATAATTTACTAAAACAGATATAAATTATGCTCGGCGCCAAATTCTTATTAGCTGATTTTTGTGATACATCTATTACATCAAGGTTAAATCAAGGGTTTTTCAATAGGGGAGAATCCCATCTTCACCCTGGTGGGAATTTTTGGGAGTGCAGGGGAGGGTAGAGCTCAGCTTTCAGGAAAGTTTGATGGAGGTTAGTAAAAAAATGTAACGTAATTATGATTAGTTATAATTACGTTACCAAAGAGTACAAGAGCAACTAGAACACAAAATTGGCGAGTACCAGGCAGGCTTTTGCCCTGGTCGTTCGTGTACAGAACAAATCTTCAACCTGAAAGCAATACTGAAATACAAAGCAATTAGAAATGCCCCGATCATATGCACGTTTGTCGACTTCAAGAAGGCGTACAATTCTATCGACCGACAACCTTTGTTCAATATTTTAGAAAAACAGGGACTCGATGCGAAAACACTGCAATTGATCAAACAGACACTGACAGATACAATCTCGAAAGTAAAATTTATGGATGATATTTCTGAACCTTTCCAGATCAAAACTGGAGTACGCCAAGGAGATGGGCTATCTCCACTCCTCTTCAACTTAGTCCTGAACAGAGTCATCAAGGAGTGGGAGAAAGAACTGAAAAACCAAGGATATTGGAAACCAACACGATTCGGACGACCCAAAGATGACGTAGAAATTTCATGCCAGCTTTCGCTGATGATATAGCCATACTCGCAGATATTAAATTAACAGCAGCCAAACAGATAGAAGTTCTCAAGGAATGTGCAGAGAAAGTCAGCCTACAGATCTCTTTCGAAAAGACCGAATTATTCTGCTCAAAATTAGACATCGAAGTATTGAACACAAAATACGGCATACGGCAAGATAAATTGAGTCACACATTTTAGATATCTGGGCGAGATACTTGAACCCACAGGAAGAGAGAAGATAGTACAGAAGACTCGATTACAGAAAATGAAGAGGGCACATGATAAGATATACAATTTCTATAACAAGAAATGCATTTCCATAAGCACAAAGATCAGGCACTACAACACTGTAATCAAGCCAGAGGTTCTACATTCAAGCGCAACTCTTAGGCCTCATATAAAAAGAGATATGGAGAACATACTTAAGGAAGAGCGAAAAATCATGAGGCAAATTCTCGGCCCAAAATTAACAGAAGGGTATAGGCTGCACTCCAGGAAAACTACGGAGATGATGTCCAACCTAGCGGCGGATATCAGAAAAAGAAGACTGCAATATTTCGGACATATCATTAGACTCCCACCGACAAGACTCATCAAAAAGGTCATCACATATTTAAAACGTGTCAAATCAATAATACCATGGTTGTTACAAGTCAGAGGTGATCTAGAAATAGTAAAAATAGACCCTTAGGAAATTGAAAACAGAATCACCTACAGAAATAAGATACACCAGTGGAACGTAATTCCAGAGAACGAAGTCCCAAAGAAACCAGGGACAAAGTGGACGGAAAAGAGAAAGAGAATCCACGGAGAAAGAATGAGAGAAGTGTGTAAGATAAGAAAGAATCTTCGAAATGAGTCATGATGATTTACGTGATCCAATAAAAAAGGGTCCATACGCAACTAGTAGTAATAATAATAATTAGCTTTAATTAATTAAAAGGTGTCCAATAAAGTATTTTCAGCCACAGATTTTCTATCGATTCTTACCCATGTGCATCATTTACTTTTACGTGAAATGTAAACTTTTTAATCACCATCAGGTTGTCTGCCATTATCAATGCTATAAATAAATTATTTGGTTCATTACATTGCATTTTACTGTAGTACAATGCATTTTCAAACATTATCAATGCTATAAATAAATGATTTGGTTCATTAAATTGCATTTTACTGTAGTACAATGCATTTTCAAACATTGTATTATAATGATTTTTAAAATACTTGATCACATTCCACATCAAACTACCTAAGTAATAAGCATTGCTTTTAATATTCGTCCTAAACTCACGAGAAGATAGGATAGGATATAAGTGTTGGGTTGGGAAAGTGTCTACAGATGAAGGAATACCTCGCAAAATGTCAAATGATTACCAAATATAATTCAACACATTAGCTGCGGTTTTATGACTACATAAATTGAATTGATGCTTAGCAACAAACAATTATCTTTGTATTTTAGCTATCAAAAGTTGATAAAATCGTCCAAGCGTATTTATATATAGATCTGTATTAAATGCTCCTATGAAGGATTCTTGAACGTTTAATTGCATTCAGTATAGTAGGTATAGAGGGATCTGTATCGTTATTCTTGCATCTAATAGATTAACCCCCTCACCTATTAAATCGCATTTTGAGTAAGTTGAAGCTCATTTCGTGTCACGGAGGAACAACATATTTGTATAGGATATAATTCCACAAAAAAGGCAGAAGCGTAAGATACTTCACATTCCTCCATAACTTTGAACTGTCAAAAGAGAATAGGGTAAGAGGCTCACGGCACTGAATCCCAATAAACTTTCAACGATAGGAAAAATACTAATCGAAGCATTTCATGTTCAGTGACCATTAGATCATAAAGAGTTAAAAGTTCCCGCAGCGTCCGTAGCAACATAAAGATGGCATACTGCAGCTATACATTTTGAAGTTTTCCAGTTACCGAGCTCACTACTCGCGCCATAAAATTCTCGTATATTATTCCTTACCAACGGCAGGCATTCCGATCGGATGCGACAAAATGCAATAAATATCGCAGTAATTTTCCAATCTGCAAACGTGGTACAAAATACGCCTCCCTGGGGGAAATCACACGCACGGAGTGAGCTCACATGCCCATAGAATCATGTGATGAATGAATGATCCTCCTTTGTGAAAATTACCAAAGTATCGCAACGATAATGTCTATAACGTAAAGTCGAATCGTGCCGAAATGATCTCCCACAAACTCATTCAGTAGGAAAAAGGGTCAAATTCTCTTTCCGCTTCCGAGCGAAAACGATTTCGAAAAAAACACACGACCCCCTACCTCCGCTTCACAACGCTCGCGGAATAAGAAATCAAAACGAGAGGTCCAACCACTTAAGTGAGATACTGCCGTTTCATGAGACCATTATGAGGCCTAGCGACGGTTCGACCGCAAAGTAAAATGAAATGGATAGCTAGTAGTACGCGGAGAATCTCTAATTTTTAGCTCAAAATGCCACGCAAGACGAAGAAACTCCCTCTTTCGTGGTACGACTCAAGTTCGCTTGCAGATAATTATGATCCATGGCAAGCGAAATAAGGCCATTAAACATTACAAGGAAAAAATAAGTCATTTACTGCACCGAAAATTGTAAACGCATGGTCCCCGGCATCTATCAATATATATAAAAAAGTGTCTGTGAGTCTGTTTTTTATACAAATATAAAGTTTTATTCCTAATGTGCTGAAATTTTGCGGACTAATAGTTCAAGGCAGGGTAAAAATAATAGGCTATTTCAAAAATACCTCAGGGCCCGAAAAGGTACAAAAAAGGGGCCCTTTGTTGGTCTACTCTACGTATTGGGTTTTGTGTAGTTGTTCCATTTTTGGCTATTTATAATACTATCGCTCAAGATACGAGGGTTAGAATTTTAGAAAGTTAGACTTGAAGTTTTAAGTTTTTCAATCAATTATCTTTTCCAATTCATTATTGTCTGTAAATTGCATTTTTAGCTACAAAATCGCACATTTTTCTCGGAAATAAAGAAAATCATATTGAATTGACAACATGTTTTGGTCTTTAATGCATTTAAAATACACTTTGCTTAGTTAGGATGATTAGGAATGCTTAGCATTGCTTTTTGTGCAGTAGTTCATTTTTTTGCTTGTCAAATCTACTTACACTCAAGATAGAGAGTAAACATTACTTTAATAATATAACCCAAAGCACGATACTACTAATATTTGCAGTATCATGCCCGAAGGAATGATCTCACTTTTTCAATTGCTATTCTTTTATGCATTTTCCTTGATAACCAAATATATAAAATAATCATTATAGTCCTTATTCATAACTCCTAAATGAAATAAACATCATAGTTCTTTGCCTTTTGCACATTAAATCCGGACTACATGTACATTACTGATAGTGAATATCATTAGATCAAATTCTACATAACTTAAATCAAATTGATGCCGAGCAACGCCGGGTTATTCAGCTAGTTTTTAAGAAAAAGAAGATAACTTACACACACACACTACCGCCTTTCCATTTCGGGGTAGGAAGTTAATATTTAAAAAAAGCCGAATTATTTAATTACTAGGCTATAAATTCTGGCTCTTTTAAAAATCCCACCACTTTATCATCTCACGCATCATATTCTATTAATCTTTACATACATCTTTAGCTTAATCCATATTCAAGCATCGCTTCTTACGCACACATTAGTGCAAATCCTTTTAAGTGCCCCTTATTTGCACTGGAATCTGAAAGGGATGCTAAAGGCATCTCGTACCTATTATCTATAAAATAATAGTTTTTTTGCCTTGATAGTATCCATAAAGACATAACATGTATTCTCATCATTTATCATATAATTAACAAGAAATACAAATGATAATAATATATATTTGAGAAATGGTCCGCAATAAATTGTATCAGGCACAAAGATGATGAAAACATCCACCAAAGAGAGAAATGAGCATCAATCATGCATATTCAATTACATATTGTTTATTATAATCTAGGTTTAAAAAAATTTGACTTATTATCTGGAGATGAAATCAAAACAAGAAAATTAAAACAAACCCTAAAAATACTACGATTGGTTATATATAGCCCTCCATCGCTTGCTAGATCTATCCGCCCCAGGCACAAAGGTGGTTGAGATCTAAAACATTACTTCTCTTATATATATCTATTCACCAAATTCGATATGGCTTTACTCCTTCCTCTCACAGTGTTTACTTCTAAAAGCAAATCTGTTTCAATATTTCACTTTCAATCCTACTCACAAAATGGATAAAAAGGAGGGGATTTTATCCTTGTCTATTAACGCAACATTCATATTATACATTCATAACACCATCAATCCAAGCTCTACTACAATATTTAACGCAAGGATTAGGTTCAACTCGAGCAAATGACTTCTCCAATACTCTGTCATACGATGAAGAAGACAAGGTTAAACAATAACAGCATACCTGTTATCAAGAAACCAGTTACCACACCAGCACCGATTAGAAAGCAGACTGCAAATAAATGCACGCCTTTTAGGAAACTGAGGTATTCTGCCGCTAAAATAAATTGAGTGATTCTTTGCAAAAGATTTTAGATATTTAAGGCAATGTCTACCCTCATTTTTAACCTCAAACCCTTATATTTCAATAATTGACGCAGTACACCTTCCATTCACATTGTTTGCTCCTTTCAATGTCTCCCGACGGCTTCCGTTCCGCCTTGTCTCAAAATAAAATCTTGCAGCTGGTGAAGCAAACATGGCTCATGTTTTCAGGCAATTTTACCCAGTCCTATATTCAACGTCTGGTACATAACTCTAAGCTTGCCTTTCCCAGCATAATCTGCGTAACCCAAACTTCAAAAGACTCCAAATTACCCAGCGTACCTTCCTTCTGAGACCAAGATTTGAAATCGTAGTCTACACATCAAAGTTTTCATTAAATAGCACAGCGTCTAAGAAATAAAAATAATGGTACCCTATTCACATTCAAATCCTTCCCTATGGAACACCATTTTTAACGAATCATCCTCCTTTCAATACTTCTCCCTCAGAAGGGTTTCTTTTCATATAAGTCCGTGGGAGGATCTCGTAACGTATGGAGGGAAAAAAAGGATGAACATTCAAATAAATAGCCACTGGTATCAAAGATTGCGCGTGCGTTGAGGACACCCGATGAATCATTCCAAAGGCTCGACTGCGGTTGGTGTGTGGGCGGCCAGAAATGAAAGTGGATTAGGGGCGAAAGAGAAAGAAAGAGGGAGGATGGAATGTCTCGGACAAATATCGGTGAAAAGAGGACGTGAGGTCGCTGAACGACATGCACAAAGGGACCATAAGAGCACGAGAAAGCAGGGGACCATTTCGAAAAGGCTTTACCGATAGGGAACCTTTCAATTCCTTGCGAATCAAAAAAGCAAATTTTTGCATGAACATCAGAATTGTAAGACTTAATTCTTAGCAACAATAGTCATATTTATATCAAAGACGATATTCTTGGAACATTGTTTACGATTTTTAATTGCCGGTTTTTTCAATGTGAAATAGATATGAATGACCAAAGCATATGGTTATCAAAACGACGTTGACGGCATTTAATATTACACATGAAGCTATTATATTTGATGATACTTATTTTCCGCCAAATAGGGGAATGCAGGGCACAGTGGTCACCCTAAGGTTTTGTTATTTTTTGTTACCCCTTAAAATAATATACATACCTGAAAATTTGCATAGAACTACAGTGACTACTTAGAAATGTAACGGTTTTTATAACTTTTACGAAATAATGAAGTGGAAGTGAGAATTTGGTGTTTTCAAAAAGGTCAATATGACCACTTTGCCTGACAGGTCTAAAAATATTAAAAACAATATTTAAATGATTAGAACATTTTTACTGTCATAACAAATCATATAAAACATAATGAAAGATTGAAAATGGTATGAAAATCCAGTAAGAGCTTGACATACCCAAATAAAAAATTATAAATCAAAATCAAGCACTGCATTACAAAGAACTGTCATAACAAATCATATAAAACATAATGAAAGATTGAAAATGGTATGAAAATCCAGTAAGAGCTTGACATACAAAAAATAAAAAATTATAAATCAAAATCAAGCACTGCATTTTTCGCAAATGAACCCCACGTCATCATCCTCGCAAAGTGAAAAGGCCCCATGAGCCCACAGGTGACAAACATTGCACCTGATCCAAACATCACCACTCATGGAACCAGCATAGGTTTCTCCGCAGTAAATACATGTGTCACCATAGTCGCTATAGTCAGAGTTTTCAACTGTGCGTGTAGGCCTAATTTTCATCCTCTTCTTAGTTTCCTTCTTGCTTCTCTTGGCAGCGTTCTTTGTTTTTTTTTCTTCTCGAAGTCTTTTGGCATTCTGAAGTTCGTTTTTGAAGGGGCTGGAAGTTAATACAGCCGACGTCCCCTTCTTTTTTAACGAGCGTTTCATCACTTTAGCTTGGGGCACGGGAATAACATCCTTAGGGGAGGCTGCCGAATATCCCATCGATGTTGAAGGGGTTGGTGTAGGTGGAGCGAGTTGTGGTTCAATTGATACATCATCTTGAAGTGGAATAGCTCCCTCATCATTAAGCTCTTCTTCATGCGGGATCTTCAAGGATAATATCTGTAGTCCTGGCAGAAACAAGATCAGCCTCAGTTAACACATGTGGATTTAATGGTACAATTCCACTTGTTCGAAACCCATTGGTCGATACTGTTGGGGTTGCTGCTTTCAAGAAGGCCTCCCCCAGCAACTGGCTGACTTGAAACATTGTAACAGTTCATCAGGATTTTTCCGTAGCCAACGTTCAATTAATCAATGGATAAAAAGTATTTGATGGGCCCATGAAGGACACGTCCAGAGGCTGTAATTTGTGGCGTGAGGTGGTATACAAAGTACCGTGGTGTGGTTAGTCCTTGCCTTCTATATAAAGGTCAAGTTTTTGGTGTGGGTGGTATGACCATCGAATATCAGTAGCACTGGATCATCGTTAGATGGTTTTGCATATCGCAACGAATGTTCAAACCACCGAGTGAAAATATCAGTTTGCATCCACCCAGAAGGATGGTAAGCAAACTCAGTGCCTGGAGGAGCTACATCCTTCAGTTTGGGTTTCATTCGTTATCTTGGGAATATTACAAAAGGAGGAAGGAAATTCCTTCTCGCAGACAAGCAAATGGCAAATGTTGCAAGAATCCTTCTTTCAGCTGATGTTAAACTACCTACTTGTCGTCTTCCATTGAGAGAACAAAATTTTAGAGGTTTTACTTTGAACTGTAGTCAGTCCAGTTTCGTCAACATTTAAAACCCTGTGGGGAGGAAACAACTTATCTTTTTGACCGTTACTTACCAACATATTTATGATTACTATTCTTATTTACATTCAAATATATTTAATGAAATAAATAACATTTATTAGAAGAAGAGATACTGAATCATTCACTTAGTTATGCACAAAAATAAAGGTACCAATGAGAGATAAATGCCGAAGGCCAGAAAAAGTTTTTGTCGGAAGGCAATATTCAATCACTTTATGTATGGAAAATTATAAGCATGTTTATCAGTACAAGTCATTAGTTAATAGAGTAATTAAATATAGTCCAGCAATTTTTAACGATATAATACTATAACTTCCTATTTCTTCCATAGTGAAGGAGGAATGAAAGTACTATTTTGTCTGAAAGCGACATATCCGAATGTAAAAATAAACATTGCGTCTAGATTCTTCATAATATATACGCCTGAACAGATTTTAAGTAATATCAATATTAGTTTGAATTATTGAATTCATTTTCTAAAACAGCATAAGGGAAAGATAAAAACGAAGACTTATTGACACGGGACTTATCTCATCACACCCACTGGGCCTATACTTGTCACCCACATATATCTCAATGTAGCTTCGTTAGCTCTAAGTTATTGGACGCACATCATACGTGCTTCAATGGATAATTGCTCGCATTAAAAAGGGGAAGATAACACGATCATTTTGCTTTTTTCAACTCGTATAGACAAAAGGAACGAGTATAGCTGGACGAAGCGCGATTCAAGCGACATTTGTGCCTTGCTCAAGCGACAAATGACGTTTGTGCCACGTTATCTCCTGTTATATCTACGAAATATAGGGCTAGTTCAGCAGACAAATTGCAGGAAATCGTATTACGGTTACCGTATACAAATATCAAATCAAAATGTTTGACCCCCACAGGTGAGTACCCGTAGCATTCGGCAAATCGAATCAACCGGTCTCGAAGCACAAATATTCACCCGAACAAGCGGAAGATAAAGTACCGTTATTACCACATTGCACACTTGTAATATAAGTTGCGTAAATCAAAGACATAAAGAGAAGGTTGACTGAAGAGCGTTACTTAGCAGTCGGGAACGGACGGTAGTCATTTGTTGATAGTAGGATTTCCCGCTAGATTTTTTTTCGAAACCAGCTCGAACGTATAAGATTCAATGTTGGATTTATTCGAGGTAGGCAAGAAAATAAGATTGAGAAAGGTCTCAGAATTGGGAAATCTTATAAAATATTTCAAAATCACTTTAAAAAGCCAAACACGGACCTTAAAGGTAACCAAAGCGGCAAAGCATCAAAAACGCAAACATAAAGTCGATTGAACAGAGAAAACGAGTTACTGATATCAGATTGGAATATTGCGATTAAACAATCGTTTGATATTCTAATTGAAAAAATCATTCATTCACATTTCTCAAAGTGCGCTTCTCATATTTGTGTGAGGGTGAAATATACTGCGCAACCGGTTCCGCTGGTCATCTCTTACGGATATAGGTTCGACTTTTGGCCCTGAAGTAAACATCTTATTAACGTATCAGTAACTGTTCGTCGACGTTACGAAGAAAAATGACTTATAATAAACCATATATTCTAATAGGTCCTGCCCGTTAATCCGAGCGTCGCAGGTTCGAGTCCTTCCTGAGTGGATTTTTCCACAATCAGGACATGGGTTCTTCAGTTCGTTCACTGTTATTTGTTGAAACACACAATGTTAAAAGACAGTATACGTTTTCGGGATACTAGAAATAACTATATAGTATTGGAACCCACATTGCTGCTATTCCCACAGTAAATTGAAAAATGAGCCCCAATTGCATTTGTTTGCCATAAAACATTTGACATTTTTACCCAATATTTTCAAATGCATAATATTTTACCCTATAGCGTCACAAAGTAAAAAAGAACTGGGAATTGTACAAAATCATAGAGAGACACAAATTATATTACCTTGGTATCATCTGAATAGAAATTATCAAAATTAATAGCTTAACATTAACACTATTATTATTCTCCATGCCAATACAGTTTCAAACTCATGCTTTGACACTAAAGAAGTCAACTCAATATATTTCCTATGTTTGACTGTATACTTAATTAAAAACCGATGCCACAAACTATTACTATATGTTTCACAACAGCATATTTTTTTATTTTATAGTACCAGACTATACTACGACCTAATTAACCAGAAGAGATACCATGGTCATTCGTGATATCCACAGAACGTGTCAATCCCGAAAAGGAATTTAAAAGATTTCCTTACTTCTCGTCTTCATGCACATTTTCTGGTATTTCTGTTAGGTTATTAAGAGAAAAAAAGGAAGACTGTTGTCATATACCTTTATATTTAAAAAAAAACAGATTGAATATAATGTTTCATTAATATATACACAAAAAGATTACTTGGACGCGTTTTAAATCGGTGTCAATCAAGCTACACCTACAAATTGCTTTATATTAAAAAAAAAACAGATTAAATATAATGTTTCATTAATATATACACAAAAAGATTACTTGGACGCGTTTTAAATCGGTGTCAATCAAGCTACACCTACAAATTGCTCATAAAGCAACTTCAATTAGGCATGGGATCAAGGAAGTAAGATTAAGTACACATCCTTTCATTTAATTTCCACTTCATCATTAAACGGCTTTAAACTATGATGCTTCACTAATTAAATAACGAATACACACATTGATTTCATCGATGCTTGCCAATCCAACCGGACCATAATACATGAAATAGGTTTTAGATGTTCTAGAAAATTTATAACGTAAATTTGATCGGCTATTTTGAGAAAAAAATCATTTTTAATCCTATAACGAAAAATAATACTGTTTGCCAATTTAAAACGATGAGATTCAACCAAAATCACACTTGAGATGAGGAAAGGTGAGATCACGTGAAATGTTTCTGTATCACTAGGTCGAGGATCACCACACGAAAAACTTTGAGAGAAAAAAACACGAATGAGAATAAAGAGGGACATAAGAGGACAGCAAATGCTTGTTTTACTATACAAAAACTAGTTATTCACAGGAAAAATAACGCAAAGCTTTACCATAATACAGAGGAGAATTGCAAAAACTTCTGAGCTACAATTGTTCGCCGGCTCGAATATGAAAAAGGTGCACTTCTGATGACCGCGTCCAGGCGTTTCATGTAATTAGATTAAGAGGCGCAACCATTTCCCCATGATATATTTTCAAATCCTTGCAACACACGTGTACATTCTAAAGTTTTTTATGTAGGATGCTCCACCTTGAAGTTAAATATCTTTGTAAATGTAAAGATGGGTAAAATTATAGTCGAATCTTTCAGATGATTCATTAGACAAGATTTTAAGTAATATTTGCCTTGGAGATGTCTCATTTGTAAGAGGAAACTACGCAAACTTCCCGTTCTTCAAATTTAAATCTGCCACAACACGAGTAGCACAGTCCCCTTTTCTTGAAAAATCCCGAGAGCTCTCCATTCCACTATTAGTTCCAACGTTCTAATGCCTACACGCCTATTTACAGATCTTAATGTTCTGAAATTGGCTAGCAGAAGTCATAAGTTCTGAAATTGGATAGCTGAAGAGCATACCAGTCAAATTAAAGTAAACACATTCCTTCAATTCCCAAAGCTTCATTCATTTCATTTCAGGAAAAAATATTCCCACCATATGATTAATTCAACTACGGCATTTTAATATTAATTCACTTTTCTTTTAATGCATTCATCATCATCGTATTCCGAGCCTTGGCCCATTTTCGAAGAGTATGAGGAAGAAAATTATATTTACTCTTAAGACTTAATTCGCAAAGTTTTTTCCATTTCACAATTAAAAATTAACATAGTTTAAATATTAAATTCAGGAAAATTTCTATGATGTTAAGGCTTAATTAATTAATATCATTCTATTTAAATTGAAAAACCAACGCAGTTTTCATTTTTAATTCAGCAACGACAATTTCAGATTAAACGTATAAAATAACCAATCTCGTCGCTGATTATGATAAGGTGAGTTCTTTTATAAGGTTCCTAAAGTAAGAGAATGATGTTTCCCGCTTTTCTGGAGTGATAGAAATATAATATCACAAACTAATCATTTCGTACTGACCGATTTATTGCAACTTGGTACAAAAAATGCTTCGACAATAACGCAATCACAATCATGAACTTGACTGCGTTATAGTCTAAACGCGTCTCGTTAAAAGTATTAATTATGTGGACGGTACGAAAGCGCTCGCTTACCATATAAGATGCTATTACAACATCTCGCCAGATACAGTGGTAATTAAAGAGAAAAAGGATGACCTGGAATTGACAATGACTCTAATAGTCCCTTTGTGACAACCATTTTGACGAAAAACTAATTGACAAAGACTGTGGAGAGACCTTCCCTACCGCCGAGCAAATTTTCACTCAAAAGGAACTGTTATTCGGAACAGGTGAAGGAAACTATTGGTTGAAATGGGCGTAAACAGAAAAAAAATTAAAAAGACCTGAGTTAATGCTGAGGAAGCTCTCACCAGTATGAATGGGATATGATATGGAAAGGGTATGAGCAGGCCAAGGGACAACCTTAAGGCAAGTTGCACAGCAAAAGGAAGGGAGGCATAATGAACCCAGCTGAGAAAGGATTCGGCGACCATTGTCTGCCTTTTAGCACCCAGCCGGGCAGAAAATTCGCCCTAGCAATTAAAAGTTAAATGGCATCATTAAACACTCGAGCCACGCTCCGCCGAAAGTTTGTAAATTTGACGACAAAACACGGTCCCCAAAGGGTCAACTGTTAAAAGACTGAATGCCTTTGTTAAAAGGCTAACAACTCTCTTTTCCCAGGAAACCGCACGACATAAGGCTACCATTGTGAATTGATTAAGGCGCTTAAGTCAATGCTAAGAGAAAGTAAAGCTCCTGGATTGAGCGACGCTAAAAACTATTCAGCAAACTAGTGTCCGCTCCTTAAATGCCCAGGTAGCGAGCAGCACTTACGCGTGAAAGTCAAAAAAATAGCCACTTTCCCTTCAATGCGCATCAAGCCACTCATTATCACCGCAATAAAAGTAATATAATCGCAAATCTTTCTCCATTTATTTCTAAAACATGGATTAAAATTGAAATGCAGGTTGATATGAACAATTTAGAACAGTTTTGTTGTGAAATGTATGTTACATGGCGGCTGTCTATTATACTCCGCATTTGGTGCACTCTGAAGGAGCCTACGCGATGTTTTTCGATCAGTTTCCCAGTGATCGTGCGGGGGGAGGACTTCCTGGAAGAGGAGGCTAAAGTTAAATCTTAAACGAAAAATTCTGTGAGTAAAGCTGTTCTTTCCGCGAACGGGATGTGTGACAGTTTAAAAACAGCCAGCACCCAAGGTAGCGCTAAAGAACAATATAGATAACAGGAAAAAAAAGTCTTCTGTAAAATTTCTAGCTTTTCCGGAGAATGCTTAGAATGTAAATCTCTTGGGTTTCCGACCGGTTGATGGTGGTTTGTGGCACCGACGTTCCGAAGGTGTAGTCCGTTACCGTCCTCAGGGTGAATCTCATCGTTGGCCGTAAGGACGATAGCAGACTACGCCTTCGAAATGCCAGTGCCACAAACCACCATCACTCTGTTGGAAACCCGAGAGCTTTACATTCCGGAATCTTCTGGTGAGGCCAGTTGGAGGTGGAGAGGGGAAGTTCGAGGAGGAGGGAGGATTCGGAGCACGTCTATGGACAAATACTCTTCCTCTCCAATTCCCTGCTCACAACAATTTAACCATTTTTACCAGATATATGAAAATATGCTTTAAATCGAACCAATTACCCTTAAATGTGCACCTCGAGCACCTGCGTCCTAAATTTTATCCCATTCCCCTACTCTGTCAGTCTACGCCAAATACTGGCCCAAAGTATTTTTGTAGATGCCGCTTTTCTAACCAGCCCTGTTTTTCAACTCTTACGTTTCCTCTAATCTTACCAGTAATGGTAACTCGGTGAAAATTATCCATAGGCATAGGAATTAGTTACTTCGCAAATTCTCACATCCCACACTTTACACTCAACTGATTTCAACGTACACAATTGTGAAGAATTTAAGGTTATCACCGTTCCTATTTCCACTCTTATTCCCTCGTCTTTGCGCTGGACCATCATTGTCTGTTTTTATTTTCTTAACTTCGAAACTCGGCTCTCAGTGCTCATCATACGAAAAAAGCACTTTTATACAAAACTCAGCTGCTTATTAATTTATTCACGTAGATTCGTTTAGAAAATCAGTCATATGTCATAATACTACGACGATAAGGGCGATGTTAAGTTTGTAATGTTCGATTCGGACAATGTGGCTCCGTGGATGTTTGAAAGATCTTTTGAAATGAGTGTAGTCTCGAATGTTTCGGCATAATTCTACGCTACACAAACGACCATATGTTAAAGAAGCCAGGTGTAACAATAGTAAAACCAAAGAATAATTATTACATAAGGGGAATTCTGAGGTAAGGTGAAGAGAGAATCAATACATGTGACAGAAAACTATGAGATAAGTAAAGATCAGGGCTTTGGAAAAGTGATTATGGTAGAGGAGGAATGGGCGCAAGGCAGGTGAGTGATTCATATGAATCAGCTTATTTACCAATTGTTCAGCACACTGTGAACAAAATGTTCTAAATTTTCCAATTTTTTTCAATTAAGTCCTTCGCAAACAATGATTTGTGGTCAACAAGATGTAGTTCAGTAGTTCTCACAAAATTTCAACCAGTTTTACAACTGTTAAAAGAAAGTTTGTAAAGCTGTCCTATCCGATCCTCCACAGGCAGTACCGATGGCTAATGAAGAATTAAATGCTTGCCGAAAATAAAGTTCTCTAATATTCCACATGGCTATTTTGCACGAAATGTCGTAACTAATGTTTAATTAACAGCCAAAAATAATGAGCAGTGCCATAATCTCCCATAGACTAGAGAGAATGAGACGTCATTATTCGTTTCACACCACAACTAACACATTATCACATTGAAGTCTCGAGATACTCATCGCGTAAATTTCTGCCCAGAATACAAAAACACGCCAGTAACCCACATCGCATTTCAGGCGCATAACTAACGTAAGGCCATTTTTGTGGCGTATAAATATGCCGACACGTAGGAGACTACATTCGTATCAAAAGATATTTCAGACATTCACGAAGCCACAGCGTCCGAATCGAACATTTTGTAAGCTTAACGTGACCATTATCGTTCCAGTAACACAAGATTAGACTGATTTTCAAAACAAATCCACGTCAAAAAATTACAAACAGCCAAGTTTCGTAAATAGATTCTTTTCATGATAGAAGAAGAGTACTGGGAGCCGAGTTTCGAAGATGAAGATAAAACAGACAGTGATTGACAAGCGCAGAAAAGAGAGAACAGGAGTAGAAATAGGAATGGTATGACTGGAGATAGTACGTAAACAAGCGGAGTAAAGAGAAACCTAGTGATTGAAAAATGGATTGTTACGGGTAGAAACGTTGAAGCATGACCAAAAATCCGACGCTTATTCTATCCGTTAAGCAAACAAGTTAATTAACTGAATGCGCAATCATGACTAAGATGACATACACAACTCATCACAACACTTCATACTTCAGTAACAGTAGTCTTCCCAAGTTTTTATCGAATACTCCATATTGTCATTAACAATCATAAATATCGGCTAACTACTGATAAAATTACTCAAAGAATAAATTCAAGAAATCTGGCATCTAAAAATGAGGAATATAATTTTCTGGCAGTATGTTCTCACAAGAAGTGAATAGTTTTACGAGATATTAGTAAAAATTAACTTGATGACGGAAATAGATACCAGAAACATTTTTTCATGAATAATTAAATATTACGATAAAATCAAAGAGAAGATATCTTATGTTACACTAACGCTTGGAAAACTATGAATATTTATGAAAATTTTCCAGTTATTGCAGCACTATCTGTTCCACAAATTATACGAACCAAGAACCACTTCCACTAACGGTGAGTTAGAGATTTTTTCCATACATGGCGTTGTTACGTCATCCTTGAGCGCCCAACTTAATATTATATCAATATTAATTGGCATTACAGCCGAAATAACTAAGTTCCCGCAGGGTCCATATTTCAGTTTGTAAAATAAAGGCAAAAAATAATTATTTTCTAGCAATTCTCACTAAAATTTGTATTCATAAACAAATATCAAGTAAGTAATGAGAAATATATCGAGAAACCCTATCCCTGAGTTAGCACTTATACACATTATCATTAAGGATTGCAGACTGAGAAATGTGATTAAACTCATTGTACATGTCTGGCAATGGAGCTATTGAAGATATTCAACGTAGCCTAAGAGACAATTCGGATTTTTATATGACAAGATAGTGAAGATATTCTTGCAGTTCATGAATTCATGTCAAAGCCAATGACAAACATTTTTCCTTTACTTCAATTCGAAATGATTGGTTCAAACTTTGTCTCAGAGTTCTAAACATGTCTCCACCACGTCGTACACCGTGTCGTCAGTAACCACAGATTCTTTACTTGAATATCGTCCATATATATTGGCAGAGATAAAGTTTCATCAGAAAAGTTGGCACTTAAACAACATTAGCACTTTAATGCTCGTTTTAAACAGGATCTACACATACATTCCGCCATTTCAACACTCACCAGCGACAACCGTGCACTTGAATAATCAACTCGGGCGCGATGGGCTCCTTCGAGAAGGAATACGAACAACATTGGGAGACACTTCGTTTTGCCGCTCCAGTTTCCATTCACGTACAAACAAGCGAAAGATGCAAATGTGGCCGTCGGAGTGCGAGGCTTCCGTACGAACTCAACATTTTTTCCCGGATTTCGTGATGATTCGGTTTGAGTCCCGCAGACCGCACGGGGGAGAGTGCCAGAAATACTCCCACACACCCCCTGGGAGGTGTAAGTCTTAATCCCCTAACCATATCTCCGCGGAGGTAATCCGACCAACCAAACGTTTTAATCACATACAGAGTCCAATTCTTCCGACAACGATCCAAATGTTTGCCTTAACTCTCGGATAACGAAGCGTCTCTATCTCCCTCGGCGTCAGCTGGAATTCCCGATGCGCACAGCTCACGTGTCCTTCCCCACTGGTAGGGAGAGGGGGAACTAAAAAGATCGGGAGATAAAAAAAGGAGTGGAAATTTTTCAGGGCGAGTACCTATATGAGCAGGGTACAGGTTAGGGATGAAGGGATATGGTGAGAATTCAATCTCCAAACTCCGTCACACACAAGTGGAATCCTGAGGACTCGCTCGTCATTGCAATTTAAAAAAAGAAAAGGACATCGCTGTTCTCCACACGATTCTCCCTTTGTCCTCAGCCAAAATTCGGCTAATTCGCTCCAACGGCCAATATACAACTGGACGAATGCAAGTGATACTTCTCACCCATACCACCACTCCATAGGGGATCGTGCGGCGACCGAATTAGATTGGCTTGGCGTTAGTGAGATAGAGGACGGGCTAGTAAGTGAGTGGGGAATAAAACGGACAGATACACCTAATGGCCCCAGACGGCAGCCAAGCTGAATGAGAAAGCTAAATGGACTGCCGAAACTTCATCCTGACCATTACACTGCTCGTTTCAGCAAAAATGTAAAGTACTATTTGAAGGCGCTTGTTTAATTCGGCATTGGGTGTAGGATAATAGTGTAATGACTGTTAATGTAGGATGGATGTTAATGTAATCATCATCACCATTCGTTCGTGGAAAGATTGGCTTACACTCGTTTTTCAGATAAATTTACCTTACAGCACCTACATAGGTCTTCAAATAAACCTCGGTCTTACTTTTTATGCACGCCATCCATAATATTATATTCTATAAGCCCGTTTCATCTCCTTCTAAGGACGCAGGTAGTATTTATGTTTAATGCGCTTCAATGGCTACGGTCATTTCGTACATGCTGCATGACACTTTCAGACAGGGGCTACAAACTTCGGATTAGTTAAACCTCACTCTTACTTTATATGAAGCACGAAATCCTTAATATTGTATTCAATAAATCCGTTTCTTCTCCTTCTAAGGACGCAGGTAGTATTCATGTTTAATGCGATTCGATGGCTAAGGTCATTTCGTACATACTGCTCGCCGCTTGCAGATAGGGGCAACAAACTTCGGATTAGTACGACCATCACTCCACCATGACCCCAACGATGCTCAACTTCAGTGACTAATCTGGAAACGGTATTGTAGTAAGTTCTATTGTGGTAAGAAGCGGATGCCCTTCTAAATCTTCATGGGTTGTTAATCAGACAGTAAACCCACTGCGGAAATCCGGAAATTAGATATAGATACATTGTTTTTAGAAAAGTACGTTTTTCTGTAGAATATAAGTATATGTAACATCGGTAAAATAAAGTGTTTAAATTTATACTCAGGCGTTCAGTTAAGAGTAACGCTAATCACGGATAAAAATATCACTCTTCTTAAATATGCGCATCATGATCATTAACTCACATTCTAAACTAATATTGGGAATACAGCAAAAACAAGATTTCGAATCAACTACAGAATTCTCTTACTTTGACTCTGAGGTAAACCTCACGTAATACAACATGATTGCTAAAGTCACCAAAACTAGAGAAGTCTGCGTCATTATTACCTTATACCGGACGAACGTGAAGTTCAGAAATCACGTTTCAGGTATTGAAACAGCATGATCCTCAAAGCGCAGCTTCCGAAATAATTATTTAACTCCGGCCCATAGCTATTACTCTCAGCCCTCTAAGCCAGGGGTTACATTCAGAAACGAGGCGCGGCAGAGATTCTCTCATTCACTTATACCATTGGCTTCGAATAGCAAATGCAAACGGAGACCACTATGAGTGGCTCCCATCGGTTTTTCGATGCCGCCCATTGCATCGGAATGTATAGTCATGAGGATGGAGTAAAACAATCACGACTCAAAGCCGTCGTCGGAAAAATAGCGTCGTAAGAGGAGCACATTGGGTTACCGACGAAATTCGGCTCTCAATACATATTCATAGGGATCACTTCCAGGAAATGCTTGCAACAAAGAGTTCCAGAATGCGACTGAGAGTCCAGATGCAAGCGAGTGGCGCAATAATCCGACAGCAACATCTGTTTCCAGAACAGTAAGGCAATGAGACTTTTCTCGCGGCGTGAGCGAAACATGGTGTGCTAAAATTATATCATCATGTAGTAGACTTTTTTACTTTGATCACATGCTAGTTGGCTTATAAAAAAGCCTAACTTTTAAATACAGGATCTAGGATTTAAACTCCATGTCCTTCTTTTCCCATCAACAACTTAATTACCACAAATATGTCATCCGGGAAATCATACCTTTAAATTAACGAAGACAGCACGGAAGCCCTGCATATAATCCCGTAAGATAAAATAAGGGAAAAAAATGCCTATACGAACGATAAACCTGTGATTAGAAATTTTCTCTCCAACAGCAGTGAGAAATGAGCGTGCTGGTAGTGAGGGAAAAACAAATATCCTATCATTTGCTCAGCGCATGGTGATAGGCGCATTTTAAGCTTCTCTCATTTATAATTCATAGACTTACTAAGGGTACAACTAAAATATCAATAGAATGTACTCTGATACTCTAATAGAATGATTTCTGAGAAAAAATTGAATCAAAGTAGGACAAGAGTGGTCTAAGCCCGAGAAAAAGTAACTCCCTAAGCTACATGTCCCAAAAATCACACGAAATTGCAAATAGAGGCACATTCAGTGTTGCCTAATCAACGTGGATAATTGCACCCATAAATTATCCGCGTAGTCCACAAAGTCGTAGTATCGCAAAT
Source organism: Ceriagrion tenellum (assembly GCA_963169105.1). Classification (NCBI taxonomy): domain Eukaryota; kingdom Metazoa; phylum Arthropoda; class Insecta; order Odonata; family Coenagrionidae; genus Ceriagrion; species Ceriagrion tenellum. The sequence continues at coordinate 100,031,884 of OY720643.1, forward strand.
AAAAGACTGCGACCAGGTGAAAAAAATAGTACCTAATGAGATTCCTACAGCGAAAGAAGTTTGGCTCAGAAAAAAAAAAGAAATTTACAGTGAAACATCACTTGTCGGGAAGTTTATTCTTTATTACCGATCTCCCAGCTTAGCGTTAGGTTCATGAGAATATCCTCATCTCAAAATCAGTAGAACTCATCCTCTATACGGTGCATTGAGGCTTTAAGACAGTGAACAACGCTCGGTCAAAGCTCGAAGCAGATGCGCAGTGGACGGTATTGGGGTTAGTCCCCGGGTCTTGACCTAAAAACCAGTCGTAGCGGGTGAATGAATTACTGTCAACTCTCTTTTTTCTCCTTTTGGTCACCCCGCTATAACAATTCTAACTATATGGCAAATCAGGCTCTAAGCGACAAAATTTCACCTCCCCTTTCTTCCACCCCTCCTCTAAAATCTAATAACGTAATGCTACAATATCTGCGGTCAGCCAAAAACTTTTGCGACATGTAATGAAGCATTTATGAAAGGTAGTCTACTAAAACAGCGACATCTAAATATATTTCAGACATGGTTTGAGGAAGTTGGCCCCTCACTTACACTTAATCAGCATTTGTACGCCCGTCATACGTAGAAATTGTCTCCTTGTCTTACCTGGTATCATCTATAGGCAATTTCTATGTATTTCGTAGCCGACTTTTCGGCAGTATAAAATATCTTCACTTGAGTAGATATGTACGGCATTAGCACTAAGTTAGAATGCTATAGCAAGAGTTACGCCCTCTTTAAAGTACTATTCTCCATAGCGTAGCTTTGATGGACAACTATGGTATAACATCAAGTTTTCTTTTACCATCCTAAATAGCTACGATCAAAACGAATTCCGGGTAGCGGGGTGGTCTGGGTAGCGACACATCAAGAGTAGTTTCAAGGATGAGTTTCCTAGACCATGGTGATTTTTTCTCGCCCGATTTATGCGAACATAATAGCCCAATTTTCAACAGAGACGATTATCTTAATGGCTTCTTAACCTTTATGAGAAGGATTTGGTGGAATAAACCAGAGATAACATAAGCGTGGGGGACTGACAGAACATTTAAAGGTTAATATTACCACCGAAGTACTACTTTTAGCCCATCCGGAACGCTCACTTTCAAAATGACTACCAGAGTACAACCGCTTTACACAGAGTTTAACTCGAAATACTTAACTTTGTGCAATTGGTGTGAAGGAGATACAGAAACCAAGAAAGTTTTTGGTCAAAGAGACGCAAAGGAAAGGATTATTAGAAAATAATAAAGGAGAGTTTGTATGCAGCAATACACAGATATAAGTGAAGTCAAAGACCTATTAACTGTAAGAGCCATATGAATGAATAAATAATTATGGATACATTATATAAAAACCTTCTACCGCCGTAGCCTTTACACGGCTTTCGAATGAGATATCGACAAATCCAGATTGGATAACTGCTCTATGATATCTTGAATTTAGGTGCCGCGGAAAATCAATCTGACGCCTTATTCTTAGGTTGGAAGAAATTATTCGACATCTTTCCCCTCAAAGAACTTATATTTAAATCAAAATCCATCAGATGAAACAATAGCTATGGAAATTGATACGTAACTTACGCAAATAAATAGAGGTTACCGACGGCATTGGTTCAGAAATGGTTTTGGCGATAAACCGCTTCCTACAAGGATACTTAATAGGGCATCTGTACTTCCTCACAAATAAAAGCAACATTTCTTCAGATTTGGTAGCAAATTATTACTTTCCCAGGATGCTGTTATTTACCGAGAAATTAGATAAAGAGCAAACTAAGTAGTTCTATCATCAGATCTTAGCGATTTGGGGTCTTGAGTGGAGGCTCAGACTGTCTTAGGTAAAATAGTCATATACCACACGATTACCTTAACTTCGGACATAACGGAGAAAAAACTGATGCAAAACTCAAATAGTTAGCAGTTAAGCATATAGGATGTATCAAGCGAACAGAAGGTATACGAATGAAAAAGAAGATGATAGTTGCTGTTTTACTCAGGTAATTTTAAATCTCCAATACGCCACTATTATTAATTTAAGTGTCGTGATAGAGAGATTAAATTCGTGAAACAAGGAAAAAAGCCTTGCGTTTAGTAAATAATATGAATCAGAGAGTGAAATGTAGTAGACGTAAGGACCTAACTGCAAAATACATAGGAGAAAACTTCAAATTGCGCGAGTTATAGGGTGACTGAGAGGATATTATTTTAAGTATTGAAATTAAAGAAGAATTAAAAGAAATTTAAATATAAGAAAACCACAGGCGTTAGACTGCCTTTCACTCGCTCCAGGGGAGACTGGTATGACTGCATATGCGTAGTATGCGCCGTAAATGAATCGAGGAGTAGGGCGGAGGACACTACCGGTACCAATCGCAGGATGTGACCCGACGTCAAAGAATAGAACTCCCGCCCATGAATCCAACTCGGGAACAGCATTCAACAATGAGAGAGGAGTAGCCGGGACTCCCAAGCCAATTCCCTTCCTTTCCTTTCACTCCCCTTACTGCAGTCACCGCGACTACGAGGGAGGGTGGGGGTCAAATTTCTCCTCCCCGTTGTCCCACTCTGCCGGTGCATCACGGGAACGATTATGAATTATTCAGACGGGGCCATGCGTTAAGTGGCGAGCGAAGCATTCATCGTTTCCCTCCGCGCAAGTAGGGAGAGATTAATGACGCGGGCAGTCCTTTGGCCAGGCCGGATCCCGAGAGATGGCTCGTCTACGCCATATCCCCGCTGAGCTCTGAGTTCGCGTAAGAATTTCGATAAACGCTTGCGAATGGTAACATCGGTAGGATTCCAAAAGATATCAGTAAAATAAAATTAAATCTACCTGCAAAGACGTAACGACTGAAACCGTATGTCCTCCGGGCACTGGACTTGAGCACAATGAAAATAGTCTAAAAATTAAAAGCGTTTATTTCATCAGAATAGCATAAAGTGGTTATAAGATATCAAGGGTATTTTAAATATCGGGGAGTGACAAATGTTTATTATGGAAAATCATTGATAAATAAACTAAATTCGTAACAATTTAAAACGTTATTACATATATGCATATAAATTGAAAAAATACACTTTAACCCTTTCGCTGCTGAATACTTTTCATCAAAGTTCAGCCCCCCTTGCTGAATGCTTCGCTCCTATTTTTGCCTGCTGTGCTGAATACTTTTAACGAATCTTTTTAACTTCCTTTGCTTGATTCTTTCAATTTTCCATCCGTCTTTTTGATCCGGGCTTTGGACCGGCACCGGCGGAGTTGAAAAAAAATTTTTTTTATTAAAAAAAAATTTTTTTATTGTTTTAAAATAAATTTTTCTTCATTTTTTTGTTTTTTTTAAATCATTTTTTGAGTATGGAATATTTTAAAACATGGGACTGCGCATAGTCACACATCAAAAGGCCCACAGAAATATCTGGACTCCCTCCTGGTTCCATGTTTGCGACATACCATGCGTTTTCTCATTGGAGACCGCTTAGATGTCGATGCGTAAGTCACGAGGTCTGGAAATTGTCGCTCTTTCAATCGCATGGGGAATTCCTCACTTGATCTTCTTCCTCCACCGGTTTATTCTCTCTGTGCTGTAGGTCTCTAGAAGTTTCCTAACCAGGGCTAAATGATATTTTGCCATGCTCAGGTTTTGCCCGGTTTCTACCTGATGTAGTATTTTTGAATTGAGCACGCAGAGAGCCAGGAGGTGAAAAAATATTTTTTTATTCCATTTCACACTCTTCCTGACCGACTCAATGGAACTTAGAATCATGTCCGTTTTGTCGACAGCCCCCATATTTTCGTTGTAGTCAACGATACATTCGATCTATTTTCCCCGCTGGCACAATTTTTCCTGAATGGCAGGTTGAGAGCATCCAAACCTCCCTCTTGTCGCACCACTTCAAGGCCAGGGCAAAACCCAAAGACTTGAATTGTATTTCATTCTTTTTCAGCTTCTTCTCCATGCTTGGCATATGCCTTCTGTTTTTTCTCACTGTGCCACATGCCTTAGTGGCTTTATCATGAAGCCAGCAGAATAAGACTGGATTTGTGTACCAGTTGTCCACAAACAAGGTGTGCCCTTTCTCTAGATAAGGGCGTATCAGTGACATTACAGTATCCCCCGAGTTTCCCAACCCATCTTGCTCCTCTTCTATGTCACTAGATGATCCAGTACACACTATAAAATCTAGTGCATATCCAGTCTTGCAGTCGCACGAAACGAAAGTTTTGATGCCAAACCTACTCCTTTTTGAGGGAATGTACCGCTTGAAAATCAGCCTTCCCTTGAAGAGCTGGAGGCTCTCATCGATGCACAAATTTTCGTAGGGGGTAAAGGCGTCTTTGAAGGACTTGCAAAGAATATCAACCACCCCACGTATTTTCCCCAGTCGATCCTCTGCTCTTGGAATACTGTTGTCACTAAAATATAGCATACGCAAAGGAATGAGGTATTTGTTTCTTGACATTATTTCACCAATAGCTGGTGTTCTAATGAGGGAACCCTTGGACCAATATTCATTGTAGGAGAGCTTTTTCATCCTAGGCATTAGTAGCGTCACAGTAATGAAGCAAAACATCTCCTCAAAATCAGAGGCCTTCCAACTCTTCAGCCGTGAATGGACGCGCTCCTAAAAATGCCCACAAGTATAATCATAATATTTATTCGTCTCCACCACAGTACATTTCACAAGGTCCACGGAAAAAAAACACTTGGAAAAAATCAATTATTCTTGGAATTTCTCCAAAGCCAACTTTACACCTGGAGGCTCCAGAATCGAATGCGTGGATCTTGGGCTCAAAATCCCGTGCATGCCAGATGAATTCAGCGACTTTTCCTTTCTTCGGAGGTGGTGGTAGGTTACCTTCCTCTGAGTTTTCCTCTGAAAAACTCGGAAATCAGAGGTTTTCCTTGGAACGTCCTGTAGTTTTAGATGTTGATGGCTGAGAATAATTAGCTCTCAGATCATCTTCATGTTCTTCATCAGAGGAAACCTCAGAAATGCATTCCAAATACTCATCCCCGCTATCGTCTTTTCCCAGAATTTCTTGGACATTTTCCTTTGAGATACATTTCCTAATTGACATTTCCCACTAGAAACTAAAAAACACGTAAACTCACAGATAAGTAAAGGCCAAAAAACCCAAATCTAAAATGCCTAAAAATATTTCAAAACTAAGTAAAGTAAAGTGTATTCGCAAAACAGTGAAACAATAACCAAACATAAAGTCTAATACGAAGCACAAGTCTATGTAAGAATAGGATGAAATAGTCCGTAGAAGCCAAAGGAAATGTCAAAAAAAAACAAGTCCAGCAAAACAAAAAGAATTGTCCAAAACGAAGCACAGGTCAAAGATTTTTTCACATAATAAGAGCAAAAAATACGCGAAAGTCGAAAATGAACAAGTGGGGGCACCAAGAAAGCAACACAGAGTCCAGAAAAACCAAGAGCGTTGTCCAAAACGAAGCACAGGTCGAAGATTCTTCCAAAGACTAAGTCCCAAAAGTACGCGAAAGTCGAAAGTGAGCAAGTGCCATGAAAGCACAGTGTCCAGAAAAACCAAGAACGTTGTCCAAAACGAAGCACGGGTCGAAGATTCTTCCGAAGAATAAGTCCACAGTACGCAAAAGTCGAAAATTAGCTGATGGGGAACCAAGAAAGCAACGCACAGAGGCAAGCTCAGCAATCGAGTGACTATCAGGCTTGAAAGAAAGAGTCGGAGGTATAGATAACGGTAAAAAAACCCGAAAGGGCAATAAACATCGCTCAGACCAAGGCTCAGCTGCACATATGTAAACAAAGAAGAGTGCCCGAAACCCCTCCGCCAGCATTTCCGAGGAGGAGGCGAGAGAAAAGCTCAAGGCCATTAGACATCGACATAAAGCTCAAAGAATGTACCCAAGAGGCATCTGACGGACCTAGCACATATCTATAATGTATAGGGTAGCCAAAAGATGACGCTACAGTCATCCACATGCATACACGTCGTCTGCAGCGAAGCGTCAACTCTTGGGCGCGTTAACACGTCGTTCGCACGGAGAGCCCGGAAAACACCGGACGTGTATACACGCCCATAGCACTGTGGGGACGGCGGCCGGCGGGCGTGTATACACGCCCATAGCAGCGAAAGGGTTAAGACGTAATACCCTTAATTGAAAACCTTTGTACCACAGATGCAGCCTCCATAATATTATTTTGAGGGGCACGAGGTGGTCTTACGTGGAGCTTTACTGCTAGATGGCGATACGATTTAAACAGTATACAGTATTTTACTCCATCTATAAAAATGCTGCATATTCAAATGCCAGCAAATATTTATTGTGACCCAAATAAAGAATTAAAACGGATTCATTATTAAACGTAAGGCGTTACATGAAGATCACAGAAACCTCTACAGAAACGCATGAGAGAGGAACGGCGCAATTACGAATAAAAAACTGTAAAAAAAGAAAAGTAGTACCCGCAGACTCATCCGGCCAACTGAGCTCAATTCACGCGGGAGAAGAGGTGGTGGAAGAGGTCGAGTGACTGAACGGGACCAAAAAAATTCGGAGCAGCGACCATTGACTCTTTCTTCAATCTTTCGGCACAGCCCAACGTGCATATCCCGCGAAGCGAAATATGCCACGGAAGAGATGAACGGCTAGCGGACGAGTGAATCTAAAAACATCCATTCGCCCCAGTGGAATGACCACCCCGCCGAATTCTTGAGAATGATCGTGCGTAGGAGTTTTAACCTTTATCGTACGGATTTAAATCCCCGCTGCGGGCGCTCCCGCCTGATTTAATTTTCAGGATTCAAAGAGATATTTGAGTAGTAATCTTTCATAGCCATGACTTGAGATTGACCTGGTAGAATTAAATAAAACAAAAAAGCATTTTATTTACAAAACACTCTGTTTAAATATAATTTCGGCCGTTCTCCTGAAAAAGAGCACAAAAAATCACAAATATCGCCAGAAATCAAGAAAAAATTGTGACATATTTTCATTAACAAGAAAGTTTTAAATAATTAATACATTATTTTATAAATGTGGTTTCAGGATATCACACGTCATACATTTATATATTTAAATGGACATTTTTGTGTGGTACTCTTCAAAACACGAAACAACAGAGAGCCCGACGTCACCCTTTTGGCATCTAAATTTCGAGCGCGAATCCATCCTACTTGAAGAACCCACGCCACATAGCGAAGAGTTTCCTTTCGTGGGTAATGTTTGTTCTCCTTAGTTTCCGGCCTCACAAGGCTAACACTAGGTGAATTCGGTTGGTGTCTTTGGGCAGGGTGGGTCAGCAACGTATTTGATCCCTCCTCCCTCATGTACCTGATAAGTCCCAAGCGAGTCTCTATGAGAAATTTTACCACCGCAGGACATCATGAGGATCCAATTATTTAGGATTGTTAGATCCAGCTTATGAAAGACAGTGTTTTTTACCATCTCCAGAAGCAACGGCTGATGGAATAACTATTCGTCATTCGGTCGCTTTTGTTGACGTAGCCGCTAAAAACCGCTGACAACCAAAACATTTCCGGCAGAGTAACGTTAGGCTGAGGCGAAAGTCCTTCGTCGATGGTGAGAAGATATTGGTTGTAATATCTGTTTGGCTCCTCCACCAGGATTTGGATCTCATCGACCAAGAAGAGTATGAAAGATGCCAAAAGACATAAATCTTTACTCATGCCAGGTGCTTCACTCTCTCTCATTCCGCTAGGACCAGCAGTAAAGGCACGCAGACGCGCTGAACGTCTGTGTAACCGCCTTGGCACCCAAGTGGTCAAATGTAGAACCTGTTCTTTGTTATCTCCTTCCGAACGTTCCGCTTCCTTGTCTTCCACTTTCATCACTGGCTACAAGTGCATCTAAATCACTATCAGTGCATAATTAAGCCTCGACTTCATCCTCCTGCCATGTTATTTTTGAAACCATAAAAAATGTGAAAAGGTCATTTATCTCCGATCGGCATATTTGTATATAGCGATAGGAAAATTGGTAAAAAGAGATAACTTAGATTCAACAAAAATGAAACATATTCTAGTTATACTTACAAAAAATACTTTCAGGGCAAAAGAATGAAATCCCAGAAGATGAGCACTTCACAGGAATTGTAAATACCTTTCTCAAGATTATCAGAACAGTAACGCTTTGAATACGACTGCCCACAGTGATAACCCATGAGTTTCTGCTAGCAGTTTTCTACCGAAATGATGAAATGGGTGGCGAGGGTATTTACGAGCACAAAATGCACGTTACCGTTACTTTCCCTCGCCGCACTGCTAGGGAATGCTAGAATTTCCCACTGCTAGGTTTTTGGGCATCTCATGCAATAAACTGGCCCGGCAGTTCCTTTTTTTCCCTTTTATTACCGGTTGTCCGGCTGGCAGGTCGGATTAGGAAAATGTTGGTACGTTTTCACTTTGTATTAGTTTCTCTGCTGACAACTTCTAGTTTCAAGTATTGTATCTAAAATATATTCATGCGCATGACTCAAGTTTTCGTCGTTGCATTATTTCATTTTTTGTGCCCGCTGTACCTCACTTTCCAGCATATTTTCATCCTTGCCAGAGTAAGACATATAAGTAGTCTGTATTCACGTAATTTCTCCGAAATAAGTTGGAAAAAATATAATAATGTAAGCTGTGAGGAAGATACTGCGGACTTGTTCCCTGTAAAAAACATTTATAGATCAGCGCGTGTTTCTCGCAATTATACTTCGCGGGTCAGTGAGCCGTTGTGCCATGCGTGTCAATGAGTGCGTGCCATGGAGGGTAACTTTGCTATATTTTTATAAACGTATAAAATACTGCAAAAGGTTTTTCAAACATTTCTTAGGTTTACTTATAGCTTATATTATAGGTCTAATATTGCAGTAAAAGCTTTACCTAGCAATAATAATTCGTAAAATAATATTTTGGAATACATAAACCGTTCCAGTCTAATAGGAAATACCACAGAAGACGTGATACGTATAAAATATAACAATTTATATATTTTTTGTTGACTGATCGACCACAAGAGATAATATGTAAGGATCTTTGTCAATCATAGAAAACAAAAATAAATACACAAATGGAGGGAGGAAATTAGTAGTTTGCCACTTAGATTCGTCAAGAGGATTACACGAACACTTCAGGAAAGAAATAAAAAAATCTCCTTCTTAAAAGATACGTCTCGGTAGCCTTATCTTCTCCCTAAAGATTCGATTACCAAGGAGGGACTGTCATATATCACATTACATGGCTACATATAGATGGCTAGGAGTCGTCTACAAGGTCACAATCACGAAGAAGACACACGTGGAAGCGGTCGGATCTAGCGTACACAATAATGTACGCACGGCCGTTGAACCCCACATCCCAGCGTACATTTAAATGTACACTAGTCCTTAAACTACCCTATGAGTGGTGGTTCCATCACATGCCTACTACTCTTCGAAGTGAGAAAAGTTGAAATCAACCCTTTCAGGCGCAACCTTGTGGAAGTCCATTATTGAATAAATAATGACTACACCAACTACGCTTAAATCCACCGTTTTTTTATTGGCACAACAAGTTTCAACCCTACAGCATCATCTTAAGGTGAGGTACCTGCAGATGACGCATTAGCGTTGAAAGTTGTTGTACCAACAATAAGCTCTATGGATTTAAACTTAGTTTATATTGTAATTATTTAGTCGTGAGAAGAGTTAATTATTCTAAGCAATGACTCTGGAATTTTCATCTCATTAGATGAGCATAAAAATTGTTAAAAGAAGAACACAACTCAACTTGAGTGTATTTAATTGATTTTTATTATTAAAAATGATGATTTCGGCTATTTAACAATCATCAGGAGTACAGCATGCAATGAAATAATAAGATTTGGTGGCCGTAAATAATTAAAAAGGATTGGCGGGAGGGGGAAATCATAGGAATAGAAGGAGTTCAAATAGCAGGTATTGTTAAATATCAGAGAAGAACACGAAGTTGTGTTCTCATTTCAAAAATATTACCCCTGGGAATATTACCCAAAGAGAGATCTTCATCCGATAATGAAAAATATACAGGCTCTGGAGTGCCGGTCACGTAACTATGGAGTTACGCAGTATATTCATCAAGAGTTCATGAATTTTGAGTATTTGAGCCATTTATAAAAATCTAAATCAGACTATTCGATCGGGTTTTAAATCGGGATATGGAGTCGAATATCTAGATTGGAGTCACAATAATCAACATAAATGAAGCGCAAGTTTTCAATCGAAAAACTTCACAAGCATAAAACATTCGAACTGTTTGTTATTCTACCATATGACTAGATCGATATATTTCGTTTATTTACCTCTAGCGGCTCGAGCAATCCCCTTAGATGGTTTCCGCAACATTACAGCACAAAAATCACGAACATTTTTGCTGTCATTTCCAAACTTACCTGAACCATTGCATCAGAGGCTACTAAGTTGCACAATGTCCACATGATATTTGACCTCACATCTTTAACAAACGCTCTTTATCGGATTATGATTTGTTTCCTAACTTTCGACTTCAACTCCTCGTAATACCTCTTCAGCGACTATATTCACCTGTTTGATATTCATCACCATTTTCCGACAACAACATATACGTACATTAGGCTATCAGTGTCATTAGCACTGCCACGACTTATGCACTCCAGGTTACACTTCCATATATAATAATAGTAGAAATGTAATTATTAATGAAGACCTTCCTTAAATCCAAGGTGGTAGAGACTGCCACGATAAAAAGGCCTCCTACACCGGAATCGAACCATCGACCATTCCATTACCGGGCAATTTGGAGGACCACCCAGGTTTTCTAATTTTCATGGCAGTCACTTCATTTCATACGAGCCTTTCTGTCCAGTAGTAAACATTTTTGGTAAACTTTCTCATTTACCTCGGCTTTACTGCTCAAAAATTCATTTTTGATCCTTAAATAAATGGTATGATTCCTGAAATAGATTCCCTAGGACAAGTCTCTCTTTTCCTGCCCCTATTTCACGGAGACTATTCTCATATATTGTTCTTATAATTGTTTTTTATACGTTACTGGCAACAAACATATGTATTCATGTATTCGTTTTAGAACAATTGTTATTTCAACAAAATTTCGACCTAATAGCCTATCAGAACTCAATCATCATTGTGAATCGTTTTTCTGGAGCAGTAGTGCTTTGCCCATTGAATTATTTTATTAAAGTAGTGAAAATAGCGTTAAAATGAAGAACAGACGTTACTTTATAGTTATGTAACAGTTTCCAGCTTAATATTCGTCGATCATCAGGTATTGCTAAGGGTGCTTTCCCAAAGCTCACTCTTCACACATACCCGTACGTAAAGAACAGCTGGGTAGCCACCATCAAATGAAGATAAATCGATGTTCCTTTACGGTTTCTTAAGGTCGAAAATGCCATCTCATGCTACATGCAGAGTTGCTCTGAATCACGAGCTTTTATCACAAGTATGACGATTAACAATAATACGTAAATAAACGCGGCACGGAATCTAACGTCCTAATGTTTTAATGACTTACATATAGATGCAGGTTTCTAGAGTCAATCTAATGAAGACATGAATAAGTGCATTCGCTGCATCCAACAGTACCGAAAAGTTCTCAATATAGGCGAATATTTGTTATTTTTTGACCTTCTCATCGCATTCTCAGCGCTCGCTCATTCGTCGCTCGTGAATATAGTACGAAATTCAATTTTACTGTCATAGAGAATCTCTTTGTTCGCCATTTGGATTTTTTACTCATACATGATTAATGAAAGATCTTGTGATTATGAGATGTAGCATAAAATATGTCACAGGCGTGACTAGCAAAAACGTAAAAAGAACAAAAATACACATATGGGAACATACAACACAAATAACTCCATTAATTGTTCCGATTTTCTACAGAGGTAAGCAAAACTAGTTATTAAATTTATCCATTTAAGGAATAAGTGAAACCAAAATCAGCTATAGCCCAGTTAATTTGCGGTTATAGGCGATTATTTGTCATTTTCACCTTCTCATCGCATTCTCTGGGACTGGGAAGAAGTCTCGGGGCCCGGTAAGGAAGTACACATTCAATTAAAGCAAATATGATAGTGGGAAACAGCAGGAAGCAGCATTCATTCATCAGTGGTAATAGACCGCCATTGCTTGTTCCCAGGACCAAATAAAACTGATACTTATATAATATCAAAATGCCATAGAGCGACAGAGAGCCAAAACTATCCTAAGACGACTTTCACGCCCACGGCAAGGGACTTATAAAATCACGGAAATAATGCGCAAAACATTCTTAGCCTAAAGAAAAATAATAGTAACGAAATGGTTTTAGTAGAATTTTTACTCTAGCTTAACCGTGGTATTACGGCTCAATAGGAATGTGGGGTATTAACGACTTAATAATAATTTCAAAAAATAAGAACCAATCCGCAAATTTAGTAGGCCATAGCTGATTTTGGTTATACTAACTCGGTAAATGGATAAATTTATTAACTAGTTTTGCTCACCTCTATAGAAAATCTGACCAATGAATGGAGTTATTTGTGTTTTATGTTCCTATATGTATATTTTTGTGCTTTTTATGTTTTTTCTAGTCACGCCTGTACACCTTTTATGCAACATCTCATAATCAAAATCTTTCATTAATCGTTTGTGTTTAAAAAATCCAAATGAGGGAACAAAAGGATACCCTTGGATGGCAAAATTGAAGTTCGTACTGTATTCATGAGCAACAAAGAATCCATAACAAATAAATGAAAGAGATGCCTAAACTTTTTTCGTGATTTCGGACCTTCGCTGTTCTTGAAGTTCTGAAAAAATCGAATTCAAAACACTGCTTTGAACGAACTCAGAGAAAAAGCCACAGAGAGAACGCACGTTGCCCAGGGGAATAGAGATAAAAAACCATACGATGAAATTCCAGAAGCCAAGATGGAACATATGTCATGAAACTCCACATTAGCTACAGGGGTGAGGGTTTATATATATATATATATATATATATATATATATATATATATATATATATATATATATATATATATATATATATATATATATATATATATATGCATCCTGTGGGGATAAAAATTGGTATAAAAATTTTTTTCAAAGGAATTTCAAGTTTATTTCCCATCCGCAACTAGCCGAAAAAATGGATGCATAGTATATGTCTGGATGTATGTTATTATCACAATTCGAATTCCATGAATCCATATCTAATATCCTCCGAGAATTACTTTCGTATTCGTTCCCTAGAGAAATGTTTGAAGGAAGACTGGATCCTTCCATTTCATCATCTCCGATGGGAATGCTAAATAAACTCTGTACTTCAGGGCGCATCCACTGTATATTTCCCGTAACTGGAATTCATAGTCATAATGGAGGCTCAAAAGCAGGGATAAATAATGAAATACGGTCAAAACTTCATTGGAGTTCACTCTTTGATTTACAAACAGCGCAACCGAAACGCTGAATGAAAATGGAAACAGCAATGGGATATAAAACTCATGCTTGTTGCATTTTCTCTAGATAAATAAAGCAGGATTATTTGACTCTCCCAGTCGTCGACGCTTTTATATCAGTGTTTACTTATCAAGGCACTGATCAGATATATCCGTAAACACAAGATTTATAAGACGAAAACCAGATGATGTTAATACTTTTAACAACATCTTTTTGACTTTTTTTCAGAAAAAACTTGATTTTAAGCACCTTACTGCCATATTTTTATCAAGAAAGAAAGGCATTGGGGGCACCTGCGAATAAATACAACCAACTTCTTCCTTTTGAAACTGTTCCAAATATTTACTGCAGCGAAAAATCTATCGATAAATAAAATTTCCTGAAAATTTACTAATCTTTCTCTTGCCATCGACATATTTGTACTTCAACGTTTTTCTTACAGGACTGAAGCCCTGCTACTTCAATTGTAAAACATAAAACTTTCTCTTTGTTTTCTATAAATCTCTAAATTTGTTCAAAGATGCACTAACCGAAAATTGAAGGTCATTCTTCCCCCATTCCGTCACTGAAGATTCCTTCGGCGAATAATCAGATCAAGACCTATTGAGCCCAGCGTGACTCTCTTGAGCCATAATTACTCCTAATTTCCTCCAGAGAAACTCACTCTCTTCATCAGCTGTCTTCGAAGAAATCACGGCATGATACTTACAGGGAACGAAATATTTTACGCACTCACATGATAATTCTATCAAGGAAACATTTAAAAGCACATTCATAAAAATTTTTAACGTAAATCCTCCTCGTATCAGGAATTGTTCCTCTCATGAGAAACGTATTTTTTTCAAACTTTCATAAAAAGCATGTTATCTCTTTCCTATGACCCCAAATCTAAACTCCACATAATTATAATAGTTGCAGAAAATGTGTTTATAATGCCTCCACCGTAAATATATATATCATATCGTCCAGCCTCTGGAATCAAAGTTAGGAGAAAAATTTTCTCCTTTCTGGCAATAATAAAAAATAACTGCAACCTATTGAATAAGAGACAATACGAAAAGAAGGCCATTTAAGTATATTTTCAATGGCTCGAGAATATATGTAATATATATAATATTACTTCAATTATTAAAAAATTTTGACCTTTTATTTTCTATTATTAAAATGTTTTATAATAGAAAATAAAAGTTTATATTAGAGAGTGAACTTATATCAAGAAGATAACTGGTGTGAAGCTAAAAATATTGTAAAATAAAGACTTCCCATATCAACCAAAAATTGTAGAGCATTTATTATATTTAAATATTTTAAGAAGACTTAACGCAGAATATCAAACAAGCAGCAGAAAACTAAAAATTAAAGAAAAACATACCTATTGACCACAAAATATTATACTTCATATCACAGGAATTTATTAGACACATACCCACATGAGGAAGTTATTAAGATAGACATTTCAAAGCGGAGCGTCACAGCAAATTAGTGAGGGCACCGACAAAATTCCATAATTAAGGGATGCAAGGCATCCTTAGCATTATTCTAATTGTACACAATTAATATCAGCTGGTTTCGATTTAATGGGAAATTCCATCCCAGGATTTTCTGCCGTAAAAAATCCAGAAGTTATTATTTACGGCGCAATATAGTCCATTAAGTGCAGTCACGAATATCAACGCGGATTTCTAAGCTCACGAGCAGCAAGCTCGTTGAAGATTTACGGCCTCTACGTGCTCTTAGGTTAAACTGCAGCGGAGCGAAGGATATCTACGGACGCAGGATTCCGGATTCAATTTACTTGAATAATAAGTTTTCCGTTGTTCCCATCATCTCAATCCCTAATTCAAAGACCCGGTGACGTTAAAATGCTCTCCATTCCCGGAATAAAACATAGTCGTGCAGTAATCAGAACAGGGTAGGTACACATTTCGTTTACGTCTCGAAATTGATTGTTTTTTGCCGGCCTATTTTCGTCGTTGCGTTGCTCCACGGCTTGATACTTCCACGCGGAATAATCTGTCGCTTCCCATAGTTATTTGTCAGGAATTGAGGAAGAACCATCATGGAAAAATTGTAAACCCGCCATTGCAGCTGGGGTAAATATAATTCTTACAAACGATTTATTTTACTGGAACACTAAAACCGTATTTCATGCAAATAAAATGACCTGAAAGCACTGATACAGTGGTCACATGCATGCCCGCATCCATAAAATACATTTTGATAATTACCACGCGAAGTCATACCGATTAAAAACAAAAATGAATTACTGTGCAAGCCTTTCTACGTGTTCCCTTCGGAAAATCCCAAATCCGTTTCTCAAGCATGTCTTTTGTCTAAGCTGAAATTTACAAAATACCATTTGTTTCCAATCCAAGGATATTAAAGCAATTTCAAAACCTAATTTCTTTTATACACAAGAGATTAAAAAAGAAGTGAAGTCGCATGCAAGCACATGTAGACTGGGTTAACATTTTAGAACATTAGTAAAACGTTGACTTAAACCAATTTAAAGAAAACCATATAATTGAAATGTTGAAATTAATTGAAACCCGTTTGAGATATTAGTGGTTTGAAGCAGAAAAATCAGGCTTAATTTATTAAAAGCACTTAAAATTCATTCACGTACGATATCAGGCTAGTTACACTCGTAGTAAAAACAGGATATTGATGAGGAGCTATAAGCAATGACGCGGCTAAGTGAGGATGCATATGTCGCTCTTCTGTATCCATCTAATTTTAGCACCACTTTAATATCTGCCATTTCGACAAGTATAAAGATCCGTAGGTATTATCGCAACATAAGTAGTTGAGGCTAGTACAATATAGTAGATGAGGAAATGAATTAGGATAACTCCTCCGAGATAGGGTAAATGAATACACGCATTCGATTATTCCTAGCCATTTGCCAGCTATTCAAATGAAACAAATGCGTACTTACTCAACAGATCCATCTATATCAAGCCAATATACAAACCTAATATACATTTTTCCCAGGGAAAAGGTTTGATAAAGTTGAACATAACAAATCAATGTTTATGCACATTACCCAACGATTAAAATTCACACTAGTGATGCTAATATTCAAACAAGTTGGCTCACAAGGTTTTTGCACTATGTCAATATTTTTCTAAGCTCTGAAATTCTCCCCAACCAAAATCTTCCCAGTGTGACATAAAATGGAACACTTGAAGTTTTTAGGTCATAGGCAATACACATTGAGGGAGCGAGACACACACAAAGCGCGTACCTAGAATAAAACAAAAAACAAGCAAGAATTCTATCATGAAAATTCTCCAAAAACCGTGAACTCATGGAATGTAATATTTCACCACAAAATCAAGCATTTCCGGCATTTTGAAGAGAGAGCAAGACTCGAACAACATGACGATTACTTATTGCTATTTTTTCACGGGTCGTTACTCGTTTACATATAACAGTTCTCACAAGGTTTTTCACCTCTTTCGGCCAGTACCCCGCGCCAAAGTTCGGCGTTGAGCGTGAATTTGACAGGCCGCGGAACATCGTTTGGGAGGTTTCAATCCATTTCCCCTCAACGCCGACGGCGGTCATACCCTTGACACTTCCCGAGGAATATTCCATCACTCGACCACTCAGATATTCCTTCCGCCAGGAGCGACGCCTGACGGTGGCTTTGTCTTCCTCGTCCGCTCACCCGTCACGAAAACCAAACATGTTTGCTGAGACCGACATCGCAAACACGGCAGCGCTAATGGACAACCACCAGCCTCTAACCACTGAGAATCTACAAAGCGATAAAATTTTCCCGAGGTCATGCAATCAATCGCAATTTTTCCACTCGGAGTCATGAACTAAATAAAATCCTGCGGAAGAAAAAATCTCCAAGCACCATTCCAAGCGCGAGCAATTCGAAAGTCCCTTATTTTCTGAGTCATTTCCGGACATTGCCTTTGACTTGTTGAATTATGTCCAGCAGTATAAATTTTACCCATCCCACTGAAATTTAAAAAAAATAGCTTTCATTGATGTTTTCAACATAAGTTTCTACTTCTGTTAGTCATCTCCAATCTGCTCACGCAGTCACGTAAAAATACTTTTTTACGTTACCCTAATATTCCCTCTCGTTCAAAGATGGAGTTCATTGATTCTTGTTAAGCTCTCTGATTAAAGCGAGGATTTTCATGTATTTTTGACACAGATTATTACGAAATTAAACACATTCTTATGAAACATTTGATTGAAATTTCACTCCATTTTTATAGCGTATATACTATATACGCTAACGCTAAATGGAATATAAAAAAACTATCACTATCTATCGACATCCTCAATACAATACAATCCAGCACATTTACATCTGCTCTTTCTTTACCCTCGCAGACGAATGCGAAATGATTCTCTATATACTCTTCTCAGATAGATAACTGGTAAAAACAATAACGTGTAATTGAAGATCAGAATCAACAAATTTTCATTCTTCAACAATAGAATTTTTTAGGCTTAGCTATGAAGGATGACTAAAATCTTGTTCAAATCCTTTATTTAATCAATTCAAGACGTTTAAATTTTGCTTACCATGTGGATAAAATGCTTGATATACTAGACCTTCAGGTATTGCTTTTATCCAAGTGTCGTGGAATTTTTTTTTAATTTGGATTAGTCGAGGTAACGAATGTCACATTTTACGCAACCGTTAATATTATGTTTTAAGTTTAATATTAAGTTTAAGTAAGTTAAGTTATATTTTCCAAATAGAAGCATATATTTTAGCTATTTCGGCCATACGGATATGCGAATTTAATTAAGAGCCGCAAAAGTTTTCTGTAAAATTAGAGCAATTTCACATATACTTTAAGAAGCCAAGAAAACTCTACGAGTCATATTAGTATAAAAGAAAAAAAATAATACGAAAAACAGGGTAAATTTCTGTTTCCTAACAAGACAGTTAATCAATATTTCATTTCCGGTATTAGCTTAGAGCCAGAAGTCCTCTTCCGTTTAGACATGTTTTTTTTCGAGAATTTGGGAATTCATTTTTTTTACTCTGCTGGAACAGTTTCTGAAAGATATTAAAAAAAATAAAATTAAAGAATATATTCCCAGATACTCACGAGAAGTCCTTCTTGGCGTAACAGTGGCCGGCAACGGAACACTCGAGCAAACTGCACTTGCTCTCCCTGACGGGGTCACTCTTGGGGATGATCTCGTAAGTCACGTTCAGGCCGTGCACGGAGAGCAGGGGGCCCAAGTCACGGATGTGGCTGCCTGCGAGGCGAGAGAGGAGGGAATATATGAATAGCACCGGGCGTGAATATAATTCCATTCCAAGGATATATGGTCCACATGAACATGACGCGGGTGGCTAAGTGGGAAATTGGACTTGCTCCTCACTCCGTGTGTGCAGACACACGGAACGGACACAAGGCATGGCCGGGTAAAAATAAATGGGACTTGAGAGAAACTTCTAGACGGTTGGCGGACTACTTTCCATCCGACTCGCACAATACCCAGACGTCTTAATTCTCCGTTCCACTTACTTAGAAATGAATATGATAGCAAACGAAACGAGAACGTTGTTTATCCAAGTTGACCAAGTTCTTAATTGAAGTGGAAGCATGGCATATCGACTCACATGTAACATTTGAGATAGTAGACAAAATGAATTTTTACATTACACACGTCTTACTTCTAGAGAATGAATATAATCTTTTTGTCATAAAATCATAATGACATGTATGGCAAAAATCATTAGGCGTTAAGGACTGCAAAAATCACAAAGATATTAAAGTAATATATCCTCTCGGCTGAATACTCGCGAGGGAGAGGCATAAAAAGTTATATTCAAGAAAGATTGCTGAAGCATTAAATACTACAGAGAAAATGTTACCTAAAATCAGCCTGCATCGTACGGGCCAAGGATATATTTTTGATTTTACCTTAAACATAATCTGAATATTTGCAGTGTGTCTTCGGGTCAGGAAGTATGGAACTTTGCCATAATCGATTAGAGAAAACCGCTATTGCAGCAAACATCTCTACCTCTTATATTAACTAATAAAAATGATGATGATACCAATTTCTTACTTAAAAATCGGAAGTATTTTGTTACGAACAAATCAACGAATTAAGTCATTAACGAACAAATTGATTATAGAAGTAATTATACGGCACGTCAACATCTGTTGTAAAGAACATGTTTTTGGAAAATCCGCTCTTTATTGCTTTTATGAAAATTTTAATTTGCCTCTGCGAAATATCTACGCCGTTACTTTAAGCAAAATTATCTGCAAGTAGATTTTTTATTTTCTTTCGAAAAAAGCTCGCAGTTATATGGGACTTTCTTCCTTTCTAGTGTCCAGATATTCCAAAGAAACACAATGGCGGAACCAGCGGCCATCTTATTGTTTAAAGCTTTCGGGATTCTCGGTGATTCTAATGCCAACACGTTACACCCTAGGGAAACATCATGACTGTTATGAGATCTCCGTTGCTCACTCCAAATTATTGATCGGAGGACGCACAGCTGATTATATGGCTTAGTTTTTTTTCAGCTAAAACAAAACAAGAGAAAATGCAGCACTCTAACCTCTCTCCCTGCCAAATCCTCCATTCCCTAACACCTTCATCGAGTAACGTCCCATTTGACATGTCCAATTAATGTTCTTCTCGTGGAACTTCCCCAAATGCGATGTTTCTCACAAAATCATTGCGTCTCGATGAGTGATCTATCCTATGTGCGAAGGGTGGTGTGCGAGAACAAAATCGGTATTCAAGGCAGGAAGTAACTTACCTTCTAGTCTGTCCAAGTTCAGCGTGGCGACGAGGAAGGGTGACTCAGACCTTATCCAGCCGACCTCCTCAAGCGCCGGAGGTCTCGACTCGGAACTTAGTATGAGCTGCCGGCCAACCGGGGAACCCCCGGAGCCCATGATGCCAGGCCAGCCACCAAACCCACCGCCCTCGCTCCCATCCGCGTCCAGATAAGCGAAGGACTCGAACCGAAGACCGCTCGTCACGAACACCTGCAACCAGAGGAAAGAGAGTAGAAGCATTAAATGGTTTCCACACAAATAGATACACCAAAACCTTTCCTCAGATATTTTTATTGTTCAAGTCGAAGACGATATTCAAAAATTCCCTCAGCGTTCAAGAGCGGAGGGCATATTTATTGTTTTCTGAATTCTAAAATATAACTTTTTCACACCATAACGCTTTTCTTATATTTTTATATTTTTTCGCGGATAAAACTGCACCAATTTTACTGTTTAATTTGTATTACAGCGGAGATTGTGAGGTGAGGACTGTGAGGATTTTATATTACCGCGATCGAAAAATGAGATGTCGTTCAAGTTCAAAATTGTGCTCTCGCTGTATTTCTAATCCAAAAGTACCGTAAATAATGGATTTAAGATGCCGTTTGCCACTAATGTTAGTGCATTTAGTCTTTAGCCTACCTGTTTTTCATGTTTTTCGAAGTGGTAGTGTTAATTCAACTGGTGACTGGTCTTATCGAGTGTAAATTTTTTCTGCGTTTTTTTTACTTTTTCTTGCTTACTTTTCTGGCTAATTTATTGATATTTTTCCATAGATTCAGTTACAAACATGTACGATGAACAACTATAGAAAGAACACATTTAGGTAACAGGCATATAAAGAACAATGTAAATTAGCACTCGAAAACTTAAGTACTTGGTGAGTTTCACTATACTGCGTGCATAAAAATACCAGTACAGTTCTTTATTTTCTTTACAGGGCATGGTTTTTCTCACTCATATTCCCTTATTTGGACACTTTATCTAAGGCAAATTCGTAAAGGTAGTAATCTTCATGCAACTGGTATTAAAATTATGTAATTGTAATTAGTTACCTTTAGTCACAGGTACTCAGCCAGTAATTGGTATTTATGGCTGAAATATTCGGCTAGAGCACTCAACAGTAAGAATTCGTTGGAAATTGCCAAATGGAGGAGAGTCTCCTGAACCAGATAAGGAATTACATCCTTTGTTTTTGCAGGCCAATTCGTAAACTATTAAATTATCTAACATTTCCGCAATTGAAACCCAGTCTCCCCAAGGAATTTTCCTTTTACGGTTATTCTGGGAGAAAATAGTAACACCGTAGGAATTTAAGCTAGATTTAACACATTTCTTTACAGTAGTAGGTAGACCAAAATAAAACTTCAAAACTACAAGGTAAAAATAAAGAAGTCACACATATACAATATGTAAACTATACATACAAACGAGTGATAATGAATAGAAATAAAGACGGCAAATACTTAGTTCTTTTTTATTTCAACGCCTTGAGTGAACTCTCACGCAATGAGCAGTGACAAGCCTTTGTTGGCACAATGTAGCGGAGTTTCAGCCGTTTTAACTGAAAGAGGTGAACATAACAGCTATTTCTTTAATTCCAGTCAGTTAAAAAAGGGCAAAACGAAAAGATGTGAGGCCTCTTTAATAATCCAACTCAAGCAGGATATGCTTGGGTAAGACTGAAATTTAATACTAGGAAAACTTAGATCATTTAAAATAAATTACTAGAGATTGAGAGATAATTCAAGCAACCTGCCTCTGGCGCAGACACCAGATACCTACTAATCTTCGTCATAAAATGCAGTCAAATGAGATGAGGATCATTGCGTATCTTAATACATGAATTTAAATTGACGTTATTTGTCCATACTGATTAGCACTGTGCATCCAAGAATATTAGGTCCTGACGGAGATAGGAATCAACAATTCCCAAGCGAACGACTAAGAAAACTTTTCAAGATAACGCAAGGAAATGCAGCCAGAAGAAATCAACGCCATACCCTGATTTAACAAAAGAATCTCCGATTTATGCCCTAAGGCGAGGATTCCTAATTCCAGTTAGTGGAAGAAATGAACGCATCCACTCTACCTTTGAGATAAGAGCGAAGCCTACTCTGATGAAACCTGAGACAATTCCCGAAAGCGAAATTCTCGTTAAATCTTCAGTCCTCCGTAAAATCGAAAACTCAACGGGGCGTAATCATTTCTGCAGAACTTAT
The DNA here is from genome assembly GCA_963169105.1 of Ceriagrion tenellum. Taxonomy (NCBI): domain Eukaryota; kingdom Metazoa; phylum Arthropoda; class Insecta; order Odonata; family Coenagrionidae; genus Ceriagrion; species Ceriagrion tenellum. Next base: position 100,054,387 of record OY720643.1, read on the forward strand.
CCAAGGCTAGAGTTTACGGCGTAAGAAACGGGATAATACGGAAGGTAAATAGAAATTTCGACGAGACGTAATACTTCAACAGGAATCAAAGGAAACAACAGAACAGTAGTGCATCGTATTACTTGGAGGAAACTCACGATATCCTGTCCCCCATTCCGGGAAAACTATAAACCTACTCAAGAATAGCCACAGAAAAAAACCGGAAGAAGTGGGGAACAATAGAAAAAGTTCAAAATATACAATATCTTGGATTTTTACGAGCTACGTACATTTTGATAAGGTTGACGGTTCAACTGTGAAAAATCGAATTTGTCAAATACACAGGGTCCTTAGAACACATGAAATTTCGAACGAGTTTCGACTAATTAAGGAAGATATGCCATGGTATCATCGCTAACACCGACACACTTGTTCATGGGACACTAGCATATTTTACGGCCTAAAATACTTTAAAATACTTGACTCTAGCACGCTCATGCCTCTCACAAATTTCTATTCGACACCAAAATTTTTAAATCGTTCTCTCAAAGCACTCATTTAAGTTCTGAAGATAAAATGGCCTCAAAGCACGAAACATATGATTCGAAAAAGGATTTTTCACGAAAAAATGAAGATAGTTGCTAGACTGATAACTGTAGTGTCAGACGCAGAAATATCTCAAACTTGCTATGGAACAAATATCGGGTAAGTTTCGTGAAAACAAAGTTAAAATTCCCAATTCCCTCGTCTCAGGAGAATTTTTAAATGAAAATAGCCATGCTTGAGCAGTTTCATCAAGAAATCTCGTTGAATTCCAAATCAAATAGTTATTCACCTGGAATCGCAAACAGAGACTACTGGATCCATTAGCTTTGACCAATTAAGCCAGCCACGCGTTCTTTTTGCACCGTGAATATCACAATGGATTTGAGTCGATTCGGTTGAAAAAAATGATTAAAATGCTATTTTATTCAATGCCTTGCCGAAATAACTGTTCTTAATCACCTGGTCGTTCAATCCTAAGATTAGTTGACTGCAACCCACCACCTTTCCATGTCTAATGTTAGTTCCCTTACTTCCTGGTAGCTTTACTTAAATACTTCCTCTTTATTTGGTCCATAAACTTATTCCTGGGCCTTCCTCTGGGGACATTTCATTCTATTTTACCTTCCCATATGTAGTTAGAATGCAGAGCTGCAACTTCTATGCTGGCCAGGAAGGAAATACATTTTTTCCGTCCCATTCCGACGTTCCTCGAACTTTCGATCGTCGGATCGGGAGTCGAACATGCTACCACTGGTCTAAAGCGGGCAAACTGTCCTCGAGCTAGACGACAAAAGCACTCCATTCCACACGACTGTTGCCGCAGGACTCGTAGAGACTGATGGCGAAAATTCGAGACTACAGCGCAAGAAACGAGAAACAAGCTACAACCATAAGATTTTCAATAGACTCGTAAGAAAGTGGGAGGATCAATGGATGAAAAAAAATCCGCATCCGCACAAAGAATCCTTCACGATAATTAACCTTGGCGTTAACTTAATATCTAAACTAGGACTGCCTGGCACTTTCAAGTCACAATTTTTCAAATGAATATATTTCTCAAAGACTTTACTCAAAATTGCTTATGCGATGACAGCAACCCTGATAAGATGATTGAGACTTCAAGAACTACCTAGGAAAGTGCTCCAGTTACGTATCAGATCGCAAACTATTCAGCCATGCTGTAACTGCTTTGGATTACTGATGATTCGGACTTCGGAATTCAATATATTTCATTGCCAATTTCGAGGGTTCGCGAGAAGTAATGATCCATCATCTACTCTATTTTGCGCGGAAGGGTAATTGGTCTACCTTCGGGGCTTTTACCTACACCTACACTAGACGCTGTAACGTGGGCGTGGTCTCTCAGATTTCTTTGCTACCCCCATTTTCCAATGGCGCTCACAGGATGATGAACTAATTTTACAATTGTATGATGTTTTTTTTAATGATGAGTTCAAATCACCCCCACACTTTAAAAGTCACTTTTCAGAAAGGGAGTGATGGATAAAAGGGGGAGTCAAAGATCTCCACAATGGATCCCAGGTGTGGTTCACCGATGGCTCCAAGAAGGAAGGCAGAGCAGGGGCTAGGATTTACTGCCAGCGCCCAGACAAGAGGATCACCATCTCACTTGGAGAATATGCTACAGTCTTTCAAGCGGAGGTGTTTGCTCCACTGACGTACGCACACGCTATCAAGGAATCAGGTCTCAATGGCAGACCAATCCACATATGCACCGATAGCCAAGCGGCTCTTAAGGCTCTAGCATCACCAATGTGCAACTCAAAACTCCTTCATGAATGCTGTGAAGTGCTCAACTCGTTGCACAGTCTCGGCAAAGTTTAACTCTTCTGGGTCCCCGGACACGAGGGTATAACCGGAAACGATATTGCGAATCTACTAGCAAAAGAAGGCTCAAACCACACACCGATGGGACCAGAGCCTCACAATCCAATCGCATCTTCAGCAGGAATCACTGAGATCAAGAAGTGGGGCCTTGCCCGCCATTCTGAGATCTGGCAAACCACACAAGGGCTCAGACAAGCCGAGCTTTTTATAGAAGGATCCAAACCGGGACTAGCAAGAAGACTTCTATTGCTAAACAGAGGTCAACTACGCACGATAGTGGGTCTCCTAACTGGACAATATCAGGTCATGAGGCACCTTCATCTCTTGAAGCTGACCTACTCCGCCAGATGCAGATGGTGCAAAGAAGAGGACGAAACAACATCACACGTTCTCTGTAACTGTCCTGCCTTGATGAGGACCAGAATAAGGCATCTAGGATCTCCTTGTCTCGATCCGGCTGAAATCAGGATTACTCCTATAGAGGATATGCTGGCCTTCAGTAAGGCCATTGGACTCCACGGGTAACCAAGATATGGTGGTTAGCACAAAGGACCAATAGGTCTAGGTGCCCCAGGTCCTCCTCGGAGGAACTCCACCAACAAAGAATCTAATTAATCGATGAGTTACTTTATATCTGCATGTATTTACTTATTTAATATGCATTCCTCTAATCTGTATTTTTTATTTATTTAAATAAGTATTATCCGCATTCCCAGTGAAAACTTTGATAATATCGAGTAGGATTCGAAGCACTAAGGAGAGCAAACAAATATCAATCCTCTATGGGAAATGGAACAAAAATATTATATACCAGTATAATTCTAAAAGTATTAAAAGTAAGTGATCCAAATTATACGGAAAAAGCTAATTTTTTGTTAAAATATTTTTCAATGCTATACCAATGAACAATGGCAAAATATAAACATACCATTGTGATCTTCATTGAGTATTATTAGTCAGGAAAATATCTTGGCCATTTTGTGCACTACTGAATTTGACTAAAATATTGATAAACACAGTTTTTGGCTTATGAAAGTTATACTACGTTCCTTATATCAAATTTTACACTTATTTCAAAAATATACGAACATGCACTATGCAAACTGCAGACGGAAGAATAGGAAAGTTTGGTTTTTATTATGAAAAGGCTTGTGATAGGAAGAAATAGTGCGTTTATTCGTCAGGTAAATAATTGATTACACCCCACTCCACTTCGTAAGCATTCCCCGATGACGAGAGTTTTGAAAACATCGAGTGAAATTTTAATCGATTATTTTACTACTCGATGTTTTTCATTTGCTCAGCCAAAAAAAAACATCCACTAGTCCGACACATCAATATCGATGTGGCATTCCTACTTATGGAGAATAGCTAAACATCCACGAATTCGTCCATTACGTCATGCTATCCAAAGGAAAGTAAGAAAAGAGGAGAGATTACCAATATACTTCCTATTCCGGTAGTCAATCTACAGTTTGAAGACACTATGCCCTCTCCATCCACCTCTAAGTTCCATCCCATGTTACACAATCGTCACTTTTGATTCACGTCAAGACATGTCGTCTTACCTGTGTCAGATAGGCGACGATGTCGGATCCCGGATAGTTGGAGGCGTCGATGACCCACCGACACTTCAAGGGCACGGGGAAGGGCCCAGGGAACCCCGGGGTCTGTAGCACGCCGCGCCGGCCCCTCGCCACGCCCCCGCACGTCGTTATCTCCACAGACTCGACAGGTGGCTGGTCACGCTGCAGCATCATGGGCGTTGGGTTGGACGGAGCCCAAGAGGACGGCATTGGAGCTGTCGCATCCGACGCCGCTGCTGAAATGGATGTAATGCGAAACCATAATTATTTGAAACGGTTTATTGACGGAAGCTGTGTTGTTTTTTGATAGATTGAACTGATTTACTGCAGTACAGAAACTCGGTGGAAGTCGCATGTGCGATGCGTTACATCAAGGAGGTGGAGACACGCATGGAAGTAAGTGATGGGCAGGTGTTCCTATCTCGGACTCGTTCCCTCCATTCTCGTTCACTCAAAGGAACGAGTTATATGATTCGTTACTTTTTCAAGTTGCAACTTGCATAAACTTTACACCTTCAGGCGTCACTACGTGGAAGTATTTTATAGTCAAATCCATATTGAAAACAATCCTTGTACTTTTCCGCAATTATTTGAGGAAAAGTATCGGATTGTTTTGAATATGGATTCGAATATTGCACGTTATATTTATGCTCTCTTCATTGAAACTTTCATTGAAAGTAGTAGGTAATGAGCCACTGAAACTGCATTTAAATAATCATTTACCAAGAAAGCCGAGATTTTACAATAAAAATTTAATTAACTTATACACTTACGTATTTGACAGCCGTATTTGACAATATCTATTGTTTTCACTCATTTTTTAAATATTCTTAAGCGACTCTCCTGATTCGTGTTAAACTTAGGTATTATAAATTCAATTAAATTTGATCAGTAAAATTTTAGCCACTGCCGACACTGAATAGTATTTTGTGATTTTTTTCGTGACATATTGGACTGTCTGTATTACCTTCTCCCAACAGTGCTAGCGCAGCGGAGTAAGTTCTTTCCGTTCTATAACTCTTTTCGTTTACTTCGGTCCTATCGTTTCTTAGAAACGAGATGTTTACCATCCACGGATTCGTTCTACGTCATTCCACCATCACATTTCCGTAAAGGAACAACACTAGTGGATGTGTTCGGATGAGTAGTGGAAAGGACACAACTTGACAGAAGAAGGCTATGGACGAACTCCTATACATTGCGAGAGGGTCAGACAGCATCACGAGTATGTTTACGATTCACAACGAGCTACAACAAAAAATTGTTATATTTAGCAACCCACCAGAGGTGCCCAATACAAAATTAAGGCTAGATGACTTAAAAATTTGACACGGATAATAAACTAAGCAAATTAGAGTTGCTTATAAAGATTTCCGACCTAAGACACACAATATTTAACTCAGCCAATCATGTCCACTTGCAATGAAGAAGCATTCGTATAGCATTCCTCTGAAAGTTATCTCTGCTGTCGGTATTTAAAGCATTCTACTACTAATCTTTTTAAGGTTCAAGAAATAACGTAAACTTGATCTGCTATTTCCTAAAGTGCGAAGTACACACCGACCTATATGTAGATGCAAGAACTTGATTTTGTTGCAAGCACACAAATTACGAGATAATACCTGGGATTTTAAAGTAAAAAGAGGATAAAACTAGGCGGAGGGATAGGTAGAGAGAGGAAAATGGAACATGTCCCACATAGTAGGGTGGATGACTATTGGAGGAGGCGACAGACAACTGCGGTCATTACTTTAGAGAAGAGAGTAGGAAGCTAAGAAAGAAATATGAAATAGTAGTAGACATAATAATATAATATATAAGAAAATAGATGGTGAGAAACTCTGTCTCTGTTAGCCTAGATTCATACGAACGAACGCAGAGGTCCACACTTCATCATCCCATCCTCCGAATCGGCACTATTATTCAAATCAAGTCCCAGTGGCACCCTATTAAGAATCAAGACTGTAATGAAAGATCAGAACTTCCGGGATTGGAACCCCGGCCATCAGGATTGGAAGCCAGAGCTTTAGCCCCCAAGTTAAATGGATCCTCCCTCAGGAGAACTCAACACTTTGTCATGCAGAGTTCGTAAAATCACGCATCCACACTTTTTTACATATCGAGGTTGCCGTATAATGTTAACGCTTTTTGTAATAATAGAAAGACACAGACGTGAAAGACGATGGCGAGAAATTTGCATTTGAATCCAGCATTGCACTCATCCAATTTAGATCACTTGAAATTGGATAAGGATCACATAATTTGGATTAACAATAGTAATAAGAAAAGGAGTAAATATGATCTATAGAAAAATATCAAAATGAAACATGGGCTTCAGCATAGAAAATATGAGTGTAGGGTACATTAAAAGGAGACGGAACAGTATGGATGAGATATTGATAGTTCAATGAGTTTTAGAGGCGTGGATGTCTAAGAGAACGCAAACAGTTGAAAATAAAATACATCAGGGATCCATTATAGGAAAGCAGAAGGCAGTGGCAGAATAAAGGACACACAACGAAGAAGGGAAGAAAACGCTTAGAACACAAGCGATCGAGAAAACTAATTTCGATGAAAGAGTCCAATTGTCATACCTTAGTTCAGAGGAACACCATGCGACTGCCTACTTTCTTACACATGGAGCATTTTTTTTATTTTCCGAGCTCGCCAACGACGGCGTAATTGCACCAACTTTGACTCGCCACAGAAACCCTAGTTCGAACTGTGGCAGAAATTACTTTCGTTCCCTAGGCGAGGAAAATTATACCCCAGCGTCGCATTCACAAAGGTCCATACGAAAAGACACGTCTAGAAAAGTTGCCTCGCTGGCTGGTAGCTGGTGGGGTTCGACACATGGAGACGGATGACAACAGCTCCCATGCGAAACGGCGTTTTTATTCATAAAGGATTTTTATTTAGAAGCGAGTGTTGGCTTTCATTTTTAACGTTCACAGGCAACGTAAAGATCTTAAGCGAGATACCTCCGCTGGACTGTGAATTAATGTTTCTAGTTCCCATAAAAAGTTATTCCTAGGCACTAGAGGTATTTAAAGTTCAGCTTGCATATATCACGGTATATTTATAGAAAAGACAACTCTTACGCGAATCCTATTCATAAACGTCAACCAACGTTTTAAAGGGGAAACAGCCTTAATTTTAAGATAGATGACTTCAGTGAATGAGAAATAAATTAAATGAATTCATTTCTCTCATTTCTATTAATAATAACACAGTTACCATCTAATAACTAACTGATTCCTGACTCTGCTTACACATTGCTATCCTTTTAAAGGTGCGTCAAACAAGGAAAAAGATATTAATATACACAATGGCTTTTATATACTCATTAAAAAGTTTGAATTAAGCAGTAATCTTTTCCTACATATTTGACACGGATACAGAATTTTGTCTTAGGATCTAAACTGAAGGGATTCATTCGGCAAGATATCATCCGAAAATACCATTCAATTCAGTATACAATACATACAGAAAAGTATATTATAAGCAATACGAGTGTTATAAGCAGAAAGTTGAAAACCTAATTTACCGACCGTTACTGCCAGCAAATATATTTCTGATTACATACGTTTGATTCAGACAAGTGCATGACATCTAGCGTTAAAGTTCCCATTTATACGACTCTACAACGAGTGTACTCAACGCTGGCACGACAAGCACGACACGTTTAATTCATTGAAGAAAAAATTACTTTTGCGTCATACATCGCATTATACCAACTCAGTAACTGGGGGATGCGTCATGCAGGAGTTAAAAATGCTCCGGTAAGAATTGTCTACCGTGGTAAACCGCTTCACTGATCTGAGTATTACGAGGACCTATTGTAATATTAACATTCTACAGCAGAATGTAACAAGATTACGTGCATTTGCTTTACTCAAGATTTTGCCTTCCATAAAAACGGCAATACCAACGGAGCATATTTCAGAACAACTAACAATTCATAAAAAATATATATAAAAATATCCAGGGATGTGGCGGAGAGCACGCGCTTGAATCAACAATTCAAAAACTAAGTTGAAAATGATCTTCCGAGTCAGGTCAAACGAATATTATGTTAATGCTTTCATGAATAATGGCGACATCAGTTTTCACAATGGAAATAAGAGCATACGGATGCCATTTGTGCATGGCTTCCTGGGCACGGAAGGAAAGAACGTCGCACGGATTGGTGGAGCAATCTAAAAGGCTGGGCACAAAGGCTTTCCTTCATTCTGGCTTGGTAGAATCACGCGCGGTCCAAACGCACAACGAAGGCTTCTTATAATAAACACAAAATGGGCAAGCGTATAGGGTTAACGTGACCTGAATCTTAGTCGAGCGTAAAGGGGAATTTTTAAATCTGTTTCTCATCCAACAATCCGAGCATAACAACATCTATTGTGGAAAGCGGTTGCGAAATGCTCTGGAGTAACCTTCTAGCGGATGAAATCAGCCTAAAAACGAGCCCGAGAGTACTGCTACGTTTTTTTTTAAGGCCCAGAAGAGTTGCCCGCAAATTTCGAAGCGAAACGAATTCAAAAAGGTTTTTAACGCTAGAACTGTAATACGAGGTTTAGGGACGAGCATTAATGTTAATCATTCCTTTAAAGAATTTAGCTGATATTCTTAGAGGGAGATTTTAAGCTTAGACTTAAATGTTAAATAAAAGGAAAATGAAGAAGAAACCATAGTAATAGGCATAATTTAACTATTAAATATAATTGTTTTAACAGACGATTGAGATTCTGTTTTGGAAGATAAAAAAAATTTAAACGACCTAACAAAAATATAAACCAGCTTTTAAACCATAAATACTACTAACGAAATAAAATAGATAATTAATATGGGATATATTTGATTATATAATTTGCACAATACCGTTAATTTTCTTCCGACTAGATTTTCGAAGTCTAGAAAGCCCAACAATAACACGGAGTAACAGAACTGACAAAGACTTCGGTTGACTTGTATGGACGAAAGTATGGACAAAAACTCGCATAATGTTCACTTCATTGGACATTACGAAATCCGTCACACATATAACCTGCCCATATGAAGTTTTAAATTATCCTCAATAATTATGTCAAAAGTGGTTCACAAACGGCCCGAGACTAGGAAACAGTATTCCATAAGTTTTGTTTTAATAATGGTTGGTAAAATCCTACCCTGAGTCAGATATTTCTCTCCAACAGGTTGATTTCGTTTTGTTTCCTCATTAATGCAGCATGATTTCAGATATTTCAATAAGCAATCGCTGCTATATTACGTACTGGATTCTTTTATGTCTCCCTTCAGTGCAAAGATAGCAAAAGAAATTAAATTAATTTTACCGTTTACGTTGATTCAGTGAAATTTTCACTAAGGATATTATTAACGGTTTTTGAATTTCAGCATTTCGATTCTGGCATTCATCCTTGATTAACACTTGTTTTTCGCTCAAAATAACTTAAACGGAGAAAATGTTTTAGAAATCCTTTAAAAAATGAAACAAAGGCATCAGTAATTCTTCATTCATTTGTTGGAATCGTATGTAAATGAGTAATATTCCTATATGTGCTTGAAACGCTCACTTATAAAATGTCCGATGAAAAACCACACAAACATCTAACGCTCGAACATCTGCTTAAAGGCCTCAATAAATCAATTCAATGGTTTTAAAGAGAATTTTTTAGGTCTACATTCATACCTGACCCACTGTTGTAACTAATATTTATTTAAAAATGTGAGACCTAATCGCTAAATCTTCTTCAATAATAGTTATTCTCGCAGTGAAAAGAGTTAAAACGCCATTCTACATAATATATGAAGAGAAAGGGAGCATTTTCCTAAAATTGTTTGACTACAATATGGGGGGACGATATCCTTTAGCAAGGGACGACTCAGCATTCCCTTTGGATGAGCTCGTCGCGAATGCACAACATTTTCCTCGCCTTAGTTCAGCCATGAGCTATCCTCAATAGTTTCATAGACGTGACGGGCCCAGAATAACCGGATAAGCGTTTAAATGCCGGGGTTACGGTGTTTCCACTTCAGTTTTATGCCTATATTGCTTGCCCCCAAATTCTGGATGCCGTCTATTTCCTTAATCTTTTTAAATCACTTCCAGACGCACCATTCCCTCAATTCAGCAATCAAAACTACCCGGTACACTCCATCGATCAATAGAGAGCTGAATGACAGAAACTAAAAAGAAATGGACCACTTGTAGACATCTGCTACCACTAGTCATCCATCTCACAGAAAGCTGTACACAGTCCTTCCCCGTTATATCCACCATAAATCATCTATACTCCGAGGCAGCATATCTGAAAACGAGCAATCATCCATTGTTTGTAGGGTGGTTGTTTCATCCGATGATGTCAACGCAAATACGGAAAAGGTTTAAAATAAAATACCCAGCATATAAAGCTTTTAGACTAAAATCGTATAGACAGTTCGTAACGGGTAAAATTCTACTCATTCTATAAATAATAACCCTTAATGCATGTATCACTTCAGAACCTTTCGTCCATATCCTGCTTTTCAGAAGCGATTTGATCAACAGCTATGCAGTGCTTAAACACTGTGGAATTTCCATTGCAGTCTGGAAATTTCGAAAAAAAAAACTGTTGGCGATAGATAGTGGAAATTTCAATTTTAAAAATTATTTATTAATTTTCCATACTTCTGAGAGCAATGATTTTGCCTCTCTTTGAAAATTAACAAATATTGACAGATTTTGTCCTTCTTCCTTTAATTGACAGCTAAATTTTAAAACTATCTAATTCTTGAGATGTTTACACGCTATGCGGCAGATTAAAAAAAAGTACATCATGAAATAGTCACTGCACAATCAACTTTAAAATGAGATTAATAGCATTATTAATTTCATTTTATTCGATACATCAACCAGAATTATGAATACATCAGCATATCTGTACAGGGACATTTAAAATTCAGCTATACCCATATCTAAGGCATTTGTTACGAATTTATGTAAGCAGAAGTCCATTCTATTCACTATGTATATTTAAAATAATGGAAAAACTTCACTCAGAATCAACAAATTTTAGATATGATGCATTTGATGTCAATTTTACATTCTCAACGGCTTCCATGCGGTAGATTGAAGCTAATTAATGGTCTTAGTTAAGTTGAGGAACAACTGAAAACTTATCAAATCGGAACATGATTAGATTTGCGCTTGAGTAATATTATTTTGAAAGAAAAAGTAAACAGCGATCGCTTCAAATAGCTTCCATTAACGAATCAAAATTACTGAAAAAAGGTCTATAGCATGAGAATAACCACCCTACTCTATGAACGCTGCGTAAGTCATTACTAACAAAGATTATACAGAGAAAATTGCTAGGAATCACGGTGCAACTCAACGTTCGAATTTACATAATATTGAAAAGTTCGTAACTAGCGCAGGCGAGGAATTAGAAAGTCACATAATATGTTCTGGCTCGGCGACTAATTATTTTTACGCATAATAGACTAAGTATGAAACGATCTGCAAAGCTTACTTGAAGGGCAAGATCGGCCGGTAACGTGGTCACGAGAGATAGGTAGGCACTTGGTACTCTAAGCGCCTCAAGCAAAACTTTCCGCGCAATGATTCTTAGAAGCATTGGTAGATAATGGTGGTAGATGGAAGGAGAACAATTTACTGATGAATTGGCAGTTCATTGCAATTCCTATAGCAATTACAATTATTTCCGAGAAAAAGACTAGATCAATCACATTTCTGCTATTTTGTCCTAGAGATTATAGCACAAGCAGTCATCGTCCCGTGAGCAAACAAACAACTGACCAGGTGGAAAACCCGAAATGCCATATCCAACAGAATAAGCTGGGAAAGAATCAAATCCTGCATTTGTACATCTCTGTTGGAGTTTTATGATGATTCCCAACTACATTCCAACTTTTCCTCAGTAAAGTCCTTTTGCCTCAGTAAAGCATCCCAAGTACGCTTTAATATGTTAGGGTCCATGCGCTTCAATGATTGATACGATACAGAAAATATAAAAACAAACACGTAATGCGTAAAAAATTGTTACAAGCGAACTAATACACGGCAAAACTGATGTACAAACCAAGTGGGGAACCGCTAGAGACTCCGGGGCTACGCCACGCTAGGCTATATTTCCTACAGATGGAGTAACCGAGTTTCATAGTAACACGGAAGGTAATATTTTACCTCCAAGCTGTGTGTCTTGAACAGGCAGAAGGATTAAATAAAGATACGCTGACGAACTCTAATCCAAACTTCTAACAAATAATCTTCCCACACACCATAAGTGGCCATAATAAAAACAAGGTTAGATATTAAGCCTCTCAGTCATAATACTCTGTCATTTCCGAGTACATTTCTCATCCGTATTCCCTCCCCTCTTGTTGGACATTGTCCTAACGCTACCTGCAACTCATCCCCTAACACCGGGGTATCTCACAAGAAAATATGTACAATTAGGAATAGATGAACTTCCAACTTCGGAACTTTGTAGACGATGCATTACAGTAAATACGTCCAAAATAGTTGAGAAGCTAACGTTATGGGTTAAACTCTCACCTGTGGGGTAGTTGCGATAGTTGGCACAATGAGAAGGAATATTTGTAGGTTCGCATGGACTAATTACCAGCAGTGATTAGAGACCGCCCTTTCTCCGTTAGCCACGTTGCTACTGAAAGTCCCATTATTAAACACTTAACTTCGGAACTAAACGACGGGTTCTCATTAGCGTTCAAGCCATTCACGTGATTCAATTTATCGCTTACAAAGCGTGATTCGGTTTCACCATGAGAAGTCGTACCCGATAAATTATGCGCAGAATTCTAATTCTTGTAAGCCAAAATGACGTATATTTAAAATATTACCATTAATTTGGCATGCATTTTAATACATGAGTTTTTGGAATATAAAGAATATTATGCAAGCAGCTTCTCGCCAAAAATTTACCTAATTATGCGCGAGCTATAACTCCGATGAAAAGGGCAATAACAAGGTAAAATTTATCTCTACTGAATGTATTATTGTCCCTTATTATCAAACAAAATGTTATTAACCTTTGCTCAAACTCAACGGCAGCAAAATAAGCGAACCTTATTTCTCGACTCTTTGTTGAAAATTACGCTTCATCCTTCTTTTTACGGATTTTTAGCAGCAATTTTGTATAAGGCACATGAACAGAACTTTGAACACGAAAAAATGTTGAACAAGCGCATTGCTGAGGGAGTAAATTGGAATTCGGCAACACAAGAGCCATTCTCCTAAAATAAAGCAGGGGATATTTGAACTGTATTACGCGGGGAACACACACTTGAAACCAACCCTTTCAATTCTATCATAAAAAACTCGACCGTTCTGCTAGCACACGATTTAAAAGTGACGGAATAAACAGACTGCAGACCGGGCAACTCTGGGGATGCAAAAGGGAAAAAAAACCTCTAGCTTACTGGATAAAGCAAGGCCAGCAGTGTTTACGGCTCTGGTATGAGGATAGCCATCGTAGGCTCATTAGCAGTCTTTCCCCGCATAGCATTCGGACGTCTCCCTGCCTCACAACACGTTCTAACTGAAGTGGTCTATAAAGCAGCATTTTTTAATTAAAAACAAATAGCGGCGCCAGTGAAAAAAAAATGGAGCATTAAGTCCAGTGCGCCTCTTTTTACGACGTCCTGCGGTTTGGGGGAATGCTGCTGGCGGAAGAAATAGCCTCGCCAACCATTCCGTTGGCCACCATCTAGCTCCTTAAGGGTACTTTGGTATCCAAGGCACTTAGGGCTTCTCTGGGGAAGAGGGCATCATAGCCGGTCTTCTCCCTTAAGGCTTCGCAGGGCATTATCCGATTATCGATTGCATCAGATCGTCGACTCATCGTTATGAGTGTTTCCTACCCTATCGATCGTTATAATGCCAGAGTTAAAATAAATAGCAAGACGCGGCTTAACAAGAGTCACTACTTTAACAACCAAATAATTTCAGACTAAATTAACACTCAAGTACTCGCTTGGGGTACCACAGTATCCCACGGTCATATATTCTAGAATTTCTGCTTTATAAGACAATGTATCCTTCTCACCATTTCAATAGCAAGCAAAGCTTTCTTATCCACCCACTGTCGCTTCAAGACTGATACTTCGTATATACCGTCAGTGGCTCGTATCAAAATCGATTGGGACACATGAGTATCCCACACTCATACGTTACAGTTTAGCATAGACAACATGAAGCTTTCTATTCGTCGGTAACAGGTCAGTTTGCAGAGAATTATTGTTTTCCTGATAATTGCTTTTGACAATCTTATAGGCCATCAATTATTGACATCTTTTCAATATTTATCTAATTTATTTCATTTTGATCTAACAGTTATCTCGTAGCAAACGTATGGGAGCACCTCAGTGCCATTCGCGATATCTTTTTACTGACCTGTTTCACCACTAAGATTTACTGTCCATTATTGCAAGGTTAGTGCAAAGTGCATGGCAAACGCATAAAGAAATGGTGTTCAAAGTATTATAGATGGGTACGCCTAGATCACCAGAGTGGCATCGGTAACCAGGGCTCTGGAAGCAAATATACCGATGAAAGTGAAATAGAAAGTGACGAACAGTGACTATTCAAGATGTTACTGTGATTGAGATCTACTATAAACGTTAAAACAAAAGTTTCCCTTACATTTATTTATTAAATTGCATTTAAATAGTAACTTAACCCTTGAGATAGTTATTCTTTTAAGTTTTAAACTATTTAATAGATACTGAAGTAGTGGCATACTATGGTATCCCATACGATCATTCAATTTATCAATAAGAAGGCGAGCAGTCGAGTCTTAAGCAAATGAGCAAACCATGCCATTATAATATTAATCGGTTCAATCATAATTGCGGGTATAATACTCTAACCATGGCTAATGATGTAAATGATATTGAAGAACATTCCCATGGCTTTTAATTACCTTTTAGCAATAACCCAACAATGAAGTAGGAGGATTCGCAAATGAGAGCTTTCGTTTAAATGCTTCATCTACAACAGAGCAACGGCGTGGTGTTCCGCACTAGTTAACAGCAAAGAACAGTTCGGGGCAAGTAACATGCTCTGGGACACAATGAACCTTAAGTAGCCAATTTAGACAGACTATGTCGCATGACAATTACCTACATCTACATAATACCCCGCGAGCCGCCGCTTGGGCGTGTGGCAGGGGGTGTTAGGCCGTGTAACGGTGTAAGTTTTTTGGAGATGAAATGATGACTTGAATAATAGGTGTATTTAGTGAGCTTAATTTGTATTGTGGTCGCTTATTGTTCGCGGAAAGAACGAGTTTTTGTATCTATCTGTTCGGTAGTGTATCTTTCTTATTTTATCGCATCTGTCACACCTAGAGATGTAGTAAGGAGACATGATAATATTCTCGAAGTCGCTCTGAAAAATATCAGCTTCTGAATTTATCAAGCAAGCTAAGCCTAGCGTGTAGCCTCCCTGTCTCTAGGGGCTCCCTCCTTAATCCCTCTAAAAGTTGTTAGACACTATATGTACGCTCGTAGCAGTTTTTAGCGAAGCGCGCTGCTTTCTTTTGTATTTCATTAATTTTTTTAGTTAAATCTATTTGACTAGGGTCCCAAATGCTCGCGGCGTATTCGAGGTGTGGCCTAACCAGAGCAAAGTAGCATCTCTCTTTGACTTTTTCATCCTAGAACCTTCCTATTATACGTTTAACAAAACCTAGTTTCTTTAATGCTGCACCACTGTTGTTCTGTACGTGTTCTCTAATGTTCTGTACGTGTAATCCCCACGATATATCAGATGTTAAGGTAATTCCAAGATATTTTAACGTCTCTGAAGAATTTATGTTTACTCTACCCACAGTACAGGTATGGCTTTTTTGTGATGACTTCCGCAGGTAGTAAACTGTGGTGCACTTGCTGATACTTAATTCTAACCCCCACTCCTGGCACCACGGCAGTAAGTGGACAATTGTTTATAAACACTTAGCGATTACGCGAAATGGCAGATATGTAATGTCCATGTGTAATAAAGTTGTATTTTATTACACATGGAATTACACACAAGTATTTAGGAAATAATGGGCTGGTTCACCAACAATTTGTATTTCCGAATCTGATATAGTTCGCCAAAATTAAAATACCTATATTTTTCCGTTTTTTGATCCATTTCATTTAAAGTAGGAGACGTCCTCACATCTCTGTCTCACTAGCCTATTCCTTCGCTGGATGGAGGGGGTAGGGGAATGCTGCGTAGCGCCCGGGGTCATTGGACGGGAGCGGCCAGTGACGTAAACAACTTTCAAAGACCCTTTCAGAGAAAGGGTTGAGAACATCGATGCTTCTTCGCCGATTACTCGAAAAGTAAGAAATGGATCAAAAAACGGATAAATATAGGTATTTTAATTTTTGGCGAACTATATCATATTCAATAAAAATGTTGGTGAACCAGCCCATTATTTCATAAATACTTGAGTGTAATTCCATGTGTAATAAAATACAATTTTTTAACACATGCGACCCAGGTTTCAGAAACTTCGTGCCATCATCAGGTAACGAATATCACAGGTGGCCGGGTAAATATATGGTTGAAGGTTGGGAAGGACGAAGTGGAGGGGGGGAGGAGGTTGAGACAAAGTAAAATGAAGGATCGTGCGTTATTACGGTGAAGGACGGATAAGGTGACCAGGGCGGTTAACGGTTTTGGGTTGGGGTTGGGGGAGGTCTATTTAAAGGAGGGGGGAATGCGTCGGGAACAAATGGTCATCACATAAAATATGCGGGCTCGCTTGAGTATTTATATGTTCTTAGCAAAGAGAGACAGTTACATCACGCAATATCTGCCATTTCGCGTAATCGCTTACTGTTTATAAACAATTGTCCACTTACTGACTGGTGCAGTTAAAACGATAATGAACTGCCGGAGCGGAAACTGAAGAATGTATTTTGTTTTTGCGCCTTTCTAACAGTCGTAGTATATTACGATTCTAGGCTCAACCAACGTTCGAAGATCTGACTCAAAACACCTTCTCCTTCTCTCTCATCCACCCCTTACGAAAGGAGTTCGAAACCAAGCCTGCTCCCCATCCACTGTTTAAAAAATCCCTTCGCAAGTCAAATCATTCTTCAATGGGTCCCTCCCCTCACCAGTGGCGGGTTGAAATGGTCTTCGTTCCGGTCCATGCGTTTATTTCTCGCGCGGGGGCGCGGTTGTCAAATCGGCGTCAACTCGGTACTTAGAAAATTTTTCGCGCCGCGGTGGTAAGAATTTTTTGTCCATGACTGTACATGACACGAAAAAATTTCGAACAAGCGCATTGCTGATGGAGTAAATTTGAATTGGACAACACAACGGCCATTCTCCTAAGCAGAGGATATTTGAACTGTACTACGCGGAAAACACACACTCATAACCAACGCTGAAATGTGATTGTATCCTCTGGTTACAATCCCATTTCTCTTAACGAGCCGAATGTAATCGTCTGAACGTGTTCATTACCAAGGTTTCAAACAGATATTCTAAATACACAAGGGCAAAACACAAAAAGTGAATTTTTACTTCAAGGAGGATAAAAAACAAGCCTATTAAACAATCTGCAAAAAGACTTCAAGTTGAATATTTGTCGAGGAAAACTACAAGGCTCTTGCTTTCTATTTCTATATTATAAATATTTCTAATCCATAAAATGTGTACTAGTCAACCACAGGAACTGAAAAAAATACATTATTTCGAATACCTTGATTCATAAGACAATATATATCTGACGGAATAAAGAGAACATTGGATAAAAAAATAATATCAAGCTGTACCAATAAGTCATATACAAGGTGAACTTCTAAGGAATACACATCTGTTTATCTATCAATAAAGCTCGACATTTTCAACGTTTAAAACTATGTTCAATGATTACAGTCAGATCCAGAAGTTACCATCCGTAATCGATCAATGTTCTTTAACTTTCTTGCTAATAAGATTTGAGAAACCTATGAATTATTAAATAATTTTACCCCACTGAGCGAGAAAGTCTTTGAATATCTAATACTCTGAACGATTGAATGGATCCAATAGCACTGGCAAAAGGGCAGAGAGATAAGTTAAATTTAAAAAATATACAAACAGAACACAAAGGAAAAGAGAATCGCGAAATATCGGAAAGCGTAAGCGGTTGAAAAGTTCGAAAGACAGTTGAAGTTCTTAATAATAAATGCTATGGGAGTTCATATCTCCTTTTCGGCCAATCTAGAACGATCAATGTTCAGAATGAATAATTCACAGCACAGGCGAGGCACCCTGGTTGTGGCAAGACGTCTGAAAGCAGAATGAGAAATTGTAGACAAGGAGAATGAACTCCAGAGGTAGGAATTATTCGTCTCCAGCCTTCGATATCCCGTTGGGGGCGAGAAGAAAACATGATGCTCCGTTTTGAAAACAATATTCGAATTAAAGAAACATGGGTATGGAGGAAGATATAAGTAAAAATAACAGAACTTTGAAAAAATCTTAACACGAGTTTGTATTCAGACGACACTTCGTTGCAGAAAGACGTAATGCGGATATAAAGCAAAAAAATGAATGACTCAAAATACCGTCAGAATGCAACGCTAAATAGCCAGTTGCCCCAGATCATGGCTCGTTCCTCACTGACGTATTACGATGGTGATTACATGTCCAAATAAAACAACACCATGGTCCAAATGCTCAAGCGAGGGAAAACCTAATCCACATCCAACGTGTATGTAAAAAATGAAAATTCAATGATTTAAAACGAAAAGAACTTAGATCGTATACGAGTGATTAAAAATAGAAATTTTCCTCTTAAGTGGTATTTAATAAAGGAAATCAAGCCAATTACTATTATGTGTCTACATTTTTCCAATATATCGAAACAGAGGGCTTTTTGGAGAAAGAAAATTACAAATATTAAGAAATTCTCTTCTCAGATTAAGGATTAAAAACAATTTTTCATCAATGGATAATAAAAAGAATACAGTCAAACCTCCATATAGCGGACGTGAATGGGACCGGAAAAATTGTCCGCTATTCAGAGGTGTCCACTATTTAGAGGGGGCTGCTGTCCGGACAATTACGGCGCAGTTTGTATGTGCTGTAACTGCATCGTTTTATAAAAATGTAAGACTTTTGATACCTTTCAACATTTTTTTTGTTTTCTATACATTGAAACAATGCTCTTTTAGCATAAAAATTCGCAATGAAAATACTGTTAATTGTCGTCCTTGTAATGACTTTTGGAATCGTCATTATCATAAGCAAATTTAAAACAAATATTGAAACAAAACCAAATACTGAAATAATACTCTTTTAGCATAAACATTCGCGAGAACCCATTTTGGCCTCAGAAATAAGTTCGTTTGTACTGAGGGATTGGTCTTCTGCGCATAAGCACTCATCTATTGTAGCATATTCCTCTTCTACTTCACCCACAAACTTTTTCATCAGCATTTCCAGGTCAGAGTCTCCGATCTCTATCATAGAATTACTGTCCTCCTCATTGTAATTGAATCCTGCCTTAATGAGGCAATTACGGACAGCTGCTCCCTGAACATTATTCACTGATGAAATGGCTTCGAGAATAGTGATACTTTCTGATATTTCATTTGCTTCACTTTTTCTTCAATTTTCGATAACATATGCCTCAGTACCCTTTTTCTGTATTGGATTTTGAAGTTTTGTATCACCCCTTGACCCAAAGGCTGACAAAAAGATGTCATATTAAGAGGGAAAAAAGTAATTTCACATTTTCTAACTTTAAGTCCGGATGGGATGAAGCATTATCGAGGAACAAAATAAGCTTTCTTTTCTCCCTATCCATTTTCCGTTCGAACTCTGTAATCCAGTCAGTCATGGTGTCACGAGTCATCCATGCTTTCTTGTTCACATACCAGTGAACACCAAGATTGTTTACATTTATGTTCTTAAAGCGTCGAGGTCTGAAGATTTTCCAATCACCAGCGGCATTTCAAATTCACTGATCAAATTTGCACATAATAATAATGTGACTCTTTCTTTGGAAACTTTTCCACCTGAACACTTTTCATTCTTCAAACACATGGTTTTCCCCGGTTTCACGAAAGAAAACTCCGGTCTCATCTCAGTTGAATTTTTCTTTCACTGTAAGTTTTACACAAATCCTTTAGTTTGGACCTCCGCTCTGGCACAGTTTTCTCACTCACGGAAGCTGCTTCTCCACACCCACTTTTAAATGATATGTTGTGGCGTAATCAAAATTTTTCAAGCCAGGCATTCGATCTCTTAAAGTTAGAGACACCCATTTCTTTTGCAATTTCGATTGCCTTACCTTGGATAAATGGACCAGATATTGGAATACTAATGGACGTGCTCTACAAAACCACTCGTAAGTGAGGCTATCAATTGCCAGCCCGTCAGTTTTTGGAAACTGTCTCTTGATGTTTTCACTTTTGTTCTCAGCCCATTCTTTCAACAGTCTCCCCTTGTTTTTACGAATGTCACTTAATTACGTCATCCCGATGCCAAATTTCTCTACAATTGCACGAACACTTAACATCTCTTCGTCTGACGCATGCATAATGTCAACTTTCTAACGAAAACACAGCCTTTTCCTTTTTTCAGCCATTGTTCGGTGCCCTGAAATGCAAATACCTTTTGAAGGATGATGCCAAGCAGTTTCGTATTTCTGGGTCTTCACCTATCACCTCGTGAAATTTAAAGGAGACACTGAGGCTATAGTGTCGGATATCTGACTAACCTAGCAGGCCACAGTCATACATACCCCTCCTCTTCTCTTTAACACTCCGACTTTCCCGCTACTTTGTACAAAAGTTCGCCTACTTTGTAAGTGCCTGTGCCAGCGCTCATGATCCCCCTCTTCCTTTCTTCCTTCAATATCCGGATAACGCAGAATATCTGCATTGATTTCAATCGTTTGACCCCCGTGTCCGGCGTACTTCTACAGTTATATGTATTCGGGTCTGTCTCTCTCCCTTACTATCCCACGTACCCAGGCGAGAGCCGCCCGTTTTTCGCGCCCGCTTGCAGGTCTTCTGTATCCAGGTGCCAGGTTGGGCCTCAGTCACCAAAACAGATGATTCAAAGTCAATTCTGCGGGAATTCCGTATCCCTGCCGGACTGAAGCATTCGCTTGGTAGGCACATAAAGCTTGGGAATAGAAGTAGAGATGTCCCCAATTAACCTCCTCCATTTCTCTAACTTCCTTATCTACATCACCCTAAGTACTTCATCTTGCTTTGCTGCTCCCGAGCCTCTTCCTACCCTTTCACTCCATCTCTTCCCACACAACCGTCTTCCCTCGGTAGTCAGCAGAACCCCACACAGATAATTCCACAACACCCACGGTAAGGAATGCGTGGCAATAAAAAAGGAAGGAGCACCAACCAGTAGACCAACAAGGTGTTTCTCCCAAATTGTTCGATGTTTTTTTCCTGGATAAGTTCTTTGTAAGCAATAGGCTTTCAAGAAATTGCGTTTTTTTGTTTGGAGGAAGTGAAATTTTCACAGGATAGCACGTGATGTGTCCGTTATTGGAGGTAATTGGGGAAAAATATGCATTTTCTGCTGTCCGCGTCCGTTATTAAGTGTCCGCTATTTGGAGGTGTTAGTTCCATAAGTTTCAATGTCTGCTGGAACCTAAAAAACTGTCCGAAAATGGGAGGTGTCTGCTATTTGGAGGTGTCCGTTAAGGAAGGTTTGACTGTAATACCTACAGAACAGTCTTGTAAGAGCGACGGTATAGCCCGGAAAAAGAAAGAATTCCACGGTGAAATTATTAGAAATTTCAAGGACAAACTTTGCGTTCCCTCAGTTCCCTCACAAAAAATATTCAGTATGCATTGTATAAGATAATTCTAGTCCTCAGAAAACTCAACTATCATTATCGATAGACATGCATAAAGCGAATAGGTATGGCACACTCATTCAACAATGCAAAATGGTTGATTAGGTAATAGTCACTGAAAGAGGAATCGACAAAAAAGAGTCAGTTAAAAGATCAGCGTCCACAAATCTGAAATTCCGTGAATTTGAACGTTATGCGCAATAACAATAGTGAAAAAGGTATCAAAAATAAACCACCACTATCGCAAGGCACTAACAGGTTCATAATTAACCGATTCTCTACAAACATTGACTCAGTGATTGTTATTATACCTGAAATTTCCACCAAAACGGGACTCAATCTGATATGCCGGCTCTCCGGGTAACACAAAAACCCACAAGGTTAGAAATGAACTTTTGATTTCTGAAACGAAAAGCAATCCTGATCAATAACAAATTGGATATCCAATGTTCCAGGCGTACAGCGAGGAAATTCATTCGGTAATAGGTTACGTGATTACGCGGACACGCTTTCACTGACCACTTCACTGAGACGTTGATTCCATCGCATTATCTTGAATCTAGAAGTAAGAGGGACAGAGCATTATCCTTCCACAAACCGCCGATAAAGATTTTATTGGTAGTTTAACCAAATACTAAAGCGCTCATCACATTCGAAAAACATCAATTTTCCTTGAATCATAGGTATTACAACAGCCTTTTCATTCCCAGAGAGTGATGCCTCAAATACCGGATTTCTCATCTCCAGAAAAATATTATCTTGAAAAAAAAAACGGATGTTAATTAGTCATTTCATTGATCAGCTATAGTTTGATGCATATAGTTACAGCAGATAGTTTGATGTAACAGAGCCGTTTCTAGTAGCCTTTGAGCCGTCCCAGTCTCGGAGGCGAAATGCTAGACTAAATATGACTGAAGATTCTAATTGACGAGAACCATTAGGACACGGTGCACATTATTTTGACCCCGCTGTAAATTTCTAGAGCTACTGTAAGCGACCAAATAAAAGTCAAACACTACCGAAGTGATAGGTGCTAAATTTCCTTCTTACCACCCACCAAAAGAGATTATAACAAAAATAGTACTCCATTAACATGTGACACATTATCATGAGTCAGGCTCAAAACTAAAGTATGAACGCGTGCAGTGAAGATAAACTAGATGCGTAAAAAGCCGTCATGTTTGTCTTGTTAGTGTTAGTGACCTCTTTTAACAAATGGGATTGGAATCGCTTTGAGACCCTATATTTCAAATTATACTTCATCTTTTATGCAAATTCCAAACCAATATGCGTATTTTAAGACGCCGTTAGCAATATCTTACGAAATACAAAAAACAATGCACATGTGAAAACATGTGTATTCTGAACGTGCAGAATGGACATGTTCAAACTTTCATTTTTTCCACGGCCGATGGAAGACCATAATGGCTGCTAACGAGACTTTGAAGTAGGCTAGTTGACAAGCTCTGTAGCGGGTTAGTTGATTTGATCCCCAATGCTAGTTTCTTAATCCTCCACGTAGCACTAACATCAGTGACCCCGGTAAAACTCGGGTCTCGTTTATGTAGCTGCAGTACACATGCATAAAAATAGTTTCTGTAGCATTGGTAGCATGCCTAAAGGGTAATGCATCAAGAGGAAAGTTGCCGTACATTAAAGTGAATATTGGTGAGAACTCACCCCCTGCCAAACACTATAAAGGAGGCTTTCGGAATATTATGTCGATGTGATTTACCAGTTAAAACCCGTCTCCTCTTCCTTGTCCTTTTCACCAATCCCGCCTATTCCAGTATTGGTGTCCTAACACCCCCTGCCACACGCCTCTAAGGTGGATCTCAGTGTAGTAAGTATATTTAGAACATTCAAAACCGAACTTTCTTCAACTTAACGTAATCAAAAGTAAACCATATAGAGGCTACGTCAGCAACTGCTTAACGCAAACCAAGCAACACAAAAACAGGCCGCAGTCATGGATTCCGCTGCACTCGATACTGCCTCTCAATTTAAATACATTCCCTTAAATTTTCCAGGAGTACGCAATGTTTTAATAATTAGCCAGTAGGAAGACTACAATGCTAGCAGTGCACTGGGCATACTTAAAAAAAATCCCAGAAGCAAAAGCGTACGGGGTTTCCGCTGGAATGTTGCCAGAGACTTCCACACGAGGGCGACATTCACAGGAAGTGTATTTTGCTCCTCTTCTGTTTTCTAGCGCGGAGGTAAAAAAATGAAGCTAGGAACCACATCATCACACCTATCCTGGGGAATGAGGATAGAAAGAATGGCAGAGGAAAATAGGTCCTTTCTATTACTTTTTTCTAAGGAGTTCCCTGGACGATTCGTTCAATCTTCTTTTTTTATTGGATAACCTTCCTCGCTTTGCCCTCTTAGCCCAGTTAAGTGAGGGCAATTTAATTAAGGGAATGGGCTAAAGGAACCCACCCAAAAACCGGGGTTGGAAATTATATCAAAGTAACCACTCGGGAGAGTACCTACAGACCGCATTCAGCCCTCTAATGGACGGCACATAGAAATTTATATCTAGGACAGCGGTGTCCTTTCCAAGACTCATGAGGGAGGGAGAAAACCCGACCTAAGGGTCATTCACGCCAATTTTTCCTAATTTTCGAGGTTCAACCTTTTCATCCCTCATCAAAATCAAACGATATCCCAACATCGCTAACGGAACAATGCAGTTGTCTCCGAAACCGTCATATTAATTGAAATATACAGATAAAGTGTGTCACTAATTCCACATAAAGGAAAACAATTTTTGTCTACTTACTGCCATTCTTTGAAAATGCAACTAAACGATCATAGCGACCAAATAATTCTATTTACAAAATCGAGGAAAGTTTTTGTTTTACTCGTCATGAAAAGTTAAATTTTAACTTTTATTAATTTAATTTATTTATTATTATTTATTTATATTATTAGTATTTAGTTAAAGACCAACATCAAGGTGCAATGGAACGAGAAAATCAATTTCAAATATTTAAATTTAAATAAAAACGAGATGACAAGAAATTCAACTCACAACCCCAAGGAGCAATCTAGGATTCCAAGCGGTGATCCACATTTTTAGATGAGTTAATAATTCAAGACGCACACTCTAAGAACACAATGCCACAAAGTGGTTGTAAGTTAACTAAAAGATATATTGCACTGGTTTATCTACATGTGACTTAAAGTCCCGACATTTTCTTCCATAGGACAATGGCCATAAAGGATTTATCTGATTTTTTATAACCTAAAAACCTGAATAATATGCACTATTTCAATGAAAAAATAAAATAAATAGAGATCTTAAGACGCATAATGGAAGCAGGTACTACGAGGATCCGTTCTTTAAAGAAAAGAACTACAGAGTCATGTACGGCTCATTATGGATCTTTTGCAAGTAATCTTTCGTCTGAAAAAGGAATAAGTATATTTCTTAAAGGATGAATTACAAAATCAATGAGAGAGCAATAAAAATACAAACATGTATTTAAAAGAAAGGGCCAAAAATCAGACGAAGTAACGATTGCAAACATTAAGACCAAAACATGAAGAAGACTTAATTCACGGGGGATGATTTAATTTTTATAGATACCACCCCTGAAATAAATGTCTTATCTGGCGGCCAACGATAGTATTGTAGCATCGAGGGCTCTTCGAATATCATTAGGTGATTAACTGATATTTACCATACGAAAGACTGAGGCAATATTATCCATAAAGACATTAGGAAATAAAATTAGAAAATGGGTGATTTGGAAACATACGAATTCAAATCACAGGTGATAAAACATCAGACCAAGTAACAACTCCATACATTGGGAAAAAGTATAATTCCTTCATCAGAAAGGCAGTGTATTAATTTAAAACCCCGTACTTGCTCCATGGCATTAGAAAATGTTTTAAATCCCTCACAGTGTCTTGACTTAAACTAATAATAGGATTTTTTCCAAGATTTACTTTGCTATTTTAGGAAATTATCGTGGTTTGCACATATTAAAAAAAAGGGGTGGCCATTATGTACCTGCAACAGTTTAATAATGAATTTTTAATTCACGATAAAACTGCACTGATTTAGTTGTCATTTGAATATTGTTGAGGAAAAGGAATAAACGTGATTATCATTAAGAAGGGTCGGTTACATTAAAGATGTATTGCATCGGAAGATCAATATTCTGCTAAAGATACCTACCTTGACTTTAAGTCCCACGGAAGTTTAATGTAAAAGATACCTACCGCAAAGTTCATGAAGTGAGTTGAAAAACGACATAAAAGTGTGATTTCTGGATCCTAGAAAATATAGCTTTTAAAATAATTGATATTTCTTAGCAATAAAAAATATCGATGTCGGCAGTAAAAGACTGGAAAGGTTTATAATGCTTGATATACACTTTTTTGAGAGGCTTTTAACCGAATTTCCTTCAATTGGACAGGGAAGAAGTGGGAGCTAGTTAGCAACGATAAACATCCCACTCCCATGCCCTAGATTCACGTGAAATTCAATGAATAGTGGAATAGTAAGACTAAGGAATTTAACCTCAGAGAACTAATTTCACTGGAGTAAAAATAATTTATTATTAAAACTGATTCGATTTTTAACAACCTTCCACAATTCTACTCTATATTACAGCAGCGCAGGTAACGAGTTGAACGTCTTAATTATACGACTCAAAGTGAAAATTCTTATTAGCACAATACATTAATTACTAACCGTGAATCCACAAGAGAATCATGGACTTCAATAAGACAGGCTATTCGGCAATCATTCTTTAATACTGTATTATCTTTCATGGATCGGTTAGTGATGGAAAGAAAATACACGATTAACTTCATCCTAACTTTACGTTCTATACGTAAAAATGATTTTTCGACCGGTATAATTATATTGACAAAGTGTATAGATAATTTCAAAATATAAGGCACATCTCAACAAAGTGTGTATCGTTTTTTTATACCTGGAGCTTTTATTGAATCAGACTTTTATTACCAGCTATTCAACAGATCTTCAATTATTTATGACTTCCATTACAAACAAATGACTAATTATGCAGCTGAATAAGCTACAGACAAACAAAGAAATTGTTGAGATGTACGAGAAAATTAATTTTCCTTATGTACGCCTAAATGATTCCGTGGGCTTTGGATAGATTGGAAAGACTATAGAGGACGAATAATAATAACCCTCCTTCCAACAAGGACGGCAGATTGCTCCGCCTAAAACTATAAACAAGGGGGAGCTTAAGGGAAATCGCGAAAATGCCGAGGATCTGACTTCAGGGCCTCGACAAATGCCAATTTTCGAACATAAAGCCCCAGGATTAGTCTAGGCTGAGATGTCATAACACATGTACTGTTGAGGTTTCGACACCCACGAACAATTCGTTAAAATTCCATAACTGGACACAACAATGCATGGCCCAATATGTGAAATGATATTTCCATGGTAACAAATAAGTTATCTGCAAAAAATAAATACAGGAAAATATAAGCATACCATATAAAATGACGAAAGAAGATGTTTGTTGAATGTAACTTTGATAACAAAAATTTTAAACGCCAATCAATACTTATTTATAACTCTGAGGATTCACTGGAGCCCTTATAGAGCAAATACATATGGGAAAAATGGAAATTATTAAAAATTTTCATAACCGTGTTTATGAATTGGCATGGAATTTCTATAGAGGAAATAGTAGTTATAAACGTATAGATTACGAAAAAAGTTTTAACCGATTATATCAGATAGAGTATTTAAGAAAAGTTAATAATTATTTTTTAACGTTAAGATTTGACAAATATAGGAAATTCGATGAAATAAATTTTCAATTGTAGGTATTTGCGTTTGTAAAAAAATAGCTTTAAAAGGAGTCCCATATCACTGCTCTAGGATGAACAGAAGCTGAGAGATGATTCACGGCACCAAAATATGATTCACGGCAAAATATGATTCACGGCACGAATTGTTAGCTAAAAATTCTTAACATTTGCAAAACCGGCTTCAATCACTTCGTTTGATGTCACCTGCTATTCATACACCAAGTTTCAGTAAATTTTGATACACTAAGGGACAATCGTTGGTTTATTTGAGGTGGAATAACCCGTATGTAACTGCGAAACGGAATGGGTAATAGTGTGACGATATATTATTTCTCTATATCTATTGTATCATGAAGAAAAAAATTACATTTAAAAGTTGAAGATATGTTTCGTCTTAAAGAATTACACCATATTAATGGGATGACACAACATTTAATTAGTTGATTTTAAACTAAAATCTAACTGACGCGGCTTTTGGCAATACTGCGTCACCAAGAATGCAAACTGAGATAGCCGTATGGGGCTGGAGAGACGAAAATTGCCATATGATTTGATCAGACATGCAATACAGAATCTATGCAGTATTCGAAGTGAAATGATCATCAATTGGCCTTTCAATTCTACAAGTGATTGACTGCAGCCCTCAATTCTTATCTAGTAAATGTTATTTTATTACTCCCTGGTAGTTGCTAAGAAGTAAGTCCGTTACCATTTGTTTTATCCATTTCTCTATTAGCCTTCCTCTTGAGCAATTTTCTGTTAATTGTTCCTTCATTTTTATTAGCAATAAACATATCGTACCTCAGTGTGCCACTTGCCTTTCTGGATAGTGTTTCACATGTCCATTTCTCCTATTACCCTTATACTTGCATAATTCTTCATTTTTTTGTATTATCCGTCCGTTTGATAATTAGCATGCACCTCTTACATAAGGTTTCGAATTGACATCGGAATTAAAGTACGTTGAAATGCGATAAGATGTCATAAGGTGCGATTTTATTACAAACTCACATGATTCTAATAAGTTATGGTGATTCGGTGATATTATTTATGAATTGAAGAAACTGGGCTGATTCCGTTTCAATAGTTATCTGTGTTTAATCATCAGCCAACCAGAGTGACCACTAATTCAAGTACCCAGATTGACTATTTTATTACTGGTGTCACATCATTCGTCTCCTCTGATACTATATGTCATGACTTTTCAGATCATCTTGGTATTGATGTTTAATTGATGTATTCCTTGGCACGTAAAATGCCTACTTGTACGTCTTTTCCGAGACGAATTTTCTCTGAAAATGTAATCCAGGAGTTTGTCTGTAATTTATCTTTTGAATCCTGGGGAGTTATATACCAGGCCAATGATGTTGATACCAAATTTAAGGTCTTTTTAAATACATTTATGTCACGTTTTGAAGCTTGTTTTCCCATCAGGAGAGACAGGAGGAAACATCCTAATGGTAGTTTCAAACGTAATTCTCCTGAGCTGAAAGCCCTGTCTGCAAATGTTCGTGATCTCCATTACATGAATAAATTCATTGGCAATACATTTCGCAGTTCATATCTCAAAGCCCTAAAGCACTTTAAGACCTGTGTCATCAGTGAAAATAAGGCTGCAATTGACAAATTTCTTGATAAATCAACCAATATTATTAGAGATACATGTAAAGTAATTAAGGAGAACACTCAATCCTCTACTTGCTCTGGTAGTGTTAATATTAATTTTGGAGGTAAACTTGAAGATGACCCTAAAAAAATTGTTGATTAACCATCAATTTTGTTACTTACCTCCTAATTCAAATCGGTCTACTCAATCTGTTCTGCAGGGAAGGATTTCTCATCAATCTTTTTTCTTACAACCTGGAGATCCATATGAAGTCAAAAGTACTATCATCTCCCTGAGTTATTCCTCTTCTCCTGAGCCAGATGGCATTCCTCCCACTGTTATAATTGCTTCCTCTAACCTAATTGCTCCCCCATTGGCTGATATCATTAATCTCTCATTCAGTACTGTTTTCTTTCCCTCTGCCCTAAAACAGGTTAGGGTAATACCAATTCCTAAGAAAGGTTGCCCAACTGATTCTTCTAATTATAGGCCTATCTCTATTCTGTCCATCTTTTCTAAGATTTTCAGAATAGGTCAACCAAGTACCTCCAATCATTTAATTTAATTTCTGATTCTCAACACGGTTTTAGAGTAGGCAGGTCTACTAACATACTAACTATTTTCCAGTCCCAATAACTAACTATTTTCCAGTTTCTAAGTAATATAATTCATGGGCTTAACGATAAACAACACATTTTAGGTATTTCTTTTGATTTAAAAATGCATTTTACAGAGTGGATCATGAAGTTCTCAGGTACAAACTTCAGTGTCTAGGGATAATTGATGATTCACTAGATTTGATTTCATCTTTCCTTCATGATAGATCTCAATTTGTTAGTTATTCTCATCAATCATCTGCTGGAGTTGATGAAATCAAATCTAGTCCCCTGAAAGTAAGAGTGGGAGTGCCTCAAGGTTCCATTCTTGGCCCCCTCTTGTTTCTCCTGTTCATCAATGATCTTCCTAAACAGTTCTCTAAGAGTTCCACTGTTATGTATGCTGATGATACCACTAATATTTTAACCGCTAGCAGTTTACCACTTTTGGATGATTTGGCTTCTACCACAAAAGATGAAATGTTACAGCGGTGTCACCTTAATAATATAGTTCTGAATGAGACTAAAACTACATGTTTGCTACATGTTTCATAACAAGAATTCTCATCTGACACCTACTCTACCACCTCATTCTGCTTTCTCCACTTCCTCATCTGTTAAATTTTTAGGACTACACCTTGCAAATACTTTTCACTGGTCAATTTATATTTCTGACCTTAACAAGAAACCTTCTGTTGGCATTTTTATGATAAGGAAACTGTCTCCTCTAGTCTCTCTCAATACCCTAAAAGCTGTGTACTTTGCTAAAGTCCACTCATTCATGTCCTATGGTATTATGTTTTGGGATAATTCATCTACTGCAACCAACCAGCCTTCTCTCTCTAAAAACAGGCCATCAAGGCCATCTGCAGAGTTCCTATTCGAACCAGTGATCCAGTGAACCGAACTGTTTTCCACACTTAGGATACTTACACTTCCATGCTTTTACATTCTCACTTGTACCATGTTTGTAAAATGTTATCCCCATCTCTTACAAGTCAATTCTCATTTTCACAGTTATGATACACGCTCCAAAAACGATATTCACAATAATCAGTATTTATTTTGCTTATGCCAGAAAGGTCCATATCACTGTTGCTGCAGTTTATAATAAGTTACTCACAGATATAAAATCTCTCGCCACTCCTTGGGCTTTTAAAAATAAATTTAAAAATATGCTACTCAGAAAATGTTATTATAGCCTTAAGGAATTTTTTAGTGATGATTTGTAAAAAAGTTGCTTGGTCTTTGTAACTTTGTATCTTAACTTGACGAAACCCATGGATATGTATATCCCTACGGCGTGAATAAAAATTATTATTATTAATTCATTTAAGATTCCACAATCATCCAATTTCAGCTTCCAAAACCAGTTTACTCTCTGGTCAATAAGATAGAGTGAATTGGGCACGCAACGGCACAAGCCGAAAGATATTTAAGTTTAACTTATCACACTTGAGGGGATTAAATGATAAGGCCGATATAGCATTTCAAATGTGATAGGTAAGTGAGAGAAAAGCCACTTTGCAGTCTAACGCAATACTTCACGAATATTGAGATGCGAAAAATTATCACAAGACTATACTGGAATACGTACACCACATAGGCCCGGCTCCAATTCCAGCATTGTGAGAAAATAATAGGAATACTTTAGCGAAGAAGTGCCGCATTAGAGCGGAACGAATAGATTGTTCCGTATGCAATTTTCCTAGGATGAAAACGCAATTTTCTACCTAGGTGTCAATGTTACCTATTTTTGAATGTGTCACTTTGTGTCATCAAAGTAGGGTCTGAATTTCTTCTGATGATGATATAACGACATTTTATAGGGTGATTTTAAAACTCTCTCGGTAGCTCGTTTATAATGCTGTCACTGTGCTCCTTTATCCCTATATTCAAAATGTTCAATTTTAACCACGTTCAAGTACGAACTCTGTAATATAAGTTCACGCATGCATAACGTGTCAATTTGTACAATTCCACAATCCCCATTTATTATCATTTACTGTGCGAACGACGCGACGTTCGATTCTCGTCTCCGAGGTTAAATATTATCGTTACCTTAAGACCTAGACTTAAAACCTTAACCTAGTGGTTGAGTATTCGCTCTCGTTCTGAGAATTGTAATTTCAAGACCACGTGGCGAAAAACTCATTTACCCGACAGCTGAACTGACCCCGCAACAGAGAGGAAGTAGTCTCAGTAGACGGCACTGGTGGTGCAGATCAAGATCGGACTGGTATCCACAGCTTCGGGCGAGAATGAAATTCACGGAAGCACCCGGGATACTGCAAGGTGAAAGGCGACGGTGGAAGACGCAGGCCTGTATTACATATGAAACATTGACAGATGACATAGATCTCCCCAGCTTTTATTTCGAATCATTTTGTGTGAATTTTGATGGATTATTTCTAAAACATGATGAAAAATTTGTATTTCATGTGTTAGGCGCAGCTGTCCAGCGTCTAATTCAGATGACGTCAAATTTTGAGGATACTCGGACTATCCACGGTATTATCTGCACAGAGTCACCCGCAAGCGTATATAAGTGCGAAATGCTACAGAGGGAATATTATTCGCCTTGACCAGGACACGAACCCGGATCTGTCAATTTCCGGCCGAGTACTTCAGGCAGTTAAGCTACCAAGGCGTCCTTCTCGCAGGTGAATTTTCGTGGACGTTTAGCGAATAAGATGTTCCAGACAGCCGGACATACAATGTAACGAGCAGTCAGATACGATAAACATCATGAAAGAGTGAAATCATGGCCGTTATAGCCCAGGGATTTGAAAGTACCACAAACACATTTCTGAAACTGAATAGTAATAGGGATATTTTTTTGAAGACGTACAACAGCTTTTTCTCTGTTTAAAAAGCACTCAAGGGTTAAAAGTGGGAAATAAATTATGATCCATTATCCGATAGAAATTAATTTCCTTGTCCCTGACACAGAAAAGAGGACATATAGGGACTAGTATCGCATTTACAATTACAGGGACGAAAGAAATTGAGCGTATAGCCTCGCTAGCCGTACGAATGAGTCGAGTCTGGAGCAATTCCACTCAGCTCTTTTTTTATCCCTCTTCATTAGAGCAACGGAGGAATTTATTAGCATCTCCACTACAAGTGCCTCTCGGGTTAAGAGAGTCCCAGGCAATACCAACATTTTCGTTTTCCAAGGTCAACACTCCAAGAACTCATGGGGAATTAGTACTGCGAGCTCCGTCAACAAGACTCTATATTTGTAAGGGATTCATATTTACCAGTCTATCAATCTCGATTACCGTTACCAACACAAACACACAGAAGGGCATAGAGAATTACGACCAAAAAAGATTTACAAACATGAAATGAAAGGTAAATCAAAAATTCTTTTACGTGGTGTAAAACGCGAGGTACGAGCTTGTAAAATAATTCCCACACAGAACTGGGATTCGGTCAAATACAATTATGGTTCTTAAGTTTTAGAACATTTTCCCTGTGGACTTAAACTTCGTTTGTGAAAATGAGCCAAAGGAAAAAAATAGTTATTAATAATTAATTAAAGTTATAAAACAGCAGTTCTCAACTTGTGTGTAGCGACGCCTTAGGCGACCCCTTCACAGGGCCTAAGACCATCGGAAAACACATAATTCCTATGGTCTTATAAAGTAGCAAAGAAAATAATCTTATGGTTGGGGGCCTACACAATATGATGAATTATATCTAAGGGTCGTGGCATTAGGGAGGTTGAGAAACACTACTTTAACATATACTTGGAAGTAAAAAGGATAAAATAGCATGAAATTTAAGGCAAAAACGTTTTTCGGAAACTAAAGTTCCGTTTCCTTTAGGGACAAATTTATTATTTATTAATATTTATGAAACTCGTCTACGTGGAAAATCTGCTTCAAACCCAACCAAATATTAAATTTTGATTTTTACAATATCTCTATTCATAAAATACTGACTCCAAGCATTGAATGGATACCGGAATGAAAAATGTCATACCGATGTTGGCAACCTTAGAAAAGGTACCGAATAACGACACATGGTTTCGTAGGTGTACTATTGAACTTATAATACTCCGTTCCTCAGCTGAGTTATACCCTCTGTTAGCTCGTAGCAGTATGGTTGTTTAATGCGTTTGGCATCATTTTTCGTTTTCTCTCTTTCGTGCATTACTTATTTCTATGCAGCGCACCATATGCAGGCGGATCAATGAGATAAGTAATATTTTTCTTACACATTCTCGCGAAGACATTATAACAGAGTCCTGTCAAGGTGGAATGGACTTTTTGGGACATGTTCAAAGATATAACAGCAGTGAGAGCGGCAGGAGTAAGACGGTGCCAATAGCCAAATAGCCGACAGTTTATTAGTCGGGTCATCGACAATGAGGGACAATTCTAATTCTCAAAGGATTCAATAGAATTAATAGAACTACCTCGACGTCAATTAAAGTAAAAAAAACCAATCGCCAAGAACTCAATGCTCCATTAAGAAGCCACTACTTCTACTACAGCTATGCCACAACTCTTACTCCGCACAATATGAATGCCATATTTACATTACGGCGCCAATATAGTAACGCTGTATGAAAGTTTTTGGATTTTACACACATCAGTTTCAATTTTTACCACCAAATGTATGGCTGGGCATGTCCTCCAGGCAACGGTGATCAACTACTCAACCCTCCAACATAGCAATGACTATAACTGAAACAATATGAAATATATTTGAAATGAATTGTACTGGAGCCCACATCCTTTAATGAGGCAAATCAAGAAGATCGGACAGGTATCCACACCGAGAATGAAATTCACGGAAGCGCCCGGGATACTGCAAGGTGAAAGGTAACGGGGGAAGACGCAGGCCTGTATTACATGAAATGAATTGTAATGAAGCCCACATCGTTTAACGAGGCACATTAAAACCACTTCATAAACAAACTCAATTCGTACGCCGAGTCCTTAACTTACTACTTAAACCTGGAGAGTCCAACGGAAGGTCCGAAAATATACACGGTCAAATATTTCTAATTTGAATAAATTCCACCCGAGAGAATGGCAAGATTTTATCATGCTGTTCATCATTCAATGAGGATTCTTCAGCAATGGATAAATATTTTCTGCATTACTTCCATCAAATATAATGCACATTATTAAATATGGATTTTAATAACTGCATAAGAGAACTTCAAGACACTTTAATACTGTTCAAAATTGAATGTTTATTCTATTACTATGAATAAGTATTGCGTTTATTACTTCCATCAGATATAAATAAGAATAATTTCAAACAATATATTCTAATCACATGGCAAATATATACGAATGGAATATCACTTAGATCATTATCAATAATCAAGCAAGCAACATGCGAAATTTATTCAGTATCATTTATACAAATTTGCAGAGAGCTGTGGCCTCTCAGTTGCCTACACTTTTCAAGAACTCAACATAAAAATTAATTTGTTTTGATCAAGTTTTCCGTGTGTAGCAGTTTGAATATTAATTTCTTGTTTTAGGTAAATACTGAAATAGTCTCTATTTTTAGTGCGACCTTTCGCCGACCCTTGAGCAGGACGAATGGTCATCGAAAGCTCACTCCTTGAATAAATACTATCAACGTTTACCTAAAACAAGAATTTAACTTTTAATTCTTTATATATGAGCAACAATACCAACAGGAAGTATTAAAATGGCTACATTTGCAATTTCATCAACAAAATTATTTTTGAAAATATTTAAATATCTAATTTTCATAGTAAAGTTTCCATTCTCTTTTGCTCTTACGTTAACGCCAAAAACTGGTAGGTCTTTTAAGGGCTAACAGGGCTATGTGTGAGCAAGCCTGAATATGAAAAAGGAACTTATTAAAGTTGGGAGACAGTAGAGAGACAAGATTACGTGAAGTTCGGCTTCCGAATTCAGACAAAAGAAAACTTTACAGGTGACTAGAAACGATAAGGTTGGTATTGCCTAGTTCGGGGAATTTCGCACTGGGAACTCCTGAATGAAAACAGCTAATACGTACGGATGAAATCTGGCTGAAACTAGTCGCAAATTTTAGATTACCTGCGATACTAGGGATGCTCCTAATCATTATCCTAAGCCTAAACAAGGTTACAGTTCAATAAAGCTAGACGAGAAACGACATTTCATGCATCTGTTCTTAACCGTGGAGCGGAGTGCATGTACAGGGCGAAAACTTTCCAAGTGCGACGCACCCAAAGCATCCCTCTCGTGCGGCAGACTCCTGCTTCCCTCATACGGTCTGAGCAGTAATTAAGTACGGCAAAACCTAATTTGATTTACGACACGACCCTTTTGCAGGACCCATTCCCCTTTCCCCCACGAAACTGCCGCTCTACAAGAAAGAGAAGAGAAATATAGGAGCCAATAAAACACGTGCTCCAGACTTGTAATACCGATTATTCATCGAGGGAAAATACTTCGTGACGAGAGCGCAGAAATTAAACGCCATGCCTATAACATTAATAACCTCAACCTGCTATGATTAGCACGTAGGCTAGGCATAAGTTATTCCAAAAGGTATGTTATGCTGTACATACCCAAACAAAAGACAAAGCCATGTCTAAGGCACGGTCTTAAAACTTAACGTATTTTGAAACTAAATTAACGTCGAGCAAAAACGAAAATTTAGTAGACTGCCAGGAATAATTCGCACAGCTATTATCATATTTGAGTAATTAAATCGTATTATTAACTATTTATAATTCAGCATTACAATTAATACTTTGTCGTTCATTAAGATTAGGCGTAAGGCACTTATGCGTTTTCTCGAATTCATTGTTTCTATGGATCTTTGTGAGAGATACGAGCAAAAATCTTGTTGTAGTGGGTAGAGATATAAATATGCGAGTCCTATCGTGCGCAGAAAATGCAAAACTGTTGTCTGAAAGCTAGATACACATTCTAGAAAATTTGTACGAAGAAACAAGGAAAATTTATTTTAGGATAAATGCATCAAAGATCAAAATTGTAGTGTTTGAAACGGGCAGCGATATGAATTAATTTATGTAGACTGGGGGAAGTAATTTAAGAAGTAGACCGTTTTGCTTATCACGACCGAGTGTTAAAAAGAGATGGAAAGATAGACGAAGGGATATTAAGGCGTGAGAATGCTGGTATGAAAGCTGTAGGTAGTATGAGGGATATGGATAGAAATGAGTTTGAGGGGTATGAATAGAAATGAGTTTTTGTCTATGAATGCGAAAATAAAGTGTACATAAGTGTTCCACTTCCGACGTTATTAATGTCTGGCATAACTTGGGTACGTCAAGATGGGCACAAAAATGGGTTATATTCAGAGGGATTCAGAGACGTGTTACATACGAAGTGCTTTCAGATAAAGTATGATAATAGGGTCAGGAAAAAGTGAGTGATGAAGGAATGTCATCGGCTCCATTAATTAAAATGCATGACAGGAGTGTGCTTCGTTGGTTTTGCCGAGACGAGGGAGTGTCGAGACCACTAATATATAATAGTAGAGGTAATATGCTAGTAGAGGGATGATGTACAAGGAAGACAAACCACGAGATCCATATGTAGAAGAAACTCAAAAGAGTAGGAGTCTCTTCATAATGATAACACGTAACTTAGTGATTCCACTTATCATTATTTAGAATGACCCGGGTTTCGACATTCAACGTCATCTTCAGGTCGTCCTGAGTCGAGTCGTTCCAAATAAAAGTATGTGGAATCACAAAGTTACGTATTATGATTGCAATGTACACAAATTCCACAAAGATACGCCCGAAACTACCAATTATAGCAGGAGTCTCAATGATATCAGGAGTCTATGACGAGTCTTAAAAATAGTAGAGTATGTACGAAGCAATGACTGCTTGCAATAGAAGCAATAGTGGTAAGTATAAGGCATTGAAAAGGAAAGTAGTAAAAGGTAGTTTTCTGGGGCTAACGACATTAACTAAATTCTTAGAAATTGCATACCCAGAATGGGAATGATGGTATGGGTCAGTGTGCATACATTAGAATTAGAATCTCAACAGTTACAAAAAAACTTCCAAAAATTTAAACATTTCCGTCCATCCCAAAAGAAAAACAAAAGTAAACCTTGATCACGTTTATAACAAGAATTGGTTACACAAATGAATTTGCTTAAATATTAAACCATAGCCCACATATTTTATTGAGCCTTTGAGAAAATGTTTGTGGATAATCTTTAACTAATTTTTTGATCTACTCTGTGGGTCCAACACAAAATTTCAAATTGTTTATGTACTCAAATTTAAAATTGTGAATACGTACTTCATTCCGAAAACACGGGGATAAAAGTTTCCATCTACAAACGAAATTATAATCATAAATTTCATTACGAGCACGTATCTTACGGCAATGAGCAATTTCATATGGGCGTAAGTTGGCATAAACTGTCAGCTAACTATCTCGAAATATTTATTTCACCAACCTATGAAACTCGGAAAATAAAAGCCACGAAAGAAATAAGAAGCAAAATGCATGCAACCTTTGGCCTTAAACGTAATTCAAAGTAGTCATGCAAAGTGAATGTCCTTTTTGATTTCTCCACGTGTGTCCAGCATTCGTGAGCTAAGTGAGTTAAGCGCTAGAACTCAACACATTTCCGGGTGTCAAGGCAAAAGTGAGTTTCAAACGACGAATCATTACCGAAGGGAATTTGCGCACATCGATAATCACTGCACCCAGCGCGGGATGTGAAACGGAGATTGATGGACTCATAAACATGTACACGAATCATTATCACTCACTTCCACAAAATTTAGTTTCACAACCTACCACCTCACACCATGGACGCCAAAGGCGTACGATTAGTTGATCGGCTCACCTTTTCCCAAGTTCAACGAAGCGCGGAATTAACTGATGCACCAAGCAAGTGGAGGGAGAATATGGATGCTTAATGAGAGCTTCTTTAATTTCCAACGACATTCTAAATTAACATAGCTAAAGGGCTGAAAAATCTTTGAAAAAATAGTTATAAACAGCCGCCAACTCAGCTGCAAGTGTATTAGTTCAACAGACAAATATCTGGAGAATTGTTCAGAGATTCATAATAATAGGTCGTGAAAATTTGATTGACTCTTAAAATTCAAAATTATTTAAAGATTACGGGTGAATTTGATTGTTTTCCACAATTTTCGAACATCAAAGCGAGCATTAAATTCACCCTGAACACAAGAAGAGTATTATCTGAATAAAAGTTAAATTAATAGTCAACACATCGGTTAATCCCTGTGCAGTCATTTACCGCTGCTTTGCAATGACACGAGAATTTCATATTGCACTTTTTCGTTTCCTCCAAGAGCTGCTAAACTTATATCTTCTCTTAATCTGACGGCAACATAAATACAAGCCATCATTTCACAAACACTGCCTAAGTGGCATGTAAAATAGGAAAGAAATGTCCGTTTAAAAATCTTTAAAGACGCGACTTAATCTTAAAATCCAATATTTTTCACCTCCTGCAAAGATATTCCTAGTTTTGGACTTGAATTATTAATAGCTTCTCAAATTTATTCATTTTTGTATAAAATTAAACGCTCGCGATTGTTAAGTCTTGGCATCACACAAGCATGAGGCTTAGTAGGACGTGCTAATTGGTCTGCATTAAAATTATTAAATATCTTAAATTCTTCTTCTTCTTAAGTATTTAAAAATCTTATCTTAAATTCTTAATAATTCTTATAACTCTTAAATCATTGAAAAAGCCTATAACCATGGAGGCTGATATAAATTACTATGCTGGCCAAGTAGAATTGTAAATCTTAATTTCAAATTACCTGCACGGTCTGACCTCAACATTATAAAACTAAGAAGAAAATCGCTGACAATTTTTCTCAATATCAATATTTGAACGCTTAGGACATCGTGAGACATAATTATTTAGATCACCGCACGTGAAAATTACAACCAATCTATTAGATATTAGAGTAAGCAGCATTCTTGATACGGCAGTGATTCTTAGGAGTCGTTAAAAAAATTCACCACAAAAAACTTAACCCTGAGAAAATTTGTACGGAAAAACCACATCTAGCCTGGGCTATAAAGACCTACGTGATATTACAGAAAGCATTCGATGAAATTGAATCCGTTTTTCCGAGGATGAAGTTGAGTAACTTAAAAATATATACGCATAAAATCCTACAGCAAGGAAAATCAAGTAGAGCATAATAAAACCGAAAAACATAATAAAAAACTACAAAATATTTAAATAATATTAGCATTAACCAAAAACGTTTTTAGTTCTATCAAATCTTCAACTCTTCATGAAATATTTTATTAACTAACACTGCATTCAATTGTATAACGAAAATTTAGCTGTCTAGGCTACGACATTGGCAATGAATAAGAAGACAAAATCAAATGGAATTGTACAGAGGAATTTGATGCCAAAAAAAGAGATAATGATCATGACTCGCCAACACGTGATATATTTACGTAAAACAAATAATATGGTACCTGGAAAAACATTTTTTCCCAACATTGTGGAGTTGCAGGAATGTTAGGTCAAGATTATGAGTACACTTACATTTTGCAGTAAAAAGCGCTTCACTACTTGAAGGGTCGCTTACATCATCAGTACGTTCCCAGATGATGACGCTGGAGACTTGAAACGCGTCGCACTACAAGAAATTAAGTGGACACGGGAAGCTTCAAGCTTTCATTATCAACACGTATAAAACCGAAACAACGAAGGATGTCAAGGTCAGCATGATTCTGGAACAGCAAAAAAGGAATAACGACCAGAGGGAAGAAAATGCAGTGACAGAAAGCGCAAGGAAAATGCATTTCGGCCATGCATCAAAATCGGGTATCCATCTAACGACACCTGAAACTTAATATCAACCTCTCATTTTTGTACGAATAGTATTAACTAAATTAATCATGTATCAGAATTAAAGTAATAGGTTTTCCTCTGCTTTCAAATTACTTAAATAAGTATATTACCGATAACATCGTACTTAAACTGGCATTAAATATTTTTAACCGAATCATTTCTAACGAGTTATCGCCCGCCAGAACCAAGAACACGAGCTTGCCATATGGATGATATTAAATACAAAATGGACATCTCCCACACTTTGACCAATAACTACTATCTCCCGAAGAACGTTGTTAAAATTCCCCCATTGTAATTCGCCACCTTCTTTGAGATAGTAATTATCATTACATGATTCTATTAAAATTATAAAATGTGTCAGGCAGAAGCAAAAGTACGACATATTAGACCAAAGTAGAGACGCTGCTATTGAAAAGACGCCGAAACATTTACAAGATGGATTCGATCATGGACGGTGTGCTCTGATATTAGGAATAAAGTGTTTTATGTGTCTCTACTTTGTGGAGCACTTCCATTGATAAAGAACACTTCCAATGGGCCCTACAATTCCTAAAATTATGGAATAAGTCGCCTTAAATACCGAACTAAAGAATCATCATCATCCAGTCACCTCTTCAAGAAAAAAAGGCTGTAGATGGAAATGTAACCAAAAAGGAGGGCAATTTTAGTTCATTGAACCTATTCCACCGGCCAAATTTCAATATTAAACTGAACCATTCCATGTTGTGTCGGTTACCTAACATTAAGTGTAAACGCATTCCAAAATGCAAAACGAGTGAAATGGACTCCCAGTTTGTCGTCATTACAATTTTATTGACGCTATAAAAATATGGTATTGAGTAGCATTTTCCTTTTACGTCACTTTCAATGGCAAACTAAAAGTTTGCAAGTACGTGGACCAATATATGACCAATGAACAATGAACCAATGAAAAATATATAACTTGAATATTCTAGAAAAATGAAGCAGAAACCATGCATCATGAATAATAAACCGTGCAATTTACCGAAAAAAAATATTTACTTAGACCTTAGTTCAGATGCTGATACATAACCTAAAGATGATGTACCAACATTGGAACATGAGTCGAGCTTAAATTTTGTTCGGAGGAAAATTGCATGGTTAATTGCTTCATGACTCATAAAAAGTAACTCTCCCGTAAATATTTCTGCATTAACTCTCTTTTGCCTCGACTGAGAATTTTCACCAATAACTGCTGACTTATTCAG
The DNA here is from genome assembly GCA_963169105.1 of Ceriagrion tenellum. Taxonomy (NCBI): domain Eukaryota; kingdom Metazoa; phylum Arthropoda; class Insecta; order Odonata; family Coenagrionidae; genus Ceriagrion; species Ceriagrion tenellum. The sequence goes on from OY720643.1 coordinate 100,096,279, forward strand.
CCATTCTCATGAAACTGATATGATTGTCCATAAGAGCATTCAAATTCGCGATGTTATACAGTTTTAATCTTAGCTATGGTGCAAAATACTTTCTATTTATTTTCCAATTTTTTTAAGCTTGATTGTATGTTCCATCTTGAATCATATTTGCAGAAGAAAATAGTACATGGTACTTTCTTTTAGATGAATACCTTGAACTCTATCAAGCTGAACTTAATTCATTATTCAGTCTGTTACAATTTCAATATTTTCTATATCTCTCATAATAATCCCTGTAAAATCGCTAGCGTTCGCTCTTCACTTTTTGGAAAAACACAATCTAATCGTTAAGCTCATTCTCGTACTCTAAAGAAACACGCAAATTGTATGCTACAATCTACCTACCTCCCATTTGTTCTTTAAGCGATTCCATTGCAATGACAGTCCCTCTCTAATTTCCTGTAAAGGCATTTTTCATTACTAAAACGATATTTTAAATGTACGATTAGTTTTTTATTGGGAAAAACATTCAACCTTCTTCCGAAATGAGTACATTACCTATCTTATCAATATCATTGTTTGAAATTTAAATACGATATCTTCAAGCACATAATAAACCTTTGTTTAATTCATTGAGCGTAATGTTCTCGCATAAATTATAATATTAGGAATCGTCTTAGTTTTCCCCTTTCTCAATTTTTGTCACATCCTTTTATCCAATTGCTAATACTGTCATGAGGATGCGCAATTGTTGAACTGTTAGCTGTATATTGAACTCTATCAAATGGCGAAGCTTCTTTCACGGACCTTGTACTTTGGATTTCCTTCTGCTTCATCCATTTGGCCAGCTGTGTAGCGTTTCCTTAACGAAATATCGAAGTTCTCCACATTGGCTAATTTTTTTGATGCTTAGTACTAACCAACGTCGCGGAATAAATCGATATTTTAACTACAAATTGAAATATCCATAAAGTGAGTAATAGTAAGAGGCGAACTATTAACTGCAAGGAAGGTGAATGATTCACCTAATGCACTAAAGTAAATAGTTCTTTTTCAATAGTTCGTTCGCGAACTACTTCTTCCCATATAACATATAACAATTCAGAGTAATGTTCAATGACGTTGGGGAAAGAAATAATGAGACAGATGAATCTAAGATGACGCCAATTGTTTAAACCATACGATCGTGAAAAATTTCCGAACTTTTGATTTCTTTCTAACCTAAATAAATATAGTTTGACTCCACAATTATTCTGGACGCATTCTTCAAGAAAAATGTATATATTTTGGTTCTTTCTGAGATGGAAAAATAAACATATAGTACGACTTCCTCAATGAATACATCGCCGCTATCTCATAATTGATTTTGTCTTCCCCAGACACTAACACGCGAAGTCAACCACCTGATCCCTAATGCTGTCGAAGTCGAAAAAGTAGGTATTTTTACTGATTCATGGTGACTTAGTTTTTGCTCCGAGCTCACTTGATGAAACCGGTAGTCGTTGACATTCGTAAATAAAGGAGGATAATCCGAGATTGCCTCACTTCGCTGCAAAAAAGTAGGTCGGGGGATGATTATTAACTAACGCTGTAGTAGTTTTTAATCCTTTTGAGTACAAAGTGCTCTCTTAAAATTATCACCCTACAACATAACCATCTGCCTAACGATTTCCCTACAGATCAAAGCACAAACTCAGCCCAGATTGGATACCCACTTTAACAAAACAACAAAAGTGATAAAAGAATATGGCACCCGAGAATTTTCTTTTTTTCCTCACCGCCAGCCACCTCATAACGGAAGGGGCTCCCGTGTGGTATACGCCTATCTAACACGTCATCTATCGAATTCTCCCATACAATCGGGACCTGTATCTTGCACCTGGCACGTTCGCCATATTTCATTCCCCTAGGAGTTCCCGTTTTCCCCACCAGATGCCTCCTCCTCTCCTCCCCCACCGCCAACTCCCACACCTCAACTCTTTCCTGCAACTCCCGAGACCAGCCCACTTCGGAATAGCGGTTCAACTTTATGGAGACCTTTTTATTCTGGATCTCGGTCGGATATTGGGTCCCCTACATCAAGGGGCGGAGTGGGAGTACAGCGTGGAGGGCGGCGATATTGCCGCCAAAAGGAAGCATTACGGTGAAGCGATGAACCGATATGGCATCACCCGGAGTTTTTCAACTGTTTTTTTCGCCATTTTACGAAACCTCCGCACACTGCTCTATCCGGGATCAAAATCCCAGTCGCTCGAAGCGGGAAGGATTCCGTAAAAAGAGACTGGATTTGTGAGAATTAAGAGGTGCAAAAGAATGAATAGTAGACTGCAGGGTTATAAACTTCATTTCCGTTGTAGAGCCAAGGTTTCTACCTTTCATCATCAACCCTTTTGTGATAAACAAAAAATAATAGTGGAAATTAAATCTACCTCGTAAATTATATTATCTATTTCTTCCGCCAACGTAGTGTGTTTATTTCCCTTCGGGAAACCGCTAGAACTTATATTCAATCTTCTATCTACGCTTACAAATTATGCTTTTCTTGCGAGGTATACTAAACGTTACTAGTCATAAACTAGAAAAAACTCTCGCTACAGTCCTCCTCATATTCTGGTAACTCGTCACAATCTCCAGTAAATTAAAACAGCATTCCACACAATTTGCCACAGATTCAACAATAGTTTTTCACTTCACGAACATTCACATCAGACTTTAATTTTAAAGATAACACTTTGTGGGTACGTAAATAATGGGTAGCATACAGCCTTGATAATGGTACAAGTTTCCGAAACCTAGGTCGGTGTATAACACTTTTCAGCGGAAATTGTACCAGTGTCCTCCAAGAGAAACAAATGTTGAGTTTTAGATGCTATTTCTCTAATGTACTTAATTTTTTGTCTTTTTCAACAATGTACACAAATCCCCTTGTGGCATTTTTGCTAATAATTTCGATTATGCCACACTATGTTCACTCGGTATAACCCTCTCTATTTGTTGATCTACCATAGTATGTCATTTCTTAGCGTAGAATTAGTTAAATACTGATTCTCATCTTTTAATCCCAACATTAATCCTAATCACCACGTTTTCATCATTTCTTAGTCACTCTGATACACAGAAGTTACAGTACAAGCTGCGGTGACATTAGTGGATTAGCTACACTCGCTTAATCAATGGACAACCTTTCCGCTAATGTGTTCTCTCTCTAGATCCAATTTGACTACAATTCTAACAATATGCTTTCCTTGCTTTGACCACCCTATACCTACTAGATTACATGAAATTTCAGCATATTACCATGAAGAAAGTGCCAATTAATAGAATACAACCTACCCACGGAGAACATTATAATGACGCGTTTCGGCATACTTAGTCTTCATCAAGTGATCAATTCAGTTCAGTCAGTAATGATGACGAACTCACGAGCAAAGACGTTAAATTACATTACTTCGTAGAAGATTGCTGTTTCATTTTCATAACATTAATTCCTTGCTTAGGGCTGTGAAATTTACTGGTAGCAAATAAAGTATTAATTTAATTACACTTAGCACATAGCCCTCATTATCATTGAGATTCGACTAATAAGTTCAAAAAAAGTGTAATGTTCTTCAGAAGGCCGGGAAGCGTAATACTTCTTTCAAATGATGTTACCCTAAACGCTTAGCGAGGATGGTATCAATTTTTTACTATAAATAGGAATTTCGATAATTTTTAATGTACACCGTATTTTCTAATTTAATACTTAATATTAAAAAAACAGACGAAAGGATTTATAGTAGTTTCCAGAATCCGTAAGAACATTATCGACGGCTAAGCATCCAAAATAACGAACCTACAACAGTAACGGATAAGGAAAGTGCATCAGTACAACACGTAATAGATATTGAATGAACGTACTCCAACTTCTGGAGCAATATCGGAATGGTTCTCTTTTTCACCCTAATTCAATATACCGTCTCTTTCATCGATAAAAAACGTGTAGACGACTAAGGTGAATGTCGCAGATCTTCTAACCTTCAATTACGTCCGAAACGGATGTTCCAAAAACTAGAAAACGCGGCAGAAACAAAAAATGGAAGGTGTATAACAGAAAAAACATTGTTATTTACAGGTCATTTAGGTTTTGTATAGAGGAATTGTCGCATGACGACATAAGCAAAATGTTTGCAGCCGTCCAATAATAAATATTTATTTTTGATACGACTGCTTCATCTTGAAGTCTTGGAAAATAGGACATGAAGATGGTTGAGTAACGTTCAAACTGGTAAAATAAAATCCTAAGGGGAGGAAGATAGCAATGTTTTGCTTCTGTCATTACATTACAAATGTATATCACCAGAGACGGAAAAGTTGAGCTTTAAAGGAGGACAAAGATGTCTTTGCCAAGCGAAAAGAATAAATGTAAATAAATCGAAGTGAAAGGCAGGAATGAAAGAACAATTCATAAAGGGTCGAGATTGCTTGTCGCATGCCAAAGGTATTTTTTATAAATTGATGCGTGAAACAGAAAAGTAAAACCATTTTCAAAGGAGTCCATATCTATTGTTGAAAGGGATGAAAATTTTGCATGAATTGAGGCTAAATAGCAAGAAAGAAAGAAAGAAAGCTAAATATAGAGGCGTCTAGTTTTATTGTCACATAGGATATTTTGTACAAATTGAAGCGGAAGAAGGGAAAGAAAAGCACATTCAAAAGACGCTTAGAGCTATTGTTGAATTTACCTCCGTTTTCGGAGAACACATCCATTAAAATTAATGAAACAACACCTGAGCCCGAGAGCGAAGCTTGCTTACCTGACGTTCTAAAAAATATCTCCCACATTTTTCAAAGAGAAACAAATGATTTCTTTTTAAAATATATAGCATTTAATTTTCATCAATAAAATACTGCTTTCAGTCTAACACTAAAAATGCTGCATCACTTATCATCCGGTCCTCAATATCAGCATCATGTAGAAGGAGGCCAAGGAAAATAGACTCGCCAAAATTTTATTTTCTTCGACGTCGTATAAAGCTACAAATGCTTTTCCCATTTATCTAAGCATTCCTGATTTCAGGCGGTACTGAATTCCAAGAATTGTATGTACTAAACAAAGTCCATTGAATCAAAACCTCACACAAGAGTTTGATCAAACTCAAATATTTTTTAAATTTTTACACAACACGTTCAATTAACGCATTTCGAAAAAAATTCAAGATCATTATTTATTTAATCTACCAGGGAAATTAGGAAATAAAATTGAAATAAATATATTATGGCAGACAATATAGTATTTTAACTCATTCATTATTATAAGACGAATAAAGAAAGTTGCTTAAACCGCTAATCCATATCTCAGCAATCGCCTTGCTGATCAGAAAAAAACATTAGGGTGACAATTATCAGTTTCGTTTCGCATAAGGAGTAAATGTTCAAGTCCTTTTCAAAATAAACCAACTTATCAATGTCTATGAAAATAACATCCTGCTATCCCTTTTATTTAGATTTATTTTCATTACAATATTTGAAATCCGGAGACCCGGTGGGATGCAAATCCTTTACGGTTGAAAGCATTGTTGCGCACATTGCCATTTGAAAGCATAGTCTATTCTTAGTGGCTATACCTCACGAAATAAAAAAAACTTTAAAAGCGGAAACGACGGAGCAAATTATACAAGAATGATTAAACAGAACGAATACACTTCTCCTTTAAATTTTATTTTTCTAACAATTGAATTATTCTTCTGATGTAAATTTTGACGTGGATTTCCAACTACCAGATGATCGATGGGAGTCCTTTTTCTTCAGTAGAATGGACATAACGAAACAGGTATGCACTTTATACGTCAAATGCTTGAAATATTCTGATATCCTAACATACGATAGCATTGTCACAAATTTGCTTATAGACGATATTAAACTACACTTCTATCCAATCCTACGATTCCCGCTAAGTCTTTCATTACAACAATCACCAACCTCACTTATCCTCCTACTTTGAAATGAAAACATACGTTTAACGAAAGAACATACAAGAACATAGATAACAGGGTTACTTAGTTTCTGCGATGTATATTTTTATCTTATCAAAAAAGATGATGAAGGTTGTGATATCTTAAGATACAGTAAAATTATTGGAATTATCTTAACTTCTGAAATATCGTGGGGAACACACATACAAAACATATGCGGCACAGCATTAAAGAAACTAGGTTTTGTTAAGCGTACAACAGGGAGGATGAAAAAGTCAAAGAGAGATGCTACTTCTTACTGGTTAGGCCACAATAGGTGGACGGGGACTTCTGAGGTAAAAGGTCCCACATTTTGACCATAATTGGCCCGATTTGACCATCATTGGTCCGGTAGGGGCCCGATCCGATGACGAACTCCGACAGACCACACTACGTCCACCCGTAAAGGGAGCCGGCGGACACCCAATCCCAAGAATTTGGGTAATGGGCTTCGCCAGTTCTCATCAGATGTGTCGTAAGTTTTCGCGCAAGCGAGACTGGCGGTGACTCGTCCAACGTTGTTGGGGGAACCCAACAGCTACGAGAACTAGGGGGAGGCGGGGTCCTTTCGTCATTCTTTTGACGGCAATCCGCCTCATGGTGTCGGCCTCCTAGTGGCTGCGTTTTCGCTAACCCTTCCCACTCCCGTTACCCTTTTCCCACTGCCTACCTATTCCCAGGCGATAAGCGTGAAGCTTCTAGACCGAGGGGTATGCTTTTATCCTTAGCGAGGTGACTCGAATCAGGTGGTTAGGACACACCTCGAATACATCGCGAGCATTTGGGACCTTGGTCATAAAAACTGAGTCAAAAAAATTAATAAAATACAAAGAAATGCAGCACGATTCGTTAAAAAACTTCTACGAGCGAACACATAATGTCTCAAAACTTAAAAGCGAGATACATTGCCGAACAGATAGACACAAAAACCGTTTCTTTCCGCGCACAATAAGATACCAAATTAAAAAATGAGATCCACTAAATACACTCCCGTAATAAACGTCACCATCTCACCTTCCAAAACCTTGCATCATTACACGGCTGCCACCGGCTTCCCCCTGCCACGGCTTCCCCTGCCACACGCCCATGCGGCGGCTCGCAGGATAGTATGTAGATGTAGATATGGTATGGAAGATTATTTTACTTTGGTCATTGTCGCTTTGGCCGATACGATCATAACGACAGTCTTCATGCAGAAAGCATACTTCGACTCATCTAACCTAAGAAAAAAATCTACTTAACGATATTTTGTCCTTAATTTTCTCCCGCCGCTAAGGCTGTAGTAAAAAATAGTTAAAATACATGTGGATCGTTCTGCGATTATAAAATGGAGTCTCGAGTAAACAACTCGGAAATTTGAAAATGGAGTAAATGAAATAACGAAGGTATAAAATATACATCAACATACAGCAAATTGACTGGGTGACCATGGGTTTTCATAAATTTGAGCTAAAGAAACCTTGTTTACAAAAAGACTTTTCTTAAAACGTAGCGCAGGGAAGACATTTCCACATCACATCAAAAATAATAAAAACGAAAAATAAGGCAAAATAATTTTTCGCATCGCCACCGTTATCATCAATTTTTCATATAATAAAACACGAATATAATATAGAAACTAGGTAACACCGTATATTCTTTCGTTTATCATATGTTTTATATTAAAAGTGGTAACATACAACCCTTAGTATATAAAATCTCTCTTTTATCTTACCAACGATGGGTATGCTACTCATCATTGCTACAATGTGCATTTTTTCCATTATTAGAAATCACATATACGTGGATTTAAGCAAAAAACGGACGGCCGTAAAGAAACAAGCGCTGTATGGTTACATCAAAAATCAGAGCAAGCCTAATTACCAACGAAAGCGAGCGGCTTCGGAGTGGTAAAAGGTTTGACCTAGTGCATCAGAGTCCAATCTGTGGACGACCTAATTCAGTAAAATCCTCCCATTGACTCGCAAATTAATTAACCCAGGCCTTTCAAGACGTGATAAGGCACGCTATGACGATGTAAAGAGCTCAAATCCCACGGCGAGCACTCGCATTTATCCGATGAAGCTTCTTTGAATTGAGTAACTCGTTCTATTCGTTTGCACCTACACTGGGGCACACCACGTCGAGAATATCGTTCGCATCTACTTTAATACTGTACCACCTTAAAAATGCATATGGGACAGAGGATCCATAAGCTTCACCTTATCCTCCTTATCTCTCATTACCTTCGCTCCATGAAATAGTGTCATTTCAAATTAATAGTCTTATCTTTATGTTACATGGTATGCTAATGAAAACCACCACCAAACAATCCAACAAAGCTCACCTCAAAATCAGTCTTTTTTTTTTAAATCTTCACTATCCCGAATACAGTACTATGGGCCAGTTTACATCAGGTGGATAACAGTAAAAACGTACGAGACACAAACACCCATGTCCTGGGCTGATAATATTCTACCCAGGCAGGACTCAAACCCGCGACCCTCGGGTTAACAGGCGAGGAGGACTTTACCCCGCCACCGGGGTTCAGGCTTTCAAGGATTTGAGAATCCTGTAAAGTGACATACTTGAGAAATTTGTATATACTGGCAAAACATGTAATTTGCCCTGAAAAAATCGAAGATAAAATGAATGCTATGATGAATTAATGGGGAACGATATTTATATTAAAATATAAAAAAAGCCGTGATGAACGCGGGCTAGATGTGCTTGTCTGGAGTCCACAAGTTTATAAATTGGACTAAAACTAAAATATTTGAACTCAAAACTGCTCGGTGGAGTAAATCTAGCACGCCTTACCGGCAAAAAGGAGATCTGGGTTCAAATACTAGTCAAAACAAATGGTTTTTACCTGGTTAATTCCATCCCATTGCTGTAAATATCCTTTCATGAATGAGCGTTACTGTGTTCAAAATTACTCGAGCATATAGAGAAAAGTAGACATACCTGGTTATCCGTAAACTTATAGAGATGGTTGATGCCAACATTAACGCTAACTACTCTATCCATAAAGGAATTCACCCCTTTTGCATCGCCGTTTAAATACATCTATTAGATAGCATTGTACACATATGCAATGCTGGAGGACTTTTGGTGCCCTCTCGAGTTTGTCGCCCTCTATGGATCACATATTTGTACCCACCTTGAGGTAACTTCAGCAATGATAATTACTTACAACTTTGTTTTACGACGTTTCAATTCAACATGTGGAAAAACAAAGTTATAAGTTATCATCATTATGTTAACAAATTCCATCAAGTTACGTCGGAAACCACTACCAAGAGTATTTTCAGGTCAAAGAGATGATCCACTTAACGACATAAAGATCTGTCCCCTTCGTGTACAAATCCGAAACAAACACCGGGAACAACTGAAAGCAACATGACAGATAAATGTGCGATGTGCTCCAGAGTAGGAATGACTACTGTTTTCAAAGATTTTTAAGAGTTATCTAAGTGAGTGTTGTCTGGACGCAACTTTTACCACGTCTTGAGATCCTGTCCTCACGGCGATGAAGTTGAGTTAGGCAGAAGTGGTTATAAAAACGTCGGCAGTGACCAAATATCTAATCAGGAGGAAGATCTGTACTGAACTTGATTCAGACATGAGCCACAATACCTCTCGTTTCCACTTTTTGATACGTTTTAGATTTCCAGATAAAATAGCCATCAAACAATAATCGAAAAAAAAGAAAAAAATGCATACTAGAATAAAGAAATGGGGTGAAATCATCTAAGTTAAATAAGTTATCGTAGATAGCATATTAATGTGGAATATAAAATACCAAAGGCCCGAAGAGAAGTATTACCGCTCAAAATTAACAATGGGTTGGAGTGTAAAATAAAAATAAACTACGAAAGAGGAGATGCCGAAAATTAATGTACACACAACATCTGAAAACCGCACAAGGATAACAGATACAGTTTAGAAGTTTTCAACGTGGAAGACCTACATACAAATAGGGAGAGCAACTATACAAGTAATTAATTCAAAGTTAACTACCACTTTTATTTGTAATGTAATCGCCCTGTAAAATTTTGCTCTGTAGCTTGATAATCCGTGTAAAAAATAACCAAAAAAGTAGGAGCGTCATTCCAATAACAACATTACGGGACAAGACAAAATAAATTTAGCTCATAAAATGCTAACTCTCCATTGATTCTATAAAAATACAAAGTGATATACTACCAACAATAACTCAAATACATTACGCAATTCGTTTCAAAGTAACAATAACAAATTAAGTTTAAAACACAGAGTACGTTGCGATCAATAATGCAATAGATAATACCATATCATCTTCAGAGACAGAGGAATTGACGTTTAAATAAAAATGAAGATGTGTCACCATGCTCACACTAACTTCATTTTTAACAAGTTTGAAGTTGATTTACTGAAACAACTAAGATGTTTGGTTTTCTACAGCAATTATCATAGTATATTCTTAAAATATTTCGCACCCTCGCTAAGCCTATGCTAAAATTTATATACAAATTCCATTAAAAAATTACGCATCGAAGTACCATGCACTACATTTCAAAATTTTCCATTTGGTTCGTATGCTTGGAACGTACTTACTGCGGTCGAGGAACTAATAGTTACCACAAAACGCTTCATTATCTATGCATCCGAAAAATACTAACTTAAATGAGAGAATATGGAGAAGTACAATATGCATGACAAATCATATATACTCTAACGAGATAGATAGTGTAAGAAAGGGGAACATTACCGCTAAGTGTAAAGGAATCATTGAGATCAAATTGCCGCCAAAAGCTCCAACTTCCATCGCGGAATCATCAATAGGATAAAATTTACCGTTATGAAACGCACCACAGGTGTGTTAGTGTTGTCGCCATCGTTAACAAAAACCCAAAGGTCTCTCCAGCTAGAAATTGTATACAACCGAAAAAAATTGTAGAATAAAAATTACGCTCTCGGGATAATGAGGGAAAAGAAAACTGTTACGCTCACGTAAGCGTTATACATTGTTTTAACCATCATGATCTTGCCACTGAAATATCGTTGGGGGAAAAGCATGACACGAGATACATGTGGCGTAAAAAGACAAAAAATGAAAGACGTGGTTTTCGGAAACAATTCAATCCACTTAAGACACCGCAGAGCATTGAATACTACACGATACCCACCCGGGAGGTCATTTCTTTTTCCGGTGAAATGGGAAGAAGCCAAGTCCTTACTCTACTTTTAAGAAAAAGAACGGGGTTTAAAAAAGGAAGTAAGAAGAAGAAGGTAGCGAAGAGGACCCCTGCATAGCTTTATGTCCCCCCGACATTTCGTCTCGTCCCCCCACATCCAGGCCAATACCTCTTTCCACCGGCAATGAAACCACCAAGTTGGACGACAGCGTTCGTCTCGAAAATGGAGTGAATTCCTCCCGACACTCCTCGCTTTTGTAAATTTTAAAGCGGAGTAAAAGTTCCGTACGGCGGCACATACTGGAATGACGCTGCGCCTGGACCAAGGAGTGGATAAGGATGGGGAAAAAATGTTGCCCTACACAACATCCCTGCTCCTTTGCAGTACAACCTCAAAAAATATCACCCAGTTTTATGCCCTGGCATGCATGCTCCCTTTACTCAAATTCCTTCCTTACGCAGTCTCATCATCTTCAGTAACCATTAATCCAAACAAGCTCCCGGTCTCCAGTTGCCTCCACTTTCAACTTAACTCAAATACTCCACAGTGTCTCGTTTTAGTGCCATCACTATTGACTCAGTGCATTCCATGAAATGCATGAGTTGGGCGAGAAAAGTGAAATGGTCCCAGACGGAAATTGAGCAGGAAGAGGAAGAGTGAAGGGAAAATATACCGTGGCACTCCTAATACTTTACAAACTAATTCTTTCGAAAAACACAGAAAAATACTTGCATTGGAAACCAACTTAGGCAATAATTAGGTCCAGGATGATTCTGTGTTAGCGTAGTCCTCAACATCAGCATTCGTTACTCTGGAGATATGCTAGCTACAGCGTTCCACTCTAATCAGCTAGCAGCGTGGGACTACAATAAGGCTTCATTTTAGCATCCACCATTATCTGCTAGCTGCACTCAATCCTTAGTCTTTCTTGTTTATTCTAGTCATTGGATGCTCTAATTACTTTCGTATTTAGGAGGATGTGATGAATCAGAATCCACCAAATTGGTATCTCTCTTTCACTTCTCAGAGTTTCTCTTAAGTATACGTCTACCCATGACCTCGTTTTTTTCTTCAGTTTTTCCAACTTTTCTTTTTTTTTCAACTTTCAACCAACTTTTCTTCAGTTCATTCTCCTCATTTCACCTATATGACAAAGAATTGTTCAAAGATCAATTCGTTAATGGAGAAATTGAGTAATAAAGCGGAAAACTTCCATTAGGTTTATGGTAATATTCCAGATAGAAACGTATAGGGGTTATCTTGAAGTCAACTCGCATTCATTAGATTATAATGCAAGAGAGCCTCGGGTGTTTTGGACCAGGAGCAAACACATTTAATCAGACAACCGAATAAGGCATGAAGGAAAACCGTGCGTTTCGATAAATGGAGACAATCGTATCACAAAAAAGCTGGGATGGGAGCAACTATAGATTACAAAATTGATCGCCAAACAAAGTTCTGTTAAAAAATTTGTATCACAAGTTCACAGTAAAACCGACATTTTTTATTCTTGTTAGTGGAGATAATGCTTGGGTCTCATTAATGAGACCCAAGATCGTCTGGTATTGATTAGATGAACGTATACATATTACATTCTTTTATTCATTATTTATAACAATGACCTAAGTTCTCGAGTTAGCAGTAAATTAAGATTATTTGCAGACGATACAGTTATCTACCGTGGAATAAGCGAAGACGTGTACTAAGAAGTTCTGTCATCTGACCTTAACAACGTTCATTCTTGGTGTCAGGAATGGGGTTAGAACTAAATATTAGTTAATGCACCACAGTTCACTTCCTGCGAAAGTCATCACACAAATGCCATACCTACACTGTGGGTGGAGTAAACACACAATCTTCAATCACAATAAAATATCTTGGAATAACCTTAACTTCAGATATATCGTGAGAAGCACACACACAAAACATATGCGGCACACCATTATAGAAACTAGGTTTTGTTAAGCGTATACTAGGAAGGCCCTCGGATGAAAAAGTAAAAGAGAGATGCTACTTCGCTCTGGATAGGCGACACCTCGAATACGCCGCGAGCATTTGGGATCCTGATCATAAAGATTTAACAAAAAAATTTAAAAAAATACATAGAAAAGCAGCACGCTTCGTTAAAAACTATCTAGTACGAACGAACATACAGTGTTACAGAACTGTCAGAGGGATTAAGGTGGGAGCCCCTAGAGACTCGGAGGCTACACGCTAGGGTTAGGTTACTTGAGATATTCAGAACTGGTGTGTTTTCAGAGCGACACAGAGAATGCCCTCATGACGCCTCACTACATATCAAGGCCTGACAGAAGCAACGAAATCAGGGAGATACATTGCCGGACAGATAGGAACAAAAACTCGTTCTTTTCGCGCACAATAAGCGACCACATTAAAAACTGAGCTCCACTAAATACACTCCCATAATACACGTCACCATTTCACCTCCTAAAAACTTCTATCTTTACACGGCTGGTGACCTATCAATCCCTGCCACACGCCCATGTGGCGGCTCGCGGGGTAGTATGTAGATGTAGATACATCTTTTTCAGGGATAATGAAAAACGAAGGAACTTTTTAACAAACGGGATAACGCTTCAGATAAATTATACATGATAAACGTATCCCCATTTATAACATTGGTAATTTTCATTGAATTCAACATATATTACATTCAAACTTTCCGTAAATATGTGCATTTCTAATGTTTTAGAATTTTTAGTTTAAATTTCCACGCGTATGCAAATACTTGCCATTGTTAAGGACAATTTAAAATAAAAACATAACACGATGCAAAATAATTTCAACTTCGAGCATTTAGACTCACTAAACTTAAGTATTGAACAACTGAAACTAAGACAATTACATTAGCGAATTATAAAAACTGATAGGACATAGTCTTTCAACTATATAATAGCCGTTTCTTAGCCTCGATTTAATAAGACTAGATTTGTACATTTCATGCTGGGCTACGATCACAGAATAAATTACGACTTTGATATCAAATCACCATCATACTACATTTACAGACCGGCAAAGGAAAAAAATATCATAGACTCTTTGAAAAAATCAAACCTCTTCTCCTACTTCATCTCTTGTACCACACCAATTCTTAACTAAGCTTATTAATCCAAGTTTTAAAAAAATGATTATGCTACAAGAAGTAATAAGCTGTCTGAAGAACAATCTAGAGAAAGAAAAGTACGTCAACTGCCTGCCAGGATAATAACATATGCTTCCTAACAATCAAAGATACATCATTGGGCTATCTCAGTGGAGAAATGTTGCGGGTCTACGAGATCTGTTGCCCTTGTTTACAAATGCCCGAAAGCATGTACATCGCCGTTGAAGCACGTAGAACCTAAACTCTACTACACAAAAAATACTTGTTAGATTCTTAAAATAAATACCCTTCACTGACATAGGACCATTGTATTAAAAATGGTACCAAAAGACATCGTTAGTATCAAACAAAGATAACAAAATCATGGAAACTGGGCAAGCAAGACACCTACAATTTCTTATGACATTGTTATACACATTTATTATCCTAAGCAATAGTAATAAAAAGTCTACTGAAGGACATCCACCTCTGGAGAGGTGGATGTCCTTCAGAGGAAACCCGATCCCTGCTTGAGTGTCTCGTGGGGGGAGCCTCAAGTGCTGTACTCCATCTGTCGGATGAGACGTTAACCGTGGTTCCTTTGGCGCCTTTGAGAGCAGACTAATGCCGAGGCCAGGTTTCTCTCCAACCAGCCTACCTTACCTGTCCCCTATGGCGGAGTGACCGTAGTTGTCGGTCGCCTTCCTGAATACCCGATCCATCCAATGATTCTAATGATGCAAAAATAATCCTTTCTCACTGTGTGCTGAGAAAT
Organism: Ceriagrion tenellum; assembly: GCA_963169105.1. Taxonomy (NCBI): domain Eukaryota; kingdom Metazoa; phylum Arthropoda; class Insecta; order Odonata; family Coenagrionidae; genus Ceriagrion; species Ceriagrion tenellum. The sequence goes on from OY720643.1 coordinate 100,111,286, forward strand.
TTCCTTTTTTGACAGAAACAAACTGCCAGCAAATTAAACTTTTTGAAGAAGTCAGCCTTAGCAAGGCGTCTAATCAAGATAGGTATTCTTAATAGACCAATGTTATGGCTGATTTTGTTAGCAAGAAATAACTTAAGTAACTATCACTTTCCTAGAAAAATTGCCATTCCCTGTTCTACCAAATTTTCGTGGCCAGTATCTAAATACCACTCGCCTGCCGCTCTAGTTGTGGGGCATTGCGTAGGTTTGCACACAGACAATTACCCCTCTTGCTCAAACTCATTCCTATGCAACCTTCTAACACGAGCAGAGGAGCGGAAAACTCTTTATTTAGTATCCCTACGTCCCTACTTGGTAGAGCAGGGTAGGACTCCCCGAGAGAGCAATCATGACAGACTCCTCAAACCTTTTCCCCGAGAAAGGACGAACAGCAAGAAGAAGGGTCGGGCAAAATGTACTGGAGTCGAGAGGAACAAGCGGGAAACGAGGGGGTTTTTAGAGAGGACTTTGAGGAGCGAGGGCGGCAAAGCGTGGGCGGGAGAGGAAACTGGGTCCTGAAGGATGAACTTCATCCCGGAGTGAGCGGGGGAAGGAAGGAAGCAACAAAGGTGGCGGAGTGGAAGATGTATATTGTATGCACGCGGACAGTTTGACAAGCGTGGCTCTCCCCTGAATCTTCCATCACTCGGCAGTGGAAAGTCTCGCCTTGAGGGCGTTTTCCGGCATGGATCAGAAATAATTAACGCCCATACTCTCATATTCGGGGGCTTAAGAGAAAATTAAAGCAAGCTTTAAAGGGTTCCGGGGTAAACACGTGTCGATGAACATCGCTGTATTCAAATTTCACTCAACAAGCATGGATAGATTCGGCGCTAAGGCTGCATTGAAAGGACCATCCGGGCGTACTTGTATTTTTGATTAATTACTTAAATTTTAAACAGTATATTTACCTTAATATGACACTGTAATGTAAAAATTAGGAGGTTCGCTCCTTCGCTCATATATTATTATCCCTAAAATACAACAAATGAGTGAAATAAACTATAGAAAATCACTGAGTAGTATTAAAAACTATTTTCGCATGCTTACTAAACACAGTATTGTGTAAAAAATTCACACATTGCCATTTCATTCTGTCATAATGCTTGTAACAAGCTATGACTTATGGTCGAATGTTTGAACATGATAACTGAATTTAATCTAGTTTCTCGAAAACTCGAGGCATTCAGACCTGACGCCATAAAATTAGCACAGTAAATTCAAGAAGTGTTAAAATATACAATTCATTCACATACATGATTTTTCGAGGGACATAAAAACAATTATTAAATCCTCCGAGTCAGAAAATCTTTATAGAAAAACACTAATTAGCACAAGAACAAAATTCCCTTTTTAGTCTTAGATAATCAACTTCAAAACTACTGAAAATACTTCCTTCTGTCCGGCGGAATGGACTTCAATTTACGAAGCATATGCGAATATGGCCTCCTAAAGAAAAGCTAATATTTAAAGAAGAACTGATGCTCATGTCACCAGGATATAAAAGTGGGACTTTCTTCGACGGAACTAGATCACCTGCCAGTTGAACCACTGCAAACTACTAGGATTACAATGTTCGCATTCAATACCAAAAACAAATGCTAAGTTTACAGTCAGTGCTAGGCTCTAATCTTCTCTTTCGAAATAGCAGCTAGAATAAGGGGAGGGGTGGAATCCGCGTAAAAGAACTAGGATCCACCGAGCACGAGTACAGCTCCCAGGTAGTGGATTCTGTTCAGGGGATGAGGTTGAAGATTTGATCCCTGATACCACCGACGTGCCCACGAGGAAAACGGAACACGGAGCATGAATGGTATGTTAAGTCACACCTTGCGCAACCAGCTACAAAATGTCCCTCCTATGCGATCAATTAGGCTCCGTTAAGTCTAAGCTGCAATTTTATTTCGTAGGCCAAGTATGTGAATTTTCAAAATAGTGAATGACACGGCCGCACGACATATGCGAATCCGTGAATCATACCACAGAAATCGGAAATTTATGTTCACGGAAACCTTAATATACAATATATTTTGTCGCTATATAAACTACAATACAACATGCTCTAAAAGAATGGAATATGAAAATAAATGAGACGAAAACTAAAACCGCAGTATGTGGAAGAAAAGCTGAATGCCGAAGTCACTCATTAAGGGGAGAAATTAGAGCAAATGGATTCCAACACTTATCTCGGAAGTGCCATCAAGTGGGACGGAAGAAGCAAATTGGAAATCAAGCGAAGAATATACTATGGTAAGAAAGAGTTCTTGGTAAAAAATCAACAGCTGAGTACAAAGAAGACAGGCCTAAGAACGAGGAGAGAGTACGTAAAAATATTCGGGTGCGCAGTGGCACTATATATCGGCTGCATTGACCATTGGAAGAGAATATCGCAAAATACTGGAAGCTGGTGCTGGAGGATGATGCTAAGTATCAAATGGACGGACAAATCAGAAATGAAGAAGTATACAGATGAGTACAAGGGAAAAGGACCAACTGAACACGAAAAAGATAAGAAAAACCTGATTGATTGTGCACACCCTCACGCCTGTTAGGTGATTGGATTACATAAATGAAGGAAAAAGAGAGATCAAACCAAATAGGAAGGTTAAGGAATGAGAAAATAGGACAAATATTGAAGAAAGTATCGAAGAAGATCCACTAGAAAGGAAGAACACTGACATTAGATGGAGGGCTGCATTCAAACAATCTTCCGATTGAACGGCCAATGATAATGGTACAATCTAAGTATCGTAATCGCATTAAAAAAATAATGAAACAAAATCCCGTAGCGGTTTGCAATTTTGACCAATAACTCATAAAAAATGATGATTTTATGTTCTGAGTACGTCACGGGCATGCGGAACCGACAGAAGAACTGAACGCAATTAATCTTATTACAACAATAGACTTCATATTGAGGTGAAAATATGACATATAGTAGAAAGTTCAATATAAAGCATATGTAAGGATAAGCAATCACCAAAGAAAGAGGGAATAGGGTACGTGAAAATAATTTGCGGAAAGAGCATTACGGATAGGATAATGGTAGAATCCTAGTTGGATGGTTCAGTGTTGATCGCACATCAAAAGACGGACTCTTGATGGTTTTGATACGTAAATAGAGAGAGATAGAGAGTCGAATTACGGAACAGAGACACGATAGTTCTCATTATGATTCAGGAATCAAAGGAAATCAGGCTCCTATCATTAATGGTAGAGTACATAAGAAAGGCAGAGAAATGCAGAGGACAGATTCTTTCGCTAAATGCAGTCACATTCTCTCAACTGGAAAATAGAACCGCTATTTCCGCGCAGTGACAATGGGGACCGTTACAGGTCGCAGACACCATTAATCTTATCTTAAACCGAAAAACTACGTAATGATTCACAATAGACATTCAATGTCTAGATGTAACGATACTATTCAATTTAAAGTGTACCTCGTATAAAAAATAGCGCCGGAGAGAGCTACAAGGCGAAAGACCCGAAGAAGAAAGATGCATTGAACGATTACTCCCAAGCATCAGCATATCAGATACCGTTTTTATCCTTCATTGAACTGTGTTTCGGAGAATCATTTACCAGCTATCTGTTTCTAGTGCAGTAAAAGCATTACTGTATTTCGAAAATATTTCATTTCCATTATCCTGTTAACAAATATTAATCATTCAACAACACTTTAAAATAATCAACTTCACAGCAAATAACTACTCCACTAATGAGTCACGAATGTAAATAGAGTGACCAATGGCGGAGCGTTGGAAATAATATTTTTTTCAAATACACAAGTTTAAAAAGTTGACGCAGACAAATTTAGTGTCATATTAATAATATGGAATACTCAAAAAATTCTATGACCTATCATTGCGTCGAGAGAAAAGGCATCAAATAAAGTTGAAGTGCTTACAGAGCACATACTGAAGGAAATGGAAATGTCTTGAATGGCATGATAACCAGGTAGTCCAGCAATCAGATAAAATAAACTCTTTCATCGTTCTATTTAGCCATATTCGCATGATACAACAATCTTGTTGAGGCCTTTACCGAAAATATATCGTTTTATCAATTAGCCGTGCCCCAGGCGATAATAAATTAAATTATCACATTTCTTTATTTTCTTTTCCCTGCGATACCAAAAATATTCTATTTATTACCGTATGCTGTTCCGTTAGACTAACCTTACATCTACATACCACCCCGCGAGCCGCCACATGGGCGTGTGGCAGGGGGTGATAACTCACCAGCCGCGTAAAGATATAAGGTTTTGGACGTGAAATGGTGACGTGTATTATGAGTGTATTTAGTGGAGCTCAGTTTTCAATGTGGTCGCCTATTGAGCGCGGAAAGAACGAGTTTTTGCACCAATCTGTTCGGCAATGTATCTCTCTTGTTTCTTCACTTCTGTCAGACCTAGAGATGTAGTGACGCGTCATGATAACATTCTCTGTGTTGCTCTGAAACTAAGAACATTCTTCAGAAAAATGTTACGCATTTTGATTTAATAACACCTGGATAACAATTCAACCTAAAGAAAAAATAATTTTCGCTGATATGGGAAATCCATGGCAGAAGGGAAAAATTGAAAGTATATACTCTTCCTGTCAACTCATACACGGTCAAGTACCAGAAATTGCCATAATCCTTTCTCTCCGTGGTACTGATACCAAAAGAAAAATCTTCGTAGTTGACGGTGACATTTTAATGTGCTGTGTGGCAGTTAGCAAAATACAATAATAAACACGCTTTAACCTTTGGAATTGGTTCCACAGGAGAATGAGACCACAAAACAATGAAAACCAAATACGCTTACATCAAAACGACAAGCCAAATGAAAAAGGTAGCAGCAATTGGCAAGAGACTAATCGGGATAAAGGTCAAGATGGTTTTCCGGGTTGCTTTGTACCGTTAGTCAAGCGCTAAGTGTTAACCCCTAAAGGTCCCAAACTCAAATTTTCCGCTCTGCAAAATGTCACATGAAATATGTATGGAGGATACTCATAAATGAATTATGGGCCGCTCGTCAATTGAATCCAAGCAACACCAAGACCTTTGAATTCCTTTTAATATGCCAAAAGCAGAGCATCAAAAATGCGTAAAGCCTTCCGTTGAAGACCAAAATTAATAATTACTATAAGTATGCCATTAATTGCTTCCAAAACCTTGAAGCTTTTTTCAACTATTCTGGTGGCAAGTCTGATTGTTAAAAAAGAACCTATCGTCCCTATTTTGACAGATTTATCAAACATTATGTTGAAAGAACTTACACCACGCATTCCATGATGTAAATCATTAGAGTTATCCAACGCTTAAAATAAACACTTAACCGGTGTATTGCTTAAATAAACATGAAATAAGCATTTAAGGCATAAAATAAGCGGAAGACTCGTGCAGGGTCCTATTTATTTGAAGCTTTTCTTTCCTAATATCGGCGTACGTCCTTATCTTCCGATCCCCGTCTATAAAACCTATTTTATTTCATCCTTTTCTCCGCTTGCCCACCTACCTTGGAACAATTGGGGCCTTAAGTTACCCATTATTAGCTCCTCCAAGAACCTACCCCGCCTCCATCTGATTTCTTTTAGAAGTTTCATCTCTTCACACACCATACTAAGATCTTCCTCGTTTGTCTTCCTTTCTGTCCACCACTCCTTCTTCATCCTCCTCCACACTAACATCTCGTAAGCTTTCAGCGTATTCTTGTCTTTTCCCTGAGTTCCCGTTTCCTCCCCATACAACGCTACTGTCCACATCGAGCTATACACATTTCGTCTTAAAATCCTAAACCAAGTCACCGTAGTCTCTTCCATTTCTAAATACTTCCTTTGCCAAAGATTTTCTCCTCCTATTATCATTACTACCATATTCATTTACTTCCGGCGTACTTTCCAAGTAATTAAAACGATGTACTTGCTCAAGTTTTAGCCCACCTACTCTCACTATCAGTCTCGTTTTATTTGTTCTAGGGACTCTAATCACTTCTTTTTACTCATAGTTAATTTTATATCGCAGTTCTTGCACTGAAAGTGTAGTCCATCTTCCTAAACTTGCAGTCCCGTAAATGATAGACAATCCAACGCCAGGTCGCCCACGAGTCTAACCGATTTTATAACTGGACTCCTACTTTGATTCCCACTTATGAGCAATGCCTCTCTTGATATTCCCTACGCTTAAATGCTAAAAGGCAATCGCAACAAAAAAATCCTTACAATAACCCGCGTCCTATAACTGATCACCCTGATTTTTTGCCATTCATACTCACTTGCCTCCTCTAGGGAACATAATATAACTTACAGATATGTCTCCTAATCATTCAATTAATTATTTTTTCCCGGATACGTGAAATCTTTTATGCCGATAAGGTTTGTCAAACACACGTTCAAAATCCATATAGCTAGGAAAATAATTAAGAACATTATTCATCTTTATCATACTTGCCTTACGTCATCACCCTAATTGATAATCGCCCAATAGGTCGTTTCCTCTACTCACCAGTTTTCAAACAATATTTAAGTATAACGAGGGGTGAGAAATTAAAATGGTTATTCTACATTCCTTACATTCTGGTGCATCTTTTACTTCGGGACAAGTATTAGGATGGTTTTTACAATTTTCAATGGCTCATTCACCATAGGTCCTATGAATAACTTCGAAGAAGTATCGCCTTTCGTAGCGACTTACATTCTAAAGTAACTCCGAAGGTACGTAATCAATTCTGAAAGATTTTCTAGCCTTCACAAACACACTTGCCTTCAAAAATTTGAAGGCTTAAACTACCAAGATATTCGAATAAGTGATTTTAATTATGTACAAAACGAACGAGAAAAACAAATGAGTGAGATTCGGATGTGAAATCAAAGTGGGCAGTTCTCTTTAAAATAAAATAACCATTTCCACTGAATACACGATATTTCAGACATGACAAACCCATCTTTAAGGGAATGCATACAGTTAATGAAACTTAAACAGAAATTTTAAGAGAAAAAATTAGAAAAAACGAGAATCAGAATCAGTAAACGAAATCATCGTAAAATTAACTCGATACAAATATCGGGATCGCCTCAAATACGGTAGGCGAGAAGAAGAAATTCGACATTCGTCAAATTAAAAATTAAACAACAATTTTTAAGATTTACACAATGAAAGCAATTGGTTTCCCGGAGAGTAAATTCACAGACAACGCTATTGACATAAATAAAGTTACCAACGTTTCCAATATTTAAGGATCTTTTAAGTAGGACCGCCTTTGATGCTTACACCGTCACAGAAAAAATATAAAATATTTTACGGCCTGTGGCCTTCTAACCTACATCTAAGAGAGACCCGAATGAGATATGCCGGAGGACTATGGATCTTAACCTAAGGAACGCTGGAATGTCTCGTGCAATGGTAGGTGTTGAAGAAGAATGGGGCTAAAGAACTGGGTTAATTACCAGGGTGCTGAAGGAGGAAGAAATTTACCTTGCTATTTATCTGTGCGGATAAATATGCCTAACTGAGAACCTAGTCACAACATAAACTTAGATTCCTTAATGTTTTAATAGTTGCACCATTTAGTAATAAACTTGAAAAATAAAAAAAATCAAATGCTTTAAATAAAGATACATAACAATAATATGAAGTTTTTAAACGGGTCATTTATAAACACGCACAATGCACAAAAAGCACAGAAGGTTACATTACCCACGCTAAGATTTTTCTAAAGGCATGGCTTTACATTATATCCAACATACATGTTCCTAATAATGAAACCAATTACTTTGAGTGAGTCTGATAGTTAATGCTTACCGAAACTACCAAAATCAACAAGCAGTTTCCAAAATCAAGAAAGAAAGTTTTTTGTGTCTGGTATCTCGGGTGTAACGAGCAAAAACGTATAACGAATAGTAAAATTGACAGATAATCACACTGTTTGGCAAAATACCTACCTTCATGAAAGGTCCAAGGGAATAACGCTAGTTTCACAACTAACATTTTTTAAGATTTAATCTTTCCCTCCGTTGGCCGACAAGTTTTCATGGCGAATTCGTTTCACCAAGCACTGACAGAACTATATAAATCCATAACAGTTTTGAAAGCGATGGGTAACAGACTTATGCAAAATTCTAGATCAAAACAAAATTTGACCAAAAATTGGCCATGTTAACCCAATTTAGACAATTTTAATTTACTGATTTCACAGACCAATGTCCACGGAGAAAACGTCCTAGTTCAAATATAGACAATGAAGGTGAGAAGTTACATAATCTTTCACCTCGTGGGATGAATTCCAATCTGTGTGGACTTCCCAAATACTTCTGTCCAGAATTAACGTACATATCCCTTTACATAGCTCCACGTGGCATGGCAATCCAAAATAACTTATTGTCAACTACCCCTACACGTCTTCTCACCGCCCGTAATAGCCTCCATAACAGCAGACCCTACGTCGCATATCATCCACCCACACTCAAAACAAAAACAAAACAAAAACACTCAATGAGTCAAACAACTATCTCCTCCATTCTTACTCAGTAATATCGCCGATGAAAGCTTTTTTTCTTTTTTTGGAGACTTGCACATCTCATACATCCAAATTCACCTGTCCCCTAATTTCCTTATAATTGATTAAATGCATGCTCAGATACAATAGCTATTATGAGAAAAAATAGATTAGACTTAGTACTGAGGACTGCTAGATCAGTGAACGAAATTTGTGCTAATTTCATGTGTGAGAAAATTACAAATAAGTCAATTTCTTCTATCATAAAAATTCTATCATGCGGTCTTTTTTCCTTCAATTACAGCCTTCACTCGTCAAGGTTATTTCAAGTAGTCAGTAATATTTGATAAAAAGAAACCGCTGTAAACAAAAGTCACTTTGGATAATATAATAGCGCGCTTACATTCCACTCACCACACTAACACCTGGAATATGTCATGAAACAATAAATTTGGTCAATAAATTACACGCTCGTCGTTTTTTACAGTTCATGCTCTCTCCACCCCTTACCACGCAAAATTTCCAAACTACTGTAGTTTGGCCGGGAACGGACTGTTGAAAGAAGTTGCTGAAGCTGGTAAGAAGCTACCTGCCCAAAACTTGAGGCGGAAACCGTCACATTCGCCCCAGTCTATTGAAATTTTCGCCGCGGAGGATAAGAAAACCCCCGTCCCATCACCAGAAAATACGGTTTAACTATACCTCATCTCCAAACTCAGCCGAGGAATGGAGCCGAGAGGTTGGGGTGACACGGAGAGGATTTGAAGCTAAAGCTAGCCCAAAGACAAGAGCGAGAGAGATGTAGAAATAAGAGCATCGGAGAAGGCGCGTGGGTAGTTGATAACAGGGCGTCCCTGGTGATGGATGGGGGATCTGAGGAGAGGTTAAAGGAAGGGAGAGGGGGGTGAGGGAGTAAAAAAGGGGATCTGACAGACTCGGAGAGGCTGGGGAGAAAGTTAAGTCCGTCTTAGAAGGGAAGGAGTCCTCGGGAACTAGTAGGTTTAAGAGGCGTGAAGCTGTGGGACGGGAAGCTGGAGAGAGGGTGTTCTGGGGAGGGTTTTAAGGACGAAGTGTGAGTAGGGAGGCAGAGGGGGTCAGAAAGGGAACAAGGGCCAAGTGGAGGGCCTCGAGAGAATTTCCAAAGGGGAGTGAGAGGGATGGGGGCAGGAGGAGATTCCGTTCCCCCCTCCCCCCACCACCCCCCCAAAGAAAACTTTTGGCAAAACTCACCGGTTGACGTCGTGGCGGTCCCCGAGCACGAAGTCACTGACGCGAAGACCAAGTAGAAGAAGAATATCCGAGGTAGCGGAGGTGGGCGGGTGGGGAGGAGGCGGGGACCGGAGGCCCCTGGAGCGGGCGGGGGCGGAGAACCGAACGGGACGGAGGAGGAGAACGAAGCGGCGGGTCCGAGGGTCCGGGTTGGAGGTCTCCTCTCGGGGTCATGGGACCATATCTTTCCGAGGCACATTTTGAGGCGGTCCCGGTGAGGCGGGTCTCAGTTCGTCTTCGAGGCGCGTGGGGAGAGGGATCTTCTCGTTTGGATCCGTTTCGAAGAAATGGGGTCCTCAACCCACACACCCCCGGCGAGATCCGCCACCCACTTACGCGCCGCCACCTCCGGAGACGTCACTTTTGATGGAGCTATGAGGATGATAGGCGGGGATAGGTGGGGCGGGAGAGGGTAGCAACGGATAGTTATATTAAGGAGGATAGGTCAGTCTCCCACTTCCAGCAGTCAGTGGCACGGACGTGTAACCTATCTGTGGAGGGTTTTGACAAACGCGAATAAGCTCGCTTCAAACAACACACGGAAGTATCTCAACACAAAACACACGAACGAAAACTTTGAGTCACTAGAAATGTCAATGGATATAAAAAGACTGTTTACACTTCACAGCGACTTCCGACAGTCGCGTAGACGAAGAAGAAGCAGGAAATGAAGTAGTGACGCACAACGTGGCACCATCACGTGCGCCCTGTCTCAACTCTTTTGTTTCCAATGCTTCCCTTCACTCTTCTGTTTTCCCACCACTCGACTATACGCGTCAAGCAGCCGATGCTCCGCTTTTCCTCAAATTCGGCTCTCTCCTTGTATAGGCCGTGCCAAAGAAAAATCCCCCGTCTCCAAAAGTTTCCTCCCGCTGGAAAAGTTACTGCGAACAGGGGACCCGCAGCTTCTCCAACTTCACCGTCTGTTAAAAGAGAAAAGGCATCGAAATGAATAACTGAGCAGTACAACAAATATTGTGCATTAGAATAAGGAGGGGGACGCAAGTAGGTCGCCGGACGCTTTCGAAGCGGTCCGTTTCCTTTCCAATTTTCCCGCCCCTCTTTCTTCTTTGCAAAAGCTTTTCCGCCCGCGCCCCGGACGTCAAGTGGAATCCCTCTCCACCTCCTCGAATGAGAGAGCCCTTAAAAAACTTACGTTCACACCCGCTTGTTTATGCATTTCCATCACTCCTCCTCACAAGAGGCTGAAGGGTATTTCGCTTTGATCTGCGGAATGATGGCGCATACGAACTAAAATTTTACGTTAATACTGTGCATAATTTATAACCACACGAGAGCGAATATTGATGCGAGGACACGATTAGAAGAACTATGAATTGCGTAAAGTATTCAGCAACGCATCAACAAGTCTAGGTTTTCTAAGAACAAATCACCGGACAGTGATTACTATCAAGTAAACAATTCAATACCAAAGAAATATGCACGCTAAATCTCTTCCAGCAAATGCGGAGTAACACAAGAAAATGGTGTACAGCATCCAAACCAAGGTTTGAAGTGATATAAACATTTATAATGGAATTGCGGAGTTGATTTCAACTTAATATTAAAGAATATCAACCTAGTGAAGACGGTTACCCCAACTTAGATCAATAAAAACTAAAAAAATACGGTACGACTAAGAGGTACAAACTTGCCACTAAAGTTATATGCTTGTATTGCAGGGAGTTATGAAGTATGGCGCATAAAAAGAAGACTAGGTGCTGCGAAGTAGATACGTTCGAGGATGTTTCAAGGACGTGAATGGGTAGCGCAGGGTCTTTGAAAACGATTGATGCGAAAAGAAGTATGCAATCTGAATGGTGACCTCGGCTAAAGCTTCCTAAGGTAATTCTAAGTGCATCTCTAGAGCGTTATTACATTTTTTGCCCTTTTTCCAGTGGGTAGAATAGCTTTTCAATGGGTAGAATAACTGTATTTAAATCAATTGAAAGAGAATAAGATGAAAAGTCGAAAATGAATGAAAAGATGAAGACGGAAAATCCATCATAACTCCAACGCCCAAGGATTTTTTATTTACTTGGAGGTCTCTTCTGATGTATTTCATCTATCTGGATGTTCATTAAGAGCTTGTCCAAGTACATACGGCCAAGGATAAAAATGTCTAAAAGAATTTAGACATCGTGCTATCCGTATATATAATTTCTCAAAGGTATTTTCTTGTGGATTTTCTTGTGCCTTAATTTTTACAGCTTATTCAATCCATGTTTTGGCTCACCCAATATATGGCTGCAAGATTACTGCAGTGGATGTTTTCACGCAGAAAAAAATCATTTAAGACATGCTTCATTTTCATTCAAGAGACGAGAAAGGAGACCCCCGAAGGACTGGTTTCATACATACGGATATGTATTTAGAGCTTGCCTTAATACTTATGGACGAAAAGTTGTATAAAAATATTTGGTCAAAGGGCCCAAAACGATAATCATTAAAATATTGCCCGTTTTACGTGATGTATTCGAATGGTTAGTACAGTTAACAAATTTCCGTTAGGGTCGTCAGATCGCGGTTATAATCCCCACGAAGTACGACTTTCCTTATAGCGATTACAAGGCTTTTAATCTCTTCATATTTGGTAAACTGTACATTTATTGGCCATTCACGGGAAATTTCGCGTTAAAAGGGCAATAACATAATGACTTTTTAAATAACTCGACATATTTAAAAGCCTTAGTTATTACCTTTTTCAATACCGCAATATAGGACAGAAATAACTTTACTTGAAAATGATACAGGACTTTAAGAGAAACACTGCCTTTTGGGACAGTTATTGGCAACATGACTAATAGTAATTGGCCAAGAACGTTACCTTTCTCTCAAGCAACAATTTATCATTGCTTTCATTAAGTATTACCACTACAAGAACTTTGACTACGAGTCGCATTAATTCTCCAACCAATTTGTTAATTGAAAGTAATAGTCGGTTATTTATCTCTTCACCTCTGACTATACGATAGATTATTTTCTGCCTTTTCGTCTTCACTCATATCAGTTGAAATTTATGAGTTACGATTGAGGCAAAGGAATATGTCACTGTCTTCGATTCTTGGAATATACTTACGATGATATTTTGTACGAATAATTCATGAAAGCGCTTCTTAAACTAAACATATCCAAAGACTGAGTCAGCTCAGGTTAGCTCACGGCAATTATTATTTTATGAACTACCCTTCGTATTACACATCTACCTTTCGAAAAAGAATGCCTTTATATAATTTTATTTTAATTGATTTCCATATTCATTCTTTAGCTTCTTCGCGGAATCATTTGGCCTTTTCTCATCTTATCGTCCGCAGCTCTGGGCATGCTTTTCTTTCCGAATGACACCGGATATTTGTTACATGTATTGGAAAATTTTATTTAATAAAATATCAGAGATGATAATTCCAAACGATCGACTCCGCAACGCATCCCATCAAGAATCTTTAAATGAACTATGCAAAAACCATTACACTTTTGAGAGAAAAAATCTTAATTTGTTTGTTTGTAAGTAAAACCATCTATTTATGTTTTACCAACTCCTTTGAAACATTGCAGCAACTATTAAGTCTCCACTAATGTCAGAAGCCACGCCCTTAAATTGTTGCACTTCGTTTAACAAGTCATCTCCTAAGAATTAGAGAAATAATAGAGGGTATTTTAAAATCGATTCTTATACGCAACTATTCTTAAATAAATCGATGAAAAAATCTTTCATATTTTCCATTGTAGCATTTTGACATCGGTAATATACGATAAGTTAGGTACGATAGGCGACGCTAATCTGAGAGATCATTATCTAAATTTGAAAAGCCATTCCATTCTCTCGGAGAGCTTATTACATAAGTATTGTTTCAGGCATCATCGTCATAAGATTATGAAATAGTATAGCTAAGCAAAAAGTCATGATAGGTCAACTGTGGTTAGGGAAAATTACGATGAGTAGACATCCATTCGCTTCAAGCCACCCTTATAAATATAAAATCGTCAAGTTTAGAATTAGATGGCAAATATTATATATAATTCTCATACACATGCCTCCTGCGTTAAGCAATGAACTAAATTGGTAGGTCAATATGCAAAAAGAAAAATCGTCCAACTGCATTTCGGTGATATTACAATTTTCACTGTCTTCCACTAGATTCTCTTGAAAATTTTAGCGGTTAGAGATACGATGTTCTTTTACCAACAGAACTATACTCTTCGAATATTTCACAAAAATGTAGGATAATTACACAGAAATATTCCCAATTTATGAATAAAACCATGAATAACTACTGCAATTCATCCCTCTTCAGAACAATGGACTTGGTCTTCAGCGCAGGGTGGCCAATAATTTTACCCGCATTTGCAAATGAAAATAAAGCAAAATATCGAATTAATTAATGATAACTATGATCAGAAATAATAGGAAAAATTCAGTTAATGTAATTTTTTGATTATTGAGTAATTAGCCTGGGTATCCAATAACATAAAATGAAGATAACAAAAGGTATTCTGGGGCCACTGTAGTTCCTGTGGGCTCTCAGACTGCAACATGGCGTCATCAGTGTTTGAGTAGATTATCACACATTTACACCTCATGCCACTGCGCTGGCATTGTAGTTGAAGGCATCTCACACATATTTAGCCAAAACAATCATTCAATCAGCAGCGGAGATATAACTCATCCGTGTATTGAGGATCGAAACAGAGGAATGAAATTTCAGCTGCAAATGCAAAATGAGCAGCGATCTGCGCGCAGGCCTGAAACTCCGTTTAAAACTTATGACCGCATAATGGACGGGAAGGAAAGAGCCACATGGCATCAAAACGCCTACAAATGCCACGGGTCAATTTATAACCACTCGGGGGAAAAGGGCCCAGCATCCACGCCGCGATTTTTTTCGCCACGGACCGGAAATTAGATGAAAATTTCCGGCGTCCAACCCGCGCTTCCATCCGGGCAACGGATTTCCCCGCCAGAGCGGGGATCCGTTTCGTGCTTTCCGAATGACTTTCGTCAATTCCTATCGTGTATTCTATTCCGGTGTCCTTCTCACATAATAATCACTTACACCTGTCGCGCGAATATTTATGCGTAAATGAACTTTGAATATTCATGAAGAGAGTTTCGCTTCGCAGCAATACTGATTGCATCACTAAGTGCGCTTATTCATTGTTCAGTGTAATGAAATACTTCTGATATACATTAGGGTTGTTGGAGCTGTGTTTAAATGGTCAAGCACAGAGAACTTATTCGCTAAATAGACAGAAAAAAGATACTTAAAATACGATCATGGTAGCATTCTTGAATGGTAGCAGAGCTCTGGGACTGAAATGGGAGTAGACCTAAGCAGAGATGGAGTAATGAAAACGTGAAATTATGTCGTAATTATAAATATTATATTACAGAAATGAAATCAATAATTAAGAAAAGCTGCAAAGTACTGGGAAGGACAACTCGATTATGGACAACTCATGAAATAAAACAAAAAAATATCCTAAGATACAACTATCTCCTGGTTTTTATAGAGATAATGAGAAGAATTACCGACGAAGACCAGTGACGATATTGACATGAGCAAATTACAAGGAATGTTAAAGCATAGACATGTATACAGCGTTTGGCGGAAAGAAATGGGAAGAAGTGTCGCGTAACAGTAACTCTATATATTTAGATTGACGGCAAATGATGATGAACACTAAACTATGGTCACTATGGTAGTGAACTATACCACACACAAGACAATTTGTCGTAAATCTCTCGCAAAAATTATCACATCGCATGTGAACGGATTTTTTTACTATGACAAACGTCACGGATATTAATAACCAGACAATCGAGTAATAGGGCAAAATCATTGTATTTCAACGTAATTAGGATAGAGTACTGGCTCGATTGGATGTATCACCGCGGAAATAGACAGAGTGTCAGTCAAAATCGACGACGACGAGCTATTGGTTAGTGGATCTTGAAGGAGCTATAAGCTTTGGTAGATGCTTGTGCGGGAAATTCGGAATGAAGATAAATCATAAGGAAACAAAAGAAATGAGATCCTTTAGGTCAAAGAAAGCGAGGCTGGTCATTAGAGTTGGAGGACACAAACTCGAGCAAGTCGAATATTTTATTTACTTAATGAGTACGCTAGAATAAAACGGACATAGTAGCAAAGATAAACCTAGGAGAATAGAGTTAACTAAGGAGATGTTTAGCATCAGAAGGGAACCAATGACGGGGACCTTGGGCACGGATGTGGAGAGGAGGCTGGCGAAAATCTTGTTATGAAACCTTGCGTTGTATGGAGCAGAAACGTGGACGCTCAGAAAGGAGGAGAAGAACAGGCTGCAGGCATTTGTGATGTGGGTGTGAAGAAGGAAGTAGAAGGTGATATGAACGGAGAGGAAGAATAACGAGGAAGTGCTTGAGATGGTGGGTGAGGAAAGGATATTTCTAAAAGAAATTCGAGATCGGCAGAGTAGATAGCTAGAGAATGTAGTAAGGGGCGATGGTTTACCCAAGAATGTGATAGAGGGAAGGATGCTGGGCAAGCGGGGAAGGGGAAGAAAGAGATTAGGTTTCATGGACAGGATGAAAAAGGGCAGATCGTATGCTGAGGCGAAAAAGAAAATACTAAAGGTAGATTAGACTAAAGTACTAATTAAACTGAGTATTGTAGAGAATTTGAAATGTTAATCTACATAGTTTAGGAATATTTCTGTAAAGCATAAATTGTTTCCAGCAGCAAGAGTTGATTGTTTAGTAAACTGTGATTTTACGTTATTTTCGGCTGATTGAGTTATATGACAGTGACAGTGAGGACTTGCTGATAATTCCTTCACACAATTTCCTTATCTCGCTCATTGTTTAAAAATTCATTGCCTGGAGGAGCTTCGGTGATGAAAGAGTTTTAACAAATCTCTAGGTAGTTAGGTAAGTCTCTGGAGGTGGAGAAAACTGGGAGGAAATTCTCTGACATTCTGCAAAACCTATTGGACCGGGTTCGATTCCATGAAAAAAAGGTATATTCAGCAGCAGTTCCGCTTTCTTCTGTGGTTTTAAGCGGCAAGCTTTTACGGTATTTTGGGCAAGATATCAAAACGCATAATATTTAAGAAATTTGACCGAATTCAAAATACCCTGCACCGTTATTAATACCAAGCTGTTAGATACTTATTCCAATATTAATTGAGATATTCGCCCGTTTAAAGGAGTAAAAGAATACAGACCCGACTTAAAGATCGCGGGAGATATATAAGGGTGGGCAGTTTGTACCATATTTCATACATGATTTGAGTACGTACATTATTCCCGTAATACATTAGGTAAAATCTCAAATAAATACCCAGACTAAAAAAGGAGTTCCCATAACAGGGCTTGAAGGATATTCAACCCTTACCTAAAATAAAATTTTTTTATAAACTAATGAAATACCATATATATAAACATTATAAACAATTATAAACAATAAACCTAGTCATTAAAACAGTAATCCTGCCATGGTTTAAACTTTGGTAGGTCCATTTTGTTTCTCACAATTGCTTGGATTTTAAAATAAGCCTCAATTATGATATCACCTATTAAAATGAAAAAAACTCAAGCTCAAACTGCCCTAGTTTGCAATTTCTTTCGTTAAAATGGAAACCAGACTGACCTCCTGTAATAGAGTGGGGCGTAAAAACTCAACTGTATCCTGTCAAAAACGGATATATCACCAAATTTGGTGGCAAGGGCCAAAATATGTGAATTTATACGAAAAAAATTCACAATTTTTTAAAGAATTTCACGCAAGCAGTATTAAGACAAGTACCAATAAAAGCGCTCTAAATACTATGTAGAGGATGTTAACGCAAAAAATTAGAAAATAAAATTACATCCTCAGCCTATGCATAAGGCGGGCATTTACAACGTATTATGAAAAATAGGTCGAAAAACACCCATCTAATCTTCTTCAGAGAGGTAAACTTTTGCTTTTCTGGTATTACGGAAATAAAAATAGCTGTGAATCCTATAATTAATTATTTTGATACACGCAAGAAAATATTCAAACATAACAGGCTATCAGAAAAAGAAACAAGTCAACGATATCGCAGAATCGAGCAGCTAAACATCACTCCCATGGAATTTCGGGCACTACGCGCGTTCTTCAATGCAATTTTACGTTTTCGCTCGAGATTTCAGAACTCCAGGGCAGTGGCCGTTAGTGTGGGATGAGTCATTCGCACGCTTTTACGGGTTGGGCAGAAAGATATAGCTACAAGGTAAAAGGTCGTAGGGTAAGTGGCGAAAATTAAGCAACTACCGGAGAAGAATTATTATGGAAGAAGATTCCTACCTTATTAATCTTCAAAGGAGAATAAACCCTGTTTATCACGATATAAAATCTAGTCGTAAAGTGCTTTAATGCTTTATTTTATCAAAGCATGCTTGGCTATAAAGACGCAATCTCTCAACCACCGAATGAAATGGAGACACTTCCTTATGAACTGCGCATCTTCACAAGGCACTTTTTTAGACGAGTAATAAATTTGCCCAGAATCGAGAATGATTACTTCTACAAGAAAACTTGATCTTTAATCCTAGTAGATATCTCAAAAGCAAAAAGGATAGTGGCATTTGCATCAAAACATTGTAGCTTCAATACATTGTAGATCAAGTTCTGAAACTGTAACTGCTTCTAGAGATTTGTAAAAACTCTTTTCATCACCGAAGCTTCATAAAAAATGTTACCACCCAAATTTAAGTTGCTCCTCCAGCTAAAGAGCGAGATGGGGATAAGATTATTGCACCTTTACTGCATAAGAAGAAATATCTCATTCGAAGATGCACCTAAGCCAGTAAATATTCTCTTTAACATCATGAAAAAATATAAAAATATAGAGCAAAGAAATATTAGTGGGGCTAGAAATAGGAGAAAATAATTGTCACCCAATAATATGGAGAAAATGTTCCATATTACTGTTGTATTTTTTCTGTAAGTTCTCCTCACTGATATATAACTCATATAGCCGAAAATAACATAAAAAGGTGGATAAACCGTCAATTGTTTCCACAGGAAACTATGAAGATAAACATTTCAAATACTCCAAATTGATGTTTATTTAAAAATTAGTCATCAGAAGCCTTCCGAAAGCTATGGATTCATTTGAAGACGGTTATCACATGGAAATTCATTTAAGACGATTATCGCATGATATAGTACAGAAAAATGCACAATTACTCAATAAATATCATAAATATATATTACATGTAAAGGGGGCAGGTCTTTCATTTTTAACACCCTCTCTTTACGTTGGCTTAAACCAAAAGTAATACAGGTTCATCTTGCACTCAATAAATAGATGCATAGCCTTTTCCGGAGTCTTTTAATCATGAACATATTCTTAGAAATGACTACCATTTGTCAGAGTTATCCGCAAAGCAATACACAATCATTTTATAAATCTGCGAAGAAACCGTCATTGCCATTTCCTGGAGGATGGCAGCCACCTTGGAAGCCATGGTCGTTAAAATAAGAGAGATTCACCTTCTACATCCTCAGCCCATTTATGCCATGAGGAGCCTTGTTCTGTCCACCTCTTTCGATATTCTCCATACTGTCCACACTTCCTTCATCGTCTTTTAGCTTTTATGACATACATTCCCACTACTATCTTCCAACACATTTTTTGGTCTGCCCACGTGGTCACATATTTCCCTGAAGTCAAGTCTCCATAACATACTTCGGACTCAGAAGAATCCTTGGCGTTGAACAAATGCAAAAGGAATATCTCCTATTAGAATATGTTTGGAACTATATTGCCCCCCTGCTGCTCAGATTTTTTCGTCCCAAATTCCTTCATTTTCTAAACAGCTGGACCTGAAATTTTCTTCTTTCGCAGTTACTGCCAAACCCTTTCTAGACAATGACACAGAATTTTAACGGATAACAGCTAGAAAGATACAAGTATGTAACTATCCCACATATGATTAATTATCTACCAGCAAACCCATTCAATTATAAATACATTACGTCACACATTAAATGATAAAACAAAACGAAAAATTAAATTGACCATTGTTGTCTTTCGTGCAATGGGCATTATAGAGATCATATCATATTACAAAGGGCTTATATCAAAAAGAAAAAAAAACAAATGGGAATGATTATTCTAAGGCACTAACTCATTTTATTTAAGAGAAGAGAATGTGCGATAATGAAAAAATACCGTGAGTTATAAACGAATTATTATTTTCATTTCAAAATCCATAAAAGATATGTTGAGATTAAATATAACATAAATCTTATCCAACATTGTACTGCTTGCGATCGTATTACTGAAAATGCAATCAAATAAATATATATTACCTAAATATGTATTATACATTTTTGACAGTTGAAATTCCATTTTAAACAAACAACTAATTTGAAAAGTGTATAGCAAATTCATTTCATTTAAAAGTTTAATATTCTGCTGGAGACTTGGATTTATCTATATGAGGCTTCAAAGTGATTAACGAACAGCAACAAGAATGAAATAACACTTTATCATTAATCGTAAGACAAATATTGGTTCTTTCTGCAAGTAATTATAATTAATTTAATCACAAAGGGAAGCACATCAAAGATTTATGTTCCACAAAATTGAAGGAAGGATCGCATAATGCGGGGAGAGCACAGCTCTTTCGTAGGGTGAAACTGGCAACGTTTTTTGGATTGAGGCGTAATACCAGAGAGAGAAAAAATATTAATTTCAGCGACACTCGTACAAAGAAGTTCCGCCTTTTGAAGTTCAGCCGAAGTTGTAACAAAACTCATTGCGACGCAATAAAAACAACGACGCAGGTCCTTCACGTAATTGGAGCGTTGTGTAAGTGAGAGGACAAGCACGTTGAAACCGAGCCAGACTGGAAATATAAAACGAAGCAATTCCACACTTTTTTCAGATGCTTGTTTTCCCGCTACGGTCGAAATAAAACGCCGTCTACAGGTCGTTAACCGAGAACGTTTCTGCAATAACGCGATGACATTTATCGGGGCTTTAATTGCTTATATCATCGAAAACTGTAGGCTCCTTAACTCCACCACTAAAGTTGCAAAAAAAGAATTACCTCTTTAAGACAAATTCAATAAATTTACTTCGCTTTCTGATGAACATCTGCTCTTATCTCCCTTCTTAATACTTCATTAAATAATTAGTAATTTATAAAGGCTACTGAAAAAAAGTGGCATTAGGTTGACTCTACCTCACGCTTAAAGCAGAAGTATGTCAAACAATGACTTTTAACCCGTCACTATTCAATATAGCAGAGGAACAGGAAACAACCATTAATGATTAGCTAATCTTTCATAGTTAATGCATATATATAGCAACATAAGCAATCTAAAGCAACATAAGAATAATATACACAGTCTTAACCAAATCATATCTGATTTCTTCACCAAAAACTCCTATATGTGGACCGATCATATCCATTCTTGCGAGATATTGCCACTGAAAAAAATGGATTACAGCATAGATACGCCTGACTTCAGAACATTCCAAGCCATGAATGGCAGGCAAGAAAAATATATCAATCTAGCGGACCCGACAGGCGTTGTCCTGCCCGAACGTTGGCTTGCCAGCTATTAGCGGGTTCAGCAAACGTATTTTCTATGTTCGAATTTACGATAAACTACATACTAAGTGACATTTGACATTGTTTGACATTTAAATTTTCTCGTTTCGTCAAAACAACGCAAAGCTACGACGCAAGTGCGACGACTTGCGCATGTATTGATGTGTACGTCAAATAACACAGAATTCGACATCAGCGCCACCTATGGTACACACACATAACTATAAATTATTCTCAGATGGTCAATTATTCATGAACTTCTCAGATGGTTTTAACGGTCAATTATTCGTAAACTTATGATTTTTTTCTTTTAAAAATATTGGGGGAAAGGGTGGGGGGTGAAATTTTGGGGTTAGGGTACCAACACCATCTTCCATCTCGAGAGGAGGACGGGCTTCTCGATTTTGACCACCGACGATCGCGCGACCGGGAACGATGACCTTGTGAAACCGACAGCTCCCCGACTTGTCTTGACAAATCCTCGATGGCTAGGTACAGCTTATCATCCGTCGATATGCTGTTGGAAGAAACGGCATGGACGGCCATATGAGAAGTTGACACCTCGATAATCTTGTCAGCGAGTTCCGACAGCTTGTCTAGGGGTAACTCAGCCTGGGTAGTGAGGATTCCTTGGACGAGCGGGGGCAATTGCCTCAGCTACAGTTGCCGGAAGAGGTTATCCGGGAGAGCGGTTGTTCCGGCGAGGGAGCGAAGATGCCGCAAGAATTGGGAAGGCTTGCGATCACCTAGTTCCACGTCCGACAGTAACTGGCGAACTCACTGCTCCTCAGAGGCTGACAGACGTTCTATAAGCTTCGATCGTAGAGTCCAATGAGGATTCTAAAAAGGAGGATTCGTGATCATGTCCTCAACCTCACAGGCCACGCGAGAATCTAAATGTGAAACAACGTAATGGAACTTTGTTACCTCTCTTGTGATCTCCGACAGCACCTACTGAGATTCCGCCTGTGAAAACCAAAGACTCGGTTTCTCGGGCCAAAATGGTTGTAGTTTCACGGCGACGCGACGAACCGCAGGCGGGTTCTGCTCGGTGTCTGTATGGCAGCGTCTTGAATCAAAATCATTTAGTTGCTGATGGAGCTGGACGTTTTCCTCACGTAACCGTTGAAGCTCGTCGTCGCGCGGCAAAACCATTTTCACCAAATGTTGACTATTTATTCTCCTTGTCGGGGTCACCAATGTGGAAATGGGTAAGTGAGGAGATCTCCACGTTTATCAAATCAATTTATTAGACCCTTTATCAATGTCCGCTACAATCTCAGTACTCTGAATTAGTTACATAAACATCAACAAATCAGCAAGGCCTCCTTGGCAACAATATAGAAGACGATGACACCATTTACAAAAACGTCGTAAAAAAAACATTTCCCAGAACCCGATCGCAGCGCCACCTACCGGGTCCATTTGTAAATCTAAACCATCCAGGGACCCACTCAAATTCATACAAAAAAGTTAACCAAAATAGGTCTAGTCGTTAGGAGGAGTTCAGTGACATACACACGTACAGAAGAATTATATGTATAAAGATTAGCGAAAAAATTTTAGAACTGGGCCCTGCTAAAAATAACAGTGTCGCAATCACACGAATTAAGCTTCACTAAAATTATTACGCCACAAACCTCAGTAGGAATTACACGCACTTCAAATGAACTGCTCAATCTAGCCATAGGAAGTTTTCCTTCCGAGTAACCGTTACCATAGTTAACTTGCATAACCTTTTCACGCACAATGTGGCAGAACTATTTCATAGGTGAGAAGAACAACGCATTAATATGCAATACATATTCCCGAACGTAAAAATATGATCTGTTCTTCTTGCTGTAAGCGCTTATGCATACTAAGATGAGCTTTCACGTAACACAAACTGAAGGCCAGGAAGAGTCATTGCATATCACCACACTGCCTTCAAATATTCGAGTTTGTAGAAAAATGGACATGGTTTTGGAGGTTGATTCCTTCTTTCGGGTTTTCCGCCGCGTTGGTTCATGTTGAGGACAATATTTTGGCGGCTGTCCTGCTGGCTTCCTCAGGTCCATGTGACATGGTCCTGAGGAAACCAGCAGGACAGCCGGCGAAATATTGTCCTCAACATGAACCAACGCGGCGGAAAACCCGAAAGAAGAAATCAACCTCCATCAAAGCCCCGCGGAAGCCTTCATCAGAATGAACATGGTTTGATTAACATGATCCCAGCAAAACATAAGAATGCCCTCGAAACAGTGCCCATAAAAAGGAAAGATTCCAAAAAAATCGAAATAAGACCTATTTATCAGTCATGGTCACTGAAAGCATTAGTAAGTAAACGAAGCATCATATCGGTCAATCCAAAATCATCTCTTGGTTTGAGTCATTCCATTCAAACATTGATAAGGATGTTAGATAAGGTTTCGTCAGTTAAAATTACGAGCGTTGAATTGATCTTGTAATTTTAATGCGATTACAATTAGAATTATTTTCAAAAATTGGAAAGTACGAAGTGGAGGTGTAGCTAAAATTTAAAAAAAATTGAAAGAACAGTGTAAGATAGAAAGTAAGAGTAAGTAATTGCAAAGAAAGTGTAACCTATAATACACACCAAAAATGTTTCCTTCGCCCTTCTATATTATACACGAACGCGAGAAACAAAACAGTGTATGTCATTCAAGGCCATAGACTTTCTCCATAGAAGCAGAAAAAAAGCGTTTATATACCATAGGAAAAAAGAGAATCGCTCCTCATTTTGCAAACTTCAATAACAATTTGTATCCCCTCAAAGAAAATTCTTCCAGACCATTTGATTGTAACATTGGCAACCTATCTGCCATATGAAAATAATATAAATACATCCCATATAAGCATGTCTATCGTGCCCAAATGTGCAATTTGAGAAATATAGATACAAAGGTCACATTTTCTAAAATTTTTCGAATAAAATTTGAATTCGATTAAAAACAACTTTTTTCAGAGAACATCCTCCATTCACAACTAAAATCTAAGTCTGGAAATGACAACCTGTGTGAAAATCTTTAATCAATTATGATTAAATGTCATGTCCAAAGCGTTTTCTCAATAAAGGCACTTTGTTTCGGAAATATTACCTAAGTAACTTAACACACCTCTGCGTATTATGAAACACTGCCCAATTTTCTTCCACGTATTTCTGAGATCCATTGTCAAGGACGATAATTTCGCCAGCACTCCGACGTTCTTCTTAAAATGGACGGTGACCTTCAAACTAGAGACTACAAGATGAAACACTGGCAAAACAGCCCGTGCATGGATAGTGCAGAGGGAAACCAAGAAAAACTTAATTCATCTAACGAAGCGGGAGACAATCAAAAAAATCTGCAAGTTATGCTGTCACAAAAAAACTGCAGTCCTCCAATCTCTATTTCATTAAGAGACGCAATAACCTGAGGAATATTCCGCTAATTAACACGCCATAGACCATACATACTTGCCTACCCATACAGCCGGCCCCAATAGGGGTAGACTGTGGCACTAAGGTTTCGTTGATGGTCCTTTAAAGCCGACTCAGCTTCAATAATTTTCTACTCAACGCTCACTTCTTGAACACCTCTTTGGCTTCAGTTACTCATATGAACTGCTTCATACATGTCTAACTGGTTTAAGAATTCTCATGCTCATTCTCTCAACAGGATCTTCCGATTCATTCACCTATTAATTCGAGATGAAGTCCACATAATAGACTGATGAAGGAAATATTGCGATTGAGAGGTAACATATATAATTTTACAATCGACTTTCTATTATTACAACATGCCACCTTCCCTTTAAAGTTTTCCATCGTCGGATTCAATGCGTGTGATCCTAATTACAAACTCACAATGGGAAGGAGTCAGGGCGAATTTCATTTACAAATAAGAATTATAAAAAACGAAGCGCAGAGCGCCATATCAAACCCCAGTTTTGGATAACGTTCACTAAGGATAGCATTAGAATCGATGTTTTTTTTTAATCCACAAAATTAGAAGCACAATAGCGCATTAGGAATGCGCATAAATATGAGCCCTATATTTCTATGAGACAATACAAATTATTCAATGGGCCGGAATCAGCGCAAATTACTCGCGACTCATCGGGCCTAGGAATAAGTGTGATGCCGCAACTCATTATATAGCAGAAATAAGGTCAAATGCTGTGGAAATCTAATACGTTGGGGCGCAGAGAGGAGAGAAAGGAGAGAAAAACCGTGGACCTCTTCAAAGTGAGCCACAATGTGTCGCCGACGATCCAGTGGTGCAGTCTTTGCTATGCCGTCGGGAGACTAATGAGATCTTGGGAAGGAGCCGGATCAAAACCGCGAAGAGGAAGACATGGCCCACGAAAAGAAAACCTAGTCCTCAACACGGCCATGGCAAGATGGGATTCCTTAGCCGACGCTACCAAAATTCATTGCATCTCTAGCCAGATTCCGTCTCTCCTTCACTGGGGTAAAGAAATTCCCAAGCCTTTGAGCGAACAATTTTCCGCGCGGAGAAATTGTACAACAATAAGAACAATATTTATCACGCAAAGAGGTACGTCAAGAAGATACGTTTCCTTCACATTTTACTACATGATGGATTCTATTTCCCCAATAGCCGACCTTCTGAAAATTTTTTGTGCTTCTTTGTATAATAAAAATATGAGTGAGATTCTCACAATTCGAAACATATTTAAGTTAAAAAGAAAATAAATACAATGAACAAATTAACAGCGAAAATTCACAAAACCACGCATCAAGCATAGAAATCATAAGAGCACAGTCTGTAAAAGCGAAAAATGCACTGAGGGAAACAAAACAAAATATGCAATTAGAAAATTTCGTCAATATTCATGCATTTAGAAAGAGTTAATCAAATAACAAAGAAATTATAGCATACATTATAATCATACGAGCTGCTAAAACTGAAAAATATATATTTAGGGAAATAAGGCTATTAGCACAATTCACATACCATATCTTAAACTTATTACTTATAATCACGGATTAATGAGAAATTAAATAGGATACATAACGGATCATTCGTTGAAACTTGAGATTAGATATATTGAAATTTAAACGCTGAAAACGCCACTACATAAGCCACTATTCAATGCAACACAAAAAATTCTGATTATAAACAGCTATCATCCATGGGCGAAACAAAAGTCAACGAGTACACAAACCAAAACTCGAAGTTCTATAGAGTGAAAAAGGAAAAATTTAAATTGAATTACTAGTACATATAATAAAACTTAGCGTATGTTTATAATCTGATTTATTTAAATAAAGTAGATAAGATATGCTCATATTAAATAGAGACCGTTATTCAATGAAAAACGATCTCTTCTAGACTTATTTCCTTATTAGAAGATGGTACTTAATCAATCACTATACTAATGTAACGAAGATGAACTTTATAAACAGACAATACATTGGATAAAGAACATTTTCAACAGCTACTATCATCATATTATCTGAAGCATTCCTTCGTAAGAGACGCGAAATAAAGGGATCCAGGAGCAATATATGCTCGGCCCGGGAGGATGAACGGAGAGCGAAAAGACCATGCAGACAAAACTCGAAAGTGTTGTATGTTACGCCAGGATATCATTAAAATTATAAATACACACTGTTTTTATATCTTTAAATGTTTAAATGAGGATGTATACGCGAGTTTTGATGCTCAGTCAAGCCCTCAAGTCAAACAGGATTTTTAAATGATTCGGTTGCTATGCTACTACGCTAATTACCAAGAGCGTTGTCAAAGTGTTTGTCCCCAAACAAGAAATAGATACTTTAAAATCAAAGGCCAGTAAATTAATTCCTCGTCACTGAGCAGATTCCTCGTTATCCTCCCTCATAAATGGCAGGGAGAGAGATGTTACGGAGAGGCATTAAAATTTAAACCGTTGGGTTTAACGACCGAAAGCATCAATCACACGAGGTTTTGAGATAGCTATTCCCTCAGGTCCAATATTTCAGCCAAACTTTTATACACGCCCACAGGCTCAATATGCGGGCATAAATAGTCCCTCTGTCACTTTTTTATAGCCTGATATCATACCACGATAGCGTGATCGTAATTCGTACCACTGAATTAGACCGAACAATTAAAAATTTCACAAAAAGATAAATTAAAGGAGTAAGAGGGGAAATAGTTTGAAAAATGTCAGCAAGTAACTTACCTTCATTCATACATCAAAATATAAATTAATCAAAATAAATCAAAATATATTTTACTTGACCAAGGGAGACTGTACAAACCTATGAAAATGCAATGAGCTGACCGAGTTTTACTTTAATGTACGAAGTAAACAAATATCTATCCTCATACTTGCACAAATTCTAGCATAAAATAGTGAAAAGAAATTAAACGGGTAATAAGACGCAAAAAAAGACCAAATTAAGACCAAAACCACCTTCGATTTCGACCAAATTGACAGGATGTGTTCAGTTTTACTGCATAGTTACCATTGATTTCCAGGACCACTTGTATTGCAAAATTTGCATCCGTTTCTTAGATACTGCATTTAAAAAAGTTTTACATTTTGTAAGCTTGTGTTTGGTTTATCTTCGATTTATTCAGAATAAAAACTTACATTAAAGTTAAATTTCTGATTGGAAATAAAAAGCAACGGTGCAAAATACAGAGACGTCATTAATTCCAATTTTGTATTTTTGTGCATGAATCATTACTTTGAAAACTTCAAACGCACTTTTCTCAAAGCATGCACCCCCAAGATTTCGATTTTTTTACATTGTGTAGCTTAGTACCCTTTCCATGCAAAATTGAAAAATTGCGAAGGGAATTATTATTTAAGAAAGAAATTAATGTTTGTGTGCCCACATGGCGGACTTTAACATCCAAGTTTCGCGGCATCCATCGGTTGGGGAACAGTGCTATTATATTTGCGTGGGATCCGACACAATATACGTACGACTTAGATTAAGGGGGCTGATTTAGAGTAACAGCCCAAGAATAAGAAAGTACCAAATCACATCATTACTACTGTAGTGATGCCTCCAAATCGACATATCCCTAACAATTGTTCTCGTGCAATTTATTATGAATCTCTGGAAGCCTCTTCATTTTTTGGCTTAACAATCACGTGTCGTAATATACGTAGTGAGTAACGGCAAATATGTAGTAATGTACAACCAGAGGAACTAGGAAATACAAATGATCTGGTGAGAGAGAGTACCGAAATCTGCTAGGACGGACAAATTTATTAAGAGTTTTAGCATCCATAAAAAATTCCCTATACGGTGCAGCACGTAGCCACTGGAATTATCAATAGAGAAAAACGATAGTAAATTATTTTGCAATTACTATGGCTAAATCTATGATAAAAATATCTCTTCCTGATTCAAGAAAAACATTCTCATAGTTCCCTAAATCTCAGGGTCTTAAGCGAAATCCGTCGGGACAATAGCATCCAATCTGAATTTTCTAGCAACTTCTATCCAATACAAGCGAGCAGAGATATGAAATTGCGTCCAAATCGCAAAAATATCCTCTTGAAAGTTATTGAGGATAAATACACAAGTCCAGGTTTAAATTTGCAACCTTAACTTTGGAGAAAAGTAAAATCACAGACGTCAGACAGATAAGGTTCTTCTCGTTAATCAACTAGGCTATGATACCGTCTTGCCTTTACGACAGAAAAGAAGAGATGCTTGCATGTAGTGTATGAAAATACTCTCTAAACACTCAGTTCTGGACAGAATTATGAAACCTCTCAGTTGATCGCATGTTTATCTTTGGGTAAGAAGAGAAGCTCAGTCTTTAAGCCCATGCATAAATATTCATGCAGGCTACGATACTTTTACATCAGTCCTCAGAATATGTTTCAAGTTTAACGAAAGACATTGAGTTCACGGTCACTGCTTTAATTGAGGCTGAAGTATACCAAATGTAATAATAGAATTTGCAATAGCTTAAGTAAAAGTTGGAATTCGTTTCATGATGAGGCTAAGAAGTTTGGAAATCGAATTTTCTTTAAAATCATGTAATACTGTAAAAATCCATTAATTACTGTAAGCCTGTTTCACTAGAAAAACGCTTTGTTTCTTGAAAAGTAAATGTTTCCCACTTTGCAGCAAAAATTAAGCAAGCGCTTTCAGATAAAGCAGCAAAAAATTTAGGGCGTTTAAAGATAGACATTTGAAGTTGTAAACCCGGAAATATTTCGAGAAGATTTCTTAAGTTCGGAAGGAGGTTGAAGAACTAATTTGCAGGAATCCGTTTTTAATTGCATTTTCACATCTTTTGAAAGATCACATTCCTCTACAAAAATAACAGTTAAAAGGTAAAAAATACAGCAGGGAGTACAAAGGAATGAGTGCAGTATGCGAGAACACAAACGAGCGGCTGACTTGACAAACCAGAAGTTCAGCTACCACAAAATTAGAGAGGGTAAGATGGTGACAGATTCGATACTGAAACATAAATGGAAAATAACTCGAGCAGCAAAGAAAATAAGTAAATACTTTCCAAACTATGATACTTTCTGATTTGAATCGTTTATTTTCTAAGAACCTGTTATTCAGATAATGTCATTTTTTATTTGAAGCATGGAGATTCGTACAGTGCAATAAAAATATCTCACAATAGAATTTAAAATAAAATCGTGGAATCAATGAAATAGCTTCCGAGTGTCAAAGTTTTGTGCCAACAAATATAGTTCTCCACCTCCCTATTCCAGGAAAGTTGTACTCAAAATTAAACTTTCCTGTAAACACTTAACGGAAAAGAACGAATTGCATTAATTTTGACACTCTGTTAAGGCATTTTTTTCCATTTTCTACCGGGTTACCCAAAAAAACACTGGAAACAATATATAAATATTTCATTCCATATAAGTCTACCTCACCCATTAGATAATTTCTGTAAGCAACAACAAAACCATTATAGAAATAAATACGTCACGCGTGATACATAATGAAATTATGGAATGCTACGGATGATGATTTTGATAATTTAGCTAATTCAAAGAGCGTTTAATAATCGAGTAACAGATTAAAATTCTTCGCGGTAGAAAGGAATCATCATTCCCGTGCAATAGATCCAGAACAAGGCCGGGGGGAGGGCTATCTGCAGGTCTAACGCCACAGTCACCCATGCGATATCGATCAAAGAAATCGCGGAAAGGCCAATAAAAAAAATGTCCTGTGCCATGCTGGGGAAACTTCTGATGCACCGTGACCCCATGGAGGGTGGCCATAACGTTGCAGGCGTCACGTTGGCATGTTGAAGAAAGGGATGTGTCCGGGCAGTGACTAGGCGAAGCTAACAGGGACAGGTGTCGTGCATGACTAATGAGGAAAAGCATTAATATTCTTTATTAAATGGAGTTCCGGCAGAAAAAAGTACAATGCGCCAGAAACAAACAACAAGGTTAGGAACCGCTTGCGATGGGAATTTTGATACAGAACATAATGACGATACAGATCTGTTACGCAAAAGATAAGTGATAGAAAGGATTTTCTTTTTTGCGAGGCCAAAGTGAGACACTTTAGTACCCTCAACAGCGAAATGCTTCATTCGAAATTGTATCCTGGGTGGTCTTGTAAACAGTTCCTTTGCAAAATTCGTTTTGAGGACAAATCCCTACATTAAGTCATAGTAGATGAACATTAAGAGGTCTATTTATGTTATAGGAAAATCTGTGAGCTAATCTGCGTGTTATTGGAAAATCTGTGATCAAATAATTATTTCAGTAATTTCGTCCCAAAATGTTTCCGTCACTGAAAAGGAACAAGGATATGTATTTTTGAAAAAAAAGTTAGATTCCAACAAGAAAGAATTTTTATAAATGATCACATATCCACTAATTTATAATGATCACATTTCCGATTTCTAAATTCTTACCCCATCCCTCATCCGACAACAATACAAATTGCTTTACTGACTCGACCTGTCCGCATGACAAATCCCCGAAACGTAACTACAGCAAGCAGTACCCCTTCTATACTACCCGACTTCACTTGCTTCCCCTTCACCCCAGAGGCTTCACCATTCTTAGATCCCGTACCTCATAATTACCAAAGAATTTGCGATACTTCAGGAGATAGTGGGGCCGGCGATTTTAACATAAGCATTTTTTACCAGTGAGCATTTGGTTGATACTCCTTAGTTACCGAGCTGGAACGACGAAAATATTTTGTTTTTAGCATTTAGCAGTTACGTTGAAACATCGAAATCGGCATATTGCGCTAATAGTTATAAAGTAAGGTAAGTCAAAAACAAAAAAAATAAGTATTGTGTCTAACTTTTTTGGCGTAAGTTCATTTCATTCCCTACCAATTTTGGTGTAGAACACCTAATCTCCTTAATTTTCATCACTAAAAAATTACTCTTTTGAGTAATAGCTTCATTTTTATGGATTCCAGAAAGTTTTTTGTGCCACTCAATTAAGCCAGTATAATATTCTTTTAGAGGCAATATATTTTCTCTCTTCATTTCTAGTGGAGATATTGCTTCGTCACTGATACCGTAAAGGGAGCTCACTTTTCAACAGCGTACTTTAATCTTACATATTCATCGAAAGATATATTCAACCGCTAAAATAGTAGTCATCTTTTGGGCTACGATAAGAATAAATTAAGCAGCAACTAAGTCCTCAAGCAGTGGGCTCTGATAAAGATTAATTTTAAATCACATGAGCACAGAAGACATTGTTTAAGAAGTTGATTAGACTAATTTATATTTATGCGCATACACAAGTTTTTCAAAAGAATTTTTTTGCTGAGAGGTGCACCCTATACTGAAAACAGGATCTGGGTGGAAATGTGATGCGCAAGCGAAGAAACGAATAATAACCCTTGAGGACAGAAGACAGCACAGAAAGCTGAAGATGAATATAGATCACTTGAAATTATAAAACTGGCAATGGACACTTTTCGACATTTTTTGGTTCGACCACTTTATAAAAAATAATCACATTTTCTCCATTAAGTCGATACGTTAACCAGGATACTCACTGTCGTTTTTTAGGAATACCGAATTGCTTCTCAAGCAAATATTTAGGTAGCTACGAATGTCGTTTTTCCATGTTTCATATTTCTCACTACAGTAAACACAAAGCCTAAAGAAGAATTATTTAGAGCTACATTAGTCAATCTAGAACTGTCTCAGTGCATGCTGTACTGATTTCACTATAAATATCAATTTTCTCTGAGCGGAGAGCTCAACTTCACCAATAGCGGAGAGCACTTTTCATACTATATGCGTACCTTGCAATTCACATCGAATACGGGAATAACACTTCCATAGAATACAAAAATAACACGATGAAACATTGAAAAAAACATTATCCCTTCCTATATTTATCACAGAAATGACGATCAGTTCTCAGAACAAATATCGAGTTTCTTAAGATAAGATGCCTTTTCCGTGCATTTAGTTTCCAGTACAAAAATATTTTCGATGGTGAGATGCCGTAGGGAGCAAAATATATATTAAATATACTATTTCGAGTATCCTGATTGCAGCGATTACTTGAGCGACCGAAAATAACGTCTTTAAAAAATCCTTAACTTTTCAAAACACAATATATAAAATACAATAACCCGTTCAAATGGATAAAGAACGATTCAAAATAGAATAGAACATGATTTTCTCTCATCTTTATGGGAATAGGATATCACTAGTTGGAGGGAATATGAGAATTTCGCGCTGAGAGGTAGGATAAAACTGGCTGGATGAACATGAAAGCCAAAGGCGTTCCCAACACGGCGAAGGTTGAGATGAGACTTCAAAAGGAAATCTGAAGAATGCAGGAAGAAATTGTAGAAAAAATATGATAATGCGAGAAATGTGTGAAGAACATTATAGGAAGAAGAAATAGAGTAAGCGGGGAACAGGGAGGAAGAGGATAATTTAGCAGAGCATGGCGAAAATATAGATGTTAAGGGCGGTAAAGGAGTAAAAACGTATCGATGCCCTCAGTTGAATCAAAATCCTTCCATTATCCGTGTTTTTTTCAGAACCCTTCTGGAAAATATCTCTGAAAGAAATTAGCCTACTTTTTCGAAGAACCCACTTCCATTAAATGAGCATCCGTGCACACCACTTCAGAGAGAAATTCCTATCTTTCCCAACGAATCAAACTGTTGGATTCAATCAACTCGGATGATCAATCACCTAAATTACCCGAAGCGATTCACTCATTTCATGCCTGAGGACTTATGAAAAGGATCGCTGAAACGGTCAAGATCTTGTCCGACGTTCTTCAAAGCGCGTGAAACCGAGTGAAGCGGGAAGAGAAATTCCCTTCCCTCCCACACACACACGTGGTTTATTGCGCTGGGCTCTTCAAAAGCCCAGTTTCCCTCGTTTTTACGACAACCGGGATCGTTGTATGGGCGACGGTGTATTCGAGGAGCGTTTGCGCTTGAGAGTATGGGAAGAAGGGGGTGGGGAGAGGGTATGAGAAGGAGTGGAGATGGCTGGTGCCATCTTGCGCTGCAATTCCGAAGATAGCTTTCGACGGGTGCAGCCCGGGACGCCATAAGGTGTAAAAGGAATGCGTTGAGTGACGGTGAGGAAACAAGATGACGAAAGGAGAGGATAGTTAAACGAAGCCAGAAGTGGCAGAGGGCAGAGCATAAACAAATGATCGACAAGAGAGCACCTTTAAAAAATCTAAGAGGGGCGAATATCCCAATTTTATCACCAACGAATCCTAACCAGAAATGATTGGCCACGTCATACAAGTGAAATATAACCATGGAGGAACTAAATTTGTTTACGACACAAAGATGAAACCATAATAAGCTAGAAAAAAGTATTTTTTACGACATAAATAGCATGAACTTTAGCAGAGAATCCATTAAACATTGCACTGCTTTATTCCTCTCACTATGTGAAAGGCTAATAGGGAGAATAAAAAAATACATTAACTCGAAAATATTCTATCAAAGCAAAGTTAAAAATATTTTTATTCAATAAAAATAGAAGAAAAAAGTTAACAAAGAACATAGCCATTCACTTAGTCGGTGAGATTCTCAGACGTTTAAATCTTTTCTCTTCTATCAGCCAAGGGGTGACATTCAAAAATGTTTGCATTTGATGCGTATTGAGGACGGTATGGGATGAAGAAAAATTTTATGAAAACGAAAGAGATTAGTTTTTCTGAGGCGGATGGCCCCAAACATAGCTGCTTAAACATTTCACGTAACTGGGCAGTGAATAGGAGGGAAATGGCTTTAGTAGTGGAAACGAACAGGACAACGAATGTACAATGCGAATTTTTACACGCTAAGCGCATTGCTGGCCAAATTTCCCACGCTAATGAAGCACTTTCAATGGGAAGGGAACTGATGAAGAGTATATTGGAGAAAAGACTAGAGAAAACTAATACAGATTCTGACACACTTTGGGTTGGAATCTTGGTCATTCCGACGAGAGGATCCATGTAACCCTGAGGCGTTCGAAAGGAAAACGAACGAGGGGGTTCAGAAAATGGCTGGAAAGAGGAAGGAGCTAGTATCTGAGGTTCGAAGAATGCAGAAGGGATGTGTTGACGATGTCGTGAAAGGCGAGGGCAAGAGAGAGACAATTGGGGAGAGCGCAGGCAAGGAGAATAGGCATTTTGAAAGAAATAAGAGGATTAAAAATATGAAAAAAATAGGAAAGATCTAATGGCAAACAATCTATATTTAGGAAAGGGAAATAAAACCCAAGGTTTTGGGGCGCTGGAATGAGTACTGTCCATAGGCCGAACAATCAGAGGGTAGAATACCAAAAATTATTAGATACTATATAATTTAGTATATGTCGAACTTAATGGACAAGTGTTTTCAGTGCGGCCTCTAGAATGATATTAGATCTATACATAACTTCTTCCAAATTGGGTGTCAGCCAGTATCTGGTTATTTTTATACCAGAGATTGACCGATTTGTAGGTTGAAGAAAAGCAAAGAAAAGTTTGACATCCTTTTTATAGTCCAATAGAGATCCAATATATAATATAGTCCAATATAGATCCAAAAATTATCTTTCGGCTGCTTTTCAACGCTTTATTCTCTCAGCTAACCACTTTATAGAATAACCGAATTTAACGGATAATAGCCCATAAATTTACGGATGAATTCAATGCTAGTCTTCCCTGGTGAATGTTTTAAATTCACTCCTCCTACATTTTTCATCCATTAATTTCTTTATGCTCAAAAGTTTTCCAGAAAGTTAGGTTGTCGGATTTAATAGAAAATATTTATTCCTCGATATTGACTCTAGACGTAGTGTCATACCGGCATTGAAAATTATGTTCATCTTCACTTTAAGCATCTCAGGCCCGCCCAAAGTGCAGACAAGGTAGTCTACAATCGACGATAAAACTCAATTGTATGATAACCTGTTTTCGCATCTTTTGGCAAGGAGCTTTTGCTATATGTACATATAGTCATCGACACTTGGCACGAGGGGATTTTTTTGACCAGTAAGGTTTCAATCTTTTACCATAGGTACGAACGTCAAGTATTTCCGGTTCCAGTCATGTCATGTTCAGTAGAATATGGACAAGGTAAAAATGTTCTTTCGGGGCGGATGTGATGTAACTTACATGTGACTGACGTAAAAAACTCTCTCAATATATTTCCAGACTTTCCAAAATTTTTATCACAACCGGTTTCTTTGAATAAATTATCCAGCCGTATGGAACAATTTCGTGAAACATCGTAAACCATCCCAATGCCTCATTGCCAGTGGGAAGCTGAAAAGAGTGCTTTCGTCGTGGACAATGTGATAACTGTGTCAATATAGCCGAGATATTAACGAAAAAGAAAATGAATGCCTTCATCTAGGTTTAGAATAAGAAATTGAACTATTTGAGACGAGGAACATTAAAAGTCATTCCAAGAGCCAGCAAAAAAGGATAAACATGAAAAATGCCACTTTATAGCATAGGATTTCTTCTTCCATAATTTTTATCGAGGATTTCCATATTTTTGTTGGCGTATCAAAACGTCCGTCAGAGATCCCACGCTTTTTTTCCATCGCCTTAATATCCCAGAGATGGAGGCAGAGAGAGAAGCAACTAAAAGGCTCGCTCCTCTTTAAAACCAATCCCTGACAGGGAAAACGGTTTCGTCGCCAGCACAAGAAAAAATAATACAATCGCGAACGCCTCACCAAAGATATTATTCGCCTTTACATCTCATTTTCAAAAGAAGGGGAATCCGATAAAATTTATGTACGGATTTGCGCGTTAAAAAATACATGAAAAACAATTCATTAGAGCTCTTTCACTGAATTTATACTCAACTACATACTTTTGAAGAGACACTACCGTGAATAGCAAAACAGGAATCCGATATAAGTATTTCCCTTAATGAAATCCGGCTGTACTAGAATAGGCACGCTTCATAAGTTATGGAGGTAATGCCAAAATACATGTAAAAAAAGGAATGTAGAAAATGCCCTAGTTATGAGGTTATAATCACGATGCGTTGACTGTATTTATAAATATTGATGAGATAATCGTTCTATCGAGCATGAAACTGTGAATCAAATTCCACGTGGATTCGCTGAAATGAATTCGCTTCATAAGTGCTATGAAAATATTTCAAAATCAAATTTAAATAATTTTATCTAATAAAACTTTCCATTTTATTATCCATTTTAATCGACTGCGATATGAAAAATGTAAAATACAATTTTCAAAATCCTAAAATTTGTCGGCAATACCTTTAACAATAGCTGGAAAAATATCTTTATTTAAACTGCAACAATAACTACAATCAATATCTATAACAATAAAATGCGACTCCGCAAAGTTAACAACACGCTGCAAGGTGCCATATCATCTCAATTTTACCCTTGATGTACCTTCCTAACAAATAGAAAGAATATCATTATGCATACCATTTTTCCTGTGTAAATGATCCACGTATCCCAAAACCATAGAGTAATTGATAATTTGTGTTCCATATTTATATACTACACATCTATTACTCAACAACTACTAAAAAACTTGAAAGACAGACATTATAGCAGCCTGAAAAGACCAATAGCTAAACAAATCGTCCATTCGTGTGCGCACCAGTTTCATATAAATAAGTTGTTATTTCTCCAAAATTACCCGTAACCACGTACGGTTGAGTATGCTCATTTAATATTACATTCATTTTGGATTACATTCATAATAACAAATAACATTACATTCATAGTGGATGAATATAATTGAGTAATACATCTCTGTAATACTTGTCGTCAGAATGTTTTCTCCTATCCGAGATAAGCTTGTTTTATAATGATTTTCAAATCATATCCCCAAGATATTCGACTAATGGCGTTCAAGGACATAAGCAGGTTTATCAATTATTAGCGATAATTAACATGTCAGCTGCCTAACGGAGCGTGTAATTTCTAATACGTCTCATATATCCGGTATACTTTAAATTACTTCATCCCATACGCTCTTTAATACCTTCCCAAATGCTCCTAAATGTCTAAGATTCGCTTTGTGATCGAGATACGGTCTACTCTTCCAAATATTTAATTAAAATCCCTTACCTCCATAGACTATAATCATTAGTGAATATCTTCCAATAACATTTATGATAATTACGCATTCGCGACTGTAATCTAAATACTTGTATTTCATACGAATTTTTATCAATTGCCAACAATGCAGACTTAACACTGCCAATATGATTTTGGTCTGGATGAGGCTGAAACGCGTGGTGCAAATACGAACAATAAAGTAGGTTAATTTTACATTTTATTTTAACTGAAAAATACTCGGCAGTACTGCACCCTGATTCACCTTTGTTTATCATCTTCCTAAATCGTTGAGGTATAACGAACATTTTTATCAATGAAAAAATGAATTACACAAATATCTTGCGGAAAATGTTTTTTATACCACATATATTTTTTTGTAATGAGCGAATGAATGAATGAACTGCGCATTTAATCCTTCAATGCACGTGACATCCTCTATTTTCATCTAATGAATGACTGTGTTCAAGTTCAGCCATGTGAATAATTGTTACAAATACCATGCCTCCTTCGTAGTCCGGGGACTAAATTATATTTATTCGATGAATTTATCACTTGAGCATTTATCATTGTATTGTATCGTCAATTTATCATTTATCGTCATTTAATTGATTCGTCTCTCATCGCCACTGCACAGCTTGGTTTCTGTGATCATTGAAAGATTTGGCCTGCTTTAACATGACCCGCTTGCTTGGCCGGATATAAGAAAAAAAAGTTATTTCTACAGTACAGGCATGGTTTTGCATTGCCTGCAAAGCTCGGCATGCAACAACGTTCCGACAAAAAAACGCAAAAACAGGGTCAAGGCGTCAGAAAAATCGATCACTAAGCAATTCTAATGATCCACGGATATCATGCTAATAAAAGGGTAATACAAGCGAGGCACAGATCATGAGGCGCTAATCCTCTGCCGATCATGCAAGGACAAGGCGGAAGAAATGAATTCCATTCTACCCCCATCGTACGACCCGCAATCCGTCTCCATATCTAATCCACTTAGAAAATGGATTAGATACCTACTCAAGAAGCATTGCAGTTATTGAACATCATCATCAAACAACCACCAAATTCCATCAGCAGACAAATATTTTGGAATAATTTTAGAGCGCACAAACAAATAATATCCCTAGACACACCTCCATATTCGGAATAACTACACAAAAAATAAGTTTTAGGAAAGCGAATTACTATTTATTTCAATAAAAAACTAGGAAGTCCCATGTACGTTAAGGATGAGAAGATAATGTTTTTACTTGTGTTACTTAATATTTTTACTTTACTTTTACTTAAAAGTAATAAATTTCCACTTATTAATGCTTTTTATTATTGCCTTTAATGGTAAGTAGGTACAAACTGTAACTGTTGAAATAAAATTAGAATATTTTTATTTTCAAAATACAACTGCGTTTATAAATATTTCAGCTACGTTTCAACTTCGTTCATCGATTTCTTGAAATTTTTTCATTGAGTTAAATATGAACGAGGTTTCTTAAAATCCTTGTGCATGATTTTGTGATTCTGTACGTGTTCAGATAGTCTTCACTATATTATCATAATACGATGCTATGGTATAAATTTGTTTTCAAATTTTAAAAGATTTTCGCATTATTCTGACTAAAAACACGTGTTATTTAATAACACGATGACGCTACCTGCATCAAAATAAGCCTATATTATATATATTATATTAAGCCGTTTCCACTTTCAGCCATACGTTCACTTAAATTGAAGTCTAGTTCCATGTAGCGAGATATGTAACATCCTTGCCTGGCAACGTAAATGTCATAAGTTAAAATTCCGGCTAGTTAATGGACGTATTGTTAGCGAAGGGATTAAAATTAATGCAATTCTGAGCGAAATAATCGATGATGCTAGGAAAACTATTAACCTTAGGTTACTGCGTAGTCAAAATCCAGTTTTAAACATTAAGCTAATTCATAAACGTAAGAACATACGTTGATCACAATATTTCACGCCTAACACATTAACAAGTAATTTTGGTATGCCTCCGGCATTGTCCTCACGACGGCCGGACTACGGCGTGGCCGAACCAGGTGAAAAAGATTACGCTAAAGCAGCGAGATATTCTGTGGAAGGAATAAATGTGGGATGTTCTTTTCAACGAGAGGAAACATTATTTGCATCATGTTAGATCATAGTACAGCTTTATTATCATTCAAAGTTCTATACCGTTTATTACAATTCGGTTAGTAGACAGTAGTTTGAGAGCTGCATTACCGGAACCTTTGAATTACTAAGATTTCACTTTATCTGGTCAAGCCCACCAAAACAACCCAAATTCATCACTTAAGCAACTAAAACTGGAGAATACTTTTATAATAAAACAGACAATCTAAATTCCTTAAGGTTAACTCACTGTGAAATGGTTAATACATACATGCAACATACCAATCAAGTCGTTCCCTACTGGGTAGGCACAATCACCTAGTTTCACTCATAAATATATATATATTTGTACACCTAACTCTTCAATAATTCTGCTTCAATAATTTCCTCCATACTGACCAATCCTTGCGAACCTCTTTTGCTTCATTTACCCCCATACACTGTTTCATACACGCCCTCCTGTTTTTAAGACTCCTAATATTCCTCCTCCTAAGACTTTCCTCAACCACATGCAACCACATCTTTCTCGGCCTACCTCTACCTCTCGTACCATTCCATTCACTCTTATATATCTGTTTCGTTATTCGACTCTCAACATGGCAAAACCAACGAAGCGCACTCTTTTCATATATGTCCATTACTGGAGCATCTAACCCACATTCATTTATTACCCACTCATTCCTGACCCTATCCATTCTACTTTTGCCGCAAATACTCCTCAAATAACTCATACTCACGGCGTTTAGTCTACTCTTATGTCTATCCTATCATACCCATGATTCACTACCATCCAAAAAGTGGGGAGAAGTAAGAGTAAACTTTTTTACACGGCGATATTCGCTTCCTTAGACATACACTCATTCCTTTATATGCTCCACTGCTACATACCACTTTCCTTCCAGCATTCGCATGTCTCTTTATCTCCTCATTTATCCGTCCATAGTTCGCAAACATCTTAACTAAGTACACAAAATCATCCTTTTGCTCAATATCTTCACCATTCGCCCTCATCATACAAAACTGTCACCTAATTCAAGTTACTAATAGAATATATTCACTACAGCACTATCGTCATGGTTAACAAAGGACACGAATTTCCAAAGTCATAGAGAAAGCATAAGCATATAATTAAAATAAGACATAACCAAACGCGGTAACAAACATAAGGTTCCCGCCACAGTTAGTATTATGAACAAACAAATCCTAATTCTACACGTAATTGGTACGCAACCTGGAATGACGCATTTTTAAATACGAGATGGGGAGAAATATGAGGGAATTTATGTAACATGAAAGCCATTGTCATAAAAAAAACTGTTTACAAGATACGCATTCCCTCATGAAATCGTTTGAGTTAAAATAAGCCAACAATAAGGACTAGTTTTCTCAGTCATTAGCAAATACTTACGACTACTGAAGTCACACTGCGATACCTTGAGGGAAATGGCGCTTTATTCAGTGTGCTTCGAATGTTTGGGACTGTTCTATAAATTTTACGCGTTAATTAATTTCCTCTTTAGGATCTTAATTTGGCTATCCTATCTATCCACGTAAAATTTTCCCTCATTAAATTACTTTTTCCTTCGCAATGCCGCCATGGATTCTCGTTAAACTTGGTTTAAAAATATAAGTACACCCAAAATAATCGAGGAGAGAGGAGGAAAAAACTCCACGTTTGGTCAATAAGAAAAGTATGAGTAAGGACATGAAATAAATGCGAGACGTGTAAACTAATAATAGCGCTTGAAATAAAAAAAAACTACGGGGAAAACACATATAGGGACAGAAAAAAGGCAGAAAAACAACGATATAACGAGGCAGAGTTGTGAGAAAATAAATGAATGGGAATAAAGAGGATGATAAGAATTACAGTGGGAAATAGGAAATAATACAAATAACTGGGGAAGTAAGAAAAGGAAGTGTAGAGACTCGGAGGTGTTAAGGAGGGTTGAGAATTCAAAAATACAGTAGCTCTAAATTGAAGGTACGCAGGCGACAATGTCATAATAATTATTCGGGTGTACGGTGCGTGTGGTTTGGTACTAGCCGTACGGAGTTTGATGGAAGAAGGGACTGCCTCAATCTCAGCCTCACCCGAATGAATACGCATAATTATTACTACGATTTTTCGCCCCCCAAGTGACTATTTCCTTTGAGGAATTAGTCAGCAACTGTCACTAAACGTCGTACTTATACAGAACAATACACAAAAGATAAATTCTAATATTTCAGTAAAGTAGATTTTCCGAAGAATTTATAATCACCACTACAACGCTGGACAGGGTCAAGTTGTTCTACACCATCGTGCCCAAATGCAGTATCCCCAAATAAAATAAGTTACCCAAGGTGACCGAGAGAAATCTCACAAGAAAAGCACACGACAATTAATAGAGACAATGCTACGCGAAATTATGCACTACTAAGCGCCGATGACTCTTGCGAATGTGTATGGGTTAATTCAGATGCAGATAATGATGCAAAATACGCTCCACAAACACACACATCAGGAATATAGGAATGAAAATGTACCGCAAATAAATATAACTGTTACTTCAAGTTGAGCCTCCCAAAAGATACCAACGAAAATAGAACTAAAAATACTATAATGTGGGTTAACCAGATTTAGGGACAAGGAAATATTAGAAGACGACCCTTATAAATTTTTATCTCAAGTGTTACCCAAAGAAATATCACGCATTTCAAGGACATATTAAAGCACTGATAGTATCGTTGCTGGTATAACAAAACTATATAGTCATTCGATATCTGCTTCTGAAAAATCTCGCGCAATGAGTTAACGGCAACGGAGGACAAATCAATGCAAAACTCTTTCATTACATGGGTAGGCTAAATATAGTTTTTACGGGGCACATTGGAAATGTCTGTGGATAAATCTTTAGAGACAAAGTAAAGAACCCTAGAATGTGAAATGTATCCTGCCACGCAATTTTTTAATTTGACGTTTGAGACACTTGAGAGCAGGATGGATAAGAGTCTTAGAAACAAAAGAGAGAGGTTCTGCAGCAATATTTGCATGCGAAAGCAGTTTGAAGGAAAATATTGAAATCGAAGACAGTTTACCACGTTATACGCTCGAGATTCAAGCTGTTTCGACTGTGTTCAACCCGAGGGAGAACGGCTCGATAGGCATGGATTTATATTTCATTCACAAGGTGAACAAGATGGAAAATTAAACACTTGGAATAGAGAGAATGTCTGAATCAAAACGAGAAGAAGGTGAGAAGAGAGGAGGAATTCAGGGACGCAGAGTGGTTCAAAGAGGTAGATTGAGATGCTTTGCGAGGGACAGGAGGGGATGGAGGGGGTAGAGGTCAGAAGTCGTTAAGTCCGGCATTCCCGCAGATGCCAGCACCATCAAGTAGG
This sequence comes from Ceriagrion tenellum, assembly GCA_963169105.1. Lineage (NCBI taxonomy): Eukaryota > Metazoa > Arthropoda > Insecta > Odonata > Coenagrionidae > Ceriagrion > Ceriagrion tenellum. Next base: position 100,154,652 of record OY720643.1, read on the forward strand.
CGGCGACAGGGTGAGAGGTGGAGATGGAAGGAGGAAGAGAACAGAAGAGCCCGAGAGAGGAGGACGTCATCACGAGGAGGTAATGGGGCAAAGCGGTGAGAGTATAGCGGGATATAGTGGATGGGACTAGAGGGAAGAGTAAAAGGGACAGTCCAGAGAAGGCAAGGGAGAGGTGTGGAAGCAGTGAGCGAATGGGAGGCTGCAACGGGGGAGAAATGATGGTTGCCGTGGGAAACGGCAGGAGTATGAGAGGCAGAAGTGTAACATGGTGTAGTAAGAGGAGGAAGAGGTTTACGCCATCTGAAAACAAGCAAGTTCCACCCGAGATGCCTCGGGTCCAGGTGTCTCAAAACTTGGACACGACTTACAATCACCCTCGCTCGAGAGAAGATCCACATGAATTGCTCACTTCTGATTTCACCGCACCATTATACACACGTCTCTCGCCTCCAAAACCATTCATTTTCATTATATTCTGCTTCTTTTAATCCTCAATTTACATCTTTCCTCAAGTGACGGTCCAAAAGTATCTACTTGCAAAACTTTTCACTGAATTACCTTTTTTGCGATATCGTTAATGACAAGGAACTATACGTCCGAACTATTATTGTTGCGGATTATATATTTTGTTTAGATTACTTGGGTAAAATATTAGAACTTAAGACCATCTCTAGGGCAAAAGGCAACAGTAACCTGCAGAAACTCTCGCTGCTGCTTGACACTCAATTGTTCATATAATTTCATACTTACTCCTTTAGTTACTCTTTACTGTTTATAGTAAGTCATTTCTAGTAACAGCTTGCCACATATGGAACATAATGCCTACTCAAATTAAAAACTACACATCTGTTAAAACATTTAAATTGAAATATTATGATTACTTATTTTCCCGGGAATAACATAATTTACATTCTTTTTTGTCAAATTTGTTTTTCATGTAATTATGATTTCTATGTTATTATATAATTTTGTGTTTTGTTAAGTATTGAACACATAAGTTTTTGTGCTGTGATAGAATCATCAATTTTTTTGTAATAATTATTTCGCCGGTAAACTGTTATCACTATTATTTTTGTTCTTACGGATTTTTTACCTGAATAATAAAGGTTTTTCTTTCCTCTTTCTTAGTTTCACATCATAACTTTTTCTTATAAATAACTTCTTGGCTAGTGCTACTCCTTGCTTTATATTAGTTACTGTTATCAAATTCCATGCTCTGCGTTACTATTTCTAAGAGTATTATATCCATCTACAGAATCTATCATCGTTGTGAATGGATGAATATAACTATCCACGAATTAACTGACTTTTGTCACTTCATTTCCATTGTATCTTTCCCTTTCTTCATCATGGCTGTTATCCTAAAACATCATTGCTGCGACTCGCAGGGTAATGGTTAGATTAACCTCATTTCTCTTTTGAAGATATTCCAACATCCCATGGCTCTTATACAAAAATTTGAACAGGGCTGCTAACTCTTCCGCATTTTCCGAGGAGTATTGTCTTTTAACTGATATGCCTCATGATACATTACGCTTCTGAAGTTAAATTCCTTATACTGATCATTGCAGTTTCTTATATTATTGACTTCCTTGTAATGTGAACATCGACTAAAAACCTTTATAAATCCAGTTTCTCGAACTACAAGCAATAAAAAATGAAGGGACACAAATTCAGTTTACTCGTGCATAAGTTTCTAGATCTTTTCACAAGGAATGCAGATGCTGTAGATAGAATTTAAAGAATAGAAACGCAGAACACGGCATTTGAGTACAGCAACTAGTACTATTAACTACAGGGCATTACTTGGTGTTGTTATAACCCCATGCTGTCGGATAACTTTGTAAATCATGTCTTCAATTTTCTTCTCTTTGAATGCTGTAAGAAATGCGCTATCGGATATGAAAGGAATTTTTGGAGGAAATGTAGTAAAGAAGTAAATCCGTCTTTAAACATTTTGCCGTCGTTAATGCTTGAGATTGGATTTCATTGCCAATAAGAAGATAGCAGGATAAAACAAGATTTCCAGTCACGAATTTTTTGTTTATGTGAGGAAAAAATGTTTAAAAAAGGTCCAGAGAAATATTACACAATAGTGTCAATCTGAATGTTGTAAGAAATAAATTAAGACTACTCAAATGTCCAGAGAACGTCCATCATTAAGAACTCCTTCGATAATGAGAAAAATAGGTAACGTTTTTTATTACTAAATGATAGAAAAGCACTATATACATAGAGTTAAAAATTTGCGTTGAATATCGCAAATAATTTTTTTCCTATTCTAAACTGTGCTCGGCTCGCATAGTTAAGTCGTAATGCGAGGAATATTGGTGCATAGTATGACCTGATGGCTACCGAGGCAACTAATGAAGATCCTCCTGTTACTTTGGCAAAGGTCCCGAAAAAAAAATTGGGCACATTCCGTGAGAATTATCCGTCTGCGCCACTAACCTGCGACCTTTCCCCGCATGCGACTTAAGTAGTCCCACAGGGCCCTGCCCGCTTGCCTGCCCGGGCAGGCATAATGGGAAAGGATGATGATAAACTCAATGGGGCGCCGTCCGTTGTGCTGAGAGTTGAAATCGTCGGGAATCATTAATGCAACCCACGCGAAACACGGCGATCATTCCTTAGTGGCCACTTCCTCCCGGTTACGTCATGGGATAGATCATCTCATTCCGTAGACGTCGTTTCCCCGCAATCAAAATCAGCCGGGGATATTAATGTTTTTGGGAAGGAGGTAAATCAGTTTACGAAAGATTAGGCTCGTAAGCTTCCTGCACTAATTGTACCCAGCGTTTTATGGCCTCTCCCGTAAATGGTATTGAGATATGAGCGAGGAGACGGAACGTTACTTACGGCACACGGCGAGAAAGACGTTAATTCGGTAGTTGCAGGCCGAAGAGAAAACGTGACCCTTAAACCGATAGGTGGGACCGAGTTAGGGGCAGAACGCATCGCATAACTTTGTAGCACAGTGTTAGCAAAACATGGTGGACGTCAAAGACGCGAGACCTGTAGACAAGTAAATCAAGGGGCGAATGGGCGGGGTCGGCTTAGGAGCGGAGGAAAGAGAACAGACTATCATAAGCTGGACTGCCATCATAACCGCTACAAACTTAAGAGGACGGGAATGAACCAGCAGTGCATTTCATAACAATGTCCACGATCCGATCTAATTTGAATGATACCGTTTGCAACCCACCGCAGAAACCAATGTAAGTAATGCGATTAAAATCAAGAAGAGAAAGAAAACTAACTAAATTAAGATATTTTAAATTTAAAAGATGACAATGACGGCTGGCGATATTGGAAATTCTGGAAAAGAAACGCGGGGACTCATATAATCGCCTTTGTAATCAGACAATACAGTGGGAATAGATTTTCACATTGAAAAGAAACTAATCTACATCTGCTGCCGTGTTTCGTCAACACAATACTTGAAGAAATGTGGCGGAATGGGAGTTACGTGGAAACAGGGTGATCGACGTGATCCCTGAACTTTTTGGTATATGCTAATTTCTCACCTACTACAAACACAAGACATTTCTACTTAGCACCACAAAATGAAATGATCCAATTTCATGAAACTTAAAATAATGCAATCATTAGGGAATAGCTAATGACGATAGCACATATAACTTTTAGCAGTGGAAACAAATATTCAAAATTTCCATTCATCATTATGGGTCTTTATTAATTACACGATGATCTTCGGAATGCCTTCGGCAGATATGTTTGAGTATACACAGGTGTTACATAGAAATTCCATTAATTTCAGAATCGTTTATATCTTCAAGTTTTCCTTTCGGCTACCTGCTCGCACAATCTTCAGAATCTCTGCTATTTTCCATCCTCTCCAAAATGACTTACGAATAAATTAATACACATTCAGAGCATGCATTACAACAGCTTCACAGGAAACCTCTCATTACACATTCGTTAAGTCTCCTAATCTTCCAAAATGGGTCCGCGCCGGGAAAACATATCCTCGTAAAAAAGTAAAAGAGAGACGTGGCATAAAATGTAATTAGTTTTAGTCCGATAAAATACCTCCTAAGCCAGCAAACATTTGAGGGTGGATTAACATACAGAAATACTCTTGGATTTACGAAGTGCAGTCCTTTTTCGTCAAGGAACAGAAAATACAATTTATTATAGCTTAGTAGACCGAGAAAGAAGGTATTCAGATATAAAAATTGAGGAATCATTCCAGGATAATAGGCTAAGAAAGCAAATCTCAAAATATCCTTGAGAAATGAAGTAAACAATTAGTTGGGTTGAAGATTCTAAAAAATACTAACAAATAGACGACATAACAGAAGAATCAAAATGAAAGAAAGACTTGTAGAGATGAATTCCGAAAAATTCAGCTAGTAAGAAATCTCAAAGTAGTCCCACGAAAGATAACAAGATGTTAATAGAAAAGATGAAAGGTAACCGGAGACACAGCAAACAAAAACGGCAATGTATTGAAATCGACATGAGATCCGAAGATGGCTCAAAAGGGAAAATAAAATAGAGAAATAGATGTGGTCACGTTGCCCGAAGATGACAATAAGAAAACTAAAATATAAAACTAGACAAATTTGATCCAACATGTTATACTTCCAAAGAGCACTTTTCCACATCATTAGCCGCCGGAAAGAGCACCAAGAAAAGGGAGAAAGTATCATAGTAGAACGACTCGGCCATAGGAAACTCGAACCTCAATAAAATACTTTTATAAAATACGACCAGCTTTGAATGCTAGCAAGAAATAGCAGCCTATTTCTATGCAAAAGAAAAAATAACTGATAATGAAAGCATACGAAACGGCATGATGCACGTGACTTCAAGGGCCCTTCGGCATTATTCTCTTCAGCAGGCTTATAGATAAGTAATCCCGTTTGGGCCACTCTTTTGCCCATCAACGTTTATGCAGGTCTTTTGAGCGAAGGTCATCAATAGATGCTTCCTTGCTCGCGCTAAAATGAGCGAAGCGGGTTGAGGCCAGACCTCGAATGAACGTACACTCACAACACAGTACTTCTATGTTCGCCTTCTTAGTCCATCTCTATTTTGCATTCGTAAATATTATATTAATACATACACACGAAGAACGTAGTCATCACGCTATTTCCTTATCGGACAGGTACGCTGCACCAACTCCACTAGAGAGAAGTACTATGTTAGAGAGAAGTACCAATTCATAACAGTATGGACCGAAAAACTGGCTCGATTTTAATTATTTCCCCTTTATTCTCCATTCTAGCACAGGCCTTTCGCCTCTGTCTCCATCAATACGGGTGTCATTTGTTTCCAACATTAAATATAAGGACTTGTTAAGATAATAATACCGTTAGAACACGGCGAACACAGTTTACACACAGACACACAGACAATTCTTCGCAACGATTAATAACGCGCAACAATCTCACATATATTTTGTTCTAAATATCCAGAGGGAAATGCTAAATATTAACAAATTACAACGAATTTCATTAGTAGATTCCAGTCAACTGACAATGAGAGTACAATGGGAGCAAGTAAGGATACTATTCATGTCCCTATAAAACTAGAGATTTCATTTCGTTTAACACGCATCACCCAAACTTAAAGGTAAATATTAATGAAAACTGATGAAATTGATAATCCAAACTATATACTCATTGGGGTACACATGGTATGAAGATAGGCATCCACATTGATTTATCATTAACAAAAATACTCAAAAAACTTTAATTAACGACTACTAGAGTCAATATAAGTTCTTCATGATAAATAAAAGGACAGTCGATAAGTTGATTACTACACTACCTCGCTAAAAATAATAAAGCCGTATTTTGCGAGCGAAAAAGAAATATTGAATATTTGATCATCGGCCGGCAAGCTAAGTATGCCATGATGACACATCGGTTTTGAGTCTCAGATGCACAATAAGTAAAAAAAGAGAAGAGTATATGAGCATCATGAATGACAACAACTACCCGCGCTATAACCTTAGTACCTAAAGTAAACAAAATGAACGGATTACATTAATGGCTGAAGCATAGAATATAGGTCATCACATTATTTTAAAGTTATTTGGATAAATATTTCATACTAGGGCAAGATAATATATTACCACTCTAGAAGCGCGTAGGCATTTTCTCCATCGAGCCATATTTGCTACATCCGATCATGGAAAACGAATTCCAAACATATAACGAAGTGGCTCTACGCACGCATTTATAACCAAGAGTAACAACTCGCTTAAAACTAACCAGATTAGTAAATGGGCAATTGCATAATAAACGACGTATTATAAATGCACATTTTCTGAAATATTAATTTTATTTTATTCGTTCCTGAAAGTACTGGCGTTACACAAACCCATATAGAGACTGACAATAGTCCAAGTAATATTTAGAAATAATTTAGATCGAATTTAGATTTAACTGAACGATGCCAGTTCTCTGTACACCATAGAATTATGACGGTGACTGACATAACATAAAAATGACATCCATGTATACCAATACTAACAATAAAAATTTCTCTGAATTAATTAGAGCATAAATGTACAGCATTATTACTGAACTAAAGAACTGAAACAACACATACAACGTCGCAACCTTAGCCATTATGTCAATGAATAGTAACTGCGTCACAGCCATGGTAACTGACGTATCCTCATGGCAGGAGAGGAGATAATTTTGTTTCAATATTAGGAATATGATTATTCCAAACGCAGAACACTATTATAATTTTCTCATGAAGAGATTTATGTTTCACTTTTCATGTCCTATTTTCTAGGGAATTGCCAAAAATATTAAAGGTAAATTATTCCAAAGCGTTTTTGGAGGGCAAATAACATACCAACGAATGACGAAATGAATAGAAGGAAACTACTGATAAAAATCGGCAACGAAAATGAAACATTTCAAGAAGCAAATGTCAACACCTGCAAATGGTGTTTCTATACTAGAGAAAATACATTATTATTGAATATCCGCGAGAGATGTAACTAGTAGATCTTCATAAAGCTGCTTAGGTGCAAAAAATACCAGAAAAATTGTTTGAAAATAAAAATTTTAAGGAGAAAATTTAAAAGGGAACTTGCGCACGCTTGATTTGATGCCAACCAGGCAGCAAAACTTACGCCATACCATAAAAATTTGCGTCACATCTCTTCACGAACTTCCATCAAAAACGCCTGCAACAAGAAAACACGTTTGCAGCACATGCTACTCCCTCATCAACAGTAATACATGCTAAATAATCCCTTACTATTCAGCAGAGAAAAGTCAAATAAATTCCTGATAAAAAAGCGAAAGAAAATATCCAGAGAATGATGCAGAAAACCGAAATGAGCGACTAATCGTTTATGAAGATAAAAGTGACATCAAATGCAGCCATCGACAACCACTATTGGACTAGCGTCGCTAAAGTTTGGCAAAGATTTGCTCTTGAAAATGTCAGCAGTTACGAAGGGTTATGTTATGGAAATTGTGCTTCACTTCCTCTATCTCTATCAATTTTAACTGCAGTATTTTTAGAAACCTATCGCGGATTGAAACTCAGAAACACTTATCTGTTCGGGATTTTGTTGCCACGATAATAACCCCCTCCCACCTCCTCTTCTTATGCATCCTGACAGTTGTGAACCTAATTCGCGACGAGGAGGAAGAAATTTAATGAGTAGAACAACTTGAACCAATCACGGAAACAAAAAAAATGGCACGCAGACATTTCACGGATATCTTTTAATGTTACTCCGGAATGAAAGGCTACTACCGGCAGGAAAATTGAAGCTTACGGGGTCAGTCGTCGATAGGAATGGAAGCTTATATGTTGAGTTACAGCATCGAATAATATGCGGGTGGATGAACGAGAGGGAGATGAGAGTCGTCCTATGGGACAAAATATTGAGCTATAAAATGAAAGGAAAATTGTACTGAACGGAAATGAGGGTGCCGATGCTTCAAGGGGCGAACGCAAGTAACAAACAAAGTTACTGTCACGATAACATCGAAAGGGATATAGATTTAAGGAAAAAGACCAAGATGTTGGCTCATGATGAGAAAACTGATAAAATGTAGACTTATAGATAAAGTAACTGATGAGAAGAGAGAAAAACCGGGAAGAGCAAATCTCAGACAGAAATTTTAATTGACAGAGGACCTGTAGAAGATAAGGGATGGAGCCTGGGGGAGACTTAAGTTAGGAAGAGATGGAGATGAAAGGTCAGTGAAGAAAATGGCGACCTAGTCCAATTACGTTTTTCCCCAGATCATTCTGCTCAACCATAATTCAAATATATTGCATAGACCATATATGTATTTTCACTGGTATACCCGCATATCAGGTACGACCCAACCCTTGGTGGACCTTGAACTCACCCCCCTTTCACCTAGCCACAACCTGCCTCGCGAAATCCTTCCCCTTCTCCTATTCAAAACCATACATAAGGGCGCAATACTTTTTGTTGCTTTGTCATTTAGCACCTTATGGTGACGCTTTAGCATTCGTAATCCGGATCGTGCATGTTGCTTTTGACCACACTTTTGATCGGAGAAGTTATTATAATAAATCCATTTAAAATATGGAAATCCACAAAGTTACCACAGTTTCATTCGAATCATACTCGTTAGATACCTTATTTTTTGGGTAGGGTCAAATAAAAATTAGCCCAATATTTTCTGATAGTAATGATAACTGTTAACTTTGTGATTTTACACGTCTCTAATTGGAAAGACCCGGGTTTCGACGCTCAACGTCATTTCAGCTAAAAACTCTACACAACATCCTACTATACATACGATATTCACAGTCAGGTAGAGGCATGGAGGCAGGAAGGGTGAGGAGGGTGGGTGGAAATATTTTTGAAACAGCTCGGGCCGGATAAAGAATTCAGCACTAAGGTGAGTGGCGATAGAAGTAGTTCACGCGATAATACATAATGATCACGCAATATGGAAGTAAAGCATATACATTTATATAATGATTTGGTTTGCAAAAATCAAGAAAGAAGATCCATAAGGCATACGACCTCTGATAAAGTACTACCATTGGTAGTAAGACACAGTGCATGTGCGTACCTTGTATGTGTATGCTCTAATGATGATGATTATAATATATTAGACAGCGCTATTTCAATTATGCACCGTGTTCTTTCTACCACAGGACACAAGCGCGAAGAATAAACTCAAACTAAAAGAAGCGAAAAGTTTCATCATAATCTGAATTATATTTTTGACCAAGAATCTTGGGCTGCCGCGAGAATATCCGCCCTAGAGCCAATTTCACCAAAGAAACATCTAACTAGTATTAGGAACGTTACATTTGAATTGAATAATGATTTAGATCCAGGGCCACACCCGACTCCATCCATGCCTCTTCGGTCGAGAGGCGGAATAGGGTTGGGGATAGAGAATGGCAGCTCACTCGTTCAGACGTGAATGCACAGCACAATAGCCAGTTCAATGAATAGCAAGTAGATTTCAAAATGGGCAATTGGGAGGCTGGGAGATGGTGGGAGCGGCCGAGAGGGATTAAGGATAAAGCTTTCAAGGCAAGAATGTGCCCACTTCTGCAAGCCGCCTCCGCCTTAAGAAAATGCCCATCATTGCCCTTTTCAAGACACTCCTGTGAGTACCCACCCAATCCCGACCGAATGGAAATGATCGCCAAGTGTTTGAGACACACCGCTGAAGCCGACCTCCACATCGGCATGGAGTGGCGCAAGGTGACAATTTTGTATCTCCTTATCCATTGAGACGGGTCCACATATTCATGAATTTGACGTCATTCAATTCACATCCGGAAATGGATGCTAACTTAGGGAGCTGAAAATAGTACTACTTCCTCATTCAATTTATTGTAGCGAGACTAGGGTATGTAGGCAGAAGAGTAGACTAAATGAAGTGTGTATAAGGTATATGAGAAGCGTCTGCGGTAATAGCAAGAACAATACACAGGAATGAGAGGCTGATGAAAGAATGTGATATGGGCGCTCCGGTAATAGACATGTGTGAAAGGAGACAGCTTCGTTATTTTGGTCAAGTTGAATGGATGGATGAGTATCGGCAATGGGTTTACAACAGAGGATGAATAATGCGTGAGAATGGGGGGGTGAGAAAGTCCTGGGATATGCGGGAGGATTATAGTAGCAAAAAAGGTGTTCTACATCTGCATAATACTCCCTTAATTCCCCTTTTCTAATGCATTGATCAGGAAAAATTCACAAAAAAGCTTCACGTTTTGCATCTGCCCTCTCCCAATTCTTCTACCCTATCTCCTGCACGACTGCTGTCCTAGCATCCCAAACCATCCGCACTTGCTGCGGCTCGCAAGGTAGCGAATGCAGTCGTTGATCATTTCACTTTTTAAGGGCATTCCGAATACCCAACGGCTCTTTACCCAATTACCGCCGACAGCACTTCTCCATTTCTCTGTCCCTCTCCCAGCGTATAAAAGGAACTAAGCCCGACCATAATGGAGGGGGCTGTTGAAAAATGGATCTAAGTAATGACGGATTTGAACGGTGATTGGAGTGAGAGAGAGAGAGGTGATTATATTGGATTCCCAGGGTCATGGAGATGGAAATGGGGCCTCGCATCAGGGCAGGCTTAATTCCCTCTGGGCGAAGGAGCGAAGCTCTAGAGGGGAAGAGATGCATTGGATGGGATTTGATTTCAATTAGGCATCCTCGCAATCCCATTAGCATTCCATTGTCCCAGCTGAAGAAAGTTGTAGTATCTTCCACTTCGCCTGAGACCACTTTTGACACAGGCGAAAGTAGACCTACCAATCACGAACGCAGCGCACAATAGAATTCCGTTGAAATTTTCATACTTGGCATTTAACAATGCCATTACATATATCCTCGACAGTTTGGAATATGATAGACTACGACTACTTTCCATATCTCTCCACCATATTAGTATCGGGTTTCCTGCGATAATATTAGTTTCCTCAGTATGGTGATGCGCTAAAGCAGCGATATTTAACAAATCATTTAAGACCGAAGAGAAAAAACGAGCATCAATCAAGGTTATGATACGCTCGTACTTGGTATGACTTTGTATAAACCAGTTAGTTGATTTCTTTAATATCAACATGTTTTTCTAGGCATAATATCACAATTTACGGCTAATTTTTTCCATGGATATCAACAGATATTATCCTGTTGACGGAACGTTTTTCCGCTTTATAGATTCCTTTTCAATTTCTTAAAACATGGTTTCGACAACGACTAATTATCCCCCATTAACAAAGTTAATATTTAAGCAGATTAATTATCACACCTAACATACATTCATTCTATCTTACCTTAAAAATGACATTATTAACGTCGTAACAAAGGTCAACGAAAATAAGAAAAAGTGGAGTTTACAAAGATAGAAAATCAACCTATCTGATTCGGTTCCATTAAACAAAGCTTTAAAAAAATGTAATCGAACATACACACAATTGTAATCGCTCTTACTGTTACTTCGGAGGAATTAATAAATAATTATAATATTCTTCTCTATTTTTTCTGTATTAAAGAACGACAAAGAGAAACCAAAAGGTTTATACAGGTTTATACAGGAATGTTTAGACAGGTACGGAGGATCGTATTATTTCTTGACTACCCCAAAACCTGGATATACCGTCATCTTATGCCAACATTGAAACGTTGGATAACGGAGCGATGACAAAAAAAAACAATGACATTATTTGGTTGACTGAAACTAACCTAATTCCACCGATGTTGTTCACTTTTTCCTGATGGAAATAATTTACCTAATTCTGTACTGACATCAGCGCCTCAAAGATGAGTCAGAGATAACAGCAGAAAATCTAACATTAATTATGGTACCTTTAACGTGAAAAATTTCAGAAGCGAAAGTCGTTGGGCTAAAACTTAGGAATGTTTAGACAGGTACGGAGGATCGTATTATTTCTTGACTACCCCAAAACCTGGATATACCGTCATCTTATGCCAACATTGAAACGTTGGATAATGGAGCGATGACAAAAAAAACAAACATGCCATATGCGACTAAAGAAAACTTAATTTTAAATAGCAATTTTGATGAAAACCGTGATGGGAATTTTTTCAATTTTTTGTAAATTAATCTAACATATCAATGAAATTAAAATACAAACTCATCTCCTCCTTTGGCGAGTATTTTTATATTCGCAGTCATCCCCCGGAGCAATTGAAAGTCTCCACCATGATTGAAGCAAGGGGGATTTAAAAGTCACCTAAATGAAACTAAAAGTGAGCATTACAAAATGGGAAATAAAAAATATCGCGCCAAAACGGAATCTAACGTTATAGAAAAGCATGTCGTTCTCGGAACGGTGGAAATAAACCCAGAAAATCCTCGGGGTATTCATAAAGTGTCAGCTCATACTGAGAAGAAAAAGCGATGAGCGAAAGCACTAGTGATTGGAAGCGCCCACATCAGTCGAAAGACCACTTGGCATGCGGATCAAGAAATTCTCCAGGTAAATGGAGAGATATGAGGAACGTACGTATCAGCTAATTCATGGATTCAGGCGGATATTAGGTGCACCTATGCGTGATGGAAATAACCTTCATTTTTATTTTTAGTTTCATCTAATTAAGGGCTCCAATTGGTAACTCATTCCCAGTTCAAAAATTATTATCTGTGGACACGATGCGTGAAAAACCATTACAAGAGCATTTCATGTATAAAAATCGCAGATTAAAGGAGAGAGCAGAGAAAATTTTGAGGCACAAAAGTCAAGCCAACTTATTGTAAAATATGATCCCCTTTACAAAGCTTTGACCAAAATATGTCCAAAATTATCAAAACAAATGATTGTAATTTTATCATAAATTGTTTCCCTGCAGCATTTTTATGAACACTGTTACACTGAACCGAACAGTTCCGGTAAAGAAAAGGAAATAAATTTAGAAATATAAGCTAGCAACAAGGCGTTGAGGTTGGGGAGGGATGGATAGGTATATCAGTGGACACTCACAGAGCGGCGATCCATGGCGACACCGGTGTCCACTGCTCTCGGAAGCTTTCGAGTGAGAACCCTTCCTCAGCGGGAGAAAATCACAACTGAAGAGTGTCACACTGGAGTTGAGGGTAGAGGGTCTGACTAGGTGCTTGGTTGGTTTTTGAGGGAAGTGATTGGTTGGAAGGAAGTGAGGGAGGGTCCCTCCCTCACTACTGCTTCGATTTATTGCAATCGACATCTTTACATGGGATTATATGGGAAAAATGAAAAATTTTAGTGCGGACCTTTTTTCTTTCGTTCATTAAAATACGAAACAATTGAGTTACAAGACTGATTCTTTCACAAATATGAGGCTGAATGTTTGAAAAATCTTATTTTTGCAATAGATTCTTTCCTACCTACCGTTAAAATGATATTTATAAACTTTTACCTGGGGTTTTAGACATTTTTTCACTTTCGTTGCTATGGATATATTTCTCCATTGTCGTCGGGCCGAGTGTCGATTCGAGGTTTGGAATTCAGCCAGGAGGGCCAGTTTCAGGGGATGGTTAGATTTTTGTGTCGATTTGGGGTAAAATCGGAAAAGTTAAAAAATTCGATTAGGCTTCGAGATATTGCAATGGATAGTTTTCCACATATGACTTAGGTATCCTATGTGCATGTTATTTAGTCTTCTTTATATCATTTTCCGCAATGCTAAGTACTGGGTATAATTTCTTCAACTTTTTCCTGGCCTCTACCATATTTTTGATGACCAATTTCAACCAACCAAGCTCCATGATATTGTAGTTTTCATTAAAATAAACATGCAGTCCATGTAGAAAATTGGAATAGAAAAATTGGATATGAAAATAAGTATATTAAAAATCTCGATTCCGATCGAATTTATATAGTAAAATTCTTCTTGTGAGCTCTTATTAAGTATGCTGTACTGAAATGAAATGTCTAAAGTAGAAGAACGTCTTATATGCCGTCAAATAAGGTTTTATGATCTTCCAGTGGTTCCACGTTCGTTTCGGTATACTGATTATAGTATTTAAAAAGTCGTTAATAACCGGATGACATAAACTACAAGTTTGGACTTGAACTGTCTAGTATCCATACTTCATGGGGCGCGTATTTCATTTTCGAGATATATACTTTTCTTTGCTTGCATGTAGCACGCAGACTTGAGAGCATTCATTGTTTTTTTTTCCTTATTTAAAGAGTATCATCATATAACACTTCCCGCTCCTGCTGGAAAATTGCAAGCACCTATTTACTCGTAATTATTATAAGGTCCGCATTGATACCAGCCATTAGGAAAATTAAGATATTATCAATTAATAGCCAAAGACTCAAGGATTTATTGGCGCAAAAATTACAATTCCGCCACCCACCCAAATGCTGTTGAATAAAAGGATCATATGCAGAAAATCAAATGGAAGGATAAAGTACGATATGAAGAAGTTTTAAGGGGGCTCACTACTTCTCAGATTCTCCTCGACTGGCTTCTCCCCTCCGAGACCTGAGTGGAATGGGAAAGTCCTAATCTTCTTGTCGAGGGGGGGAGTAGTTAGAGGAGGGGGTGACGGCAGAGGAGGTGGGGGCAGTCGGCCATATGCCGTGACTAGATCGCGAAAAAACACGAAACATGCGTTAGCATTTTAAAGTCTGAGGCCTTATAGTGACAAGCATAATAAAGTAGATGACACCAAATTAAATACCAAAGACCATTATGTGATCTTACTACGTGATATGTTTCTTTTAGCGAATAAAAAGGGTAATGAAGAGGTTTGAAAAATGACTGAAAAAGGTCACTGAAAACACTAATTATCATTAATATGTCTAGTGAAGTGAACAATGTATCTCAATGAAAGCTCAGATACATTCTTTCCTAACAAAAATGTGAAAACTTAAACTTCCTACACAGAAAAATAATAGGGTGACAATTAAAATAAAAGTGGTCTGCAGAGGCGATTTTAGCTGAGGTAGTGAGCCCCCTTAAGAAGAGTATACGAGGTAAGAGCCCAAAAGAACACTAACAGAAAAGAAGAACCAGATGAATGACACCCTGCGGTAAAACTCCCTGAGGTCTTGACCAATAATCATGTTATTCATTCATTCGCTTATTGAAATTTCTGGAAAAGTCCGCAGAGGAAATGTGAGGAATAAATCCAAATTACAATTAAAGATAAAAGTACATAAGAAGAGTAAGTAGTCATAAAGTAAGGATATTAGCTTAAGATAGGGAAGGATGGAGGGCAGCAGTGAATCAATATTTTACGATTGAACGACCAATGAAGATCCAAACTCATCCAGTGCTTTTAGGGATACACTTGGCCAAAAAACCTCATTATAGCTAATTCCTGTAAACCAAAGATCCCTTCACACCACCCAACCCTTGCCACTGTCACAATCGCCTTTCTGTAATATGAATATGTACACCATATTTATGATATTTATGAGACGGAATGTCTCTTTTAATCACTCAGGAAGTTCTTGCATAAATGATCTCCCTCAAAACGAAGGCCATTACAAGTTGGTTAGTAAAAATTTCATTAGTAGGTTTAGAGAAATATATAACAATAATTTGCTAAGTCTGGCCAGTGATTTCTCTTAAGGAGAGTATCAAAATTATTTGCTTCATTCATAGCCAGGAATTTATAATTGACACTTCAGGGAAGAAATGCGTAGCAACTTACGGAAGATATAATGCGAAGCAAGAGGTAGGAGTCGTTAATCTAATTAGTCCATCGCATTAATCATTATAGTTGTTCGCCCAAATTTCTCTTCATAAAAATTGTTCTGCTTCACAGAGAACCTATTTTCAAAAGCAATTCTGATTGTTTCTCATGACCTCGGGTCTTTGATAGTTAAGAATGAGCTACAAATTGCTATATCACTTCAATAGGGAAAAACAACACAATCAGATAACATAAAAATTCCAATCCAGAAACTACGGGAGAGCTAACATGGACGACAGTTGTGTTAAAAATAGAAAGAATCTGGTTTCTGTGGTGTTTTTAGGACTAGTTTTCAATCCGAAGGGCTTTAATTTACATTCAGAAAGAAGATGTTTTAACATTCCCAGAGGCTGGATATTTATGAATTAACGAAGTACCCCCACAGAATGAAGAAAACCGTTCATTTCAAACCAGTTTTACTGGTAGAAAAAAGGTGTTTAGAATAAGTTTAGGCTCTGAGGCGGAGAGAGTGCAGATTTTCCATTCCCAGGCTTCGGACTCGAGTTCAAGTTTAGGCAAAGAACGTTTAATGCAACGCCAATCTCTTCAGAGATGCCGTAAAGAGAGCACTTACTGTACGACACTCCGTCCATCGGAAGATATGTTAAACTAAGGAATCCATGGTCCTTCCCGACATAAGCATGCTAACCCCGACTCAGGGTTAATTTCCACCCCTACAATATGTCGCATCTCATTCTGTCCTTACCCTGAAACCAACCAGTCTCATCATTAACAGCAGTGTTCCGGAAAAAAATTTGTTTCATGCGTCTCTCCACGCCATTTTCCGCCCGCCGCTTGATTTCCACATTATCATTTTCATTATATACGCCATTCATAGATTATCTGATATTCTCCATTCTTCTTCTGTAATACTGGTACATATTTCCTATTACGAATTTATATTATTTACATTCTACCTCCGGAATACTTTCCATTAATTTTTCATTCCATTACCATTTTAAAACGGATGCTGAGCCGCAAAATGCGTCCAATACGTTTGTCCCCTCCTAACTGATTGAGTTTTCATGAAACATATTTTTCCCCTAATTCATCGCACGACTTCTTCGGGCGATATTCTGTCTGTCTGTTAGGCCTTTCCACCTGTCAATCAAGACCTGAATGACATCAGCAGTCGGTCGTTCCTCTTCATGGATTTGTTTTTATTGACAAGGAATCAGCTTTTTAGTCTATGAAACAGGTGATAACTGCTACAAAAAATGAATTTAGAAGCGTTCCAGTTCCCAGAGGGTATAAAAAACAATGATAAAAATATATGCCTCATATTATTTGCAAACAGTACGATTCCCCAACCTGCTCCATAAAGGAAGATGATACAATTAACGAAAAAACTGAAGGACGCCCACTGTTGCTCACCATCTCGCTCGCAGTAGTAAATTTCCACGCAGCCAGAAGGGAAGAGAGAAAATAAAAAGAAGCGTAAAGCATCCTCCAAACAAGAGCGCGGCCGTATGAGAAGGAGTGCGAGAGAGGAAGGGATCTCCTTTGACTGGCCGCTCCAACTAAAAGCTTCCAAACTCGAGGCATCGCGGAGGTTCAGCAGGGGCGAGGCGTTGCTGGAAAACACACAGCGTACTGAGATGAGAGGGATCGGAGTCAAAGCGCTGCGGAACGCTCCGTTCCGCGGACCCCAAGAATGGATGGAGCGGGGGTAGGGTTGAGGAGGGGGGTAGGTTCGTTAAAGGACCGGATATAGGGTGCTCTCACCCTTTTACACTCCAGTTCTCCCACTCCCGGGCCGATTCCGTATCCTTAACACACAAACACACATTCTACACTACCATCCTCCTTTATCCTTGTAGGACCTCTCCGCCACCTCAAAACACAAGGATATTCCCCCCAAGGATACATTTCCCCCCGGCCGTTTTCAGGGCCGTCCGGCTTTAAGTAGGTCGACTCCGAGGAGATTCGTCCCTTAACACATCCTGGCCGCGGCCCAAATTCCCATCTCAGCCCCGATTGCTGAGCATGCTGCAAGGGGGCGAAGAGGGGAAGGGGGGACGGGAAAAAAAAGATAATGCAACGGAACTCTTGCTATTCGTCCCTTTTCATCTTGCTTTCGGTATTTGGAGGAGTACGCGGAGAGGCGTATAAATGCGGAATTGCAGCGAGTCTGTAACTGAGAGACCGTGGCGATCTGCATTTAACGCACAGATAAACAAATTTTCCACAGAGTCGCCGCCCTTTCCACTCTTCCGAACGACCCATTCTTCTTACTTTTACCCATATTCCTTCCAAGAACCCACAAAACCTTTCCCCTGTGCACCCCCAATCGAGCAATCTCATATACATCTACGAAATAACGTGCATGGCACGACTATGGTGAGTGGCACGTGGTGACTGCACACCAAGCATGCTAATAAATAGATGAGTCTAACAAATAAATGTGGAGTCAGTTAAGTACTTCGGTGTGACCCTCACTTAAGCCTTGTCCTGGGATGAGGAAGTTTGCGGACAGGTAAATCGTAAATTGGGATTAATTTAAAGAATACTGGGAAAATCTTACGAGAAAGTATAGGAACGATGTTATTTTTCTCTCGCGAGACCTTACTTGGAGAACGCAGTATATGGCACCCTTATGAAGTAAGTTTAGTTTTAGATATAGTTCTAATACAGCTGAGGGCAGCTAGAATTGTTAAAAATGGTTACAATAAACATAGCAGTGTTCCTAAATTGCAGAGGGAATTAGGGTTGGAACCTCTATCCGATCGAAGGGAATAATATAGGCTTTATCATAGAATCTTTAACGAATCTTATAGAATCTTTAACGAAAGTTTTATATACTATATTTTGCCGGACGCTCAACATATTTTGCTAGAGCCAAAATAATATTGTAGAAAATATCACAGGCATAGGATTATAGAAGTGTACTGCAGAACCAATAGATTTAAAAGGTCATTTTTTTCGCGTACAATAAAAGACATAATACATGCGATAGGTCAGTTCTAGGATACTTTGACCCTGACTAGGCATAATCGATTTTGAACTTGTACTATATATCTTGATATCATTATTAGCTACTAACCTCGCATGCAATTTCCGGCATAGCGCATGCATGATTTAGTACCTTTTAGTACTATTTATCCGTCGCAATAATTATAACCAGTAGTCGTATCTTAAGTAGTGTACTGCATGGTAGCATTTTCGTCGACGTAGCACTCTCCTAGTTTCTGGTGTGACCGCACACCTTTGTACTGACCACTTTTGACCTGTGCCTGGCATATGTCCGAACGTCCGCGGTTTGGATTCCAGCTGCGATTAGGGCTTCATGCCTGGTGTGGAATTACCCCGTGCCATACACCCGAGTACTGGCTTCCACGTTATTTTGTAAATGTAGATGCAGATCCTGCACTCATCCCATTTCGAATCAGAACCACGCACATTCCCCCGGCCGCGGCGGTATCCTACGAGCCAAAAGAATCGAATATTAGGTTGTTCCGTGGCGGCAGGCATTTTCACTCCAAGGAGACACTTCAAGAGAGCTAACACACAATGCAAGGTATTTTTAGTTTCAGGCAAAACTTTGATCAACTTCTAATTGTATTCGAATATTTCCTATTTTCGATAGCTTTCATCTTGCAATCGCAAGTAGATGCAGGACCTTGACTCATACTATAAATAAAATATGTCATAAAGGACATATATCGCTCTTGATGAATCTTGACAATACAACGCCGAAAGGTAACTTTTCCACTCTTCGTTAAACTATTATAATTAGTTGTTTGTAATAATAGGACGGCCCAAAATAGTTACATCGTCATTAGAAAAAGCGTAGAAAGCGTTGAGCGTAGAAAAACTCGCTACACCATTCCATCAACTATGGCGGTATACCTCGGTGCATTTTGTGCGGTGTCTCTCTTTCTTTCTCACTTACTAAGCATTAAAAATATGTACGTTTATGAACTAAGCATGACTTTAAAGATATAACGAGGAGAATTCCTCGGACAAAATACCACTCAGAGTTTAGGTTATTCAATCCCATGACTTTTTCGCCATTTTTAAATGCCCATTCATATAGGAATGATCAAATTTTCCATATTTTTATACCGCTATGCAAACCATCTCCAGGGTTTAGTTAAATCTAGAACCTTAATATTCTTGTGTGGAACTCTACTACAAATTAATGGACAAACTTTACGCCAAAGGTTAAAGCTTATCATTGTACTTATGCAACTTATCATCGAGCAGCAATACTTTCCGCAAAAAATATGCTGAGACCGTTTTCTCTCGATTAATAGGCTCATCCTGTTTCCGTGAACTATTCTTCTCCTTGTGAAACTCCTTTAATCTTAGAGATGTGGAAGGATTTTAGGGTCAGCTTTAGGTTAGGTTAGGTTAGGTTAGGTTAGGGTTAGGGATTTGGGTATCAGCGAAAAAACAGCCGAACGAAAAGTTTTATATGGAGGGTAGCAGTGAGAAGCGTAGAAACCGGGTCTATGAGAAGTTATGTCAGGAATTAACAACATCGAAGGTGAAATATCGATCGATAAAGAACCTAATATCGAAGGTGAAAACAGGAAACTACTGAATTACACAAGGAGACGGAGCTGGTGACTAGTACATAAGTAAGCGGATGTTGTGAAGGAGAAAATAAGTTTCAAGGATGAGATGAAGAGAGACAGGAAGTATGCTGAAATGACGATGGAAATCGCATCGCCGAAAGAAGGCGTGGCGAGAAGTTTAAGGACAACACTAGGAAATAAAAGACAGAGCAAGGAGAAGTAACGAAAAGGCTAAGAACAAAAGATGATATAGCCTAGTTCCGCTTCAACCGTATTCATATACAGTGCAAATACCATAATTCCTCCAATTAGATCCGTCCCTAGAAACGCAAATCCTTGCGTCACATCTTTACGCTTTGCGCGCTTTACGCACGAGCGCACTGCTTTACGGCCAACTAAAGAGACTAATGCAATGTCTCGTTTCACTTATGAGATTGAAATAAATTAAGTCAACTACGATTTGCACCTTATCATTTATGAGGGCTAAATGTTGTCTGAGGAGATACGGCGGAGCAGCAGCAGCAGTCTGAGCTTTCATCACTTTTATCCCAGGTGTCTTGTAGGATACAAATCTTTTCCAGTGAATTTCCTTCAAAACTGATTTATATTTCGTCTATTTTAATCTATTTTATGCGCAAGTACTTCATCTTGAAACATTAAAAGATGTACAATAAATCTTTCTACGGTGCTCTTCGATTCTTCAAGAATTCTTTTAAAAATACGTTTGTGCTATGCGTATAAACCGGGGACCGAAGAGAATAACGAACTGAAAACGGCATTTTTCGTAGAAAGTTAACATTACAAAGGCGCCAACTCCTAAACGTCATCCTCAAGTGAAATGAATGTCGTGTCAGGATCGGTTGGATACAATTTGCGAAAAAAACTAATGGAGGAGGAAATGAATAGGAAGCATTAGTAAAAAGGGAAAAAATTGAATATATCAGGAAAATCACGAAGGAAGTCAAAGTTTACAGATACGTAAGAATGAAATGGCTGGCAGAAGGGAGAACGAAAAGTAGAGCTGCAGCAAACCAATATTCTGATGGATGCTTGCTGAGGATGACGCTAAAACTCAGTAAGGCATTGTACGTACAATAAACCTCCAGGGGTGAAGGTCAAAGAGTCATTTTTCCATTCACTAAGCTGCTATTACATCACCATGAGCAAATGAAGTTTTCCATCAATAGAGATTTTAATTTTTCCTTCAGTGGGTGTGCGTTAAACCATGACCTACATTTCCGCCAACCTCCTCATCTCAGGATGAGGCAAGTCACGCCCTCTTCTGTTTGCTCAACCTCATTGATGGCCACAGAAAACTCATCCGTCTTCCTCTTCTAATTCTTGAAAAGGTTGGCCGAATATTTGGGGAGGCGACCGACAACAGGGGCTTAGCGCTATTGAGGATAGCTAGGTAAGTGAAGGATTATTATGGTATCGCAAGAGAGAGTAAGGAGAATCCGGACCTCAGCGAGAGCCGTCTCGCAACGAAAGACTCAAACGGAGCCATCGTTTAACATCCCACCCAACTCATGGATCACTGTACTTAATTGGCCTACACAAGACACCCGAATAGAGATCGGCAAACCAATGAAAAATTTCTCCCACGGCCGGGATTCAAAATCTCTGCCACAGCAAGGAATTGAACCCCGGCCCAAATGATAGGATTCCAGATCTCCCTTAAAAATACCCCTTCCTCCTTGCTTAACCTGCAAGGATCCACTATCTCGCGCGCTTTGATTGCGGCTGCTGTGTACGTGTGAATGTGGTCTCGTAGGTTCGACCTCGTCTGACTAGGGCGAACCGATCGATGGGTCGATACCGCCTCTCCGACCAAGGCAGCTGCTGCGAGAGAGAGAGAGATCGTATAAATTGAGTGGCGTTGGGACTGGAGGGACTGGATTAGCGCGAGTTTGCCCCGCCCTACGCCCCCCCCCCCATCCTCCGAAACCGGAAGCACTCAAAGGAACACCACTTCATTTGCGCCCGATTCCTGCACGACCTGAGGAGAGCAGAGCGCCTGGTTTGACGCGCCCGGAAAACTACCTCGCACGCCAATATTAAGGCAGCATTTGATACACGAGAGCCTCGATAAGTTAGACGTGAGGTTCACGCGAACTGTTTTCAGAAGACAATCCATTAAATCGTTATATATACCCGTTGATTGCTTGCAAAAATAATTTGCGAAATTCGAATGGCGGGAAAATTTACTTTTAGGTACAATCCGTTATGCCTCTTTTCTACATAATTAATCACTTTCAAAGAGAACACCAGTACACACCATGAGGAGATCAAATACATTCATAAAGGCTCCATTATCGCAAGTTAAGTAATAAGCTAAAGACTTTAGCCATAAAGTAAGAATGTAATGGGAATAAAAGTTCCAGTGAACATGAATTGTTTATTTTCGTTTAGCCTGATTCCTCATTTAATTTTTAAAAACAAAGAGGATTTTTCTGGCATGATTTCGTCTAAAGTGTGTGAGTTCTCCTTTACAGCAAAGGAAAAAATACGAAAAAGAATTTCATAAAAATTCGGAAAAAGATCACAGAAAGAAATTCACCAAAGCAAATAATACGGTATGGTTAGAAAATCCAATCATGAAAATAAAAATGCAATGGCGCAATCACTATACTGTCTAATGACACCGTCGTCAAATCACGCGATACTTAACAACCCAAGCAATACATTAATCGGCAGACGTTAACTGATTTCATCGATGTTGACGAGCAGCACAAAGGTGATAGGTACATATTATCGCCCTAGCGAATCTCCAAGAATAATTTTTTAACTGGATCCTTAATACTTAACATATGAATTATGTTGCAAATCCAAAACAATACTTTATTTTAAGATGAGATCAGTAAATTTGCATTACGTTAGGCTTCACGCACCTGATCTCATCACTCTTTCGGTCCATTAGATAATTCTCGGGTATTCGGTGAATTGAAGAGATTCGTCTTAATTTCTCGTCGAGAAGTTAGTCGAAAATGGAGAGTCGTTATTTTATCCGAGCTGCGATAAGCTCAGAAAACTTTGATTAAGTCGTTAAGTTTAATCGAAGAAGCTTTTCCGTAAAAGCCGCAGCGTTTTGATAAAATCGGATATTCCAGATTATTTCCTAGACCATAATTAAGGCGTCACATGTCAAATAAAAAATTCAGTCGGAGAACAAAGAGACGAAAATTTTAAAAAACCAGTGAACTATTTCCAAAGTTCCATCGTGCCTGGACTCCATTGGACATGAAGGCGCGCTTAAAGCCAGAAAACGCGAATCAGATCGACCAAAATGACGCATTAGACCCCGGGAGCCATTATTTGTAACAGCACCACCTAAATTCCAAAAATTAACCTGGACGCCAGCAACTGAAAACCGCGTCAAACTAATTACGAGCTCACTTATTTTTCAAAAGGCAGAAACACTGCGAAAAGGCATGGGCGTTTGGAAACCAATTTTCCAAGCGTACAGCTTTTCATTAAAATAACAAATAATTAAAGGTGCATTTAAAATAATAAAAATGAAACAATTACGGAAAATTTTGTATGCGAAGGCCAAAGACATTTCACTGAATTACGATTGCTTACTTGATATTTGGTTTTGTTCAATCGTAATGACAATTTCACACGGGTGTTTAAAAAAGCCTCGTGTCATATTAATAGCACATGCCTATCAATTAACCATACTAACAATGTACCAACTTACCATGAGTCCGATTGTACGATCAGTACGTACTTTGGAAACATTAAAAATAAAAAAGTAAATAAATATAGGCAGCAATAAAGTTCTACTAATTTTTGTTAATATTATGTAAAAGCACTGACGACAGTTATCCAAGGGGAAAAATATGAAATATTGGCTTAATGCCAGCATGGCCTTTTCTATCGATCGACGGGGGATTCATGACTATAGGAGATTGAATTCAATGCAGTGCAACATCATAAAATTATCTTTTTAACCGCTTACAGCAAAGGTAACGCCATCAATATTCTACGTAAGCTGCGAAGACTTGTATAATGTCTCTGGAACAAATGACACGCCATAGTTAGACTAATAAATTTGGACACCTAGAGCAAGCGTATGTAAATCTCATCGTTCAATTCCATGCCTTCACTATTTATCGTTCGCAGCCACTGCCAGTGTCTCGGAGAGGGTAAAAAGATCTCCGCTAGGCTATGGATTCCACAATAGTGCTACGCCGCGGATAATAAAAGCAAAAATGTTCAACTCACAAAAACACGATGGTTATGTTCAAAAGCTACAAATAAAGCTTTGTTCCTCGGGAGCAGACGGGGAAATAGAACAATGCCCCACGCTACTCGACTACGAGCGATAAGGTGTAATTTCCAGAATGCAACGGCGTCAGCATAAAGCCTCACTTGTGCTCCGCAAGAGACTTAAGCCTCCCCGCGAAAGCCATCGACAAACGAAGAATTCTCCGTTTGTTGTAACGTTCCGAGAAAGTTTTACAACGCCCCGCGACCCCTTTCCGCTGCTGCACACATACCCCCCCCCCCGCACGGAGCATTCCACACTATGGAACGGAATGAAGTCTCCTCCCTTCGAACACTTTGGCTTCTCCCAACAAGCAACGCCCCCGGAATTCTGAAGTCACACAAATCAGAGCGAGAAGCAAAACGCTAAATCTTAACGCATCCACGTTCCGGCGACGTAGTAGGAGGCCTAGAATACAACTTCATTTCGCGAAAGGCCTTCCAACGAGGACTTTATAGAGACCAAAGAATAACACTATTCTCCCTGTTTCAGACTCCATTCAGGTTACGTTGCTTTTCAATTCTCTATTAACTATTTATTACTATTTAGAAACTAAATATATAGAAAAAGAAAAATATTCCGAGGAACACCGAGAAAACCGCACTTACTTCAACAAAAAAGCGACCGGCTTCAGAAGTTACGCCATCATGATGATGGCGTGACAGCCAAAACCGGTCGCTAGCGTTGAATAAATTGTGGAATTCACAAATTTTTATCGTGTTTATTATGACGTCCTTCCACCAAGTGAAAGCTTCTCGTTTACATATTACAACTAATTGACTTAATAGTGTACTAACTATATTTCATACGTACTGAAATATTCATATGCCTAAAATTAAAATTTTATCTTTTAATTGCTTCATATGTAAAAAATATGGATAAAATACTAAAAAGGGTGCAACAATGAATAAAATAGATAACAATTTACAAAACACAAAAAAAATATAAAAATACAACAATAGCAAAATGTAGTGGTGCTGTCACAATTATATTTTGCATCTATGACTAAATTTACGTACACTAGGGGAAAGGGCTTAAAAAGCTCCCGAGGTAGATTATTCATTTCAATGATTTCCTTAGCGCCATGGGTGCAGCTTTAAAAAAGGAAATTGACACGCAGAGCGTCACTCGCTTTAATTAAAAAATTGCCTTTCAAATCCTCGTCAAATAGAAGAACTCGTGAATATCAAGTCATCACTCAGAAGATTGAAAATAAATGTTAATACGAGTTTGTCCTCAATACTGCACCCACGACGAGGAACGTTTTTCTAGATCAATAACAAAATCCGCGATTGTAAATTACTCCCAGCCTAAAATCCTTAAAACTGATGGTTCGAACGGCAGAAGAATAGATTAGGAGTAAATAATAAGCGCAAAGGCAGATCTTATAAAATATTGAGACCACCTTAAAAAGGAGGGAGCGCCCTATATATTTTAACTAGATAATAATTACTAAATACGCAGTCATTCTTTAGTTAACACCCTACATACGGAATACACGGCCATCATAAAGATGAGCGTCTGAAGAAATTGCAACTTGGCTGTTTCCAAGTTGCAATTTCCACAGACGCTCCTCCGTCTACTATGAAGGATTTCCACTAAATCACTCCCGCTACCATTACTTACATCATAAAGATATTGTCGAAAGTAGGATAAATAATCCGATATTATTAGGGCTGGTAAATTATAGTGCATACAATGACAAGTGACGAGACTGCATAAATAAATAAGGGTAAATTAGTTAAAACCCTAATGCATCCAACATGATTCAAGGCGATAGTGAAATTTGCACGCCGATACCAATACACCCCTTGTCCGATAGGAAGCAAGACAAGAGCAATACACATTTTCAAGTAACTGCTGAGCACTAAAATACCTATAAATATATTTCCGAACCAATAAATAGGGACAAGATGGAAGAGACGCAATAAATCTGATACCTCTTCAACCAATACAACTAAGTCAGAAGTCTCACGGATTTTATTTACTAACCTAACAGCAGCAACGGATGGGTTCAAGAGGCATCATAACGATATTTATCACATAATACAGGCCTAAAAGTCCCATGAATTCGAGGCCGAACGGGAAACCATAGTATAGCCACCACGTAACCCGATAACTTTACACCTTCCAACGGTTAAGTCATAGGATCTCTCTGAAATTTCTAAAGAACCGCAATGTGATCATTTCTGTTGAAGAATAAAGAATGGAGATAAGTTTCAAAATTACTTTTAGTTTAAACAAAAAATCCCTCAAAAAATAACAGAGTAAACTTAAACTTTCATATTTGAGCCGGTCGACCAAGAAAAATGGTATTGGAATATTTAGAGTCTCATTAATATTGCGGGTCCACTGAAAGCTACTTCCATTCACCTTCACCATAAATAAATATTCTCATGAATACGTCAGTCAACGTAAAAAGTGGCGTAAAAACCGCGATGGCAAAGGTAAAAACAACTGTTTTACGACAGGCAGAGTATGACGACCGATACACATCCACAAAACTTCATGCAAACTTCGTAAGGAAGGATAAGGGAACTCAACACCGAGACGACGTCACAACGGAGGAAAGCCATAACTTGGAGCGCGACGAAATATATTCTTCTAACCAAAAATCTAGCGTAGGTCCAAAAGAATAAAACATATACGACGGTACTACGCAAAGAAGGCGATTCCCATGCCATAAGTTTGGGTGAAAAATCTCACACCTGAGAAATAAAGAGACGGACTCGCAAAAGAACACGCACTAAAATATCTTATCGGGACAAGAGAAAGGAAGACCATGCCGGAACGGACAGTGGTACAAAGCAAGAGGGGCAGAAAAAGTCCATTAGACTGGAACGTACAGCGATATGGGGAGCCGATAAACATACGGACTGAGGAAGTGGGGCTAACGAGAAAAACCAATTGTTCTTGACCTAAATTAGTCATATCAGCGGTACGCGCATTGGCACATAATGTGAGAATAGAGAAATTTTTCCTGTTAGGAAAGGTACAGATCATGAATCAACTAACTAAAAACTTCACCCATCTAATTGTGAAAAAAGTATTGAATTAACAACTATACACGCCAAGGGCGTGATATATTTTGAATTATCTAAAATGGCAGGTACTCACTCAAAAAGAGAATAACAAATGATTTCTCATATTAAAAAATGGTTAAAAAGGGCCCAGTAATATAGGCACCACCATATTTAATTATTTACCATTTTTCATGGGCAAATATAGCCAAACAATAGAAAAACAGCAAAATTATGTTCAAAACCATGAATACTAAAATGCACTTTCGAGCGGTATCTTTGTTGCGTCAAGTATCCTGTCTGCGTTTCCTGCATACATTTTGTATGTCTCACTGATGCTCTCTCTTGCTAAGATATAACACGATTCAGAATTGAAAATCCGCGGCGTATATTTGCCATCTGATCTCGGATGAATAGTGTGCTTTGAAAAATACATAACAGTGGATATGCAAAACGATTTTCAAATTTACTGACCAATAAAATTGTAAACCTTTTATAAAAACCATGACGTAAACCTATGGCAATCATCTGGACAAATGAAGGTCATTTTCCATTCAAAACTTATTACATGAAATAAAAATAATATCAGTTTGGCGACAGGAATTTCTTTCCAGACGTGGACACGTTTCCACGATTTTATTATCTTTCCGGTAATAATGAAAGATTGAAAAGCATACCAAACAGCGAGATAATACTTGGTAATATATGGCACACCCACGTATGTATACCTTTACGCTATAATTATTTTATAGATAGGGAAACTTTTACAGGGTTAGGGGGGCTGAATGAATAGCAAGTACAATTACGCTTAAGTCCACAAACAGTTACAAGATCCAAATAAAATTTCATCCAACCCTGGTTTCAACGACAGAAATTGCAGGGTTTTAGTAAAATTACCCTAGTAGGATGACTCAAGGTAGGATAATTGTGTCCTCATTCAGCATATCTCTAAGAACGAATTTTAATCGTTAAAGCAAACATTTCGGCCAAGCTCAGGAAAAATGTAAACATTAAAATCGAAATGTAACTGCAAATAAGTTCGGAGTGAATGAAGACAGAGACGTTCAACGTCGTAAGATCCTCTTTAGGAAAGCGCAATAGATATTTTTCCACCAGATTACCCACGAATTTCACCAGAAGAATTGAGATAAAGGAGAATTCGGAAAGGAAAAATATACGCACGAGAGGATCGAATAGGGAGATGAGAATGGATATCTGATGGCTTCTAGCATCACACACTCGCGGATACATTTTTTATGCCAACCGTGCACTCGTATGGACCCAGAGATGAAGATTGAAGGCTGTGATGACGATGCTTGAAAAGAGGAGCTTTTTGTAAGAAGTCGAGGAGAACGTGCGTAGCTTCAAAATAAAAACAAGTCATAATTCCGTTGCTTTCGCACACTCGAAAAAAAAAGAAAAAAATGAACGACAGACAATGGAAACAAAAGAGAAAATAAACCCGCGACAGCAAAGTCGAATCGTGAGAACAAGAGAGAACCTTTGCGAGAGAATGAAAATATTTGGCGGAGGAAGTGAATGTGAATAATGCGAAGCGTTCTGTCTCGACACCAGCGGCGTTGAAAGGCGTTTTTGCGGCAGAGTAGCGCTGCGCCATCGAAACGAGAGTAGTAACCGACGAAAGCAGATTTGAATAATAAAGCGCATTTTCCATTCTCTCAACGACTGCCTACGGATGATGCATAGTGGTTGCGAAACATGGTGGCAGTATCGCAGAATACGAATTAAAGTTGCTGAGTACTTAATCTACCCACCAGCTCCACGCGGGAAAGTAAGGTATTCTCCGCTTCTATATTTCAGTTATATGAAGATCGCAAAAGTTTTTTCAAACTTAAAATTCTATCTATCCACCATTCATAATTTAAACCAAAATTTTAGCTCAATACGGCACTCAATCCTATGATTTCTAGACAGTCTTCCCCGATGTGTAGAAAAGTGTTAGCTTACTTCAAATTTAAAATCAAATACCCCACTTTTATGATCTATAACATTTTCGTTATTCCAGCAGTCCTGCCCTCCCAAAATCAATTCAGTTATGTTAGCAGAAGTCTTATTAGCCTAAACCTCCCATGTTACCCTGTAAGTCACTTCTTGCTGTGGACTACCATTAACGATCACTTTTTCTTTTCACTTCACGATCCAAGCCTCATTGATGTACCCACCAGTATAGCCCTTGTGAGGCTATGAACAAAGTCATTTCGTCGTTATTTTAAATCGTTATACTACACTGAAATTAAACGAATTACACAGGAAAATCCGCCAAGAAAAAGAGTTTTCTTTCAATGAACCTTCGATTACATACCATGGTGGTTTATACTGATGCTAATGCAAATATTACCCTATAATTTACACAAATACTGCTTTCAGATTTTAAAAACATTTTAAGGAGCCCGCATGAAGAAAAATACACGCAAGACTTAGTTGGGCGACGAAATATTTGGAAGACAAATAATAATCATACTGTCGAGAAGAGCCTCCGGCAACCTATAGTACAGAAAGGTATGTTAGCAGCAAACCAAAAAAATGAGGTCTAACTAATATTTTTTCGTATTTGATGCCATATTCTGTGCATAAATTCTTATGTATGACTATGAATCTTATCTTTTTCTAGCGAAATAACAAAATAAGTGCCATATATGGATAAAATAACAGGGTCCCAAGGTTAAAAACCAAACCACACTTCCGGAGTCCAATCGGGCCTTTTAGACATACAACCAAGAGGTGACACGGACATAGATCGTCAAGACCCTTTTTTCTATCTCTCTCGAAACTCACCAATACTTAAATCGCAAGGATATTTTATGCGGCGCTTATGAAAAATCAAGCGAGCGACGCAAATCCACTCATAGCTCAAATTTATACGGCACAAGCACCCGACTCGTCTGAATGAAATATGCATTGACGCCATCATAATATCGCCCCACAAATGAACCAAATCAAAGGATGGGACACTTATTGCTAATCAATGAAAAAAATGCCAATGAAAAGCGCACGAGAGCACTGAAATAATGTTCTCCGAAACCCATGCCCACTTATATGCGAGATTCAAAAGTTTAATCCCCAGGAGATCATAATTTCTCAATGAATGGAAAAGTGACGCCCGCAAGGGCAACCATACCAAATTCCCGAGCACCATAAATGCCACCGCGAGGAGAACGAAAATCCAGACCTAAGTTTTTCACAAATCTCTTCTTTTAGAGAATTCCATGATGTGATATTGGCAAGGGATTAATTTCATTCAGTAAAAACCAATGAATTACGTGACGGGTACGCCAGAGATGAATGTTAGTGTGTGCAGCTTTTTCATGTCGTTAAAATGGTTTATAAAAATTATTATCCACCGAATGGTTTAGAAAAGATGAGGTGATGAAAGAATGGGCATGAATTACTGTAGATATACGATACTACTGTCCCACGTTGGTTTGACTATGTTGCGAAAATAGAAGGGAGGCGGAACACGAAGCAGATTTTCGTTAGAGGAAGGAATACTGCTAAATGAAGTGGCAGACAGACATTTACGGGAAAAAATGGTAGATGAGACAAAAAACGGAGAAGTGAAAGAATATTTAGAGTCCTAAGGACAAAAGGGGGCGTATGGAGAGCAATACACGAATTTAATTTAAGGAAAAGTGTTATGCAAGGGTGGGATTCACGGAGGAAATCATTAGTGCCAATTTTAAAAATTTAACATGGAGAAGAAGACTTTTTTTTACTTCTCTCACCCCAAATTAGAACGGCGTTATATGATGTATGAACGATATACAACTAATAAAACATTAAATCTGTATTTAAACAGTTTCCTCTTCATGCATTCCCAGCAACTCTAAAAAATCATTTTAGACAATGTTGGTCACTCCTGTACCAGCACGCAATCAGTTAAAATATTCTAAGCTTCCTCACGCAAGGTGAATTCTCGTCATTCTTCCTCACGTAATTCCCTATCACTATACTATAATCACCGATATTTGAGGAATTCGTAATATGATACTTTATACATAACTTGGATTGCAGTCGAACGATTGATAAATCGTAACATATACTTCAAAAGGCTAGTAATCCTAGATCAGTGCACTAGCTATTCTGCCAACATAATACCATACTTCCGTACTTCTCGTTTCCTCGAAAGTTTAGCAATGGAGGTATCATCAGGTGAATGGATAGGTTACGATATCAGAATCATTGACGGAATTTCCTGCAACACGATTTACAAATGAGGTATGAGGGAAAACTCAAATAATAGTCTTTTCGTTCCAATGGGTACAGATATATCAATACGATACACCTAACGAGGTAACAATAAAGTGATATCCCTCATCATTTTACTGCTTATCACCGGAATGCAGCGGAAAGAAATCCCTCAATGGATTATAGATCAATATAAGGATATCGAGTCCAATATTTAAATGCTTCGACCCTTTGCCCTTTATTGGTGAATCAAGTCTGAACGAAGAATTTAAAACTGTATTGCCAAATTTTCTCACACTCACCCTAAATACTTCCTTTTTTATTGGTAAAATAGAAGATAACTATAATATAGTGCTATATATTTGAAAGAGTTTATCAAAAAAAGACACGCAAGTAAATATTTTCATAAGTAATGTAAAATATACGATAGAAATGAGTAAATTAAAATTTTAAATTTTAGAGAGCTTGGTAAGAAATTTATGACGCAAGTAATTACCGTAATACTTATGAAAAAGTAAAAGAATTATCAATGTAAATAATGAAAAAACTAAACATTCAGGGGCACAAATTTAAAAACAATGATTTTACAAATAACAACGGTCTGCAACTAAAATGTTTATTTAGGTACAATTGACAGAGAACAAAAATACTTGAGAATGCAAGAAAAAACTCATATGGTGGGTGCAGATAACAAAACAATCTCTCACCAAACTAGGAAGACCCTCTTGATTAATAATGTCTCGTCACATAAGAGGGATACATCAAACAAAGACGCCGGCATACATAGAAAAGTAAATGTCAGAATGGTCAGTAACGTTACCACGGAGAACATAGCACCGACGCCCACTGCTTCAATGAAACGCAAGAAACTTTCATAAATTTTTCATTTCTCATTCACCGCACCTCGAGGTTACGCTATGAAAAATGGGCCTGGTGTCCTCCCTGGAGAGCGATATCCACCCACGTCAACTCCTCAAGTATTTCCCCCTCCCATGGATGGGGCGACGTAAGATGATGGGAAACGGAGAAGAAGCCTTGGAGAAAGACTTACAGAGAGGAGCATGGGAAAGAAGAGAGCAGCGGATTTGGGAATAGGGGGGAGAGGTAGTAAAGCGCATGGGATGATGGCACAGAAGGCGAGGTGGGATCAAGTTAACGCCAAGCAGAAAGAACGAAGGTGGTGGGGGTGCTGACAGAGGGAAAGATACGTCAGCCCTGCCGGGGCGGGGAGTCGCAAATGGGGAGCCAGACTACGGCTCAGCCAGGTGGAAAACCCAGGGCAAAACCTTGATGGATTCAACAAGATGTCATCAGTGCCTGAGACATGAGAGAACGGGTTAAAGGGCATGGCAAGAGAGAAGTGAAAAAGTGAAGGCTATTAAGGATCGCGAAATTTCGGATGGAAGGAAGAAAACACAGTTTGCCAAGATCGATTTTGTTTTCCTCTTCTATTACTATTCTCACTTCTATGGAGATGTTTCCACGACGCTATTTCCCGATAATTTCTCTTTCCAACTGACCCTCCATACGGGTTTTCTAATTTTAATGTGAGACCTAAATAATATGATATTATTAATATCCTCCTAATATCTGATCCCCGCTAGTTAACCTGAGATTACGTAGTCAAAACGTAGAGACTCTATTCTAACGACGCTTCACCTATATGGCTATTACCATTCAGTTTCCAAATTTTAAACTCTCCAAAGCCTTCTTTCTAAATAACCGGTGTGGTAAGACAAAAGGTTCGAGGCATATTAAAAAGATCTTAGTAAGGCGTAGGAAAATAAAATCTTCCGAAAGACATCTAATTACGTAGGTTCTCGAAAACTTAAGTATGCTGGTGGGGGCAGGGAGGAATACCCTCAAACACATAAGTTCTGAAAAACGAATGATGAAGAGATAAGTATGGCGAAAGTATACTTTCATGTAGATTTCCACTCCACTGCGCGTGTAGAAATGGTTAAGTGCATAATCATTCTTAAAGTACAATTGAACAACACCAAGGCTCTATAGCCACCCCCTGCCCTTGCCATTTCTTCCAATGTGGTCGCATTTTGGGTTAATTGCCTTCCACTTTGTCTCTCCTTAAAGCTACGCCAGAACATTTTGCAACAGCCTCTCTACCTGCAAGAAGCAGAGTAATCATAAATAAACTTTTATCTCATTTTTTCCCCTGACTCAGTGAAAAGGAGACGAATAAACAAATCAAGGAAGATTGGCACATTGAATGTCAATGTCAATCGTTTCCTGCGTACCTAATTATATCCAATGAATGTAATAACAGGAGTATTAGATCAATATCCCTTGAAATACCGGTCGCTCAATTGATTCCAAAACGTTTAAAACAAATCTTATGTCGCTACGACCTAAAGTAAAGCAGTAAATTAGTTCTTTACACTGGCATCATCGCAGCATAACGGAATTGAAATCTCAATGACATGAATAAAGACCTAGTTTATTTAAGCCAATGCGACCAACAAAAAAAACCGGAAAAAATTCTTCCATCATTAGTTAAGCAAAGAATTACAAAAATCAAACGATAAAATTACATTAGTGAAAATTCACAGCCTCTAAGTAACACAATTTTCCTTTTAATTGGCATTTGCGCCAGCGTTTGACGCTGAATTCGTAGTAACGTAGATGGAGTATTTATTAGTATACACGAGACACAAGTTTCATTTGTTTTCTCAACAATAGGCAGACGATAGCACGACGATCCGATCGACACCTGTAAAAGCGCGTAAATGCAAAGCTTTTCAGCTGCAGCGACGCACCTGCTATCCTGAATAGTTCACACAATCCAACTCGCCTCGAAGTGTAATTTATCCGGACGGAAATCTAAACTGACATCTTCAAACGGCGGGTGGTGGGCGTATGTTGTCCGTTAACCTACAATCACCAAAAATAGCTGGGGTTAGACCCTACCGGAATCGGACGTGATTAGACTAGAAATTCGGTCGGATGGAACAAGGCACCGAATAAGCGGGGACGCTTTGTGGTATTGAGTGTGTCATGTAGGCGCGCCAATTTAAAAAAAATACAAAAGTAAGGTCGATTTCCAGCTGCTCCGAATTCAACCCGTGTCTGGCACCCAATATCGATCAACAAGTCGCAATAAAAAAAAGCTAGCGGAACCCTTCGCTCCTCGCATTATCCGCCGAGTGATTTAAAACAGCCGCGGCTTCCGCTAGAATTATCCCAGCCGATGTTCGTCGTTGACATTTCAATCGGACAGGGTGGTTTTTCGCCCCATAACGACACTTAGCCATAATCTCCGGCATTGCGATCATGCGCATTTCTGCTGTGTATGCAAAGGGAATAAAAAACGTAGCAAAGTTTTCATCCAAGGGAGCTAACAAATCTACGTCAAAGCTGTATTTTATAAGCCACTTGAAGTGTGAGAGGCCAGATATGCATTTACCATCCACAAGGTTCCACAGTTTTTGTCTATTGTTCAGCGTGGCAGGACATTTACTAATTTCATGCCATAGTTTCATAATACACATGAAGTAAGCATGTTAGTAGAACTTAATCCTGGAAGCATTCCATTAACAAACGAAAGAAGAGTTTTTGCCTTATTTACTGTTTATTTGAAAAACAAAGATCCACGTGATGCATTAGAAGAGTTTACTCATAGTCTAGTACGAGATTCTCATGCGCAAATTCACAATAAAAACAACGGAAATCGATAAAAAAAACTAAGGGTGAATCTTGATATTTCAAGAAAATGATATACAGTACAAAAACCTCGTCATTTATTTCAACAATGCTGAAATTATTCCTCGGGATATCACAAAAAACGTTAACAATTCAAAATTCTAGTTGGAAACATAAACCGTTCTAGAATGCTTCCATTTGTTGTTCACGTTCTAATGCTTGAATTCGACTGATATCATCATTAGCAGTCAACGAACCGAAGATTGCTAACGAAGTAAGCTGTCCACTTTCTTTTCGGCTAACCGCGATCCCTCTTCATGTGTGTTAATTTTAACATTAATATTTCCTTCCTTCTCTTACAGAATTGCTTGAATATCACACCCGACTATTAAAGATCAGAAGTAAAAGAATTAAAATGTCATTTATTCATCCTCTTACCACTTAGATAAAATTGTCTACTCTTTGATGACACAAACAACCTATTATTTTTTAACAACAAGTCATACTTGTAATTCAATTGTTCAGCATTTTCATGAGCCATAATTAACAATTTTAATCAAAGTTCAAAATCATATACATTAATGGCGTACGCATACGGCTATCGCGTACGGGTGAATCACCTAATGACGACGCTTAAATGTTGGAGCCCTGGCCGTGTGTTAAATTAGTGGTATCGTAAAATTCAATCATCACGTCAAAAGCGTCATCAGGTCAAAAGCGCGACAGAACGAAAGTAAACTGCGTGCGACTGCGTTATCTTTGTGTCTGCGTTATTCTTCCACCCATTGAATTCATTAACATAAGCGTAATAGGAAGTCTGTGAGCCTATCAAAGCAGAGGGACACCTCTAAATGAGAAGATTCCACGACTTCCGAGATGTAAATCGAGAATAAAATAATTTCAATCGTGTCATTCTCACACTAGCCTTATCTTAATTATTCAAGCGATGTATGTCCGACGTGTTGTCCCAGAGTCTCGAGCGCCCCCTTTATAGTCTTTCAATAATATGTGTAACACTCTAAGTCAAAACGACCCGTGAGGTTTTGTGTTTTGTTTACTTCGCGTAATATATATTGTACAAAGCACCAAAAACTGCACTATTAACGAAAACTGAGCAATTTACATCCCGTAAACTGAGTAATGCCTTCAAAATGAAAACCACATGCTTCAGAAGCGATATCGGCTTAGAAAGTTCAGTGAGAGCGTTCGGAGAGCCGTGGATTATACATATGGTGGTAAATAGAGGCGCCAACACGCCAACCATCTGTAACCTGACATCCGACTCATCCACCTAATTTATTCTCTTCTTGTTTGGCGTTGGAAAGCAAAACCGAGTGGACGCATTAGCGGATATTAAGCAAGAATGAATACCTTCAGTTGAAAGTTAAACCAATTCACAGAGAAATATACTTGAAAAATTCCACGGGGCCATCCATTGGCCGCGTTTTACATAAATAAAATGCAATATAAACTTTTTTATCCCAAATAAAAATGAGTAGGGACAGCATATTAATTAAGTAACATAAAAAATAGGTTTGAGCATGTGAAATCAAACAACTAGGCCTTTGAACATTTTTCATAACTTTTTATATAAATTTGAAATTGACATGGGACATTTTAATAAAAAAGGCCTTAAATTTTTCGCAAGTACCCACTAATAAGGGTCGGCAATAAACGAGCTAAAGTTTGTAATTATTGAAAATATATTATGCAGCAGCAGAAAATATGATTGCAGTCAATGTATAGCAGCCGTCGACGAGTTTAGGACACCTTAGTAGCGAGTTGCACTTCACGGAACTATTCGCCGATCCCGACACCCCATGTGCCCAAATTACGGGCATATAACATGATGCAGAGTATCCATCCATAGCATATCCCAAAACTACGGGAATAGCATAGATTGATCGATAGCTAATACGAGGCCATTCCTGCAATCCCCTTCGTGATACTTCAACAGGTCTTTCTCGTGTTTATCGGCCGAGAGCTGTTACACTACTTGAAAATTCTATATAGTCCCCTCGAGCCCATTACCTCCCGCATACTAGACACCTACTCGGAGTCAACCTCGTACAGCAACCTTCATCACCCCATCAAAGAATACCATATAAATTTAAATAGTTGATTTATTCAAGATTTTGTTGCATCGGAAAGGAACGTCATTATCCATTGTATCTTCAACCTCATCTCACCCTTCTCCTCATTTTCCAGAATGATTTTGAAGACTAATTCAAGTCATAAACTCGGTCACTGCCAAGAATTTTGAAAATGCTACAAAAAATTAGACCAGACGAGTGTATTAATGGAACAGAGAATAGTAGCACTAAATTTCTAGAGCCAGTAGATGCGACAAAATAAGAGCTATCATGCCGAACTGATTTTTAAATAACTGCTTATCTCGATCTGTTAGTGGCAGAAAAAAAACGAATCGAATCTCTAAGAAACCCCGTAAACTCGCAATTCAAACTTCTCCACTCCCCTTTTCTATTCATTTTTCCAACGAATTCTAAGGTCACGGCTTGTTTCCAAACAGTCCATCGGTGGCTAGCAGGGCAGAGTGTGGACAACATACCCAGTGTTCATGATGTGGACCAAGAAATGACTCTCTCGGTCTCATCAGTACCTTTCGGTTGGTTGCTTATTTTGGGAGGCAAGTGACAGGTTAGTTCTTTAGCACCATCAAGTACAGGTGAGTAGGTTTCTAAGGAAAGGTCCACGGGGGAATGGATAAGGAGTAACAGTTACCCGGCGTCGGCATTAGCCCACTTGCAATTAAAAGTACGAAGTGGACCCATTCGATGGACAGAGAAGTTTACATGAAGTGGTCTGAAAAGATTCCGTCATCTCGGTATCTGAACCCAAACCTTCGGAGTGGGAAGATAAAAATCTAAACACCACACCAGCCCTAATGATGGAATTACACACGATTTTAGGAACTGTAATAAAATGCAGGGTTTCACTACAGGTTGAATCTCCATGAAAAATAAATGAGAGAAAAAGAGTAAGAGAACTTCGTCGGGGTCCAACTTACAGATCCTTCAAAGACTAGTTCCTGTCGGAGGAAGGCGCCGCAGCCACCTAAAATACCTCACAATCGGAGGAATTCCAAAAAGTTTCTCCTTCCACCTCCGTTGCCGCACTCGCTCGAAACTCATCTCCTTTTCCCACGCAATCCGGCGCCTTTCCCGCCTTACGTTTTGTGCCCTTATCCATCAGCCTCACCGACGCATCCCACCACGACCGCCAACTTCCTCAAATATTTACCCCCTTCTCCCTACCGCCTTCCTGACATCGTGAAGTTTTCGCTCGGCAATTCCTATTTCATCAACGGCGAGTGCATGCGAGAGCGAGACAGAATAAGAGCATTTCTGAGGGATGATCTCCATCTACGCTCCCCCACGCGGGCAGCCGGAAGGAAACGATGCTGGGGGTGTATTGATAAGCATTTCATCTACATCTACATGTTA
The DNA here is from genome assembly GCA_963169105.1 of Ceriagrion tenellum. Lineage (NCBI taxonomy): Eukaryota > Metazoa > Arthropoda > Insecta > Odonata > Coenagrionidae > Ceriagrion > Ceriagrion tenellum. The sequence continues at coordinate 100,193,463 of OY720643.1, forward strand.
CTCTGCAAGCCACATCAAGGGTGTTTGGCATGAGGTGAGTTATCACCAACATACTCGATACGAAAGTATCAACTACCAACCCCACAGAAACTATTTGTATTGATGCTAATTGAGACTAGGTTAACAAGATACATGAGTCATTCAGTAGTCACGCAAAACATGTTGATGGTACTACGTGGTAGATTAAATAACTAGCATTACGGAGGAAATCATCTAATTACTTATTTTACCAAATAACTAATAATAAATACTTCAAAGTCTCGTTGGCAGCCATTATGGTCTCTAATCGATCGCGGAAAAAATGGCATTAATATTCTGTCTTTCTGCAGGCTATTTTCCCAACATTATTCCCATTCTCTGATTTGCCGTAGTAATGTAGCGTTTGTACTAAATCAACTTTGTGGGAAAATAAAAGTATTTTTAAATTTAAATAAATGATTAAGTCTGATTTTACATGACGTTCTGAAACCGACTTCCATTCCAGTTGTTCAAATAGGCAAGTATCATTGACGAGACAATCATAACAGCCATTAGCATATCGTACTGATCTTCTCTACATGCATTCTCATGTTTTTTTAATCCTACGTCATAAAAATCCCAAATACATGCATTTCTTCCTTCTCTTTTAGAAATACATCATTGGAGACATTTCAAAGACAGATATCTTTATTTGATGCAGAAAAGTCAGTACCCCGGCCACAACATCAACCAGAACCGAAAATATCACGTCCTATTATACGTACGGCGAGTGTAATCTTGTATGTTGGAGAGACTATTCTGCTTAGTATTTTTGGGAGACTATAGAAAAATATGATTACAAAATAATGGACGCCTTCGAGAAATGGTGACGAAGAAGGGTAAGGAAGATGTACTAAACGGATAATTTGGAAATAGTTGAGTTCAATTTTATAGTATTTAGTCCACAAGTACGGAAAAATAAGAGCGAAGATCCAATTGAATTGATTAGTAGACATGCTGGATAGTACAAGTTGAGGTGATAATCCCAAGTGGAAAACAAACGGATGTGTGCGTGGGCCATGTTAAAGGGGTGTGCGGGGAAAAGTAACGGGATAGGTAAGGTGTGATGGCTATTTTAAGTACTGATTCGCATCCCGAGAGCCCAAGGTTAAAACCCTGGAAGTGGGTAAAGTATGAAGAGGGATCCTGGACCATACTCGTGTTTTATTAGGAGAAAAGTACACCACCCGAAGAGACGTTTTTAACGGTGACCCTTTCGGCAAATTTTGTCTAGATCAGACTTATTCCGACTCCAAGTCTCTTTTCAACTTTCCTCCATTTCCCAAATAGAGTTCAATCAGATACCAACCAACCTGTCGTCAATAGCGTTAATGACCCCAGTTCTTAGTCTCCTCCCATTAAACATCCAACCAAGAAGATTCATCGGGATGCGACAGAATTAGACCATTAACTGGAGAGCTGCGGCGAGGCCTTCCTAGGATTGAAACAACGATGACGGTGATGGTTTCCTATTTCATCAACGGCGAGTGCAAAAGAGAACAAGAAAGAGTGAGTGAGAGAGAAGCAATGCCGAGAGAAATGATGATGTGTCTGGAGCGAAAAATCCCACGCCAAAAAAAACAACTGACTCACATTGGGCGAAATGAAAAGAGATTCGCACGATCACGCACACGACTCCACCTGCGTTAGCACACACATATACTGCGTTTGCGCAGCGGTGCAAGCTTCAATGCCGATGCACATCAATTTCTCTCCCTCACACATTCTTTTGTTTATTCCGTCGCTCAAAAAATACTTTTCACGTAATTCCATTCTTTTTTCTCACCACCGTGCCTCTCTGCACTTTCGAATTTCCTCGTTGCTTTGCAGCAATGCAAAGAAAAAAATCAAATTTCCCGCAGCGAAGAATGAGTTTTTTGTCCCATACCACCTTTGTTGATCTACCTCATAAGCCATCTTCCTGTAATCTGCGGACAGTGAAAAAACAAAAGTATATTCGCTTTTGTTCATTCATTGGCGTTCAGTTTTGTTATACCCATCATCTAACTCATTAATTTAGTCCATCTCAAGAATTTTAAAACCTTTTATCCTTGAATCACCTTTTTTGCAATTCACTCATTTTCTAAACAGAGGCTTCATTAATTGTATACTTACTGATACATTTTCAAAGAGCCTCTTCCTACAAAATTCCTACTTTTGTTGAAACTCATCTTCGTTGTCCTACGATCTCCTATCGTTACTGAAAAGATTCTTAACCCATTTACATTTGTCTCCCTTATTTTACCATGAAACCTGTCCCGATCGTTTGATGCATTAATTTCTTACAATATCCAGGCGATCGGGTGTTGTATCGTTAGTTTCGTCCTCTCCAGGATTATAAATGGACATTAAGCCTTACCCTAATATTATTTCTCCTTTGCTCTTTTCAGATTTATATCCTCTCTTTGAGAACATGCCGTATTTTAACGTTTCTGCACCCGAAGCATATGTATGGAACTTTTAAGCCTCATCCCTACTTCTTCGGCTTAAACGGTTTCTCATTATCTTATTCGATATCCCAAAAGGTGCTCTCTTTTGGTAATCGATTGTTGCTAGACCTATCATCCCACTCACTTGTATAATATCTTCAAACAAGGAAGTCATATTTTATCTTTCTCAGCAAGTTTTAGCTTCCATCAATAAATTTATAATATCCTTCTTCTCCCTGTTTTATACTCAACTCTGATTAGCCAAAATTTAAATTCCGCATACGTCATACACCGGAGGATAAAATATTTTTGAAATAATTTATCTATTCTCTCTTTTGGCTTGGCCGAATCGTTTCTTCGATTTAACCTAGCAGTCTTTTACAGCATTTGTTACCACACCTATTCATCTCCACATATATTTATTCCTTCCTGTATCAAGATTCATCCCGTTTTGTTTCCTATTTGGTGTCACAAGGGTGAATATCGCACCACACCATCTGCCAATATTTTTCTGCCTTACACGTTAGTTTGAAGTATTTTGGCATTTTGGATGGATTACCGGTTTTTTATATCGGAAAACTAGTTCAAATACAGAGGCATTACCTTCAGTTTGATTAATTCAAGCGTGATTTTCCCTATATTTTACCGTTCCGCTCTTTACGCCATATATTTTCAGTCTCTTACAGCGTTGCTCCCACTGGTTTTCGGAAAAATATTAATCCACGTTTTTTCACAAAATCAAAAATAATGTACATATTTGCCTGGGTAATTGTCTCATTTTTAGGAGTTTTACTCTTGCCATAAAATTAAAATAATGACGACTTTATCAGGAGAGAGAATCGGTCAAAAAAAGTCATTTCTCACATAAACCACCTAAGAGACTAATAACTTCCAAACATACACCCACTCCTGAGTAGCTCATTCCCATCAATGTGGTATTTAATCCCACATCCTCTCCCACTTTCACTGATTTAAAGAATATTTTACTTTCCTCTATCGATTGGTGCTTTCCCCTCTAGCCGACTCTCTTCCCTGTCAGCTTCCTCGATCTCCGAACAGGTATATTTAATCTGTATCGAATTATTCACTCCACTAGCAACCTCTTCTTTCGTATGAAATCGTTTAAGGAGTAAATTTTCAGAAACATTCGAACTCCATAATTGTGATAATAAAACTCTGTCGAAAATTTCATCACTCATGTGATATGCACACCATGGTTTCAACACTTGGGAATTATTTAGAAGGAACAAACCAAAAGAATCATCTTTTACGCATACCCGAACCAGAAGGAAAAAATGGGGAGGGTTTGGTAGGGAAAAGGATAAGGAACGGAGCATAGACAAGGGGTGGGAGTTTTCAGAGCAAAATGCAGGAATACACAAAGGGGGGGAAATAGAAAAAAGACGAGAACCGGTAGGGGTGATAGTAAAAAGTAATGGTTATCAGAGGGTATTATGAGGCTTGAGATTGGCCATACGGTTCTTCATTAGGCCCATCACAAAGTTTAGAGCGATCTATATCACAATTCTTTACATGTTCATTTCCTGAGAATAGCTAATGTGAGACATTCAAGGTTTGCAATATGACCGCGTCATTTCCTGAGTAAACTCAATGGGGCTGGAGGTGCGATGTAGCGAATAGCAGCAGGGGTATCACCATAATGCTTCATTTTGACGCCAGGGTACATCTCTAGATCCAACAGTTGCGATAAAATAAGAGATACATTGCGGAACAGAAAGGTACAAAAATTTATTCTTTCCAGCACAACAAGTGACTATAATAAAACAGGAGCTCAACCCTAAGCACTTCCATTATACACTTCACCATTTCACCTCCAAAAACACCTTTTTTCACGTCAACACGGCTGAAGTGTAACACCCCCTGCCATACGCCCCTGCGACGGCTCGCAGGGTCTTGTATAGATGTAGACATGTGTATAAGTAATGAATAATTTATAATAATGTAGAACGATGTATTGAACATAATATTCTAACTGCACGTATATGGGATTTTGAGCCTTTCATTAGAACACGTGCAGAGAAGATCAGCAAGATACGCGAAAGGCAGTTATGATAGCCTCGTCAGTGTTACTGACCTCTTGAAAGAATTAGGATGAGAATCGCTTTTAGGATATTGATTGAAAATTTGACTCAATCTTTCATGTAAATTTAAAACCAACTTATTTTCAGACGAAGTTTTTAATATCCTACGAACTCCAACATGCTATAGTAGATCTGATCATGAGACTAAAATAAGGGAAATAGATCGTAGAACAGAAAGGTTGAAAATGTTTTTCCCGCGACCGTTAATAGACCATAATGGCAGCGTTAAGGATATAAATTAGGATAGTTGATAGGTGGTGTAGCTCATTAATTCATATTCGTCATTATGCATGTTTCTAAACCTGCCGAGCAGTGCTAACACCATAATTTGCATGTTCCCTGAATGACTCATGCCAAGTTTTCATAGTAACATTATGGATTACTTTTGCAATTTATGCATCATTTTTAGAATTCCGATACTATGGTGCTTGTTGTTGAAAGTAAATTTCTTCACTGTAGGTACACTACAGTGCCCACACCATGTTTTGCAGGTTTCTTCCATAACTCTTGCATCACATTTACATAGTTACAGTTTAGATTTTTTAATAGTTTCTGTAGCATTTGTAGCATACCCATTATGTGTTGCATGTCAGTAAAAATTGATTTCTTCACTTTAGTTCATGTTGGCGATAAGTCACCCCTTGCCAAAGACCCTTGTGGTGGCTAGCAGGGTAATAAGTAGATATAGATGCTAATATTCTTTCCGTAAGAAACATATTTATGCTAACGCGGAGTTGCAGTTGTACACATACCGGTGTTATCTACGGGTGAGCACGTACAGCGTAAGTTTGTCCACAGCGTTCTCCGTACGGCCCAATATTGTCAAATAAATGTGAAACGCTCTACACCTTTATACCTTACGTTTCTCTCCCGAGGGAATGGTAAACGTGAGAGGTGAAAGGAATAGAGGCTGGCGACATGTCTAAGGGTAGTGGTCTGGGGGGAGATATAGAAAGGATAGAGAGGTAGAAGGTCGGTAGGAGTAGAGTCAAGCGAGAGGTGGCATAAAAACGGAGCAGGGAGCCGACGGGAGGGAGGGAGGACACGAGAGGGCGTGGAAGACTGGGGCTAGGGGATTCAGGCCAGCCAAACTGGGTGTCGGAGCGGCTAAGAGCACGGTCGAATGTGGCTTTGGCGGGCGGAAGACATAAAAATTGGGAACGGTGAAATAATTGGAACAAAAAGAGGGCCAGGGATCTCTCAATTTTGCCGGTAACGAGAAATGAAGCCAGAAGAATGATGTGATGAACATGTATCGGAAAGAGGAGGGGGAATAGATTAAGGTGATGGGAGCGATTTTCATTCGTGAACAGATTTACGAGAAGCTTAACTTATGAGAGTTCATTAGTAATACGAACAGATAAAAAAGAAAAAAATTTATTGTGACCGATTTAGTTTGTTGGCTATTAAATGCTACTTAAAGACGCAGCCTTATAGAACTTGGCAAATACAAAGAAATAACTCGAAAAAAATTTGTACAAATTCTTTCCTCAACGCGAAAAACATATCTTTCATATCATTACAATGGTCCCTAATGAATATCAATTCATCAAGCCGATTAAAAAAACCGGATGCACATACCATATTTGCTTGATTCACGAATTCCACGCCAAAACATTAGCGTTTATTATAGCATTTATGTTAACAATAGCGTTTGTTAACATTAACTAATAACGTTACGTAGATGTTGACTGCGTGGGGTGTGGTACATGATATCAGACTTCATGATGAATGACGAAAGCGTTATTGATGGAATAACGTACTGAATTCGAATTTCTGAGTGAGGGAATATAATAAAACTAAAGATTATAAAACCGGATCCACAAGAACAACTTTTCTTTAAAAGGAGGATTCACAAGATATTCATTTACGCACAGAGATAAAATGCGTGGGAAATGTTTTTGGTCACAATAACCCAGTGCTGATCGGAACTACTCTACCTTTTATACAATTTTGAAAACGCGGAAAGCTATAAAAATTAAAATAATTAAATGTTTTCCCCAAAAATTTGTATATTATATCAAATATATGAATATATTCACCCAAACAATTAGAGGTAACATTATTACGCTACTTTCGCTAGGAATATTGGTGGGGGCATTTCAAGTGAATCGCCCCACTCCAATTTAGTGGACCATTAAGAGAGTATTTTAGTAAGAGAGTACCGATATGCGAAGGACGTAGGGATGAGATGGATGATAGGCCAGAAAATGAAACACCATTAAATAAATAATAGTGATAATTCTCAGGAGACCAAACTTGGAGGAATCATATGCATAAAAAACCATGAGAAATATTTGCAAGTATTGACACAGGTAATCCCATATCAGTAAATACATAATGGAAAGAAGATGAGAAGAAACGGATGCCGCAATGCACAGTTGAATCTTGAGGTGCCAGGTTCATGAAGTTAGGAAGCAGACGCAATTTAGAGGCGATTGGTATTACTCAAACATGGAAGTAAATCGATAACAGGTAAAAAAAGCATAATTCGATAAAAATTATAGCTAATTACTTTTAACACAGATTTATTATTACCAAAAATTCTCAAAAGGTTCACTTTCCCACATTCTTCACCAGTTCATTCCTGACTCCATCCATCCTACTTTTCCCATAAACCCTATTTCCGCTTCATTAATCCAACTATCATGCTTATCCTCACATAGCGAAGTCACAAGGGAAACAATTAAGCAGCGATTTTTGCTTCCCTACTCATTCATGACTAGATATACTCCACATACTACCAACGATTCCCCCATTAATGCATTACAGAAGAAATTAGTAAAATAATTATAATGCTACAAATGATAAAACCTAGACCCGGTAACGCGTGTAACTGTTATGAACATAGCGCGGAAGTTATTCCACAAATGCCAAAGCCCAAAAGGTAATAAACTCAAAATACACTGAATCAAATCTGAAATTACGTCACGTGGTCACGTCTGAAACGTTCGGTGCAAATGTAAAACGTCAAAAGATCTTCTAGAAGTTAAAAGATATATTCCAACAAAGGCCGCCAATCATTCACTCTCATTACCTTTCTCTATCCCTTAAGGTTCTTCTCCAAAAGATTGAATAATTTATTTCCAGTAGTGGCCCATAATCTCTCGCCCAACTCACGGTCCGCTTGGCCATTCAACATTCGAGGCCTAATGGTCCGCAGGCAAAATCGTTTGATCTAACAATAGGGAGATTTCATACTTGGTTCTCTCCTTGGTGGATTACGGGGGATTTTCAAAAGATCCATCGCCTACTCCTATAATTCTAAGAGATTAGAGGGAAGAAGGAAGAATTGCCAAGCTCAAAGTGATTCCTTGAATAAAAGGGTAAGTTCCGAATCCCTTCAGCATTCAAGGGTTGTAATCCACCGCTGGGACCTTCCCATAATCTGAGAATGGAGCCAGGCAAGGAACTGGAAATATGCTTCCGGAAGGATGAACGAATTGATTCAACGATGGGGATTTCAAATACGCATTGATCAAGGGCATTACCCCGGCAATGCGCACAAAGACAAGTGCAACAGTAAAATCATTCAGGTATAATATTGGGAATCGAGTGGTAAATGACTTACCTTGCAGAATGACCGTTCCATCAACAGCGTTATATAAAGTACAAACATCGAATGATAGTGTGCATTGCACAGTTGTCGCAGAGCGATGTAAATCCACGAAATCTATACTTCTCCTAGTAACTAAAATTGATATCCGATTTTATGCAAATGCACTACTTTAGGGAAAGATCGAAGTTAAAGTTGTTTCAACGATACACTATCCTCATAGTTTACTCATAATCTATATAATTGATCTAAGTTCCCGCGTACGCAGTACATTACCTTGAAATAATCGAAGACGCGGACCTTAGTTCTGATATCGGAGGCGAAGTTCTGCCATCGGACCTTAACAACTTTCATTCGTGGTGTCAAGGGTGTGACTTAGAATTAAATATAAGAAAAGTCACCACAGTTCACTTCCAGCGAAAGTCATCACAACAAATGCCATACATATTCTATCGATGGAATAAACATAAAATCTTCAGATACAGTAAAACATCTTGGAATTACCCTAACTCTGATATATCGTGGGGAACACATAAAAAACATGCGGCACAGCATTAAAGAAACTAGGTTTTGTTAAGTGTATATTAGGAAGGTTCTCGGATGAATAAGTCAAAGAAAGATGCTAATTAGCTCTTCTTAGGCCACACCTCGAATACACCGCGAGGACCCTGGTCATAAAGATTTAACCAAAACAATTAATAAATACAAAGAAAAGCAGCGCGTTACGCTAAAAACTGCTACAAGCGAACATACAGTGTCTCACAACTTTTAGAGGGGTTAAAGTGGGAGCCCCTAGAGACTCAGAGGCTACTCGCTAGGCTTAGGTTGCTAGAGAATTTCAGACCTGATATGTTTCAGGGCGACACAGAGAATATTATCATGACACCATACTACGTCTCTAGGTCTGACTGATTCGATAAAATAAGAGAGATACACTGCCGAACATGCAGATACAAAAACTCACAATAAGCGACCACAATAAGCGACCACAATAAAAACTGAGCTCCACTAAATAACTCCCATAATATATGTCATTATTTCACCTCCCAAAACCTTATATCTTTACACGGCTGATCACCTAACTCCCCCTGCCACACGCCCATGCGGCGGCTCGCTGGGTATTATGTAGATGTAGATATTTGAATCGCAAGCAATGTTGAAAGAAGTCTAGTTATAAAACGCGGTTCCTTGGGTTGGTAAAACACTTTTCAGAGTTTTTACTGATATTTATCCAAAGGGAACTTGCTCATCCATTGAGAAAACACATCACTGATATGACTTCATATTTCTGGAGAATCAAGTAGTTAGTAACAGCCACAACATGTGTAAATTGCACGTATAGTTAGACAATGGAATTAACATTGAGGTACGCGCCAAAGGCGCAATATACACTGCCTTACACCACAAATTCACCACTCAAATACAGCCAAATAAAAAACTTTAGCCTCCCCTTCATTTAATTGATAAACAAGCGACAGTAGATATGTCATCTTTGCACAGACTCAATTTTTTCTAAAAGCAATAGAAAAAGATCATATATCGGCCATAACACAGATTACATTATTTCGTACAGATGTTATTCAGCAAATTAACCAAATTGTGGCCTTGAGCACATTTCTTTTTAAACCAGTGACCATTACACAAGGTTGACAACCAAATTAATTAGTCCCAACACCAATTGTCAAATAATGGCAGGAAATCAATAAAAATAAGCCAGAAACAAATAAATTATTCAACTTCTCTTCATTTTTGGAGAGTCCGAAATTCATTCACAAATCTGGCAAAAATATTTTTTTAAACCCTTTTTCGGGCAGGCATTCGTTCTCTTTTTCTACTCCTCTGTATTTTCCTTGTATATGTATTTTAAAGACCGGCTTCAAAACATTCTCTTGCCTTCTTTCTTTTGAAGGAAGAAAATAATCCCTATAAAATCCATTACATGCATTTCCTATAATTTTTTCCAGCCGCATCAATAGTATTCCAAAAGCCGAGCGAACTTCATTGGCGGAGGCTCCGTCCACCGGGAAAAGAGTAGATTGTCGAAATCAGACAGTATGACCATAGCTCCTCAATTTTCGATTTTTGTCCACGGATTTCGATGTTAATTAGGAGAGAGAGAAACGGGTAGTCGAGACCTGGGGGAGGATGAGGAAATTCTCCCCAAAAAATACAAAAATTCTATAATAATCGCTAGCCTTGGCAGCTCGAAGCGTTTTAAATGTTATAACACCTGCCTTTAAGAACTAAATTTTGGGAAGGATAGTTATCGAAGAGGACTCTGAAACACTTTAAAGCAAGTTTTAGGAGGAAAAAAATTATCCCGTAAATGCCTCTCCGAAAAAGGATGAAATCACTAGCGGGATGTAAAAATCCTGCTTGAAAGGAGCCAATTTCCATGGGTTTCGGTTTTATGACACGAGTCACCATGCTACAAAAATGATAATGCCCCTTTAAATTATGCATAAATTTGAAAAAATTATAATTATTAAATTTAAAAGAAAACTAGCTGAAAATTTAAAATTAAAAATAAACACATGAAATCAAATCACAAAAGATTATCGTATCGAAAGTACACCAATTCAATAGCTTGCGGCGAAGCAAAACGATCGCTACAAAACTTCACACGTCATCAGGGTTAGTTTAATTGGTAAAAGCCTCAAGGATTTGCTTCGTGTCATCCGGAATTATGATTACACAGGGAAAAGAAGAAATAAAATCCAAAATTTATCATTCTACACGATTTTATAGTCATTGACTAGAGCTTCGACAAATAATACCACTAAAAATGCAATATTTAATAGTGTTGAATGAATGTACAATGCGAAATATTATCATATGTCTCGTTTCTACAAACATCAGACTATGACTAAATATCGGGAAAAGTTCCCAAATTATGTCACCAAGGCGTGCAACTCCAGATTTTCAACGGACTACCAACTTGAAGGCAATTTCCCGATCTTCTATGAATTACAGAGGAGTGGCAGCCCTGTCTGGGTGACCATTTCCCCACACCCAACTAGTATCTCCCTCGCTCACTCCTCTCAACGCCCAATCTTTCCTGACTCCGCCCACTTTCTTCTACTCCGCTGAAAGGGGAGAGATATCTTACGGTCCCAATCCTTCCTTAATGGAGTCGTTTCTTGGTCTGTCTGTCGCTTCTCCATCTCTCCATTCCCTCCTCACAATTCAACTCTTTCCCACCGGGTGGCTCAGGAATCGTGCTCCGAAGAACGAAAGGACCCCGGAAAGATGGAATTTATCGCGGATGGTGAGATGAGGTCCTGGTCCTACCACGTTTAATGTGCAACAAAGTAAGTGAAATATTTAAGGCGGAGATGGCAATGGTTATTGTATTTCCTAGAGAGCGTGATATAAACTACTTATTTGGGGAGCTGTGATAATGCTTAGATTTATCAAAACCCATTTTCAAAGGTAAATAAGGAATATAGATAAGAATAGATGAACATTTTCAATTTCACTGAAAAGAGCTGAGTACCTTACGACAACTTTAACGGGTTAGAAAACACACAAGCATGCATTCCTTTATTGATGATTTTTACTGCTTAATGATAAGCTACGAGTATTTCAAATAAAAATTGAGACGAATATAATTGAATGTGATGGAATATGAAAGTGCCTCCTTCTTCACTTTCAATGTAAACTACTACTCAGATAAATTCTTTTATAGCAATCGTCGCGAATTTGATCCAAAGTAGTACGATTCAAATAAATAGCAGCAGTATTTACGATTCCACTCAACTATCTTCATAGCAACGTATTAAATTTTACAGAAGGTTTGAAAGAACATCATACTGAACATGCGGACTATCAAAAAAATATTTATATATTGTTTGCCCAACATTTAAGGCTTGTTTGGTATTCAAAATATAGAGTATGGTATTTTATAAAATACATTGTAATATATCCTTTGTAGTCTTAGAGAAGATTGAAAATATAATTAAAACGCTGGCAACATTATTCATGGGATGAGCTTTTTGAACCAAATTGTAACAATTGTTTTAAGGGAATTGCTATTAATCATACATTTTTAAGCTATTCTCCAAACAACTGTAAGAATTAAATTATTTAGAATTAAGTCTATGCATAAAACAGCTTAGATTAACTTGAAAAATAATTTCGGAAAAAAACTGTTATAAAATAATTTTAGCCAAAAACTGTAGAATAACGTCCACTATAACCAACTCCGAAAAAAGGGAATAAACGAACGAATATACACGGAGAAAACAAAATCTTTTTCAAATATAAATGTGTAAATCTCGGGAAATACATCTTAGACAGAGGATAGTGATTATATTTGCACCATTCTGAGCAGACGATGTTGATTTTTCGTTTTCGGAGTTATAACAAGGTCAGTCATAACCTATATCATAGACAAAGACTGAACTCATATGAACCAGGTGATTAAAGATATTTTAAGCTTTTAGAGAATGAAAAGACCACTAAAAACTGGATTACAATTGTTTTTCACGATTAAAATGTTTGAACATTAAATCAATGGCACTACATAATTACCTTCTCTGAGGAAATCATTTTGATTAATACACTGAAATTACAGAGAGGTAAAAAACAAAAGATGTAGAAATAATTAGATGTCAATCCAATTGTGCAGGCACTATTCTGCCAATAACGACGAATATGAGTCCATCAAACATTGTTTATTATTTAATACATTACTGCATTAAATTATAGGTCTTGTCGTTGCACACTCTCAGACATTACAATCAAGCATTTAAAAATATTCATATCACTAATAATACCATCTTTAGAAACGCTTGCCATACTTAAAACTAAGAACTGCAAACATACATATATTAATACTGCTCAAGGTTTGCCAAGGACATCGTAGTATCTGGGGCGTATTAGAATAATGAATGTCACGTCAAAGGAAGAAAAATCCTTTTCGTATGAAAACTTGCACACTCTCTCATGTTATCATAGTAGGGAAGTGTTACTTGAGCGCCTTAGGTTGAATTAAAATGCGGTTTAATGGCAAGAGATTGAGATTTCCTAAGAAATGGACGCGTTAAAATAGAAAAGATGAGAAAGTAGAAAAAAGTGGGTCCTTGGATGTGTCAGAGATGAAAATATTTCTGAAAGAGCAGGACCGTCAGGACTCGAGGGAATGGGCTTGATCAAATAAAATAGACGTAAGTTGTGAAGAAAATAAAGCGGGGAAAAAGTTACAAAAGTAGATATTGCCGGTGCATTCGGTACAATTTTGTAACAGGACGAATATCAGTGAAAATTGAGCGTTCCTTGTGAATGATAGACGGTTTCTCCTTTGAGGTTTTCCAATTACTATCAACAGAAAATCCATCCGAAAATTGGTTTGCAGTAGCTCTTCTATCCGCCAACCGCTTCAATACTTCATTATTCCTCACTATGACGTCCTTCATAATTTTCCTAATGTATTCCAAGCTTGGCTTTTCTCCGCAATTCGTTTCTTCTTCCAATATTGTTCCCAATACGCCGCTGCGACACAAAATACGTCCAATACGCTCTTCCTTCAATCCATCCAAGTTTTCATTATCTTCATACACCTTCTCTCACCAAGTAAATACTTCCTCGGCGCTGCAGCCCGGTAGGGGCTTTGGTCTCCCTATGTGATATTTAATTCGCTGAATTTTCTACGGAAAGTTGATTTTAATCGTTCTTCAGTAAAACCATATCTAATGCTCCTGACCTTTTCATCAGCCGAAGTTGTCCTGGCATTTCTTCCGTAAGTGAGCATGCTGCAACTATATTATAACTAGGAGTTTCCATACTTCCGGGCTTGTGTTCCGAGCACTTTTTACTTCTCTCAGGATTCCTTATTTGGCCTATTATGCTCAATATAGCCTGCCAACTTTTCCAATCGTTGGTGATCGTGCTTACCATATAGCTAAATTGGGTTACCCTACTGAATTGAGAAACCAACAATGCATTCCCTTAAGCAAATATCTCTTGACGGTGTGGGGTCCCCGAAAAACGACATGAAGAGATAGGTTTTTTAAGTACAAGGTGGGAGAAGAAGCACCCAAAAGGTATCTCAATCATTATTTAAGGAAACGACGTAAGAGAAAGATCAATACTATGACCTTAACAGCATAAGAGAAACATCATAATTAAAATATACTTTATTATGATAAATACCGCACAATATTATAACATATAACCAAATTATAATATATAACATTAAGAAATTGCGTATATTCGATAAAGCATTAATTACGGTAAAAATGAAGCCATTTTCCATGATCCACAGGAAATGTGATCAATTTCGGCACTTAACAATTCTATAGTTTACGACTCGATAGTAACCTACAAAGTTTATTGCGACTTATTAACGAATGTAAGTGGACTAGCCTACAGGGTTTCGTCAGATAACGAATATATTTTACGATAAAATCTCAATACACTACATAGGCGCTTACGAACTGATGTAGAAAAACTAGTAGATTTTTAAACTTAGAATGTTGCAGTCGCAGCGAAAGACACCAGGACAATGCACAGTGAAAAAATAAAGATAAAACGAAATCTAACTTCTATATCAACCAAAAGCCATTTCGTATACTTTCTACAGCGTGTAATCCTTAACACATTGGCTTTATAACAAATCAATGGGTTTACGTAACCCCCTTAACAGTTAGTCTATCCACGTCATCACTTTAACAAAAAACAGCATACTCGTAAAAAAAAGGATAAAATCTGCGATGAAATTCCAAGCATTGTTTGCGCTTAAGGGCTCACGCGTAGCTAGAAACCCATCAGCAGAAGATAGATTACCATCGGAAAAAGCGCTACTCATTTCTATTTATCTTCCCATCGTCACAGAATCACCGGAGGCGCATTGCATTTAAAGCGCGAGTGTGCAGCGGAAAGCGTGTTAGCTTTGCTCTTTTGTTGAAGTGGAGTAATCAAAGGAAACAGAGTGAAAAAAAATTAACGCAAAGCCGCCTTTATCTTTTATAACAAAGGCTTAAAAGAAGACGGCATTAAGTATTTTCCTCCGGCACTTCACACCCATGACTCTCGGATCCTATAATTCATCTTTTGTTTGAAATTGAGCATGTATTTTAAAATACACCCGCCAACAGCAGAACTGACATTAGCTGAATGTAGCTTTCTTAGGTAATAACTAAGTGACTTAAAACAGTGCCATTTCAATCGATTTTACAAAATATAAACCGTCAGTTAACTATTTACAAAATAATAGGTGATTCGCTAGGTACTTGCGACACTGTAGTTGGAATTTTTCACTGATTCAATTTTCAGGAAATGCTAATCGTTAGATAAACAACGTTCCACGTAAATAGCCAATTTCCACATAAACAGCCTTTATTGCACGACCTTGGTCTCATTGTGGATCATCTATTAATCCAAGCTTCACGTGTTCATTTCAAGATGGCAGGTAAGGTGATTAAATGCATTTTTCGAAGCATGAAATTCTAGATTTTTTCATATTCTTTCGCCCAATTAAGACCACTACCATACTTTTAGTGGTTGATAATACCTTATTTATTTATATAAAGGGAAAACGTTTAAATCGGAAAAATTGGTATTTTACGGGAACTTATGCCATTTTCATTTGTATGAGATTGTCATTATACATCATTCAGGGGCCATGATCCACTATGGTAGCCACATCACTAAAAATAAAGACTAAAATATAATTTCGTCACGAAAATTACGATAAAATGCTTCATTTAGGTCCTCCCCCAAGTTTTTCATATCCCCAAATCTAAATAGCAACGTAAAAAAATTTTAGGTAAAAAAATGTTTCCGAATTGCTTTAATCGAAACTTATAATCAGATATCATGAAAATAAAAGAGAGACCACCAAACCATTCACAAGCCATGAACAATTTACCAAATCAATTATTGTTTAGTTTCAGTGTCACTTCAAAATGTCTCTGGCAAAATTTATGCCTAGCTCTAAACAAGTATTTGAGACCCTTTAAGTTCATATGACTAAAAGATACCCAAACCAACACCTTACGATTTATGCCTAGCTCTAAACAAGTATTTGAGACCCTTTAAGTTCATACAACTAACCATACCCACACCAACACCTTATGAAGTAGATATTGAAGGCTTTTCATGTATCACTTCGAGTAATATACTTACTCCCATGAAATGAACGAATGTTAAGTGTTTTTTTGAGAGTTTTCAAGTATATTTCAAGGTTTAACGTTCTGGAGACCTAGCTATTTACGAATTACCCCAATATTTTTCCGAGATCGAATTACATCGACATTTATTCAATCCGATGCGATGACGATGATGATCCGGAAGTTTTCTGAATTACGAAACAGCTCTTCCTCATTTATCAAAATTTCAGTTCCATTCGTTCCTGCTATGAAATACAACGGGATCACGTATTGTTTAAACCCCAAGAACTACTTCCAACCAGAGTCCAACCAGCGAATGAAGAAAATACTTTTTTTGGTACGGATCTGCAAAATCAGGGTGCAGCTCGAAATTACGTTATATCACGTCATGGAATTAAACATGATCATTAAACGCAAATAACGCATAGTAGGGTACTATATTATAGTAGTATGCAGTCACGACACCTTTTGTTAATTTTCCTATGCTATGATGCAGCTGACGCTGGCAGCGCCTCTATCGACCAGGAAGTATAACTAACCCACTCATAGAAGTACGTTAAGAAAATGCATTCTTATAAGATATCTGTCCGAGATAATTCCTTTTAGTTGATCAAAAACAGCACTGTTTCAAAGCAGCAATAATATGGTACCTATAATATGAGTAATAAATATTGATAGATAAAACATAGATAATTCAGCAATAAATGATTTATTTTAGCAAGATATTGTACTTTCTTCTAGACGTACTCCGTACGGGATATGATCTTACATAGCAGCTGAATACTCTCCTTCAGAAACTCTCATCTCTAGCAAAAAGGTCGTAAAAGATATCACTTAATATTTTCGGAAAAACAGTGTAGTAGTAGTTTTTTTGGGTAACTTTTAGAAATAAGCTCTTAATTACTCGCCACCGCACGACGCCAAATCTCCGAGCTGCGAGTTTACTGCAATTGTTGTCACGACTGTACTAGACTGTGGGGATACTATGAAACAAATGAAACTGGTACGGTAAAAAGGTATATCATCAGAATCACCGGGCTAAGTAGGATAAGTGTTCCGTAAAACACGAATAAATCTCATTTTGGGTTATTTTAACTGGGACGAATACTCTAATCCCGCATAGGCATTATTACGGAATGTATCAGGCGTGGCTTGGTAGTACCATTAAGAGTTAAATATGGTAAAAAAGAAGACCAGGCTATATTCCCCACTTTTAAATTCTAACACATCTTCATAGTTTACACACTATGCGCCTAGAACATGGTACATTATGCCAAAACCAAGGTCAGTTACAAAATATCTAAAGTAGAGAGTATGACCTAGTCTTCTCATAAACCATAGTATGCCCTCTTCCTGCGCTCAACTAGAGACTACAGCCAAATCAAGGCAAAGCACACTAGGTTTAACACAAAAAATGCATCGCTATATTTGCTTAAAAGGCACTCAATAACTGGAAGTATCGTAGCTGATCATGGAGTACTATGTTCGCTCTGACAGAACTCCACCATTTCTCAAGTTCGATATCCCATATAATTTCTATAAAGAAATTGGTGAATATGAAACACTATGCAGTTGTCAAAGTAATGAGCAGAGCAGGTGATAACCTAGGTTAGAATGCTACTACCCAGAAATCTTGGTCCCCTAAAGTACACAGTTTTGCCATTCAAAACATTCAATTACGCACGACAGGCACGCGCCAAGAGGTCCATCTGAATTTCAAACGAAGCGGAAGTGTTATCCGAAAACTGAGAGGCATTTCCTTGAATTCGCACGTCCGCCTTAGCCTCTCGGTGGAAAACTGAAGTTGGATATCCTCAATCTCCGTTTCGAAACACACTTAAGTCGTCACGGAGGAGGGGAAGGTAAAACAATTGGAAACTTCCACGCCTGCCTTGGCTATCCCCACAGCTCGCCATTTTCAATATTTTCTCCGGAATGTTAACCAATACCTACCCGACACTTTTGACTTCACTCCTAACGGTATTTTCTTTCTCCCCATTCATTGATATTACTGGGACATACCACTCTATTTTATTCTTCCTTTACAGGCGTCTTTTAAGGCACCTTTCTGCCATTTCATCGCTTTCACGCCAGGCTTTCCAACTCAACCCAGACCAACCGCTTACGCTTTCATTTCGAATGGCATCTCACTCGACTTAACTAGCAAATGAAGACAAATGCAAGGTGGCCCATTCAGTCATTTGCGTCACAGGGGACAGGTCAGGGAGGAAGGGTGGGGAGAAACCCGGCGTCTACATTAGCCTGCTATTAACGAAAGGCGTCAAGAGGACCACAGTTTTAACGTCTAAACCGATAGACGGAGTACCGCACTTCAAGCGACCCCTACAAGATACTCGAGTAGGAATCTGGTTTCCTCTGCAGGAATCGGACCCTGGCCGTCCTTATGGTTAGGCAGTACTCTTGCAACCACACCAACCCAATCCCCGACGATTGATAAGACAACGGATGTCTCATGTAGATAAACCGCTAACTTACTATTAAGTCAAAATCAATGCAAAAAAAGGAATAAAAAGATATAACGGGCAACAATTTTTTCTATGGGTCTTTAATGTTATTCTAGGAAAAAACGTGAAGAGATGTGAGTGAGGTTTTTTTCACAGTTGTCCGAAACTCACGGCTAAAACGGTTTCCAAGGTTTCAAAGTTGAGTGGACATTCAAAACTTGCATATCTTTTAGAGAAGGGATCAATTTGAAAAATCTATTAAGATCGAATAAAAACATGAAAAAAAACATTCATTATCTCATAATATTTCAAAATCCATGTATACAAAAAATACTTGTAGTGATCTACAAATATATGCTGCACAACGCTTTTCACCGACGCCTGCATACTACAGTAGAATAAAATAGAGAATATTTTTTGTATGTGGTGGCTACTATGGGGGAATTCAGTGATATTGACGGAAGGTTTAGAAAGAAAGACGGAAGGTTGAGAAAGATTCTACTGTATATAAGTGTAAGTGATATAGACGGAAGGTTTGTCGGCCCCGGTGGCGGCGGGGTTAAGTCCTCGCCTGCTAACCCGAAGGTCCCGGTTCCGAAGGTGCGGGTTCGAGTCCCGGTTGGGTAAAATGTTATCTGCCCAGAACATGGGTGTTTGAATCTCGTCCCTTGTTACTGTTATTCTCCCGACGCATATTGGCCCGTTGTTCTGTATTCGGGATAGTGAAGATAAATAAAATAAAAGAACAGTACAACCGTTAATCGAGGGTTGTGAAAGGGATGTGGGAAAGATTATTGTATCATTAAAATGGCTGTTCGCCAATAATTCCTTCCATTTTGCTCCACTGCCTGTTGCAAGGCGTACTGTAGCAATGGATATATTATCACCACCACGTTGAATAGCTCACCTTTCTTTCAATTGCACATTCATTATGCGGCTTCACTCATAAAAACATAACTCAAGAAGCGTAGCCATATTTATAATTTAGTAGCCATGAGAATAAGCGTAGTGAATCTGGCTCTCGTATACTTAAATAAACTTCTCATTTTACAGACAGTAAGAGACCAATGGATAACTGTTGTCAAACTTAAGCTCCTTAGGCTCAGCTCAACGCCATTTATGAAGCTATTTCTAAAAGCAATGTAAATTTATGTAAGTAGATAAGAAAATAATAATTTAATATTGGAACACTCCTAGATCTGGAATTGGTTTATTGCATAGCATTAAAATAACTTTACCGTAGCTTTTGGAACAATTACACTTCCGGCCTCACGGAGATAGACACGGGATACGATTCGCTAAGCAAGTTAATACTCTTAACTAAAAAAAATGAGGTCATTACAAAATAGATAAAGAACATTTCGCATATATTTGTCAGTACGGGCTTAAAGTTGTATCCAAGTTGGTCTCCGTGTGCTAACCTGTTGGTCAGACAGGAAACCATCTTCTACAACATGTTAACTATAAGAAAGTAACTGAAGAGAATAATGTGGAAGACTTCTAGATGCAAAGTTAGCGTACAGCATAGCAATATGTTAATCTATGGCCGATATTGGCAACACTGCGCTAGAGCACAAACTGTAAATAAATGTGGAAGGGTAAATGTGGCAATATGCTGATTCTGTGGCTACATTGGCCACTTAGCGGAGAGTATATGCTGTAATATATATGTAGAACGGTAAATGGTGATCGTTCGAATGCCACGTAGTCTTCATACGCTTCCCTTTTCCTTAAAGGCGTCCTACAGAAAACTCCTCCGCTAGCTCCTTGCTTTCTCCTAAAAACCTACCGACTCTCAAAATCCATCCGAAATCCCACGTTTTAACCTCCGCGGCCATCTCTCCCAAACTGCCACCACTCCAGTTCCGCGAGGAGAGAGAAAGAGAGATAGAGAGCACTTAAAAGCAAAACGCTAAAAAAAAACGGAGCAACAACGCGCCCCGTCTCTCAAGCACTCATTCACGGCCTTCATCTTCCGCAGTCGGCCTCACTCATTCCCCCGCCCCCCCTAATTTATCTCCATACATCCCCTTTCCCCGCCAAAACCGGGAACTCCCTTCACTTTTCCCCGCGCCAGCACTGCAAAACCCTCCCTCCCGGCTCTGCCTGACACTTCACCCACCTCCCCTCCCCAACCGTATATATACACTCAACTCCCATCCCCACATTCATCTCCACTCACTCTTTCCAGCTTTCACTCGCTCACATCCTCCCCCTCCCACCAACCAGCTCGTCTGCTTCAACGCCTTTCCTCCGGGAAGCGGTTATCAACGCTAATGCGCCCGACGCCGTGTTAATTAGATAGAATTTTCGGGACGGGCGCGAAAAGATTCACACGTGAGGGTGGGGTGGATTTGAATATCAGCCAACCGGAGGCCGCGGCAGAACTTATGGCGTATGAATGAGGGGAAAGACACACGCACATGAGGCATTATGAGTAGATGGCTTAGGACTTGAGGAAATGAATAATGTCAATTCGATAAACGAATTTGGTTAAGGTGGGAAGAGTCGTGCATGTTTCAGATTCGAAAGAAATAAGTTAGGACTGAATTACTACCTACATTTAAGACTGGTGAGAACGAAAAAAACAACCGAAATGGATTTGTGGATTTTCTGCACGGAGCGAAGAAGAGCGAGGAGAACCAACTACTTCGTTCCATAAGAATCGGTGAAATCCGATATTTAAGTATTTTTTAACCATAATATCGAAACCCGAAAAGAGTCATTTCTCATTCACGATTGGCATCAACTCAAAACCATATTTTATTAAATAAATATTTATTGCTGTAAACATGAAGAAGATACCCTTATTTTCGTGCACTACGATACATGTTCATAATGGACATTGGACAGAAATATGCATGCTGCCTGGATCAAATTTGTAATAATATCATTCAGCCTTAAAATTTTAATGTTATTAGAGAACCTATTACCCTGGACTGACTACGTCAGAACTATCAATGTGCAGTGAGCGAATCTTTTCATGTTCCAACTTATACGTGTCACAGCGTCAACGGCAGAGAGAGAGAGAGAGATTTGTCTTTAATAAATGCAACACGTCCTCATTATACTATCCGTTTATCTCTGAACTTCATGATAAAATACTGTTTACCTTTCCAGGATAATATCATTAATGTTCGTATCCATATTATTAATGGTTATTGTACTTTTCCACAGTTATTTATTGTAACGTATTACTTTAAACATTGATTCTAATATAAAATACTTCCACGAAATGACGCCTGAAGGTATAACATTTTTCAATAATGTTCTTGCAGATATTTAATATATTTTCCATAAAATAGGAAAATAACCACTTTGCAACTAATAAGAAATCAAAGAAAAGGTCAATAGATTGCGCTTGTACTTCCGTCGACCGTAACGCACAACTCCTTCACGGATGGACGACACTAAAACTGAATGTCATCCGCTCGTTTCCGTCACGTCATAAAACATCAATCGCAAAATCTCCCAGGAGTAATTGACCCAAGAATATGATTTGAAGCAACTTAGAGCGAAATACACCTACATTAAGAATTAGAGATATTCAAGGGACGCAGGTTTGTTGCAAGGAAATTTCATTATGAGACGGGTCAGACCTAATAGAATTTTCCTCTAAAACTTAACGCACGGCGGCACGGTTCAACTCGCAAGTCTTCACCCGGGTACAAGATGTGGTGCGTTAAATTTTGTGGAAAAGTACTGTTTCGTTCGGTGACGCAGCATTCGAGATGGTGGTCGGTATAGCAATAAGCCGGCATAATAACCTGGAAGTCATAATTGGGAGCCCAGTCAGGCGTGGATGTCACGCTTCCTTCAGGTTTGCTCAAGATTACTAAGCCCTCATGCTACACAGAGCGGAAAATCTAAACAGTCTACCACCACACCATGATATTCGGGAACCACTGTATAAAAGCAATACGCAGTATATTCACATCATCGTTCAGGTTAAGGCCCAAAAAGTGAAGACCGGAAAATTAGGAAACTTAAGACTTAAAATTAAGGGAGAAGCACAAAAAACATAAGATGATAACCCTCTCAAAAAAACTAGTGATCCACTCTTCCGGTTATGACATTTCATCTTGCAAAATACTTTCCAAGTAAATCCCATGAGAATTAATACGTAGAGTATTTATTTTACGACCAATTTCGTCGTATATACGACATTATTGGGTCCTATTCGACCATCAAGACTATTCGATGAAATCGGTCGTACAATAAATACTCTACGTAAAACTTACAAAGTTCAGTTAATTCCTGAGCATTATGGAAAAGTTTTACAAAGTTAAGGCTGAAAATACTCAGCAAAGAGAATTATAAATTCCAATATCAATGCGTTATTTTAAAATGTATCTGTACCGATGGTATGGAGCAAGTTACTAATAAGATTATATGAGTTCTGAAAATTCATCATTATTGGTCCCAGAGATTTCAACGCAGGCGCGTGACCACACCACCCTCATCTTCCAACTCCATTTCCCCATCTTTATCGCTACCTTCACCTCCGCATGGAAACGTACGTATTCCCTTTTGACCGAATCATAAAACTCAAACAGAGCACGCACGAGGGCAAAATCACAAGCATTAGCTAGGAAAGAACAATCGCGTCGGAAGGTAGGTAGTTATTCCCCGACTTCCCATTCGCTCCGATAAACCCTTTCCTCCCCCGGCTTCCTTCCATTCGCCCTCTCACCTTGTTTCCTGCGAGGGAACCATTCCGCGTCATATTCCGCCGGGCGCTCGAAATGAAAACCTTTCCATCCCTCTATCCGTCTCCGCATTCCTCGCTCTCGACTCTTCATTCCGTTTCGGACCTTATTTCAATTATCTCTCACGCGCTCGAACCATTTTCCCGCCGACCAAAATCCTATTCCACCTCGGCCATCGCTCCATCTCC
Source organism: Ceriagrion tenellum (assembly GCA_963169105.1). Taxonomy (NCBI): domain Eukaryota; kingdom Metazoa; phylum Arthropoda; class Insecta; order Odonata; family Coenagrionidae; genus Ceriagrion; species Ceriagrion tenellum. Next base: position 100,217,041 of record OY720643.1, read on the forward strand.
GAACTATCCCCACTCAAACTCGCAACGAGTCCACTCCTATATCCACCCAGTCGAGAAAAAATCCCTCTCTCTCGAAATCCCAAAACCCCTAACCAGAAAAACCCTTTCAGCTATTCAGCACCCGAAAACATTCCGATAAAAACTCTCTCGCGTGTCCGGGGGTTTGGGGTTTGTTATCTCAACGTCCATTCAAAGTGTAGAATGACACGCAGACTGACAAAAAAGAACTGTGTACATGTGCGTACGATGTGTGGATTACGTCGAGGAGGTTCAACAATGTGACAGCGAGAGTAAAAACAAAGATGTGATTCCAAATTTTCGTTCACATTGTTTAACAGATACAGCTTTTCATTCATTGATTATCCAATGGCCAGATCTAAATACTTATTAGGATCGAATAAATGGAGTTTCATAGTACTCAATTTCCATGAGTTCTACAAGTAAGCAAGACGTCTGACATGCAATGAAGCACGTCAATGCTTTACCATTTGATACAAGAAAAAATACGTGACAATAAAGATAATTTACTCATACTGGCTTTTGCAAGAGTACTCAGTACATTACATGAAATATTCATGCATACATTCAATCTAGCGGGAGCATAGCAAAAATAATTCTATTTACTGAGGTACAGGGTAATAAGCATCATTTCGTAGAAACTTTTGAGCATTAGTCATTCAACCACCTTCAATTTGAAAGAAGTTATAATTATTTGAATTCAGAAATGATAATTTAAAAAATCGATATTTGAAGATAAGGAATTAGAGTAAAACCTAATTTTTGCTAATTGGTTCCAAAATTTTCATGGATTTCCAATCTACCATTTCCATTGCTGCATATCCGCACAACCGGTTATTAGACATTATGAATTATTTAGGTAAAAACAAAGTACCTACAAGGATTGGTCAACTCCCATACTATCAAAAAAACTGTCACTCGTAGGAGGAGATAAAACCGCTGTTGTATAAGCATTCATTCAGACTTTAGTGATTCCACTAATTTGCCTTACACGAAGAAAAAGATGATTCAGTGATGGCTGCAATTTATTTCCATTGACTTATACGGGAAAAGGGAAAATTTTCCTAGCCATAAGACGTAATTCATGAACAAGTATGTTCATATAAAAATGTATGTTAAGGAAAAGCTATTTTCCCGCACAAATTAAATATTCTCTCATTTAACATTAAGGAATTTTTAGGTTCAATCTTAGAAAAAAGCGAAGCAAGGGCTGAGCTATTGAAACTCATCGTACATTTCTTCTCGACGTATTTATAGAAAGAATAAAACGACACTTTGTTAACACAACGAGGGGAGCACCTTAAACAAAGCACATTAAAATAGTCAATAGCTAGGTTTAAAGAGGGATTTTTAGACTGCATTAGCTTTCGTGATGAGGTGGGGCTTTATGCAGATAGTTAAAAAAAAAACAATTTTCATCATTTTGAGGTTAAAACAGAGAAATGGGGACTAAAGTCCGTTCCTGCGAAGTTGATACTCATCGTAGAGGAAAGGAAAAAATCAAGAAGATCACTAATAAATCTACCAAATCCATTGGCCAGCTTTAGCGCTATAAAATTTAGATCGGTTAATCTTAATTTTCAACCTCGGACGCTCATTGGCTGCTTCGCTCTTCTCTTCTGGATATATTCCTCCAGGCACTCGGGCATTAGGCTGCATCATTCCCTCGTACGCCTTTTGATTTTCTGCGTACAATTTCCGAAAATGCAACGCATTGTTTCAAAAATACAAGCGAATAATGCAGCATCAGTCCTTTCATCATCCTTCCCGCGGAGCTACGTCAATTTTGCAACTGTGGTGCTCCAGAATCAAAATTGAAAAAGGCCAATAGAAACAAACATGCCCATTTGAGACAAAGGCCCTATTGATACTCAACCATCATCATTGAAAAGTATTGTAATAATGTAGAGCGGTCTTTGGCTGAAATTTACCTGGCCACTTCCATGCTCAACTGTTCCTGTGACCCAACGTTCCATTCGCACACCATCAATCTCCTTCTAAGCTATTCATGTCCTCCCTCCATCAACATGCCGTCCAATATCAACATAATGGAATATATCACTTTAAGAAGTTTTTAAATATAAGTATCATTTAGCATTTTTCTCTCTCCGCGCTTATGAAAAGAGTAGGTAGCGATGCAACTTCTTTCATATTATCCCCGGCCATACTCCGTTTCTCATATCAATATCCGTGCACAATGGAAACCTTCAAATCTCTTCAATTCTACTTTTCAATTCATTGGTAGCTAGAAGCCTCCGATTCAATCACATTCCTCCTTTACAGGAGTTCTCTCATCGCTGTAACGAATGGATACAGAACCTATAACTTTATTTTGCCAGTAGAGAGACAGAATTAACATCAAATTTTGACCTTTAAATAGAGGAACAAGAAGCACGAATTTTTCCTCTTAGACCTAATTACAATAGAATCGCTCAGCTACGACTAGTTTTGAGAGATTACCAGGTACCCTGGATTCCTTCTATCAAACTAATTGAGGATGCCTATTATTTAACTGTATAATGCCACTCTATGCACCTCTTCAATACACCAGCAAGATCTATATGAAATATGATAACTGAAATTTAGCAATCCACGGTAATAACTGTAGATATTTTTTTCGAATAGATTTGCTTAAATGCAGCATATAAAGGAATAATTAAATATATAAATACTGAAGTAGTAATGGCAGCAAAAATTACAGTGTAAGCAGTGGCGAAGCATAACTAGTCGCACTAAATATTACCAAATCAGTGCGCCGATCAGTTGCAAATACAATCATCTCCACAACCTATGCAATTCCACTTAGCGCCGTATCATACAAAATCTTCGTTTCAACATTACTGTCTCTGGACTGATGTTCTGTAACATGTAGGCATTACGAAAGGACTAACATTTCTGTAATGAACTTTGAAAAAAAATATGTTTAACAGCTGATTGCAATAATTATAATTAGTTTCGAGAAGAAAACAGCATAAAAGATATATCCTTGGTTTCCGCTCAAGGCTTTTTCTTCAATATCCCATTTCGCTAGACAAAGTAAAACGCAAAAGCTGCGCATTCCGCGCGAAATAGACTGAAAAATTTTAATAGTTTAAGTAATAGGATAATAACTTACAGAAAAAAGAACATTGAGCCAGAGAAAAACCCCACCGTCTCCTCATAATATGAAAAGTTCCAATCAAAAACTAAAAAAGATACTGTGATTTACCACCAAATAATACTTCACCTAACGTCTTTGAGGTTCTGTTGAATTCCATAGCTATTGGCGAATAAAATATTCATAAAATACCGTACCAAACGACTTCTTTTCACAAAAACATCATTCCTAAGCAGAAAAACCACTGATAACTGTTGACTCGAATTTTTTGTCACGTTTGTTGAATGTAAAACCATAAAACAAAAATACTGTTCCCGTCGCATCGGTAAATTACCCAAATGGTAAAGGATAAAAGTGTTCAACACTCGTAAGGTTGCCAATGCACCCTATGCAAGTGAACACTAAAATACATGCTTACTTCACTTGTCTTGTTGAGCATCACTATTTTCAAAAAGTGCACTAGAAAAAAGGACATTAACAGGGGAGAAGGGAAAAGGTGCATAATACTTTCTTCAAAATTATATCCGAGGTATCTTAAAATGTCAATGGCTTTCAAAATATGTCAACGAGGAATATTTATCTATTCATTCAGTATAAATGCCACTAAATGCTACGCTTTGAAAACCTGAAAATTTTATTTAAATTAAATGTATAGATTTACAAATATTATTTTTTGGGCACTGAACCTCAAACGTATGAGTAGCTGAGTCAAAAATTTCGGAGAGGCTAATTTTCTAAGGTCACGTCAAGGAACAATCCGACAATAGATGATGTATTCCTCTATTTACTGGTTAGTTCAAAGAATACGAAAACTTTTTTCTATGTGGATGTATTTTCATCTGAAGCCAAAAACGCCATTCAAAGATCCACACTATAGTATCAAATGAATGTATAACCAAACTCGATTTCCGAGTTTCCCAAACCAAATCCTGATCTGGAGGGTACTCCGAATGAAAGACACGATACCCTAGCAGTAAAGTTAGTATCCCTGACTTGTACGACCCATGGGGGAAGATACTACGTTCTTGCATTAGTAAGGCCGCATTTCCGGACCATCGTTCGCGAAGTACAGCCTTTTACGTCCCCATGAGATATCCATAGCAATGATTACATAGGCCCGAGAACATTTAGGTCTCGAATATAGAGACTTGGAGGTCATCTGAAGCAGGAGCAGTCCCTCCTCGAAAGGCTCCTCAACGAAAGCAAATAAGCTCCAGGTTTATACCGTCACTGCATCATTCAATTGGCTCCGAATATATATTTCCGGAGAAGATAAATGAAGAAAATGTCCAGTTGATGGGTACCTGAAATTCATATGCCACGGCTCTCGTTTGATCTCATAGATTAACAAAATTGAACGAAAAGTTCCCTACCGAATTAATTTACTATATCTTTCATCGAAACAATCTTTGTTAGAGTATTGTTGGGTAAATACATTTTTACGACTCCGCAAAAAAAACTCTATTCGTCGGATAACTGAGGTAAACTTGAAAATTAAATGATACATTTCACATATGAAGGAAGAAAAGTCATTTCAAATTTATACTTGCCGATAGTGAAATTTTTCACAGTTAGTGATCAATTTGGATATGGTGGTTGCGTATTTAGTCTTCAACACAGCTTATGTGAGGACTATATACAGCACTGGAAACTGTAGAAGAACGCTAATGTTGCCCACAACTAACTTAATATAAATAGCAACATTTATTTATGTTTGTATAATACTGCTAATCCAGCATAATTATTCACATGCATTATACACGAATTTCATTAATTATCCATCTTTGAACCCACAGTACAGTAATCGGCTTACAACGCAATATTCCTCAGCTGGCTACAAATCAAAGGTTACCGAAGTATTTCCTCAATAGGTTATAACGTTGGTACTCTAAATCAAGAAATAACCCTGGTAAAGTAAAAGTAACATTTGTTTATGGGGTCACATCAAAACTTAGAATGAATTATTTTCTTAAATATAATAATTAAATAATTTTCCCAAAGTGATTTACAATTCGATATTTTTTCTAAAGGACTTAAACTAATTCAATTTTAATAACTGCTTCATTCAAGAACATCAAAAAACTAAATCATATTTCATCAAAAGACGAGTTTGACAGAAGGAAATTTTCTTCATGAAACCGAGACACAGCTAAATAAAAAAATCACTTGAAACCTAACTAAATATTTTAAATTCGACTAATAATTTAAATTCGATTCGAATTTAGAGGAATATTACTGAAGTGATTTATCCATCTAATATCATTTAAACGATTGTATAGAATAGAATAGAAAACAATTTTATTGTCCTGGGACAAAGTCCCTTGGGACATTGAATTTTTTACATGCCTTCATGAGGAGTGGAATACAAAACATAACAAAATACAAAGCCTTACAAATATAGGAAAATGAACAAACAACTTTCAAGTCCGCAGACTTCATGTCATGACTTTCAAGGCAGACAGACAGAATGAGCAAGGTAAACAAAAGTGTACAAAGAAAACAGCAAATGATTATAATGAACAAGTAATGAACAAGTAATGAACAAGTAACAAGTAACAACGTCATCTCATATAATTTTGTCATCTCATATATTGGTGATAGAACATTAAGGAGACAAAAAGTCAGCCATACTTCTTTTAAATTGAGTGACATTCCTAGAAGATTTAATACTATCAGGCAACGAGTTCCATAATTTACAGGATGAGATATGGAAAGTATTTTCATATTTTATTGTACGGTATTTGGGGATGTAAAATGTTTTTGTTATACGGGTCGATCTCTTGTTAGTTTGGGCGTTAAAAATCAAGTTTTCATATAAATAAGAAGGGGTTTTCGTGTTCAGTACTTTGAACAACATTAAGGCCTTTTGAATTGTTCTTCTCTGATTCAATTTTAACCAACCCAGCTTTGCGTAATAGGGAGATACATGCTCGTTGAAACGAATATCAAAAATGAATCGCATACATGAATTTTGCAGTCTTTGTAATTTAACGCTTAATTCATTAGTCATATCGGAGTATATAATTGAACAATAGTCAAAATTTGGAAATATTAAACTCTCAACCAACCTCTGGCGCAGTGTTGTTGGGATTAAGTGCCTGAAATACTTCATTTTGTAGAGAGTTTTGTGAACTTTATTTGAGATGGCAGTGACTTGAACGCGAATTCAACTTGTATAGGTATTATAAGATATAATCCTGAAGCCATGCTGATAAATAAAATAAATGTTGGTGATTTTTTGGCAAATGGCGATTAAGCAGGAGGTGTAAATCATTCTAAAACCATATTCAAAAGCTTATGCAACCATCTATTAATCGTTAGCCCATATTTTACCAAAATATCAAATAATCCGCTTCGCCGTTTTTTCTGAGATCTTCCGCTAATTAAATGAATGATAAAATCCCTCATTCAGAATGGGGTAACCCAGTACTTTTCTTTAATGTAAAAAGTACTTTTCTTTAATGAGCACCCAGCCCCTGAGTTGTTAGAATATTAGAGGTTCTTTAGCTAATACCGAAGTCATGCACTTAAAAAGAACGGACTACAAGGCGGCGTATGGCATAGACGAAGTCAACTGTGAAGGGCAAGAAAATTGGAGCACGGACAAATTTGCAAAACTCCACTTTTTTCACAACTGCAGCAAATATTTTTCGTATTCATTTTCATCGAGCAGCAACAATGGTCACAGCAAGATGAAACGCTCTTATTCAGTGAAAAACCTGCTGGGTGGGGGAAGACCAAGAAAAGCAGCAAGACGCCGGCGTAGATCTCTGGGTCAGTCGCTGGACATGCTTGATACATAAAATAAAATAAACTTGACCCCTCCACCACCAACAATGACTGCGGGAAAAGACTTAGGAACAGTCCGGTCCATAGGGTCGCCTTCACCCATTTCCCTTGGCTCCACGGGAAAACTCTTCCCATAAAAAGACGAACTTTTTTTTCTGTGTCGAGCAAAAGTTAGTTTAGGGCAACATATTCCGGGAACCTTTACTCTCAGAAGTGGGACGCAGGGCGCATCTCGGCAGGCATGGGCTGTTACATTGTCGGTTTTCAGGGCCTTGGTTTTATATTTGCATGAGTCTGCTAGAACTAGGTCAAAATATTCTGTGCCTCTTTTATGAAGCGAAACAGGCCCTCAAGCAAAACGCTGTTCCTAAAGCCCGTTTTCGACATAGGTAGTTTATGAGTGGTGAGACCAAAGTAACGGTAATCCGAGGGAAACCACTTGCGATTTCATACAACTAGGTGAAAATACTCCAAGGATGTGATGTCTCGCTGCAAAATTTCCTCGGTGCAACGCATGTCATTTCAGGTAAACCCGATAACTTTCGCAACTCAAAATTTACAGTTGACAGACTGTTGGCAGCAGCTTATGCTATTACCTCTTAAATGGATGCTCCTAAGAGGTGACTGTTCATATTATGTTCAACGCACTTACGTATTTAAATCTCAATAATATTAAAACCTTATGTTTAGCGAACTTTTAAAACAAAAACCTAGCGGCCCATCCTAATTATTCATAGTAGTAATTAAAATCCATGGTCAGAGGCTAAACTGTATGGCAGTATTAGAAGAAATTATGGTACAATTTCCACACATCTGTTCACGGCCCCTGACCTCCATGGTTTCAGCACATTATGCCATCATCGGGGTAAATAACTCCAGATGTCTCGGCCTCGGTCTCGGACATATGGAGTACAGTGATGTTGACATTTTGTGCTAAAACAATTGCCGTAGGAGGAGAATAAAAGTAAGGAAATTTAACCAGGGTTTCTTTTCGAAAATGGAAATCCATATGTTCCTTAGAGTTGCTATCGGAACGCTCTCCTAAGGTAGTGCGAGCGAGATAATTCCCTAATCATAATAGAGACCATATTCGAATTATACTTTTTGATTTCACCATCTGTGAGACACACGAATGAAACATTGCATTATTAACGGTGCAAGAATACAGTTTTATATGACAGAAATTGTAAGTAATCAAATGAAAATATTTAAATAAGTCATTAACTTGACTCATTTTTTTCACGCGGTACGTTTGAAACTCCATCAAAACAGTAAAGCTATTGTGATTCCGAAGAATTTACTGCGTTGACAATAGGATTAATTTTAATAAAACAATTGTTGAAAAGCACACAACAACACACTATTGACTTTTTGACGGGATCTAGGGGATGAAAATTCCTCAATTGTTAAATAAGGTATCTCTGGAGTGCATACACGTACAAGTTCCTATGTTTTAGGGCTGGTATTTTCTAGTAAATATCTCGGAAAATAGTTTGGTAAGGGGTTGAATTTTTGGTGTCAATGAAAGGGTGAAATATTTTTCTTTAAAATGAGACCAAATTCATTGATTTCTACGTAAAATAAAATTTCGCTCAAATTACCTTATGTAAAAATTATAAATCTGAAAGCTATTTAAAAAAATATACCATAATTTTTAATCAATAAGTCAAATGAATGAATAACCACCACCAAATAAAGAGATCATCAGTGATCTGTATTGCGATCACATTGCGATCACATTTCTCTTGATGCCATGTATACCACATACAGGAAACTTATATCCTTTTCATTCACATGTATTCCTTGATTTAATTCCATTCATCTTTTCCACAGTAATACATGATAAATCGCAAATAGCAAGAGCAAAAAAATTTCAGGCTACTGATGTAATTGCTTGCAAAAAATCAAGCAAGAAACTAATCTTCAATCCAAAGGCATAACTTGTCGAGATCCAAAAACGACAAAAAGTGGGTAAGTATAAGCCCAGGGAACAGTCAAGAACCCAAAATTCCGAAAATGCAAACAATGAAAGACAGAAAGGGTACCGTAGGGGCGGTGTCCAAGCCACTTCAGAGACCAACATTTTTTATTGCTTCCTCTAGGACTGTAGATACATCGATATATTTGGGACTTTAAAAAATTACAATCTGGTGGTAAAATTGCCTGAGGCACGCAATTAAACGTTAAGTAGCTTAGAGACCAAAAATTATTTTCTAATACTTTACACAATCTATCTGTGCAAAACATTCAAAGAAAAAATCCCTAATTACTGACCACGTGTTTGGAGACGAGGTGCGTGATATAAGTCTACACCACGCGTGCTCAGGTACTGCCTGCTCCAATGAAGATGTTTCCCGCTTATTGTCAGAATCAAATTACTGACGAAGTAATGGAAGATACCAGTGCCTCAACAACGTAAACAAACAAACAATTTGCCACAAAATATACATATCAATGAACGAGGGGGAAGTCTGATCAGCGGATGGCCAGGAACCAGTGAATGAAAAGGAAGAAAATAACTACAATAAAGCCATTCATTGCACAGGGAGGCAATTTTGACTATATTTTAGCGAATAAGAAGCTACCACATACGTGATTGGCTATCGGTCACTCTCTAGTAAGAATTAATCATATACTCGGTTTTTGTTCCAGGTCTCAAAAGGACCCCCCAAAAAAACCACACCCATACAATTAAGGTACCCTTTTTTGTATTATGTATGCATACTAACATATGTTTGCAATGTCATATACCCGCAATTGTTTTCTTACAATGCTATGGAATAAAAATATGAATGTGCAGATTGTTTATCCATAGCTCAAATTACCCTATGCTTGGTGCATTCATAAATCTTCCTACGGACCGAAATACAAGACACATGATAATACCTAGAATAAATATTATCATACCGGAATTCGTGATTTTGATAGAAAACGATTCTTACCTTAGAGTTGGTCTCCAATGCCAAATAGGCTCATTCTTCTCTGAAGCCACCTGCGGTGAACATCTGCGAGAAAAGGAAAATTTTGTTAACGTAATAAGACATTAGACGGCATTAGCATATAGATAACAATATAGCGTCATTCATAACAGAAAACAGCATTCATTCACACAGAAAAATCAACGAACTTGCCTATGTAAAAGTTTCAATCTTATGTTAAAGAAAACGTTCACTCCATAATTCATCAACTGCATTACACAAAAAATAATCAAATCTGTACGTCTTCTTTGCTCTATTTAACAACCTCGGATAAAAATGTCATTTATCTATTGATTTATATTAATATCTTAAACTTCAGTTTGAATAAGGTTAAAGAAGTATTAGAGGCAATGAAGAAATTTACATTGCTTGAGGAGGGGAATACAACAATTTTCAACAATGGGAGGAAAAGAAGGAAAAAGTTATTCTTGATACGATGGATGTTTGAATTATTGTTTTGACATTGGTGTAGGCATAGGATTCATAATTTACTTCGTATTTACCCCAAGTGTAAGTAGATATCAGCAAAACTTTCACGTTTGCAGATATTCTAGAATATCTATTTTAACCGGCATCACATGCTTTTCATGACCATAGGTCAACGCATTGACTTAGGCCTGAGTTGACTAATTGTATTATTTTCCTTTTGTATCTCTTCTAAACATCTAATTGGTAAATTCTCACTGCATGCTCAGCAGTGACTTCAAGCTTTGCGCCGAAGGAACATACATACTAAGAATATGAAGGATGCGAGAAAAAACCATTGCATACAGCACCTTATGGTATTATAAATGCTATCTCTCTGGATATCCTTTAAGACAAAATATGATGTCACTAAATATAACGGTTTTTCAGCAGTGCTATTTTTTCCAAGAACGAAACAATGACAAACTTCAAATCTTGCATATCTATAAAAGTTACCATTCAGCAGGTATTAGGCTACTATTTTTAGATATTTAGACAAGCATAAGCTTTGACTTAGTATTCACATTGACCTCAGCAATACATGTGAAGGAAATTCATAACGCTTAACGGGTATATTCCTTTTCTACCATCAATTTATAAAATAACGATCGAAATTACTTGAAATTAAGAGACAATTTATTTATGCCATTTGAATTCCTTCCGTCACCACGCTGCGAGATCGTTAGCAAAATATTCAAGCAGTTTTAAGGGTTATCGCTATCTTCAAAACCGTCCTATAAGAAATCTGTAAAGTTTTTAAAATTGGGGAAAACACCCAAAAAGAATAATTTGCGAAACTAATCGAATCGCCGGAAGATGTTATTCGATATATGCATAGAATTTTCGCATAGTCCTGAAAATATTGCACTACAATGATTTAGCTCAAAGACTAGCATAAAAGTTCAAAATGATGATATTGTTCAGAATTTTATAAATAAATTTTTGTTTGAAAAGAGATCTGAAATTATGCATTGTTAAGTATAATAAGGATATTATATTTTCCGTTCTTAGCAAGAGTGGCGGTTGAACGATCGAAGAAAGGAAAGTCATCACGGAACTGAGTCGCAGCACCGTGGGCGGCATGTAATAGCGTAGTCAGTTGGAAGAGGAATAATGACAGACTTCTAAGTAAAATTTACGTAACGCCCTAGAGAAATATTAAGAGCAAGAGCGTTCTAGTAAAGGCAGAGGAGGGCAACAGAGGAAATTATCGACACTAAGGCGAATATGAAGATGGATTACGAGAGGACACGCCCATTAAATTAAGACATACAAGCAATGAACATATATCCTCAGCATTGTGTCGTGAACACAGCCGAAAACAGCAAGATGGGTTAATTACATGAGTACCGGAAGAAAAAATGAAGGAAAAAACAAGAGAGAAAAAGGGAAGGGGCGGGGTATGTTAAAATACGATACCTGGATAATGGGGTTGGGATGCGTTGTATCTACAAACAAACCCCTTTCGCGGATGTCACGCCTCCACGCGGAAGGAAAGTGAACCTCACCGCCTAAAAAAATCCTACGGCGGACCCTTGCACGGAGAGATGCAACGGACCCCGGAGTCGACCCCCGCCTCCATACGCCCCGGCCGAAAGCACACCCGGAAAATTTTCTCTCTTCAGCGACCCTTTTTCGCACACATCTCTCCATCCTTCTTCACTCCTCCCTGAGCTTTTTTCTCGCTTGTTTTGCTTTTTCCGGCAAAAAACACGCAACCCCACTCAAGCCTTAATGCGTCCCCACTCCACGGTCCTCGTTCCCTCGTCCAGTTTCGCCTCTTTTCGCTCTCATTCCAGCACCACGCTCTCCTCCGGAGAATATTCCTGGCAAAACCTCCCCTCTGCCTCCTCTCCGCCTTCAGGCTGCTCCTGACTCTCCGCGTCAAACATTAAATGGAGTAGTACAGGAGGTGGCATTATCTATCAACGTGGTGGCGAGACAGACTCCCCGTGCCCGTTTATCCTGAGGTCGCCAGTTTGAGTCCCCGCGGGTAAAGATCATTCAAAATGCAGTCGGGCGATGATCCACGGCCGTTTTACTCGAAAATTAGGTCAGCACCGTTACAGTCTGTGCTAAAACCAGCGCTGTAGGCTCTGAACCTAATTCGCAACTTCAGTCAGTTCCAACGCCTTGGAGGCTGGGTGATTTCAGAGCGCAATGGCGCTGTCTGGACATTTGATACCTATATCCAATGCGCTAAACTATTTTGGGACGAGATGTTAATGTTAAATAAACGTTCTAAGTATTTTCCTCTTAACCATTTCTGTACGCTCCAAGAACATTGTATTACATTACAGTTCACAAATTATGTAAGAGACCATGGTCGGTAACTCTGGCTTAACCAAAAAAATGTAATTAATGTAAAAAAACTCGCCTCACTTTCATGTGAGCATCTGATCACTGGATAAAACAATTGTATGGGAAATGAGCATCGCCCTAACTTATATTTTCAGTACTGATTCATAAAATTTGATTTTCACATCGATTAGAATAATAAACTTTAAACGGTACGATTTCAAGCATTTTGAATTCAATTTGATTATCAGTAACGTAAGGATTATAAATGGTCAGATAGGAGTAAAAAGCAAGACAGTTCTCATCATTAGATATTCCGAGGATTAGTAGATTCCATCTCTCCCATTATATCCTGTTCTTCTTCATACCCTTATGTAGACTTCTTCATATCCTTGTACCTCTTCTGTTTCACTGTTCGTATAGCCGCATCTATGTATTTTGATATAATTATTTCTAGACGGATTTCCTCGTCCAATGTAAGTTCTTCTCGAATACACTCTACAGTTTCAGGCTTCACTTCGTGGAAGTTAAATGTTTCCATATTCAGAGAATACAAATATAGTACTTTTCCACAGGGTTTTATTTTTTGTGGTACGACGCGTTTCACCGACTTGCGGCATCATCAGGTACAGGTATCAGGATAGATACCTGACGAAGCCGCAAGTCGGTGAAACGCGTCGTACCACAAAAAATAAAATCCTGTGGAAAAGTACAAAATTTGCATACTCTAAATATGGTAAGTTCTTCTGTTTCTCAGTCCGCTGCCTATAAAATACGAACCTTTCTATCTCCATGTCTATAACATCCAGCTTCCGACATCAAGGGATCTGACCTCCCTTGTCCCTATCCGATATTTTTCTTCCTAGAGAGATTCCTTGTCTTAACCTGGTCAAGAGTCACATTAAATCCGGAATATCCTATTAGAGTAGGAATTAAAGGATATACATTTGAATCTTATAGGAAGACACTGGGGTAGGCTGGCAAAGGTATCCCAACAATATTAACTACATTGGTACAATTTTAACCTTTGGAGTATGATCTCTAGTTCCATTTCTTTCCCAGAGCCTGTCACGGGGTAAAGGCCCATATACTCATTCCTGAATCCCCTCAAGGCAATTTTCCGGCCGGGAAAAATGTTACAACACAATAGCATATTTATTTAATATCCCTCTTCGGTCACATTAACCCACATTGAGAAATCACACCCTCCTCCAAATATCTTCTTGTTGCGTGAAATAAATACGCAAGCCTCGACCAGTGCATATAACCGGGAAATCTCTTATGTGTAAGACACACCAAATGCGATTACATAGACTTCCTAATTAATGTATTGCCTCATTCAATCTCCTTGCCTCTAACATTTAATTTAAAAAACTACATCGAATACATTAAATGAACGTAAGTGATGATTTTTCGGCGAATCTGGTCAAGGATGGTCTCCAGGTTTTACACCAGGATAGAGGCTCCATGCCTGCCGAAACTTCGAAAAACGACTCGCTTACCATCAGGTATACATGGATCCTCCTAACCCTGTCCAGTAAAACCCAGAGAAACTTATCTTCATTCACTGTAGACGTTTACTAGAATGCGATTTAAAGAAATAAATTATTCAACCAAAATATTCTGTGGAGGTGACACTTCTGTGGAGTGGACACTTCTTATTCTGCGAATGGCATGAAAATCACCCTTGACTGAGATAATGTCTAAGAATTCTCAAAAACACTTAAATGTTATGAGAACGCTGTAATTCAAACCTAAGGACTTTAAGGCTTGAGAATGAGTGGTCCGCTTGGGTTTCGGTGACCGAAAACTTTTAGAAAGGTTTCAGACTCGTAATTCCTATCCGTGTGTTTTATATTCCGCCATTTCTACTTTCAACTCTTCAAGATTACTTATCTCCACTTTTAGCAATGTGGTGAATGTGGATAAAAGTCTAAAATGAGTACCGATGCAATAGTGCCACAAAAATAAGATGTATGAACACTATGAACTGGAAATATGATGTACAGCTAATAATGCACATTTTTGGAAAAATACATTCTCACATCTCGATTTTCTTCACTGTTGCAATATCATTTCTTTCACAATACATAAAGTTTTAAATCGGCTGAATATTTTCATTGCCGAAAATTTCTCAAGAAATATGGCAAGTTATATGTAACCATATATCAATACACCATTAAGTAGTCAAAATAAAGTCGGTAATATCTTAATTTCATATTCGTCGTGTAGTAATAAGGATACGCGTAAAAACTCTTTCCTTAAACCTACATTTCACTTCAAGTTTTGTTTTCCCTTATGTCTTCACAGCATTACATGATAAAATCGCCAAATGCATAAGAGAATACTCATAAATTTTAATGAAACAACTTGTAACTCTCTCATCTAAGAAAGAAATCGGTAAATAGAACCCGAGGAACGGAAACTAGGGCTTACCAAAACTATTATTAGACACTACAATATACGGAGAGATAAGACTACCTGCAACCGTTGCAAGGGTTTTAGGTTGAGATGAAAATTTTACATTAGCTCAACACATAGATTAATTGAGATGTACAGTTATTAATTTTGAGGGCTTAAATAAAACTATAATTATTAGCGTAGTAAAATAATATTCACGTAGAATTTCACCAAATTAATCTTCAAATATCAATCGTCTATTATCCAAAAAAAGGGGCCAAATGGAATCGTTCCCAGCCCTTTATTTTAGCCGAGCAAAGTTCTACTCTATGTGATTACAATATATTTTTACGACAGACAATTTAGCACAAATAATTACATAGGTACTTATTTTGCGGTCAATGGGAGAATGAACACGACAAATATCTATGTCACTTCAACAAGACTGATGAAAATTTTTAAATTCGATATTAAACTTTTTTTATTATAGACTATTAATAAAAAAGCAAAATAAGCTTATTAAAGCCCTTTGTGGAAAAATAGATAAAAAAGATATAAGCAAGGAAGATATGTATAAATATTTAGGTGTATTAAGACTAGATAAATTATACAGATTTATTATCATTCAAGATAATTATTTTTGCAATACATATAAAAACATCCGTCCCATACAGAACTCTGAAAGGTTAAGAACTTGTAGAAAGTATATGGTACCACTGAAAAATAATAGATCGGGCAATTTGCGGTAATTGTGCCTAAACTTTTTAATAAAATACCAGAAGAGTTAAGAACATTAAGTACAAAAAGAGAAGTAAAAATAAGGATAAAGAATTGGTTGGAAAATGAATAACTATGTCTCTTTGTAACATTAAAACACATATTTGAAATATCCGATCACCATAACGATGGCACCTGCTGACAAGCCTTTGGCTTAGCAGGATCAAGATTTGAAAATAGAATTGTATTAAAAATAAAAAAAAACACATTGTAACTTTTTTACATGTATTTTTTTTCTGTTATCATTGCCAACATTGTCAATTGTTATTATTATTATTTGTCGCAAGCAGCAATTTTGTTATTTTTTTGTACTTTTAATATTTCAAATACAATAAACATTGTAAAAAAAACGTAGTTCTACCTTAAAGGCACAGATAAAATCAATTAACGATTTTGTAATTTTTTTGGCTACCAAAAGCTCTTAATTAATACCATTTAATGCACATATATGGCCCGTTATTAAGGAATACACGAGTTTTATAATCTCACGTCCCTTCTTTTCCACAACTAGAGAAGTTTTTTACGGTCTTTTTTACGCAACCTACAGCGTTAATGCGACCACAAGTCCGAGCAGAGTTCTGCGTCCAGATGCGAACAAAACTTCCGCCCAGTATCCACACTCCCCTTCTCACTCTGGACAGCAATTATCAACCCATTCCCCGAACAAAAAACATCTGAAGGGCGAAGGGCGCTCGCCGGCATCATCATTACCGCCCTCCCAGCCCCTCTTCTCGTATATTAATTCATCGCCGGCGGAACTTCAACCATCCTACTTCGCTAAATTCCAACAACGGGTCCGTCCATACCAATCACTAGAAACTTCTCTCTCCCATGCGGAAATTCGTCTTCCATTTTTTTTAACACGTGCTCACTGGATGTATTGTTTCAAGTGCTACAGGTCAGCACTGCTTTTCGCAAATACTCCCTCAATCTTTCAACATTTTTTTGCCGGAAAGAGAGCTTACAAAAAAAAAGAAATTTCCAATAACTGAGGAAAATGATGTCCCTTTTGCATTCAAAATAGAGCCATTGGTGGTATCAAGGGATGTAGGTACAATTTTCGACGTTCAAATATTTGAACGATTTTTATCCGAATGTTGGCTCTTTAACATTTTTATAGAGATGAATTTTCACTTAAAGTCTCACATATCCAAATTTTTTCATAAAAAGGTCACAAAAATGTCTGAAAAACAATTAAACTGCAGGAATGAGCGAAAATAAGGAAATACGAGATATATTTACTCCAATTTATCCTTCAAACTTCCTAGCCATCATTGCTGGTATTCAAACGGTCTTTAAGTGTGGTCTCTTGTCTAATCCTTCCAGCACAATGTCGCTAAATTAATGGTTCTCTCACCAAAAAGTAAATACATACTAGCGCATCTGTGATAAAAACCTTCTTCCTCTTAATTGATAGCAAATTCAACTATTTCGTCTGTTGAGTTTGTTATTATATTATCATCCAAAAGTCCTAACAAAAAGAAGACAAAAATGTGTGTGAAAAACATTTACACAGCAGGCATGAGCGAAAATATGGAAATACGAGAGGATTTTACTCCAATTTATCCTTCTAACTTCCAATCCATCATTATTTGGTATTCAAAATTTATTAAATTGGGGTCTCTTGACAATTTTCCTAACATTGTCTCGCTTAATCCATAGTTCTTATACCAAAAACTAAATACTTACCAGTACTCTGATTGTGACGTTACTGTTAATAGATATGTTGGGAATAAAATGAAATTATTCACCCAATACTGTAAAATGTTCTCATGTTATATTCATTTTCGTCTAATTTTTACTGGTTTCTGTCCATGTAAAAAAAATCCATGCCGCAAAAACCACACATAATTCGCACTGCCCCTCGGAAATATATTCCCGAAAAGGTAGTTCATGCGAGAGAAAGTACGAAGCTATCCTTAAAATAAGCTTCCAATACCGCAAAGGCCAAGCTCATCGCTTGATTATGATATCTTTCGTTGATGTTATGAAGACTGGCATACCGTACAATGACGCCAAGGTTATGCTTTCATAAATTTGCGGTAACTGCCTCGAATAGCTCAGTGCCACTACCTATAACCGCTGTAATGGAGATGTTAATCAAGCTATTGGCTCAAATCATCCGTTATTGGAGAACACAATGGACGCGTAGTTATTCCATCACATAACTGCAGAGCATTACACCCTCAGAATGATCAACATCAATGAAATAATGCAATACTGTGTTTGAATACCGATGAATAAGACGTAAAAATTGGGAGTTAAGCGGATAAATCATATGGTTAGAACTCAAATCTGCTTACAAATTTCTATTTATTGCCACGTTAATGTTAATAAAAAAGAAAGAGATTAAACAATGTGATTATCATTTTTATAAAGGAGAAAGAAATTATGCAGTAGTAATTAACCATTAGGAGAAAGGGTGATTACTTCTTTTTCAGTCCTACTTCAATTTAATAAAATAATTCACACAATACTGTGCTTATACGAAAAATGATGCCTATTTAAAGCTGTTAAAATGCCATTAACTAAATCTTGAAATAATTAATGTTTTCAAAACAGATACTGAATTGAAAAGTTTATTGCTTTTAAAGACAATGAAAATACTAGCGAAATTTCTTATCCTCACACAGAGAGCACAAGTAAAATAAACGAAATTTTGACAGCCTATTCATTAGTTATTTAGTTAGTTATTTATTTTTGTGAAATGGCTTAAAACCAAAGATATATTGAAAATCCATCTCAATTAGAAGGTTAATGAACATTTAGCAAATTCTGTGGAAAATACAGTACAGTCCCATCGAAAATGCTATTAGATTCAAAGATGCTGAAAGAGCATGCAAAAACAACTGCCGCGGATGGACATTAATATTAGCGTTTACAAATGCATGAGATTATGTGAATTTAAGCTTGGCTAGGTAAAACGGAGAACTTTCAGATTTAAGCTCCATTGTTATGGCTGCCTCATAGCAAAATGAAATAGGCTGATGTACCACGCACAAGTGCATCGGCTGTGCGACTCATAATCTCATTAAAGTTTCCAACTCGACACAGCGTTCGGAATCACCAAACAATAAGTAAGACGACTACTAACACCATTAGTAAAGAACCTGAGTGTACACATTTGTTAAGAGTGCACACGCTTGGAAAGTTCAAGGAGCGGTTCTTGAAACTTTGCCTGCAACAATGTTTGCGGCCATATCAACTTTCGTCGCTCATTAAGTGGTGCGACGCAAGAGTTGAGGGTGACACGGTAGAAATATGCTATATCGATTAAGTAGCTCGTAAGTGTCAATAACCGAGAGATATATTTAATGCTGTTCATCCGCCTCACGGGAAATAATCTCCGGTGGCTTAACGTAAGCTATGCAAAAATTAATGTTTAAGGGTAATTATTAATATAATGCAGTCTGTTTACACAGGCTTAGATGTTTCTTTTTGTTATATCTCAATGAAATTGATACTGAATTGAATGTGCTGAATGAAACGAGTGAATGGATATATTATCTTAATATAATCACTCCCATGTATAGACCTTTACTAGTTCTTATTTTTGGCTAGATGTGATTAATATGAATGTGAATACTTCACAAATGAAAAAACGACTTCGTTTCCTTCCACTGATTTATTTTCTTGGTACGACATGTTTCGACACATAGAGGTCATTTTCAAGTACAAAAAATTTTAAAATTCAAGCAAATATATACCTGGAAGGGTCTTGGGGGAGGTTGGAGAGGGGTGGAAGAATCTCCAACCTCCCCCAAGACCCTTCCAGGTATATATTTGCTTGAATTTTAAAATTTTTTGTACTTGAAAATGACCTCTATGTGTCGAAACATGTCGTACCAAGAAAATAAATCAGTGGAAGGAAACGAAGTCGTTTTTTCATTTGTGAATATCAACTTCCACATAGTTGAGCCTGATACCATTGAACGTGAATACTTCAAATTTAATTAAATAACAGAGAGATTACTATGACTGTGTCTCTTTCTCCTTAATCTGAGTCTGATCTCAGGTCTGTTTGAGTTGCTATTGCATACTTATGCTCCAAAGGAAAATACTCCTGGAACAAACATAGCATTAGCTTATCTTGTCGTATCTTAGATGATGACTAACGCTGTTGTAAGTCACAGAGGAGATTACTGCTCTTTCCAAGTATTCTACTCCTTATGTGGCAGTTTCGACGAAACTATTAACGGAAACATAAATCTAGCTGTAAAAACTACAATTATCATTGTATCATGGTTATGTAAAAATGTTACTGCATTACACACCAGTAACAGATGAAGAAAATCTTTGCGAAAATATTAGGCATATCCTCTGCATAAGGAAATACGGTTTAGAATTGACTACTACTATCGCTCGGCGGCAAAAACCACAAAATAAAAACAGTAAATATAATCTGTACTGACATGTTGTTACAAATCACCAGCGGCTAATGAGGTGATTTTTCATTCAAGTAGTCTGCGTAAATAAGAAAACATCACTTCACACCAACGATAAAGAATAAAATGAAACAAACAGGAAATAAGTCCAGTACCCTAGCCTTCAGTGAAGTTCAATTTTTATGAACATAACAGTTGCGATCCATAAAAGATATCACTACTTCGTATCAAAAAAAGTTCATAAAGTAGACTCTTTAATAGCATATGATGATTGACAAATGCTTACTTTTATTGTCTTAGCCACATAACAGCGCCCATACAACGATTTTAGAAGTGATCCTTCGCTAACACACTGCAAGGCACATCAACAACAACATCCATCTAGTATTTAATTGTGCTGCTTGTGATGTATACCGTGAAACAAACTGAAGGCAAGCTAGCTTAAGTTAAAAAGACAGCGCTCAAAGTAAAACGATCTCCTATAAACATATTCTAAGTCATATCTTACTCATTAGTTTCCGAGTGCCAACATTTGCTTTCATAACAAGTTAATATAGAGGAAAAATATAAAGTCCCAATAACGTAAGGTATGATAATCACTTTAAAAAGCAAACCGTAAGTGATTTCAGAGATAACACATTTAAACACGTCCTACGAAAGCACTTAAGCCTTCATAATATGTCATACGGGGTAAATGCATGCTTCGAAACTTCACACCATTGTAATGTAATGCCTCCTTTCAAAAGAACGGTTTTAGCTTCTCCAAATATACAACAAAATATCTTTGACGCGCTGATATAAGGTAACTGCAGCGTAAGTAATCGACGTGCATGATGCAGCAGCATATAACACAGATAAAGTTACAAGCAAATGAAAGGCAGCGCAAAGAATCCATCTCTGAAAATATATATCAACCGAAAACAGTGTGGCGACATTTTAGCCATATAATCATCGAAAAGTAAGTAAAAAATCCGCGATGGAATTATTTGATGGCATTTTGAATGCACATGTTCAACTTAAGAGCATGATAACACAACACTTATTCTCCGAGGTATGGCTTTCGTTTCATCAAAGATAGCTTAACAAAATCATTGTAGCGTAGTTATAGATAGATATTTTCAAATAAATAGGGGGAAGAAATAGCATTAAAGACAAACAATGCATTTATAACACGCAAAATGCCTGTGTACACATCTCTTGACAATGGCAAATCACTAACCCGGAAAAAAGATATAGTAAAATGCTAGCTGAAAGCTTTCAAGGGCATTACGTACGCTCGAAATGATTGCCACTCGATCAGAGAGTCATCGAGAGCATAGAATATGTGTTTCCACAAACATTATCACAAAGTATTTTCCACAAGGTGTTAAAAGAACGTTAACGTTCCATTAGACTTTTCGCACCCGAGTCATACTTCTCAATTTATCCGCATGGAAAATACACGTACCAGATGGCATAAACTGGGTGTAATCAAAGCTTTACAAAAAATTACTTTAAAAATATTAATCCATCCCAATACCGGGATGAAATACCTCAGAAATGATGCAAAAGTACAAGAAATATCACATCCAAATAGCGGTCGCATGAAAAAGAGAGAATCTGCGGCAGGGATTAAATTTCAAGCGCATGTCCAATTTGAACTCGCAGACTTTAAACTTGTAACTATGATTGATTGACATCATTCCAGGTGCTAACTAATAAAAACTATGACTAATGAAATGGAAGAAACAGAATGTGGTAATTTAGATGATTTTACGGCCAAAAACTGAGAATCTCACGTTTGCTGACCCAAAATTATAATAATACGTGATCAAAACCACATACTGATCACAAAAATTATTCCGATTGTACACAAAATGACGATTTAATTACCATCGGAGTTTGTAAAATTAACAGTATTACGTGACTTCATTTGCGTAATCTTTCATTGACTGCACCTATCGGATATTTTTCACGGACTTAATACTGAAGAGCTTACGACGAAACATTCCATTGAATTCTGCATACATATTAAACGGCGAATGCATGAAATCATATGGCGGATTGCGAATCAAATTCAAACTATCAACCTACGAATAAGAACGGCTCCAACGGTAAGGAACATTTTAATTAAAACACCATGAATAAAAAGTAAAGAAAAGATCAAATACTCGCCAATACGATGTCATCTGAATTGTCGCATGTGTTCGATTCCCAACGGGAAATTTTCGTTCGAATTCAATAGCTTAAATATAACTATTGAAAACAAACAAGGTTTAAAAACAACCTCACCGAGAGAAACGTAGTTATCAGCCTAATGTAACCTATAATTCCGGGAATTTCTACCACATATTTCTCTGTGACATATAACAACCTTCAAATTCTAATACGTGCATGGATGCATTTTTTTGAAAATTCCTACCGCTAAAGGTAGACGATTATAAACTTTTTTTATAACTTTGGCCACCCTTGTGGAGCCAATAACTCAACCACACAGCAGACTGGTGGAAAGATATGAAGGAAAAATCCAATCATTACAATATTTTGTCAAGATATCTGAAAATGACTGAGGGAGGACGCAGAATGGAAATTCCGGGCCCTTGGTGATGGAGTGTAAGGGTTCAAAAAAAGAGAGATTGAATAGATAGCATAACGGCAAAAGGAAAACACGTGAAGCTCACAATGTGGAGTAATCGTATATTTTTCAATGCATGGGCAAGGAAGACATTCTTATTTTAACCAATAAATCTTTCAATAGGCGGACGTAGCAAAGGAGGTGAAAGCAGTTACGAAGGGGAAAAGAGAAGGAAGTGGGAAAATAAGAGAAGAAAAGGGCTTTTTCCAAACCCTGAAAGGGCACTTCTTTCCTTTTCAACATTTTTCTCTTATCCCTTCGAGTCTCCTCCTCTTCCCATATCCTTATTCTCTTCCTCTCATTGCAATAGGAGTGTTAATAGATGATCAATTCAAGCTATGATAAAAGCTCATTCGTGATGATTAATTATTTTTAGGATAATCTAATAATGGTGGAATAAATGATTGTTGGAGAAAATGAATAAAGATGGAGCTTTCCACTCACACAACTATTTCAAATGACTGTTGCAAAAAATAATTCTATTTATATATATCTATAAATAATAAAAATAATAAAAAATTCATATTGGTGATCATGCCGCAGCCGTGTGTTTGCGCTCTATACTGTTCAGCGGCATCTGACGGATGAAGCTGACTGTATCGCCTACTATTCTACTCCAGTTTCTCTGCATATTTAAGTAGGTTGTTGGAATAACTCACAAGTGAAGGGATGCTGAAGGCCACGATATGGAAGCATTTCATGTGAAAGGGAAGGGGAAGAAGAAAAGGGTAGTAGACGGGATTAAGAGATGTCCAACGCATGCTGAGGTTAAGACAGAAATTTTGCATTGGAAATAGGAACCCACACACTTCAAATCTAGAACATAAAAAAGAACACAATAGTTTGAAAGATATCGGTTCCACGAGACACCTTCCTGCGTTCAACACCTGGAATCACACCGGACGACGGGCAATCGACCGACGCCATTTGAACATTAAACAATAGTTCAGTATTATTTGTAATTACAATATTTAGCTAATTTAAAGTGAAAATTTAATGCAGTTTCATAAAAAAAACAGTTCTGAGTTCCAAAGATTCAAATCCAACAAATTGTACGAGGGTAGCCTTTTAAGTGTCGGGAATGAAGAAAACTATAAGAGGTACAATAACGCAATTTTTTAAATTGTTTTTCAAAGTACTCTCCGCGATAGTCAATGCACTTTTGCATTCGATAGAACCAGTCGTTATAGCATTTATTTCATTCCGAAGTAGGGGTAGTCAAAATGGCTGTTTTGTAGGCATGGACCGCTTCTTCAGACGTCTGGAAGCGCTTTCCTCGTAGCATATTCTTGATTCTGGGGAATATGAAAAAGTCAATGGGGTTTAAGTACGGGCTGTATGGAGGATGATCAAGAACTTCGACGTTTTTGCTGTTCCAAAAACGACTTTGTGACTCGAGCGGTGTGAACCATGTTACGTACAGCATCCACGTTTTCTTCAGTGACGGCGGTTTTTGGTCGCCCTTTACGCGGTTCGTCACTGAGGCTAGAGCGTCCTCGCTGAAACTCTGCATACCAGCGATAAACGGTTGTCTTTGATGGTGCTTCTTCGCCAAAAACAACAAAAAGTTCTGCGACGCATTCTTGCTGGGCGAGGCTTCGTCGAAAGTTATAGAAAATTATCGTGCGGTACTGTTCATGACTTAATTCCATCTCGTACAGCGACTTGGGAACTTTGACATACCACCGTTTTAAAATTATCCGGCCGATCTTAATGAAACTTTGCATGGGCATTAACCAACTCAAAAAGTTGTTTATAAACACCATTTATAGTTGCTAGGTGATAAGGAACGTTCTATTCGCGACACTTAAAAGGCTACCCTCGTAGCCTATGACCGCCAAGCATCAACACGAACAGAGCACTCGAATTGAATAGAAGAAGGTACAGTGAGCTTTAGTGTTCTGTACAGTCACATTCAAGGAAGACAAGTTACATAGTTACGGCATAACAGTAACAGTATTTACTAAGGTACATCCTCAAGATGTTTACTTAAATAATTCCCCACAAAAACGATTCATTTTCCGTGTCACATTTCCCGTTTGATCTTGGGATTTGAATCTCAAAGCGAGCGGTTGCAGTTTTCTGCGTATTTCGAGCATTGGATCTTTTCTTGGAGGCCCACAAATAAACGCGATGTACCAACTCAGGACATTTCCTACGAAGAGCACCTTTTCTTCACTTGTATTTCCCAGAGTCCTCCGAGAACCCACTCGGTAAATCTTAGTCTCGTTATTGAAGCGCTGCGAGTTTCTTGCGCGGGGTATTAAAGAGAGTAAAAGCAAAGAGAAAAATGAGGGAAAAAAGTTTTTTTTTCCACCCGATATTTTCCCCTCCAGCCCTTCCTCGTGCTCTATCATCCCTTTTCATATCCTTCCTCCAAACTGACCGCATTCAAAAGAGTCAATCACGCATCCTGAATGGAACGGGACGATTTATTTTCCCAACCCCCAGCCCCCCATTCTGCACACATCCCAAAACGCTTTTGACAAGGGATCCACGAGCAGAAGGATAAAGACGAGGGGTTAGAGTTGGTGGGGGAGGAAAACAGATTTTCTGGGAAAGAAGGGAAGAGGCGAAATGAAACTGTGATAAAGTAGATATTACATCAGTTCTAGGAAGGCCACAGGTCGAGAGTACGCCGTGAGCGTCTTTAGCCCAGCACGTAATATGACATTTAATGAGTAGGCTGAATCAGCTTTCAGGAGCACATATGCCTACGGGAGCGACGTCTATATATAGTTAAATTCTGTTTTACTAAACGCTTGAGACTTCTAGAGCCCGTGACAGACGAACAAAATCTGGGATATATGTTCCAAAGGGCCTAGAATGGTCTATAGTCTATATATGAAAGAACCAAGGGCCGAAAGAGCTTTTCGTAGACCATTTATAGCAGTTTTCATTATATCATATATCATTGGATTCGGGACAGAAATTTTTTCACGTAAATTCTCTTATTAATGCGCAAAATTACTAGCACTCAGGTAATCAGAATTCCATTCGAGTACATATTCGATATCCGCAATCGCAGTTTTGCCAACAATTTGTGTCTATGGCCACGATAAAGTCCATTTTTCACTAAATCAGCTGAAGGAACCAGTTTACATTTGGCAATCACAAAGATGCATTTTAAATGGGCACTTATACCCAATCCATATGTGGCTTAGGTATTTCAATCCTTAATTTAGCATGTTATTAAAGAAGAATCTTATAATCCTATACACAATTTCAAATTTTTTCCATCTCTCACTAAAATTCAGGGATAACCATCTTCTAGTATTACATAAAATTTGATTACAAGAAGTAGGCGAGCCATCCATAAGTCTTCCATTTGGAAAAGGATGCAGAATGAATACTGCAACAAGTGCTAGGCTGTAGTGAAATGAAAATTTCTAGCATTAGGGAAACACATCATTGATTACAGTGAACTATATAGCTTTGGTTTTCTAACTACATTAAAAATGACCATTTACAACCAAAGTTTATTGTATCAAGAACAATAAACATTAGAAAATCATGAATATAAGTGGTTGAAATATCGGATAGTTCGATTTTATAGCCGCTTTTCAAGTAAACCACAAAAAAACTGCAGCGTTTCTCCAACAAAACTTCCAC
Organism: Ceriagrion tenellum; assembly: GCA_963169105.1. Taxonomy (NCBI): domain Eukaryota; kingdom Metazoa; phylum Arthropoda; class Insecta; order Odonata; family Coenagrionidae; genus Ceriagrion; species Ceriagrion tenellum. The sequence continues at coordinate 100,243,474 of OY720643.1, forward strand.
GTGCCAACTGGTGAAATTTATATCTAAATTTAGAACGCGCAATTTTCAGAAAGGCAGAGAGGATCAAAAATGTAATTCAGTACTAACTATATCTCTAGTTCTAACGATAAAATAAAGAGAAAAATACTCAGAAGAATACTGGCGAAATTTCCTTTTATCTATGCACCACTAGTGATAATCAAGTGATAAAAAATGGATCAAGACACTATGAAGCTCCGTCAAAAAACATCTCCATTTCTTCCCTTCTATATTATCCCGACGCATTTACCTATTCTAACCTTTCCCATTGTTGCAGGTCCTAAAAACTCTCACAACACGCTTTAAGGGCGGCTCATAGGCTACTATGCAAGAGGGGGATAACGGCAATAAATTATTCTTCCTTTGCCATCCCGAGACGCTATTGATAAGGGATCAAATCAGAGGGGATATAACAATCGAGAAAGAAAACAGTATATCCAAGAAAGAAGGGAATAAGAAATTGGCAAGAGAAGGAATAAAAGACGAATACGTCGACTTAAAAAAGGGAGCGGCCAAGAGGACATCGATTATTGGCCTTTTTCTACGGTTTTACAGCCTCAGGACGGAATGCCGGACTGAGATAGGAAACACGTTGTCCTCTCGGCAATTAATAAGAGCCTCTTATCTGTTTTCATGAAAAGGTCAAAGGAGTAGGCATACCTTGAGAGCCGCTAGCTATTGAAATTCACATGGAGTTCTGCGACCTTAGTCTCACTAAGAGCAAATAAGTACAAAAAACATATGCGAACAAACAGGATACACGCGTAATAAAATTGAGAAATTGGCAATGATTCATTAATCCGTTATACGTAAAACTTGCAGACTTCTATAATTAAACACCATCAGATACCTCCAGACGTTGAATCGAGTACACTCAAGCTAAGATTTACATATAGCAGAAGGATGCATTACTTATTAGTTTCTGACACACTACTGAATACTGTGAAAATTCGTTTCAATTTAAACTGTTTCAGACAAAAATATGCGGTAAACTTATTCATCAACCTAAAATAATAACTTGACGAAAGCAACGAATAAATCAAGGTTAGTAAAATATTGCAATAAAATTCTTGGATAAAAACATCTGAGCATGTATTACCGCAATAAACAACCTTAGTCCGAAGACATGAACTCCTTGAGAAAGCCACGGTTTGGTGAAAAGTTGGAAAAAAATTATGAAAACGTTTACCGTTAATCTCCAAAAATCCGGTGTGTCCCCCCGCTTTTACATAGAAATGAATGAACCAAAGGAATGTGGAAGAGGAAGGAACAGAGTCATAAAAGTTTTGAAAACACGAAGAACCACACACAGAATATTTTAAGATGGCCCGTATCCCAAATGCAGGGATAAACCGGCAAAGACCTTTCATTCTGTGTATTATTCGTAAATACCCACATTTCGATATTAGGATTACCTGGTGAATGTTCACTACACTACAACTGTGACCAAATACATAAAATAGGCATTAACATGTATAAAAAAACTAGGTGCAAACACAAAATACCAGTTATAACCATCATGGCATGTAAGGCTGCATTCACAGCGAAAGCAAAATTTGCTGGACATAGAGCAAATTTCCCCTAAATTATAAGAATAGAAACACGTCGAAGCTCAATATATAGTGTAAGGAACGTCATTATAACATACGGAACACATAATCTAATGCATTTAATCAGTTTCGTTGAAGAAGCCTTTGTTTCCTGATTCACCTCAACGATGTATCGCTCCGCATAGTGCCCAGGCATTTTACGTACCGCGTATGTCTGTTTCCCAACACAGTCGACAGCGGAACTTATGAACTCCAATCCTAATCAGGCCCAAAAAAGTTGCCACAACTTTATTGCCCGCAACAATCACTAAGAAATGGTCGACCAACAATATACACTGAATGAGATGAGTCGGTGGAGCCTGATGCATGAGGTCTGTGAACAAAGAATTACTTACCCTGAAATGTTCGTTAATTTCCATTATACATACACCCAAATTGAATTATCATCACCAATCGGGACAGACCAAGTCCAAGAACTTGGTATCAGCAGTTCAGCCCAAGAAACTAGTTCTCTTTTAAAGATTTTCTCCTCTCGACCCTATCCTTCCACGCCTGTATCGCTACTATTGCAATCACGGATTACTTCAAAGAGGCCCTCTCATTTCAGCGACTCCTAATATTACTGTTCTATAGAGTCTCCACCACCATATTCACCCATAAATTTCTTGGCCTACCCGTTTCTTCAATTCCATTTATCCTACCATCATCTGAATTTGAATCCACCCATTTTCTTTACAAGACCAAGCCAACGAGGACGCTCCTCATATATTCGTCCTTCACGGGGTCATCCATGTCACGGTAACCCTTCAAATACTCAAGCGATTATTGCTTTTTCGACCTCGCACTAGTGGAGATTATGCACTGCACTCAGTCCTTCGTAGCGGTTACAATGAAATTAAAATATCTTTAAGATATATAGTGTATAAGAAATATAAAGCAAAATATGGAAGCCCTGTTTTCCAAACACTAATGAGTAATGGAAAAAAAGTTGTCAAAAGCTACAATACACGTCAAAAAATATAACAGGCCAAATAATAAGCCAAATCCAATAAAATATCTGCAATATAACAATCGTTCACGTTCTTCTTGGACCGACTTTAACTTAAAAACTACAAATGCATTTATAATCTCACTCATCCAGATACGAAGAACAGATCCAGCAAATCATTTTAGAAGTAACAATACCTTAATAAGTAAAAATATTCATGATGAACAATCATTAACTGTGTTCTAATTTCAAACTTAATTTAATTACCAACCAAGTATATGACACACCCAGAACCTTGTTTGCTCGAAAAGTGAAAGTACACAGTCAACAATTGTTCACCGAGAGAGACGCATATCTCATTTACGGGAGCTTAAAACCTTAAAAAAGGTAAACGAAAACATGAAATAATAAAACCAGATATATGCACACTGTAAAGACAGTTAATTGTATTATCAAGTATCAAAGGTATGTCTCATCGGGTAGTCGTAATATTTCGCTGACAATTGCCACAAAGGAAGTTGAATGATGTTCGCTTTCTGAGCATCCTAATACATAGCAAATACGCTCGGGATGATCTTTTACACAGAAAGGGTGAAACACTATCCCCGGAAAGTTGCAACATTTCGAAGGGGAGCTGGGTAGGATATTTTCGGCCCCGTTGGCGCCGCCGCTCTTGTCATGCCGGACTTTCAAAACCGGCAAGGGAGCATTATCACGCGTTTAACGCGGGGACGGGGGACTGGCCGCACGAAGGAGGAGGATAGAATAATGCGATTCAATTTGCCTGTGCGCCCATAGACCTCGGCCCGGGATCAAACAGCCTCATACGCCCCATCAATATGAAAGCGCCCTTGAAGCCAATGCCATCCAAACAACATGGCGGGGCCAAGAGGAGGAAGGAGAGAGAAAGGGCTTGTCTGTGGAAAATGGAAGAGGATACATAACATGCGAGGGGGAGAAAGCAGGATAAGGGGCGGGTGAAGGAGCAGAAAGGACGAGCTTTGGTTTCCCGTAAAAGGAGATTGGGATATAAAGAGAAAGAGGGAAATAAATAGGGAACGCATCTCGAATCATACAGACGCCATGAAAAACATGACGAGAAAGTTAAAGGGAATCTTACACGATTCAATTCTCGTTCCGCCTGAGCGAAAGCTCAAGAGATGCCTTTTGAGGGAGGAAACGATTTATCGAAAAGGAAGAGACGAATAAAAAAATTGGCCCACGAAATGAATGGATTCGGTATTTTTTTTGCTTTTTCAAAGAAAAATGATTGGACAAAATGGCAAGGAGTACATTAAGTATTCCATACATTTCATTTTGAGTACGAACTTCATAAGCCATAAAAGCTCTTTTAATCTTTGAAAGAATACTCTTTGAATTCAATAGTTTTGTTTTGAGGGACAGATTTCCAAATATTTCCTTGCTTTCCGTAACTTTTCGTATAAGACAGAATTATACTTATAAATCCATTCTAACAAAATTATACATAAAGCGTCCTTATAACAACAGTATCGGAGCTTGCAGTTTCATTTGAATGGTATTATGTATTTTCCCTCGATAAGCATATGGCCTCTAAGCACTCCAATGGGAATTAAATGAAAGGAAGTCGGGCTTTTCGATACTCAAAGAGACCTTAAATATTTATACGAGGAGCTATATAACTTACAATTAAACCTACTCATACCTAGATGAATGAGCTCTACCCTCGCTGTAATTTGAACGCAACTTAAAAGACCTCTATCTTTTCAATTTATAAATCTTCAAATTACATTCATCCAATGCTGGGATGGGGATCACCATATTTTGGCTCATTTCCTCCTTTCCGTTACTGTTTAAATATATTTCTAACAATTATAGTCAAAACAGCCGCAGCGGTTATTTTTAGTCGATAAAAATCCTTCCGCTACTCCACCCTCTGCGGAATTTGTAAGAATTTTGTAGAAAAATAAAGGAGGCGTTTTATTGGCAATTTGATCATTTTTAAGTCGCCTTATCTAAGTTACGGCTATGAGCTTATTCAAATAGCTAACTAGTCAATAAGCAGCAATCATTAGTGAGTACAGGTGCCAAGTTTCAAGTTCTTAACTCAAAAAAGCCATTTTGGACCTGTGTGGCTTTTTTCGATTTCCGACCACTGTGCGCCGTGCCATCTGTATATCAACAAAATTAAATATTATTTATAAGATTGACCGTTTTCGAGTAAAGAAACAAATGTATAAGGTTTACGATAAGAAAAAATGATGCAATTAAGTAATATTCTACACCCTTCACATAACATATGACAGCCTCGGTCACCAATCATCACCAAAACATCACCAATCAACCAAATTAACCAAAACATCACCAATAAAGGATCATTCAGTCAAAAGAAGAAGGAAATGAAAGAAAATTATTGTCGATATGATGCTGACAATCCTCTAATTTGTAGTTTACGAGTAAACAAAGGTCATAAATTTACCGATTAGAGTCGGCAGCCAAGCTTGCAATGCAGAAGTCAATTTCATGAACACAAAAGTCTCTAAAACAAATTTGAATATATAACCTAATAACAGTCGGTACGAAAGAATGAGGCACCCCCCGTGATCATGAAGCGTAGATGAATCAAGTTCAATGCCAAAAAAATGGTTTATTAACTACGAACACTCAACGGCTGCCATCAATTTTTTAAATAATTGTGTAAATGTGTCTCCTACATTTCATACAAGACAATATTTCCAGTGATGAGGTTGCATTGCAACGAGTCCATTGTCGTGAAAAACACCATTCTTTGTGGGAAATTCAGTTTTTAATTTCACTTTTATTCTAACGGAAAAATCCAGTATTTGGGAAAAGGAATAATTCGATTTGAACAATGAAACATATTTACTGTCTAAAGTTCCTCTCTCAAGACGCAAGGGTCTTTTTCTGATAGGCATTCAACCTCCTAACCTCTTCAATGGAGGGCCATCCCATACCACGCCCGTCTTGACCAGAATCCCCTCGAGGTAGACGAAGAACAAGGAATACGGAAAATGTAAAAGAAAGCTGGTTTGTGAATACGCACTCATCAAGTCCATTCCGGAGAATCCCAGACTCTACCAACCTTATCTCATCACCAAGACCCTGACCAAACCCACCCTCAGGGAGTAGCTAACGAGAAAGAAATAGATAAAAAACGTTCTAGTCCATATGCCAGTCAATTCCTTCGGATGGGGAAAGTTGTCGACTTCCAGGAATGGGGCAAAAGTGGTCGAGTGGGAAATACAGGCAAAGCGAGAACATATGAAACAGCAAAAGGGCGGGTAGAAGCAGACGAAAACTCGAGGAAAGAATGAGAAAAATTGCAGGCTCACCATACGTCTGTGCAACAATGTGGTGTTCGGAGAATGATATCCAAAATTCTTGAGCAGTGTTCATTTAACAGAGGGGAACTCCCATCAGACTGAGAACCCCATTCCCCTAAGATATGAAATTTTGTGGAAATTTAGGTTCAATCAAATGTTGATGTAAATTTAGGTTCAACCAAATCAAATGTTCATGCGCAATTTCTTCAAAAAGTGTAGTCTTTTGTAATTTACTTTGTGGCGTTAAACAATGATAAATGGATCCCACCGAATTAATCGATACTTACAAATGCTACTGATTTATATTAACCAAAATAAATCAGCACTAGAAAACTTATATCGGGAAGAGGAAATAATTCAGTGAAAAGCGTGACGACAGGGCGGGAGAAATCGAGGAAGAAAATTGACAAATCGATAGTCACGAAATTTCACGCTGCAATACTACTGCGTTGGGAAATTCGATACATCGCATGGTTGTGCTGTCACGTCATACACCTCATCATAGACAAGGATAACTCATATCTCCCGAAGTTCGAAGTGGTGCTGAGGAAATCACTTCACCCAAGCATCATGAATCTAGACAGAACACAGCGAGAACCAAAGATGAAAAAAGAAGAGCAATAGCGATGTGTCTATTACTTCCGTTAGCAACAATTTAATTGAGGAAAACCCTCAGGGAGCTTTTCATTCAAAGTGCACATTGAAATACATCCGCGTAATTAAAGGCGCACAAGATAAAAGACGAATGAAATGAATCGCGCCGGCGAAACGTTCGAAAGCCTGTCAGAGGTTGGAATACTTTAGGTTCACACACTCTTGGAAAATATTTCCAGTATACCATTTTCCGTCTAAGTACGGATTTAAAAGCACCTCTTTATTATAGATTATTAAAAAACTATATTACCCACGAATGATGCCTTTCCTTCATATCGGTGCAAAAACAACAATTGCAGATTCAGTAATTCAAGTTTATTTATTATATAATACGCATCGGATCTACTCCATATCTGTTATCAAGCGCGCTGCCGTGTTCAAATGCATTAAAGCAAATGAATAGGAAGTGCGCTTAAGTGTTTAGAAGTAAGCAGCTGAATAGAAAACATAACTGTCAAAACAATAGAGTCTCTTCCCTCAGTACTAATTCACCTTCGGTTTCAAAGATGGTTTCCTGGTTAACCGAAATGACATAGCAAGTTTATCAAGAACATAATTGAAGGAGAAGTGTTGGGGAAGAAAAGGAGAGGACGACCTAAATATCCTTACCTCACAGTGTGATGGCAATCATGAACTGCGACTCCAACGGGGAAATGAAAAAAAAAAAAGGCTTTAGAAAGAGGCAATTGGCTACAAAGACAGCAACAAGGCCTGGCCTTTTGAGTGACGACGACGACGATGCCTTTTTTAATATTTCCTCACGTTCTTCCACTTAAGTTCCATTAAAGTGAACAGAAACATGAACATAAAGGTGAATTGATATTCAGGCTAACACAATTGATGTCATAATACATCCACACTCAATCTATAAACCGAGAATATGGGTTAAACATTAACAAATGAGAAGACATAATACAAATCAATTCTTTAAACAAACAATATCCCATCATCACATACCTGCATCCTTTTTCAACCAACCTTTCCACTCAATTTATCTACTCATGTTTAGCATGGGTTTTGACTGGTGTAATGACGCTTCAGCATTTCGGAATTCGTGCCTTCTACCGTTTTCAGCATCTTAAGAATCGATCTCAGGGTAGAAAGTGGTAAATATATTAATTAAATTAAAATTATTATAAAGGTATGATAAAAGAATTAGAGCGTGTGCAAAGGAGATCCGCTAGGTTTGTTAAAGGCCGCTATAATAATTGTATAAGTGTTACGAGTTTAATAGAAGAACTAGGATGGGAATTACTATCAGAACTCAAGTTAAAGTTAGGTTAAACCTTTTAAGTAAATTCGAAACCGATTTGTTCACAGATGATGTTAGACATATATTGAGAACCCCTGCGTAATATGCTAGGTTTGATCTGATTAACAAGATTAGAGAGATAGATTGTCATACCGATAGATTTAAAATGTAATTTTTCCCGCGTACCATAAGAGAGAACAATAGGCAGCGTAGCAAAGAGACAGGTAGGTGAAATATAGTTAGAGTAGTCTGTAGTGTATGATGCATGTAATAGCAACCAATAATCCCTTTCTTATTATGTAAATACTAACCATCTAGCTGCATGTGACCCTATTATCTAGCATGCTTCCATTAAATATCCTGATTGCATGCCATTAGTGCATGTTTGGTGATCTTCACCCCCTGCAACATACCCTCGTGGTGGCTCGCAGGGTATTACGTAGACGTATTATGATAGAGCATGCGACGCATGAGATGACTAAATCAGAGAGTCAACGTGATAAAACAAGATATGCCACATCACATATCGCAGATCCACGTATTACCATAACGGTCACTCACACTTATATCACATATCACTTAGATTTACCATGATTAATGTATTTAAAGCGGCGACTAAAAGTTTGAACACTGTACAGGATAATATTTTGCAGCAAATAATGAGTATTGCATTTCATAAGGCGATATCATACGATATCGGGCGACAACATTTTCAGAAATATCATTCCACGTTCCGAAACAAATAATTAATCGGAATGAGATACCGGAATTTGAATATTTTTCAGCAAAATCGCACAATATAAAAGCATTTGCAACCTAAGTGACCACTTTGAGCTTGTTTAATTATGAATATTCTATTAATATTCAAAAAAGAATATTAAAAACACGAAAAGTCGGACAGAAATCTCAAAAACCGGAGAGTATCTTTGTTCCCAGACCTAAGAACTTCCTCCACAATTTTTAACAACAATTACCTAATTTCCTCCCTCAGAGAAAATTGGCACCGTGAAGATTAAAACAATAGCGGATTACTTTATAACGTCAGCTAAATCGTTTCATTTTTATAATATTACTATTACCTAGCGTAATTATGCACTGAATTCTCCCTTTGTCACATGAGAACTTAATAAAAACGAGATCACTAGGCAGAAAAAAGTTCCTAGTAGAGTTCAAAATCTTTAATTACTATAATGATAAACATTTTCACTAACTTTTTCCTATAATATAATGAGATATTAAATGGTCTTAACTGCGGTGGTGTACACCCGGTTATTTGATGAAAATAATAATCCTTCAACCGTTATTGAATCCTAGACTTATTATAATATTTTAGTCTTAAGTCCATGCGTTATCTACTTTTTAATTGAATACCACAAATAAATCAAAAAAATAAATGCGTGCATTTGTGAGATCGCCGCCAAGAATATCAATAATCCAGATATAAAAAATTTAACACGGCTTTACTAAGACAAATTAAGACCTAAGGGGATTGGATAAAGTATTAGAGCCTATTTTATAATCATGATGAGCATAAAAAACCATTGGAATATAAATATATTCTCTGAACATAAGAAGATCAAATCAATATGCTAGGAAATGATGGACTCTGTGAATCAGCACAGTGTGCAATACTATATTCAAACAGTTAAACACCGAGATAAAATTTTGACATACGTCCTCGTAATCTGCCCCTTCATTAAGCAAGAGAGGTATGCAAGGATTGTACATCATTGTAGGAACTTTTACAAAAGAGTCATTTTAACAGCATTGTTAATTTTGGACAGTTCTAATCCCGAAAGAAAATAACGACATGAGTAGGTATAACATAACATAAGTCCACGTCTACGTTATTTCTTTCCCGAAGAAAGCGCAAGGCTACGAAACAATTTCAAACCCCATTACCGATATTAAATCTCGGAACATTACCCTGCATATCCCGCGTTCACTCAGGCAGGAAGAATGTAAAACAAGGGAATGAGGATACCAAGTACATATGAGCACACGTGGCAGCCGTAGGAGCAAATCGATGGGGAGTGGAAATGCGGGAGCCAACTTGGAGAGCCTCCGGCCGCCGTCGTGGCCAGATGTGGTGCTAGAGGGAAAAAAAAACGAATTCGGGCCGAGATGGCCTGAGCAGGGAGTTGGGCCCGCCAGAACAGGCTCCGCAGTGATGTCCCCAGACGAAAAGGCAAAGGTCGGGGACGCTAGAGACAACGGGGCACAGCAGGAATTTCACGGCGGCCGAGGGTCGAGCACTCGTGGAACCACAGCACACAACTGGGGCCTGCTGCTATGCATTAATTTTTTTTATCAACTACCCTCAACGCCGCTCCCTGAATCAAGACTTGCGCCCTTTTACCCCGCCAGTAATTGCCTCGGATTTTCCGTGTGGCTCTCCCACTGGGCACTGAAATCTTCTCAATCCCGTGGACCCTCGAGGATTAGTCCTTTCGTTTTACATGCATTCGACTTCAAGCAACACAGTGGCTAAACTGTTTGGACCGATATTCCTCTGAAAATAATAAAAGGCAGAAAATAAAACTAACAGATGAAAACATTAGTGAAGGGGAACTTATATCCGCTAAGACAATTGGTTGTCCAGGATGCTTTACAGTGATCTTTCGAAATTTATCGCAATTTTTATGACCACTATCCATTTACGGTGCAAGGATTTTTATTGGATGCAAGAAATAAGAGCACACTGAAGAAGACTGAACCACGAATAATTGCAAAGTGCTCAAGGTGATACATAGATTTCCATTTTCATTTTAGTTATAAATGTGTATTCATCTCTTTCCTAAACCGAACAGACACACTAAAAATGAGGAGATGTTAAAATACAGGGTAAGCTGTCAGTGATTGTGAACAATTTATATACCCATTTAGCATCATTCATAACATAGCACGTGGTTACTATTTTATTTGAATTAAACTGAACCTATGAGGAGGAAAATTTAATCAAAATAAAGAGAATAATACTTAACTTGATAACTTTTAATAAAAACCAAATATGACATACTAACTCGAGGCATGTAGATTTAAACAAGAAGATATTTGTAGAAAAGGTGATATCAGAATATTTACCATACAAGTCATCGCTTTTCTTGAAATTAAACGCCGAAACCTGGACCCGAGGGTAATTTATATTTAATGTAGTATAGCAAAGACGTTGCGTTTATTTAAGCGATAAATGATTTTATATTTTTCAACAATGCCACCTTCGGAACTAACAATATGTTTCTGGTTGCCTAAAAACACGATTAATTGAAGACCAGAATTATAGATATTTCAAAGCAATTGCATATATGCAAGACCTATAACGCGAAAATAAGGACGGGAGAACGGTATAACGATTTGAAGCCAACGGTCCCAATTACTGACTATTCATATCATTATCTTTTATTAGATTTACCGATGGAGACGCGGCGCTCTACCTTGGATAAAATGTGCATAACTCGTCAACATTTGAAAAGAAAGGATATCACAATTAAAAGAGTGTACATAGTTACGGTAATAAATTATAAAGTATGACCCATAACCAATTTTAGTCATTGAAGTTTACTCATTATTATATCAAACTATCCTTTGGTACCATTCACCACGTTCCAATTCACAATTATAATGATGTATTAAGCCAATATACTGTGAGTACACAACAATTCTTTGCAATGTGAATTTTATCCAATACAATTCTGTAATTTAAAGGTGAAAATAAGCCCGGCATTGTTGCGGTACGGGTAAAACACAAAGTTATATCTATTGAAAATAGCACATACTTTCATAAAGATAATTCCCTATCTGACTCACCGAATGTACGATTATTTTCCTATTTTTATATACGTTAAGTAGACACTGAAAAATAAACTAAACAAGAAAAATTAATTAGTGTTATAAATCTGGTTTTGTCCCTAGGGTGCTCCTGAAGGAAATAATCGTTTAAATCAACCACGTTAAGGAACCCATGACGCTCATTCAGATGTTTGGTGTTAAGAGACAGGAAAGACTATGAGGTTATAGAAAATATGTGCTGGTTTGGACACGTTGAAAGGTACAAAGACATACGAGGTACGAAAGGGTTTACACAAGAAAAATCCTTCGACATTGTTTCCTCTCCAAGAGGAAACGGAGAGTATGTGGAGAAATTTCCAAATGTCAGGGCTGAGACCAGATTGGTTGCCGTTTACGCCTGCATAAACTTCATCAAGCGACTTGACAAATCTTAAGAAAGCTCTTCTAGCGGAAGCACAGAGCTGTTTCCAATCTCATTTGATACAATGTATGTTGAAAAATTTCGTCTGAGAATGATAGCGAAATGCTGAGAGAAGATACGCTACGTCTGGGAAGATGAAGAATATCGAGAAGAACCGGTGATTCCTGACATCGTTAAGACATATTACACCAAAAAATGCACCCACCTAAAAAAATTTCCCTAAAAGAAATACTTAGTATATGTGAAGTACTAGCTCCCAGAAACAACATATCAAAAATCAACGCTCGTGCATTCCACGATACGGCCGCCATCTTGGAAAATGGTGGCCGAAATTCACCTTTTTGGCCAAACTAACCGTCGCAAATATAAAAAAATTATTAATACTGAAATGAAAATTAATTAATGTCAGTCTTGAAAGAAATTAATAAATTAAATTGAATAATCATGAAAAATTATAATAAAATGAATAAATTAGTGAATAGCTAAAGACAAAATAATAATAGGTACATATTTTTAGTTGTCATTAATTTTGTCCTATCTCAAACGGATTTCGAGAAAAACGCCGATTAAAAATCAGCAAAAGTGCACATTTTTTCAATTCCTGGAAGTTGTACAGGCACTACATTTAACAAATGGTATTTTCCTCAAGACGTGGGACTCAAGCAAACATAGTAGTCAATTGTTTTAATGGATGACGGCTGCTCCGAGGAAGGCAACCCAGTAGCAAACAAAGCATAATATCGCACAGGTGCGGTGGTTGCTCTGATGACGTTAGCGCAAGGTTTTTGCGAGTGTCCCTCTGCGTTGATTCAGGACTTTCTCAAATAGAATGGCATTTCAAATGCATTGGAGCATTCAGTTAAAGGCCATTACTGAAAAATATAAAACCCACACACACGTGATCTCTATTATGACCACCAACTTAGCAGGTAGACGGAGGAAGAGATAAGTGTTCCCCCAAAGAAGAGAATATTTTCCATTTCACAGTTATGCATAACATAAAAGGCATCCTCAGAATCTTATTGGCAGAGAAGTTACGCGTTCAACATGAAGAGTGAAAATACTCAGTCGATTTCACACTTCTAAAACATCAAAAAATCAACCATAGTTTGGCACTACTACATTGTTATAATTAAAATGTAACATTGTGCTGAAAATTTGGTCGGTTATTAGAAACTTTAAAATGTTCACCTTGCACTTCACATTCTAAGGTTGTTGTTGGATTAATTTAAGAGGGCGTTTAGCGTTGCAACGCTAATGATAGTTACTTCTCAATCATATGCATTAAGAAAAGATACCGTACTTTCACACTGTTATTCTATCTTGTCCTTTCTTCTTCAATTAAACAATAAAATTACTCCCACCACAAGAAGTTAGAATCGAAAAGAGTAGAGGGGTTATAAGAAATATGATACCGTCATCGAAGGAAGCAACGGGAGTGGAAACAATAGGGGAGAAGCGATGGAAAGTAAATGACAAGAGGGGAATCAAAGACATGATAAGCTGCATCGCTGAAGGATGCTGAAGGTTGTTTTTCGTGCGAAAAAAATTGGAAATTATCGTGCAATAAAAATTGCGTCAGGGCGACGCTGTCATCCCTCGGATGCCAGCGACAACTGACAAGAATAATTTCCCGTCACGGCTTTTGTCGTCATCCTCCCCTCACCCAACACGCTTTAAAGGAAAGAAAGAAAAAAATATGAACCTAGCAAGTTATTATTTTACGGATGCTTTCGAAAAACAGAGTATCAAGCAAAAAAATAAATAAGCCACGCGTGGTCGAAAATAACATCTCCGAGGTTTTATTTTCTATTTTTTAAGGGGGATGTAAACGCACACTGGACGGGGATCTGAGAATATCTTTTATATGGAGAAACCGTGTTGAATAATCATGTCCTTCACGTTCCCCCACCTACACCAAAAATCACCATTTTTAAGGGTTTTCATTAAAAATGACTCGCGGAACCGTTCTTATAAATTCGGTTATCAATCAATAATATATTTTTTCGCACGTTACCACTACATCGACAACAATGAGTCGCCACTTTACATAAATTACCCCTTCGTGTTTTCTAGCACGTGTTTTAATATGCTTCATCTCCAGGACAGGATCTGAGGCAGAAGGGATTTTTAAGTGATTGATAGATTTTCCCAACATCCAAGGAAGAGAGACGGATTTTAAGGCAATTAATGAGGCCTGTAATTGAAGTTATGTAAAAATATAAATAAATCCAGTAGTTAAAAAATGCATGAAATATCGAATACAAAAAAAATACACATTGTCCATTTTCACAGAACACCTTTTTGAAGCATAGAATCATCAAAACATATCAAGTTACTGATCATAAAATACAAATTATTACTGTGACAAGAGTTTAGGTGAGCTTTTTATTTCTTTGAGGATGAAAATGATAAGTTGATTAATTATTAATGAATGCATCTCAGAAAAATGGTTCCATAATTTTAGACAACTCCAATTTAAAAAGAAGATACAAATTAGGAAGTTTATCAAAAATAATTGTTACAATACTGACTACTAGAATAACTAGCCACAAGCATGTAGATACACTTATCTCTCTATTGTTGCGAGCATTAGCTCAATCTTAATTGTATTACAATTTTCACCTCCTCGACCCATTTTGGTAATGATTATCAATTAAATATTTAGATTTTAGACTATAAGGTCTTAGCCTGTTCATTGACATTTTCAAATTTATTTCACTGAATGAAATTAAGTAATATGTCGGTTGGTCCATTCTTCTGTTTGGTCACCGTTGCGCTGATTTGTCTAGTTTCCAACAGTTTAGCCCCATGTCCTAGAGGCATCCTACGATCAATTTTTTCAGCTTTCAACATGGCGGTGATTATCTAAGGGAATGTGTCTTAAGTTGATTTTGGTTGTCGGATTCCGTTTACTGGTCGCAGTGTTCATAATGGGTCAGTAAAATTATGATTTTTCCCGCCGGACGTGGCTGACGAAGTCTTCTCGAATTTCCAATCAGGTCAGGAAGACCATTGCTGCCAACGTTTCGATTGCTTTCTCTGTCATCGTCATCAGGGCATGTGTGAGGCCAGGGATCGTGCCGGGTTTATAGAGTCTGGCGTCAAGATTAAGCCTCATCTGTTTGACGTCTTTTTTCATCTCATCTTTTGCTATGTAAACTCGGCACAAGGAATCGGACTGAGTAGAATAAATACAAATGTAAAAGAAATAAATATGCTCCGCTTCGCAAATGATATCCCAGTCATAGGGGGAAATCGCAATGATCTTAAAGGGTCACCAAACATATGGACCACGTTGTTCAAGAATACAAAATGAATAAAACAAGGCAAAGACTAAAATCCTAAAATGCGGAAGAGAGAACTGAATATAGAAAGCCACCCTGAGAGGACAGAAATAAGAGAAAGACGATTCCTTCACCTATATTGGAAGTACCATCACGTGGGACGGAAGAAGTAAAACGGACATTAAGTGACGAATGGCCCAAGCTAAGAAGGCTTTCATGGTAAAAAGACTACTGCTGGGCTCAAAGAAGATAGGACTGCAAACAAGGAAGCAGTATAGGAAAACTTCCGTGTTGAGCGTAGCACTCTATGGATCGGAAAAGCTGACAAGTACAGACTCGAAGACTTCGAATCGTAGTGCTTGAGGAGAATGCTGAAGGTAAAATGGACGGACCAAATAAGACATGATGAAGTTTACAGAAGAGTAGAAGAGGAAAGGACCATATGAAACACCAAACAGAAAAGAATTACCATATGTGCTGGACACAGCTGGACACTGAGGCATATTCGGTTTCTGAAGAACATAACTGAAGGTAAAATAGAGGGAAAAGTTTCCAGGAGTAATTTCATGGACCAAATAAAGCGGAATTTACATAGGAAGAACTACCAGGAATTAAGGGACCTATCATTACATAAGGAAGAAATAGAAGACAGCAGTCAACCAATCTTGGGATTGCACGACCAATGATGAAACTAGGCACGAACCTTGGTTAGCCCTGATGAGGATGGCAGGGAAAGCCACCGAAATATTGGCAGCAATTGCAAATGCACCGAAAGATTGGCCTTCCAGATCCGGCAAAAAACTAAGAATACTTCATTAGCCACAATTGGTCTATACCGCTGTGTAGTTTTCCACTTGGTTGCAAGTATAAAGCCATCCTCCTGGTTGAAGATGTAAGAGTTCTTTTTCCAAAGCTTCAGACACATTTACATTTAGTAAGAAAATTTTCGTGTATAGGTAATGTAGAAATAACAAAATTTGCTGCTTTATGACTAATAATGCGCCATAAAAAGGTAGTTTTTTTAAATATCATCCCGACTAAAACTTAGCTTAAGCTAGTCCAACCTCAAATAAACATATACCCTTAAGGTAGGTGCACAGAATCGCCGAATGTGCCCGTGTCTCCCATGATAAATTCTTTAAACATGATACTAATTTTTATTCATGATGATCGTTGAAAAGATTGATCACATATTTTACTGCTTCTGACACGAAGACAAATGTTATTCTTGCAGAAAAAAATACAATAGAAATGACTCATCCGTTGTCTCTTCAAAATCTTTGAACCCGTGATTGGTCGAGTAGGGTGAGTGGAGCGGAATCATTTGTTTTGTTAGCTCAGTGGGAGTTTTTTTTTGATCGAGGCTTGGTGACATTCACGCTGATGGGGAGGCATTCTTTGCTTCAGCACCGGCGTTTGGCTTTCAAACGATTTTATCGGAGAATCCTCAGCGGCCTCATCGCTTCACACTCGAGAATTGTACCAAATCGTTCATTCCACCCCTCGTTTGATCGCTACAGCAATCGCTTGGGAGGAGGACACACCAGAAATGTAAAAAAGCCGCCTTACAATGACGACAATCTATTCAAGCTGAGTGCATCCGGAATGTTGATCTCTTGAGCAGATTGAAAGACCATGTGATAACTGTTCAGAGGAATGAATTGTAATAGAGGATAAATGATACTTTAGTTTTTTCTAATCAGTGTGAAATGTGCTAGTTAAAGGGTTAGAGTAGCGCGCATGAGAGGAAATAAGTGAGTGTCCCATGATCTCTCATAAAGTTAAGTAAGTTTTCCGCTTTTTGATCACTGAGACTGTAATATACCAAAAAAAAAGTTTGCTTACCATTACGAGAAATCATTCTTGGGAAGAATGTCTTCACATACGAATGGGTTTCAAACACGCTTCAGACGCTTGATTTGGCGCCAATTAGATCCTCAAAAGAGCATAGGACTCAACTAACTCACTTTTTATGTCCATAAAGTTCACTTTCGAATGAATCGTGGAATATGATGGGCTGATTTAGATACGTGGCATTTTGACCTGGAGAAATTCATATCTTCGCATTAATTGCTGTTGCTAATGTCGTGCCATAGTCTTTTCACACATATACTCCACTTTAAAAGCCACACATTTTTGAGTTGTTGTTGTTTGTTGACAAGTTGATTACTCATTTCACATTAGATTTTAATTCGAAGAAAATATGTGCATTTCTAGAAAATGTCAGAAATGTAAAGAGAAACAAATCGCAAAATAAACTCTTCTACACAAGTATGCTGAGAGTTGAAAGAAAATACGTGCATTTCAAGAAAATGCTGAAAGAAAATACGTGCATTTCTAGGAAATTTCAAAAATGTAAAGAGTGACAAATCGCAAAATAAACTCCCCTACACAATTATGCTGAAAGATGAGATATTTTACTATTTCGCAGGCTATTAAACTAAACCTGGGAGTAGAACAAGCAAGAAAAAGATATTTTAGTTTGAAGTAAATTTACCTAAACATAAAATGAAACACCTAATGTTGTATGTCTTTCATATTTAAAGAACACACCCCCTTTTTTATTCCTTTGCTTTTGTATTACTTTGTTTTTGTATTCCTCAAGACTAGCTCTATGGTGCAAATTTTTTCTAATGGTCATACACCGTTTAGCACCCCAACATTAAAGACACGAATATCTCCGAGTATTCTGTGCACAATAAGGAATAAATACATCTTCTATAAAATACCTAATACAGTTTCCGTCTTCATTCAAATTTGTTACCCGCCGTATAATGACATTCTTCAATTAATTTAAGGGAAAAGCATTGGACAATTCCAGATTCTTTAAAAAGCAACTTCATAGGCCCTCAAGTAAATTACACAGAAAATATGGCTTTTGAAAATGCACATACAATTAAGTCTCGACTCTTTGCAAGATCTACCGGCTGCACTCAAGGACTATTAATTCATGACATTACCATATAATTAATAGTGTTATAACCAAATGATAATCATTTATAACAGAATTCGTGTTTCCCTGGCAAAATTTTGATGTGCAATACATCATTGACTGGTTGAATTGCACCTTAACTTAAAAGTGCTAGCACAGAAATATGTAATGGTTTTCCAATACATACCCGCCAGTGTATGTACAGAGATACATGAATTATGGTTGAGACACTCATTTAAAACGAGATATTACTCTATTACGATGCAATGTAAGTCCAGCGTAGTTTTTACATAAAATGCGTAGATCAAAACCAACTAGCAACGAAATGTGCATAACATCTGCTACTATAGTCTACCAATGTTTATTTTCACGAAATTCCTAAGGAAAATCGAACTTATATACACATCTGAACATATAATTACAAGATGCCTGTAAGCGGAACATCATTTAATCAATACTTATAGAAATTTTGCGCATACGAAAGGCACTGAGTAAGCACGAGGGGAAAATGAATAGGATACAAGTGCACAGTTCAAGGACACCGAAGAACTAAAAAGGTGCTTTCTTAGTTATTTTACAAGAGATGAAATAAAGAACCTATGACCTTAAAATCTTCCATTGAGTAGAGTACATGATAGCATGAGTTAGCGTGAGTTGTTGACAACATGTAACAGAGCACCAATCGCACCTCTGGAGTTACATAAATGTTGTACCTCTGGAGGTGGTAGTACTATGCTGCACAACTGACACTTGAATAGATGAGTATAAATCCGTTGCAACTGAATAAAGTGTGAAATTTTAGCAAATGAACATAAGCCCCATCCGACTTGAATGGTGCGTTGTTTTATATCACTATCACCACTTCAACTTTAACTCTTTCTACAGATAGTTAAGACCAAATCAATGATAACGAGGTATATGGTGCTTATGCTGAGAAAACATCTCATTTCGCCTATTACATAACTCATTAAATACTATTCATGCGCATAAATTCCGTTCGCCTTCACAGTAATCAACTCCATTATCAATGTGCCCCATAATTCTACTGAGATGGGTTTGACAAATCAGGCGATACCTTATGAAAAGAATGACAATAAAGGAGAATGGCTACAGTTATCATGACCTGAAAAAGACAATAATAAGTTATATTTCCACAAAATGTTTAATATCTGTACACCCACCTAGGTCTCTACAATAAAAAGTAATTTTCAAGTTCTAGTTGTCTTTTTGAGATCAAGATATCTTCTAAAATCCGAAGATTCTTGCGAAATGGAGTGATCTCTCATCTAACATCATCATCAGCTGATGATGATGTATAAACATTGAAACCCGGGTCGAAGTAAATTTTATATTTGTGGAAATTTGCTCATTCTATGTCTTCATTAAAATATCTTCAATTTGGTAGGCTTCTTTTCAACTATTGTAACCAGACAATGATTGTGCCACCACATGATTAAATAGTTATTTGAATAGTTATTAGATAGCACTTAGATGAGAATAAAAAGTATTAAGAGGACGTTTACTTCCACAATCAAAGAAAAGGGTCGAAGACTTTTAAAGTTAACCTCGGAGAATAGAGGTACTTTTAACGAAAATGAAGGCCGACGTTTCTTACCCTAATGAGCATCATTATGACTCAAATTACTTTATTCTGTTCGGATTGCACAACCTTAGAGCAAAAAGGAGATGAATTGCAGTTTTTGACAAACAAAAGCGCAAAAAATTCTTTATAATGGTCGAGGCTTGAAGTGTAATTAGAATGAGTTGCTTCGGTGAGGCCTGCCTCCCCACATGACTTAGACCTTTACTCATTTTAGCTGACATATCCTGAAATTCCCATTGACGAACCCCATAAAAAAATATCGTCGCTTAAGTATGAACAAAGGCATTACATAAAATTGTAGTTAACGAGACAGAAAGGAAACTATACAAATACGTTAATCAATAGGCAGTGAATGCTGTCGTCGCTAAATATTTGATATGCCCTCGAATGCATGATTCTGAATCTACAACGTAAAATTAATTGCGCGTGAATGATGTTTTATGGTAATTTTACGTCAGTGAATTTATGCAGGAGTAAAAGGAACGTACTCATATATTTAATGCATAAGTAGCATTTTTCAAAATAAATGCTGCTCTAATTTCACCTCCAGTGACAAGTACATACAGGTTTCTGGTGTTATGCTTGCTAATTGATATGCATAATGGTGAAGACAAACCCCCAGCCATATACCTTTCATTGAGGCAGCTTGCAGGGAAATATATTATGCAGGAAAGAAGTTTTCGTAAAAAAGAAAAAAAACAATAAAATACGACAATGAAATCAACGAAATAGAGAACTAAAGATAAAGATTTATGTGTTAAAGATATTTAATAAAAATACAGAACAAAAATAATAGCTAAAATGTGGGAAAATTAGGGGAATTCCAGAATACCCACCGAGTTCTCAAAGACTTTAATTTTTATGGTAATAAATAAATATGTGAAGAAGAAATAGATAGAGACATTTGAAGTGCGATAGAGTTATGAGGAGACGATTTTAAGGAACAGAGAGGCAATTAAAAATGATTACTACACGGCCGCTTGAAAATATAATACGCTATATATGACTGATCTATTATATTTGATCCATAACTTAAAGGCATGCATGTATGGACAATTTAAGCTAATTTCCACGCCTTTTGAGGTCTAGTGGATCATGACAATATTAGTCCCAGGCCCAGAATCAATCCATCCGCTTAGAGGAAATTGGTCACTTATGGAATAAAACTTAAAGATAAACTCTGACGACTAATTCCATTCCGTACCACAGTACTACCGAAACGACCTATAATGGATTAAAATGGGTCAATTAGAATTATGCGTTAAGAAAATGCGAGTAACACAATTTTCAAAGCATTACGAGATAATAGATCGGATTTAATCGAGAATTTAAGATCCAGTACTCAGTACATACAAAAACCCGCAGTATCATTGAGTAAATGATCATCAACAAATTTCATTTCGATATGATGGCACGAAGAACATGGGCCCTGTCGGCGAAGCTTATCAATTTACTAAGTAATCAGTATACAGATCGATAAGTGTTTTCCTAACATTATATACACAAAATGAATTTTATACTAATTAAATATAAGAAAAAATATGCCAGCAAAATGAAGTTCCTAACTTAAAATCGTTAAAAATACAACTGTTTTCAACTATGATTGTTTCAAACCAAAATAGCTCAGGGTGAAACACACTTCAGTAATAGCCGACACGCACATAAAATAAAGCATTTCGAGTGTTTTAACTAGCAAAATAAGCATTTCCAGGAGCTGCAGGCGATTTCTCCCGTTTTAAGCGGCAAGAGCAAAGAAAAGCTCTGAGTTCATTTTGAAAAACAGCACGCACATATTGCTATTAGTTATAATTAAATATCAAATACTAGGTAGCTACATTAAACATTTCCAAATTTGTACGGAATTTTGGGATGAAAAACTCCATGTTACTGCTTACCAAGCAAACTTTATTTTTTTATTGTTTTTTGAAAAACTTGCAAAAAAATACACAGGTGGGAATACGAAAAGAATATATGCAGCTGTCAACAGAAACTCGAAATGCATGTGTTATTCGTTCATTTATGAAAAATGCCGTCAGAAGTAGGCAGTAAGAGGCGAATTCCAACAATCGAGGGTCACATCCAAGGCGTATTGAGTCGTAAGAATCAAACAATTTAAGTATGGTGTGGACCTAAACTAAAAATAACCAATATCTTATTCAGATTCATATGAGTTCCGGAAAAAAAGGGTTTTTCGTTGACTAAATTTTACTCTCAATATGCCTTGCTTCACAGTAGGTAACATTTAAAATGTGCTAAGGGATATGACTGGAATATAACTTGTTTACTTCAAATTCACTAATAGAACGGAGACTTAAGAGAAACAAGGGTATCAACAGAAAAGCGAATTGGGGGAGCAGGCCAGCAAAGAGGAGAGGTAGCGGGTGAGTTTTTCTTCATATGAAGTAGAATTACCACCAATAGGGGAATAAAAAGATAACACGTTATCCCGTGCAAAAGAGATATTCATTCATAAGATGAGTGAACAAATGGCTCGCAACGAAGTCTTGAAGCGAGGGATGCACAGCATAAAAACATTAATTAAAGCGCATGCTCTTTTATGGTTGAAAGCAAACAGCAGTGGAGTAGAAAGAAAAACTGGAAGGGAAACATGTGTGATGATTTGTTGTAGTGGAAAATGATAAATAACCCAAGTGAATCAGAAATGAGGAGATTCGACGTAAGGCTGAGGACATAATACATAAATAAATCCGCTCTGCATTTGATTCAGCTATTAGGTTTAATTCGAGGCAGCATGAATATCATTTAAGAACTATACAACACAAAATGAAAAAGAAAACCATTAAACTGTACTCATCTGGAAAAATTCAATCGAAATACGAGAAACTCTCAAATAAAAAAATATGAAAGAATGAAGTGCTTGATGGGAGTAGGAGGAACGGAGAGGATATGGGAAAACAGCGCTAAATGCTAAGATTGAAGATGGCCAACTATATGAAAAGTGAAAGCACAAACCCAATATTGGTAGGACATATCATTTCCATTCAATAAATTAAGATATAAACCAATAACATAAAGTCCATAAATGAGCTACATTACTATGAAATGAAAACTTATGAAAGTTAAATATTTTTCGCCCTTGCGTCCGTATCCATCATTGAAACAATATATTTTGTCCTTTCTAACAATTGGTTTTAGAAAAACAGTGCCATGTATAATTTCAAATATCGAAATCGAATCAAAAAAACGTCAACGAAGTGAAGTCTAAAGTAACAAAGCTTATGTGGCTGAGAAGTATGGACAGTAGTACGTAATAATAGGTGAAGTGCATATGAAAACAAAAAAATGGGAAAATATAGCATAAATAAATAATAATGAATACATAAATTCTAAAATTCAACCATTAGTATCATTTATAATTTAGCAACGAATGATCAGTAAAATACTGAAATATCAGAGCAATCTATTAGTCAGTGTCAGTCCAATGAGTTGACTGGTTATGAAACGGATAGAATTGAAGGTTAGAATGTGAAAAACCTACAACTAACGATGTAATAACAACTAGCCACCTCGTGATAAAAACTGACGAAACTCCATCGGTGTAGGCAGTCGTGGCAATGGATGATCCGAATCGACGCACAAGGTGGATCATGAGCGGACGGCTGTTTCCCATCACCAATGTAAAACACTGGGGCAACATGCTGATCAGCTCCTCTGATTCATCCCCCCACCCGCTCAAAACATTCAACTACGTCCAATAGATCGAACACGACTTCTACTCCATCCCCTCCTGCTACGCGGGCGCTGCACGAACAGAAAGATCCAGCATAGAACACCGGACGCTTCCGGTAGTGCGCACACAGCCAACAGCGGCGCGAAATAGAGGTGATGAAAAAAATAAACGAATAAAGGCAAACACAAATGACCCCTGCGGCACGGAAAAATGCCCCGCATGATCCGAGCGATTCGAAACCCCATTTTTTTATTCATTTTTTTCGTTGCCCGTGGGAAAAATTTCAATGCAGCAACAGCTAAAAGCATCCGCCGCGGTGTTGCCACGGCACTCGAAGCCAGCCGTATAAACCGCTGGTAGCAGTAGTTCGTACGACGGCGCCACTGCATTGCATTGCGTTCTTCAGCCGTCTGCCGGATGCGAAATTCGCCGTTAAGCAGCGAATCTCTCCGTAGAAGCACAATAGGAGAGTTGAAAAACTCTTTGAATTCACCGTTCGTACTGGATGGAAGCACATTCACTGGCTCTGAAGTACGCTGCAACTTAATGTATGATGAGGATTGCGATTCACTGCTAACTTTCACGAGTACATCAAATACTAGCCTGGGATATTTGAAATATCAAGATATTACTAAATGAATTTCCAGTCTTGGTAACAGAACAAGGGAAATCGAAGGATGACACCACCATCATGAAACTTTCAATCTTAAGACTAGATAATGAAGCCCTCCATTTTAACTTGTTTCATGCTACGCATTGGTGTGATCGTAGCTCGCATGTTTCACATCTCGTTTTAGTTGGCAATGCCATTGGTCTGCATTTACTCTACATTCTCTTTTTATATCTCAATTATTGATTCATTGCCTCTCAAAATTTGGCCTAACCATCTGGACTCGGAATTCCTGACTACGTTCCATATGGTTTTCTCATTTTACAATCTTCTGCAACCCAATTGTATCAGTCCATTTGATCGTCAGCATTCGCCTCCAGGAGTATATTCCGGAGTTCTATTCTGTACCCGGTAATCGATAGAGTCGAATAGCAGTCTTTGTCTTTTGCATGTTTTCACGTACGCCTACCTTATTGGTGACCCTTTTGGCTTTGAACACTAGCGTTGGATCACATACACGCTTTCCCGAATGGAATTATTATTTATTGCATGTCCGTTGTTATTATTCTATCCGATACTATGCAGCTTAAGAAGCATATATGCATTAGCACTCTTTTTAGCAACTTTACCTTCAGATTTTTTTTAGAGTGTACTAGGATTTTCACTTAATATCAGTTACCAAGCAAGATTTTATACTTGAAGTACGCGAACTGATGTGTTTAAGGATGCTTCAGGTCTTCTGGCATCTCTACTACATAGCCATTAACGAAAAGACGAATGTTTTTTTTGATACTCATTTCTACGGCTTCACATAGAGTTTGCAAATCACTCTTTTAAAACTGCATGCAATTCATATTCATTCAAGCAAATCAAACATCGTATTCCATTTCACGTTATCAAAGGTCTCCTGCAAGTTAACTGGGGCCATTCAGAGGCTCTTCTCGCTAGCATGTGCCATCTTTTCGTTGAGAATTCTCAGCCAGTGTTGATTGCTATGCTCGTCCAGAATCCGAATTAAATGCTCGATTTTTCAACCAATCCTTCCATAATTCGGGTGATTATTTAAGTATTTTGACTTTATGTGACAAGAGGTCCGGAAGTTTGTGATACTCAATTCTCACAGTCAATGTTTGGCAGGCATCAAACCTATTACCGTTTTTCTAAAATATCCCGGCATATTTCGTCAGCCACTCTGTTTGAGCATCCAAAACAGAGTTTCTTTGGAAGAATTCAATTAACATCAAAATTTATCGAGGAAACCAGGCGGATGCAGTAACGAGTGCTTCTATAATACTTAAACGGCATAAATATACCACAGCTGATTGAGATTAATAAACTAAACGAAATTTTTCTAGACTCATAAAAACGCATTACGCATACATAGCATCATTTCATTATTTTCCAAACTACATGTGCGAGAATGCAATAAATGCGTAACCTAATGATAAGGGAAAAAAATGAGTCTACATAAATGTGAACTAGAAAAATGTGAATTTGGAATGACTTCATGACGTGTATATTATATTCTATGATGAAATATTGAAGAATGAGTATAAGATAATAAGAGTTCGCACACAAAATGCAGCAGATAAAAATAGTCCATAAAGCCATTCAACGTAAATTTTAAACCAGTAGAAAACCAAAAGAACAGTCTAAAGGCTTGCAAGATGCGAATGCCTATCCGAATTTCTATAAATAAGTTTGGGGCGAATTGGCTATCGACAATTAATAGAAATAATAAGAGCACGGGAGAGAACTAAAGATAATAGGTGAAAAGAAAAGTCTACCAAAAAATGGTTGATAAAGGAGGATATATAAAGGAGTCATAAGTTTGCTAGGCAAATTCAAGAATTCGGCAAGCAGGGGCTTTTGGGAGAGAGGATTGATAATTAAGAATTAAGTTAAGTAAAAATACAAGATATGATATTATGTTTGAAAGTACAAGAAAGAATGTCCATATCCCAAGGGATTCGAGGACTAACTTAAAAACAATACGTAGTTCTTAACTAAAAGCCTATGATTATATTACAATTAAGCCCAGCAATAATTTCTGTCGTACAAGACCACAAATCTACATGCCGCTGTCTCCCCATCATGAGAAGGCACCGAATACGTATCTGGTTCTGATGGCCGAGATCTCGGCCTAAAAATGTAGCATCGGTTTTTTCGAGGAATGTTTTTATCAATAGAGGGAAGAATCACTTCCGCGAAAATGCTCATGAAAAAATATGCGAGACAAGGGTAACGTCCTGAAGTTATAAGAGCCATGAGGAGACATAGCTATGCTCTTCCACTGCTCGGACAATCGAGAACGCTAGAATGCATTAAGGGTGAAGGCGCAAAGTGTCAGTCACTGTGGAACATGAGAGAGGTCCCTCATTTTCGAGAATAGCACTCCGAATATACTCAAGTAAGGGGTTCCAGCGTCCAAGCGCTGGAAGTATAAATAGGTATATTTACTTTGGGTGAAAAGAAGCATCCATATAAGCACTCGATCGGGCCCAGTAGGAATCATTTAATGATGTAAGGTTTTCACACGGTTTTGTGTAATCATTACGGGAAATTAACCAAAACATTTCAAGATTCGCACGAGACTGAGAATACTTATCCTGGAGATATTGCAGTTCTGGTTCAAATACAAATTCATCGCTTTCACGTCGCATTACGGGAAATCTCTCAGCAAAGGAACGAGTTCTCAAGTTATATGAGACCTTTTTATTTACAACTGCAATTACAACAACACTTTACGAGAATCAGGCCATAAATTCACAAACGATACAGTAAATAAAAAAATCGCTACGACACGAGTTTTTTTATCCAGGTTTTAGCAGAGAATAAATATTATGATAAATTCAATAGACAAGCAACGCAATATGAGTATGTGACGACGGAATGACTTTTCCACAGCGCATAAAAAAATTAATTATATCAGCGGAGGAATGAGGAATTCTACTGCAAGTAAACCAAATTTTGGATGCTTTTGGATGGCAAATGCTTATAACCATGGCACCATCATCGATACGGCTTTTGGGTATATGAATTGGAAACATAAGTAGCGACACGGTTCCATATTAGCTCTCTTAAATTTTCCTATAGCGGACTAGCGAGACAAGGATGTGAGGTGGAGGTGAATGGGGTGAAGGGAAGAGACGGAGGGAAAGAGAAGTAAGCTTACCAAAGAAGGAAAGACGGGGAAACCAAACAACTTATAAGGCAAGTTCCGCACGTAGTAAAACATCTCCAATCAATCCTCACGACATTCATATGGACCACATCTCGAGGTCTCATCGGGAGATGATGCGAAACCGGACGGCAACTAGTATAGAGCCATATCCCTTGTTGAAAAACTTATGATTTCAGCATTTAGAAACAGTTTTTGACAGGCCCGCAGCCTTGAACAACGTACCTTTCCGTTTTTGTAGCAATTTGAAAGTTCCGTAACCCCATTGTCCCAAAATCCTCCGATTCGCAGATTCAAAGATTTTGCGAGACTTATAAGCCTGCACTTTGCGTGACAGATTTTGTGAAATCTTTCTGCAGCATAACCAAATTTAAATTAGAACATAAAAGCACGAGTTTGATGCCAAGGATATAGAACGGCGAGAAACTAGAGCCACTCCTGCCGGTTCAAATTTAACGGACACTACCGAAGAAAATTAGATTACTTCTTCAATAAAAAATTAGCGGAGTAATTATGTCCCTAATTCATGGAAACGCTAAGAACACTCAGGGTTTCAATACATTTTTACTGCATAGACTCTTTCGAAAGCCCATTGTGAAAAAGAATAAAAAGCGACTTTCCAAGTGGTCTCTCAAAAATCCCATTACCAAAATTTCATCTCTCAAATTAGGCGCACAAACGCAATTACAGGGGACTAATTAAATCAAAATCTCAACTAAAAATCCGAGATTTCTAATTAAAGCTGGCAGAGACCGATTTTGAAAAAATAATCAAGCCAAATTGAAAGAATTCAATCGTATATTTTTGCAGACATGACCTTTAGCACATTTACCTCCACTAGGTTACCGAGCATTTTTCTCTTGGGTGAAGTATCTCTGAAAGTTTTCCCTTGAACCACATACACTCCAATTGCCCAACAAAAATGGCCTAAAATATAGCGGTATCAAATCCAACAAATTGAGCAAAATAAACCGATGATTAAATTTAAGTGAATCTTTTTACCTGCCAATATACGATGTAAAACTATTTTACATGAAAAGGCATCCAGAAGAGATGGATACATACTGAGGTACATATAGAGGACATAGTAGGAGTCAGGAAACGTTGCCTGGGAAATCTCCAGGGACGAGACGAGCTTGGTATGGAATCACCCAGTGTCAAACACCCTGGACGAGCTGGGCAGGCATGTTATTTCGTAGACGTAGCGGAGAGAATCCTACGGCCGACATAGACTTATTCAGAATGAGAGGGCACCAAGGATTGGCATTCCATTTGACGGTTGGAGTACCGACATTTTTCATGGCACAAAAGAAGACAGCGGATAACCAAAACAGAATTTCAGACTATTTATGACGCTCAGAGAATAACCCATATCCCAGTACTATGGTCCTGGCGCTGACTCAATTTTGGCCTAATTATGAAGAGTTACCATTCTGGCCTAATTATGAAAAATTACCTGATATTTTCCATTCTTGGTCATCCGCTTCGATTTTTCCCATCTTTCCTCTTTCCTATATAGCCCTCCTCCTTCCTCATCATTTTAAATGTGCTCTTGTGTCACAAAATGAGTCCTATGTATTCAAACCATTTACTTGTTTACTCTAAGCCAAAGAATAATTTTCAATATCAGTAATAACTTCTGATCATATTAGAATTTAATTCAATATTTAAGTTGCCATAAAACCAAATAAGTATACATGGAAATATATATGAAGAAAAACAGCTTTTAGTACCAAACTTCTGGCAAACTATTTATCGTCGTGTATATTAGAGATTAATACTTCCTGCATGCAAATCGTTTAAAAGGCCTGTAGGAAAAATAAAAAGAAAACATTCATAGCAGACGTCACTTCGTTAAGTTTCTGATGCGGTCTCTGACAGAAATATCTTTATTTGATCCTAATGAAAGCAGTGCTTTAAGAAGTACATTTATCTTTCCATTAATAGAATTAGCTTTAAATTTCAGACAATCAATTTTGCGTAACCTCCGAATGTCTATTTATGATGCCTCTCTCAAAGTCACTGCTACAACAAATACGATAGAAGATGCTTTCAATGTTTTAACCATGCATCTGACAGCACAGTGGTAAGTGGCCGATATTGGGATATAATAGAAAGATTACTGTCAATTACAATAATCCTAGCCAAGTTATACAATCTCAGTGACTTTCGCGAGAAATAAATGCAATATTGACTCGTCATACCGTTACAGATAGTTTTACTTTTTAAATTTAATAAAATTAATAGTGGGCCCGCGAAATCGTAATGAGTAGCATTAAAATACAAAATGACAAATTTTTTGCATGCTTGAATTTTGTCTTCGAGAATAAATGGCGAAATATTTGATAAAATACGAATTGCTTTTGATAAATTTCAAGTTTTTGATAAATTGTCCTCATAACGACCATTGGTGACTGTTGAAATGGTGATTCTGTATATACCGCGTTATACAATGAGTCTCTGAACTGAAAAAGGACAATATACCTAACTGTGTTTAAGCTGATTAAAAAATAATCTAACTACGAAGTAACGAAAATTTAAGGAATTGCCTCAGATTATGTTGCAGTCATTTTTGAGGACATGCGCAACTAGCTTCTTGACACGTATATAGGTGAAATTAGTAGAATAGCATACCCTAATGATATTTGGCTCAAACAATCTCGAGCCGAAAGGCCCACTTCGAAGTGGAGGACACCCCGGGGTGATGACGTTTAAGCTCCCGGGCTCCGCAATCGAACCAGTAGGAGTAGGATGAGAGGCCACAGCGGCGTAAACCCTTCCGGAAGAAACCCCGAAGAAGGGCGCATGCGCAGGCTGCCCCAGTCGTCCCCCGACAACGGCAGGGCTTTACAACACTCGGGCGTACTCCAATCGACTTAATGGGTTCCGAAGGAGGGGAAGGGCGACGGAGAGTTTGGCGGAGAGTAAGGCAAGGAGAGTCAGCGAGGCGCGAATCCTCATGGCTTACCCACCCTTCCCCAGAATCTCCGACCCCCCTGCCGTACCCTTGTACGCCATCTCGCCGATTTCGCAGAGAAGGGACAAGAATGCCGGACTTGGAAGAGTGACAGTCCCACAAAGTTAAAGCCCCTTTTAGGAGTGCAAGGTGTACGGCAACTTCGACATTTTCCAAGTACTTTTCGGGACTGGCCGTGTATGCAAGTTAAGCAGAGTAACCCGCAATGGAGAAACATGGAATGGGGGAAAATAACAAAGGGATAAAATATCAAAATCTCAAAACATCTCGACCTCTCTGTGTACTATTATTTACAATTTTCACCGGAGAAACAAGGTTTTTGGAGTGTGTAGATATCAGTAATTGAATTATGAAATAGCACCGCCAACTTTTTGCTGCGGTATTAATGCTTCTACAGTGCTATAAGTATTTCTATAGAAAGTGAGCATGTATATTTTATTGGTGACTTCTTTATACACAGAGAAACTAAAATATCTATCTTTCCCCGATGATAAAGTCATTCAGTCAAATAATTAGAGAAGCTGCACTCGGAACTGAACAAAATTACTCCGAGATTCACGACACGTCTTGGTTGTCTAAAACTTTTCCTTCCCAGAACTAAGCTAAGTTTTCGCAATATGTATAAGAAAACAACTTTTACAAGTGCCCATCAACTAAAGAATTGCACCGTATCCAAGAGGATCATATAAAACACTAAATTTAGCTATTCTACTGCCCAACACACACAGCACTACCACTGATTGTGCTGTCATAACTCTAAGAAAACACGATTTATATCGATGCCCTTTATGTATTTTGCGTCAACAAAAAATCCTTCTCTGAAAGGTATTCACAGGATTTGTAGGAGCATTAAACGCTGTAGTTTCGTTACCTTATGAAGCTTGGCATGTTGGTGAAAAAATACTCTAATACACACCCTTGACGAGGCTCTCTAAATAGGAATTTACTATACATAAAATGGAGATGTAGATTCAGAGGAGACAAAGCGAAAGGTTGCAAAATCACACGAATTTGAGATGGTACTTCGCACAACTTTATGCTCAGTACCGCGTAAAACATATCTCGCCAAGTCACTTGAACAAACGCGGGGGAATAGGACGAATATGCTGCTAAGCAGGCTTTGAGCACAAAGCACGAATTGGGAAGATGTAGGATATATTTCAGTTTACATGAATTTTTTCACTCACTTTATATTTAAGAATTACAAAAAAAATTAAGGGTGACACATTAAAATTTTAGAAATAGATCAGCTTCCACTGATTACGAAGGGAAAGAAAACCTAATAGAAAAACTACCATTTTACTCTTCAACTGAACAGGAAACTCTTCAGACATATCAGATACTATTAAGATAATGGCTATTTGCAATCAAAAGCTTTTAAATCGCCACTTATGATCAAGAGGGTATCAAATACTAACTCCAGAGACTTATTTGCTACTTATAAAAGAGCGGCACACATTATCTTAAACAACGTTCCTTAAGAAAATTTTACACAACAGTAAAAGATCATCAATTGCGGCGCAGGTTCAGTGAAGAAACTTCAACTCCGAGATAGTCCTTAAAATATGAATAGAACGAATTATTACCTCCATACTTTCCATCCATCGCACGCCTCTCTAAGCCTTTAACCCATACACATTGATTCATACCCGTCCTGCTCTTGAGACTTCTTACGCTACTTCTCGTCTCTTTACCCCAGGTCATTCATGATTTCTTCAGACTTCCCATCGATCTCACACCATTCACTCCTCCAAAACGGCAAAAAAAAATGCTTCAGTTTTAATTTATTACCTACCTAACCACCTACCCTTAATTGTGAGAATGACTTGGGTTGTCGGCTCATTTCCACATAACAAGCCAGCCACCCGGGCCGACTTCCTTTCCACCACGAGCCCCGAGGAGCCTCCACAGCGCGAATGCCAAACACAAGGCGAAATCCTCCCCGCAAATCCCAGGACATCCATTAATTCTCATCGAAAACTGCTCCATACACCAAAAACCTTACCCACGGAGCGAAATTAATTCCGAGCAAAGCATTTAATCACCACTTACCAGCCACCACCCCTCTATGTTCTCAAGAGAAGGAATCAAATGGATCAAACGATGGCTTTCTCGCACCGCGAGAATCCAGGGACCAACCAAACCAGAACATCACAAAACCCCACACCCCAACAATCTCCCATTTCATTCGTTTAAGGCTTCGGCAGCTTTAACGATTCTTGTCAATCAATAAGCGATATCTCGTCGCCAATTGATGGACTGGAAATCTATTGCCAGATACCGATTTTCCCACCCTTACTAAAAGCTCTGCGCGAGGTATAAATTAGCTTCTTGCTAACCAAGTAGCTCATGAATTACACGGAAAACGGGTTCCCGAAAGCGAGGACTCTCATTAATTCCTGCTAGTAGACGCCTTAATGTCACAACACAAAGGAATCAATTGATTTCAACCACGCTACACAAAATTAATGGTAGCGTCCCTGCCACTTTCAAATACCAATTTGGAAATGTTAATAATCGTGCGGTTTCTGAAATTTAGCGATATATATTTTCCAATTAGCCGGAGAAGTCATTTACTTTCACCATTTCAAAATAAAGCAATTGGGAACTTTATGCAGCTTTAGGCAGGGAGGTACTGGACAACCGTGTTAGCGACTGAGGTAAATCACATTTCTGGACCCTCAAAAACGAACCAAAAGACATCTTGGCATTTCGTTATTATTCTACAAAACTTTACACAATTCTTTATTTATTTAGTGTGTCGGAAGGACATAAAAATATTTAATGCCCTTCCGACAGAAATCAAGGAAGAAGAAACATCTGATTATTTCTAAAGGGAATAAAACATTGGTTATTACTTATAAAAACATCGAGGTTTTGTTCTGTAATTTATATGTATTATTTATTGATTTAAATGTAAAAAAATTAATCTTTTTTATAGTACTGTTTTGATACTAATAGGAGACATAAGTACATCTGATGATACATCCATATTAGGAGACATATAAATACATCTGACGATGTATTTTTATGTCTCCTAATATGCGTCTATCTATTTATATGCCTCCTATTAGCGTCATCTGACGATGTATTTATGTCTTCTATTATGTAACCACTGTTTATCACTCAAAATATCTGAGTCATTTTTTGAATTAGTTTATAATTCTTCACTATTTCACTGTTGTAGTTCAATCCTTCACAATAATATCACTGTTAAACATTTGACCGTAAAAAATTTGTTTGGTTTGTTGCTATTCCTTTGACCATCTAATAGTAGCCCCACTACATGCTTATCCTTAGGGACTACCTACTTTGTACAACACTGTAATTCCTGAAAAGAATTAAATTTTCATTATTTATTATTATTATGAAGCAGGTTATTGTGAAAGTGAAAGTTTTTCACAGTTAATTCGAATCAATAACGATAAAGTGAATAACAGATAAACGAAGTATGCTGAGTATAGTCTAATAAAGATAGAAATAATAAGCAACAACACACCTATCCATATCAACTACCAGAATAAAAGGAATAACATGCCATGTGAAACTGAAGGGAAGAGAGGGCTCTAAAAGGACTAAAAGTGATAGCTTTAGAATCGTTTTAGAATAGTTTAAAAATCGCTTGGAAAAAAAGTACAAAAAATTTCACTGTTCTCTATACAGAAATCCAATTAATATCCGCCAACGCAGAAGGATATTTTAATACCACAGGGCATCCGTCTCGAAAATTTCAACTAATTTCAGCAAATTTAATTGATATGCCAGAACGGGGACTTTTACAATTTCGAGTGGGATCAATACTAAGAAACCTGGACCACTCGGAGGTAGTAATGATGATGAAATGGCCATTCATACAACCACTATTTCTTTTTTCAAGTGCTTGCAACTAACTAACGTCACTAGGTACAACTTAATTTAATCATTAAAAAATATCGGAAACTTTTCATTATTCCTTGAGAGAAGGCTTGGAGTGCTATGAAGACTTCCGATGACTACCGAAATATCGAGAGATCTTGAACTTGATTAAAGGAGTTTCGGGAAAGAAGGTAATTAAACATAAAAGATGTTGAGGGCATCACTCGAACGACTATTGAGTCCGATAAATTTGGAGGATTTCTGGGACTGGGGCTTTATTGGCTTATAAAGGCATCAGCAATCTCTTCTTATTACCCAAGAAGAATACGACGAACATCGTGAGAGAAACTGAATTACCGAGCAAATTATGACGATTCGAAAACTTCGAAAATTCTCCCAAGAGGGCGCCATGACCATTAAAGGGCTGTAATGGACCCAGTCGAGAGGCAAGCAGGACAACGGCGGATAGAAAGCCATGAACGACAGATACGAATCTATAGGAATGATTGTTGAAATTTCGAAGCCAACTGCTTAAAATAATGAATTAGAAATGATGACCTCTTCAATATGTATTAATCCGGAATATCCCGGGGATTGATACGAGCGGTTTTGTTAACGTGGTCAATCAAGGACGAATGCGTGATTTATGCTAATGAATCCACATAATATTATAATTTTCATCGTTAATAACATTTGTGAATAAATTACGCCCACATGCTCACTTCAATGTTATTTAATTATAAACTACGCATTCTCTCATTACATAATCAAATTGGCATTTCCGAGGGCATTTTTTTCAGAGACCAACGGGCAGAATAATTACCATTACAAATTACAATACATTGACTTTTAGTCCGTTGGGATGATATAATCAAGGAATAATAGCTCAAATTTACTTATGGAAATACACCATTGCATAGATGAGAGTAAATACTACCTAATATTGCAAATAATCCACCAAATTTGGTAGGTTGAAACCATCGATGACCAGACGGAGACAAGTAAACTTCTGCTGCAAAATCAAAAACCTCCGTATCTTACTTCCAAACTCGATTTATTGAATCAACTCGTTAGAAATTAAGAAATACATTTGTTCACTTTAGACCATATCCTATGGTTCATGCATGCCATATTTACACACCATGTGGTATAGGGAGCCAAGAGGAAAAAAATATCGCGCTTCGTGCGATCACGAAATCATTACAAAAGACAAATATTGGCAAGATATAAAACTATACTTCAAGGCAAAAATATTATGAAATAAATAAAAGTTAGCTACTTTGATTTAGCAATAGTAATAGACATAATTAACACAGAATTTTTCGAATGGGAATTTCAAAAGTTTCACGACAAATGAAGGAATGATATTTATCATTCACGCGGTAAAAAAACCTACGCATGATGTATACGTATGCGAAGAAATCATTTACCTGAGGTAGATTTACACAGTAAACAGAATGGAATATGGATATTCTTCATTCTAACTCAATCCAGCGCAATGGAAACTCAATTTCATCACTTTTTACACCAATTCACATTTAGTCTCCGACACTAATTCACCATCAGTATCCGACTCTGTAACGGGAACTGTTCATGGACGAAATGCGTCCTGCAGCCATCAAATTTTCGGAGAAATAACCACAAATTTACATACTGACGAGAGAAGTATACGCCGCCTTCGTAGGAAGGGGGAGAGAACAAGTATTCATGTTTTTTTTCATGGTATCCCGCTAGATAATTAATGGCACAGATTTTTCACGATTCCTCTATTTGTTTTCTTTGCGACTTGCAAAATAAATGACACGAGTCATTGATCACTATACAGCACGGCCGCCATACAAAATATTCCACTCTAAATGGCGCACGCAGGCGCTTCCAATGCATAACAAATTGCCTATTTGCCTGCTTGGAGTAAGCTAAGCGTGGCACGAAAAGGCAAAAAAAGAAAGGGTGAGGTACGAGAAATCGCTTACTCGCCTTGGCGACAAGGTTGTAAGACTTATACTGCACCATTTTGCATTCCCCTCTCCATTCCATCCTCGGCGATCATGTTTTCTTAAATCCGTTTAAATTGGAGCATTCCACCTCTGCTGGAGAGCACATGGAGGAGAACTTTTCCCTAGACCTTAATAAGATCTCTCCCACGTATATTCGGGGAGTCGAATACCAAATATGAAATCCCATAAAACCTGAAAAGACTTATTCATATAGTATACTTTTAACGTGGGTTTGGGACGTTTTACTTAGTCTTGTCTTAACTCTACTGAGATTCATGGTTTGATTGATGAGGAAAGATATGGATTCAAGGAGGATATAAGTATAGGAAATTGATTAAGCAAAATTTTCGGACGACCAACCGCCAGCTGAGGAACTGCATGCCAGGAGCAAGCGCGCTAGGGATAAAGAGAAAAAGTTATGAAAACAAGATAAATCATGAGAACGGGTAGGGTGAGAACACGGAAAAGGAATGTGAATAACGATTACAGCCAACCAGTACAATCACTGACGATTAGTCGTCCTAATTACCATCACCAAAGAAATATTCGCAGAAATCCTTAAAGGCAGCAGCAAAATAAATGTTAATCATAACAACAGAGTTAAATACAAATCAATAATATGTGAGCTTATGCCTAAATGGGATTAATGACCTCGTTTTCCTTTGTAAACGGAAAGAACCGCTTTCAAATCCACCAGCTTCCCCACTTTGTTCATAGCAGCGAAGGTAAAAGAAAGACGTATTCTCCAGAAGAACTTCCCAATGTCCCGAGTAAGGCATACGCGCACATTCATGAGCGGTCAAACTCGAATATATATTCAAGTTTATAACCGTACCAGTGATTAAGATAAACGGAGTGCAGGGCGCTAACGAAGAGAATCGCGAGCCATGAACAATGCAGTCACTTGGTTTGGCCAGCGATCAACTTTCGCGACCGAAACTTGCGCTCCGAGCGTCATTTTCTGCAGAAAAGAAACATTTGGCGTCATTATAAGCGCGATGAAAAAAGGAAAAAAAACTCAATTCAGAAACGTGCATATTCCATGTTCCATTGGACTCGTTCCATTCTGTTAAGAGATGCATTCAAATCCGGATGCGAACGCGAATATTTCCGCAAATTTGTGGTATTCAATCCCTTAAAAGGCATAAACATCGGGAGAAAAGCATCCACACCACCAAACAACACTTAGTCTCCAATAAAAACTCCGAATTGCTATTGTTCTGCCCATTTAGTTGCACTCTATCCTTGAACACTTGGCTCTCGCACAAACATAACCATTGTAAATTACAACGATAGTAAAATACTTGGAAGGATTTGAGAAAATCTTTCGAGTATAGAAACTGTTACGCGCACAGGAGAGTGCGTTTTAAATGAGTGGGTATAAGAACGAAATGTATGATTAGGACAGGCGACGACTGCTTCATCATGAAGACGGGAATAACTTACACATCGAAGTAAAATATTTAACAAGTGACAAAAAATAATGCTTTAGGAGCAATGACTGAGCCAAAAAAGTATAAAATTGAATGCGCAACAAGGTAGACAATAGGATACACATCAATCAAGTAGAAATAAGGCATCGGAGACAATCCCCATCCGCAGTACACATAACATCACAGCAGATTTTGACACGAAAATAAAATTTAAGGGCATGGTTTTACAACCCGATTGGAAGACTTTTGCCAAGATAAAGCCACAAATTAGACCAACTTTACCAAGGGGAAGGCATATTATTTTAAATG
This sequence comes from Ceriagrion tenellum, assembly GCA_963169105.1. NCBI lineage: Eukaryota > Metazoa > Arthropoda > Insecta > Odonata > Coenagrionidae > Ceriagrion > Ceriagrion tenellum. The sequence goes on from OY720643.1 coordinate 100,281,344, forward strand.
CATGCATTTCATACGCGATTAAGGGAACGAAACCTTAAGAAGGACGACAAGGATAGTGATTGCGAGGCAAAGGACCGTAGGAAGACAAAAAAATCCACGGGATCGAAAACATGTGAAAGAGATTGAGCGCAACGGGAATGGACGTCGAATAACAAATGAGTGCGCACGATGAAAGCGCGGGCTGGAATAAGAACGGCGGAGGAAAATACTAAAAAACGAGGTAAAAAAATGAAAAGAAGTCCATGGAAAACATTGAGGTTGATACTGAGGTCAATATCCAAGGAAGATGAGACGAACCTTTTGGCAGTCGGTGTTATGAGACGAAGGAGGACGAGGAAGGGAAAGGGGATCGCGAGAGAAAGAAGACGAAAAGGTGAGAGGTTGCGGGATCTTGAGAAAGAAAGCTTGAGGAGTATGGGGCGGTAAAAAACAAAAGGAGCGCTTTCTCAAGGAGCTCTCTGACGATAAGGGCAGGTGAGCACTTCTTGGAATTTGAGAGCAAATACCGCGATAGCTTCCTGGTTCACGAGGTAGAGTCCTTTTTCCTCTCGAACAAAAACGTACACCAGCTCTTTCCCTCAAAATGAATGCATTACTCTAAAAGTCAGAGATCATTTTATCCCGGACATTAGCATAATAACAGGGGCAAAACGGAAAAAATTTAACAGTCTTAAAGAATTTCAGCGTATGGATATTATTTTTATTTACACAATTACTCACAAATGAAGCAGAATTTGATACGATAATTATATTTTGACGGCAATCTAGTTTAGTGGGATATTTATTCTTTCTGTCAATGTTGACAAAAATGAGCACGTATCTTAATTCAGAAATCATTAATTCTGAAAAATAACACGATTCCAAGGCAAATCGAAAATAAATATAACATCCTCATAGAATATAAATATAAAAGAAGATTTTTGATGAATCGACAAAGTAGAAGTACAATTAAGCTCAGAAAAACAGTTTTATCATGGAATTCCATTTATTCATGTTAAACTAAGCCAGGGTTTTCATCCTGTTTTTTTGCACAACTGAAGTTAGCTGGCATGTAACTCGCAAGCGTAAAGTTTTGGAAGATAAAGCTTTTTCTCCAAGCTTTATACTCCGCTTAAAAAATAAATAAAACCTTTTTTCACAGAGTTGCACGCAACTAGGACCACTATTTACCGAACAAACTTATCGCAATATTAAGCGCAGGAAGATAATGATTAGCATTACATCGAATTAAATATCAGGGATGCAAATGGCCATCCACTACTGGAGAAAGTATTAGTGTGCGTACGAACATACGAAGTTTATCATCGTGTAGTAGGAAACGACCATTACTTTAGCATTAGTATATTCCGCATAGCTATGATTGAGGGAATGCGATATAGAATATAAAACGAGGATTTATGCGGAAGGATTGGGAGAAATGTTATTGTATGACAAAGCTCACAAAAATTTACACAGCAGATAAATATCAATTTATCCGTAATCATCACCAAGGAACGAATCCCGTGTACTGATTGGTGTCTAGAGTATAATCAAACGTTATGAAATTCAACTTTGGGTCGATCAGAACCATCTCTAATGCGTCACCTTTTTCATTACAGGACATCACCAAAACAGATAGGCATTCGCTCAATGCATTCAAATTCCCGGGTAAAAAGTAAGGTCATCGTTTTAACGTTATTTCTCGATTGAAATACTGTCAATAATAATATTTTTGTAAGTTATGATGATTCATCGAATCAAATAATGATGCAAAAGATAAACATCATAAATTGGTTCGAAACAGCACATAAGGGACATTATATTTACAGCAGACCTATCAGACTAGATTCCATAAGGGAAAAAAGTACCTACCTTAAAAATTGATGCAACAAACGAGAGCCCAAAGACAGTACAATTGAAGGATTACACCTAAAATCCCCGGATGATTCACGGTTGAGGGGCCATTCTGATTAAGTGCATTAATTATAATTCTACACTTAAAAATTAGATAATATGAGGAACAAGCATTAAACATCGGTAATAATGTCGCGCACAGTGTAAATTTTATCCATTTGAGATTTATTCCTGTAACTTATTAAATATATATTCCGGTAAAGCGGTGCTTAGTAATGGCCATAGTTAGCAACAGGTTTTTTTCTTCTTCTTTGCTTGCCGGCCCCGGTGTCGGCGGGGTAAAGTCCTCGCCTGCTAAACCGAGGGTCGCGGGTTCGAGTCCCGCCTGGGTGGGTTTTCACCACCCAGGGCATGGATGTATGTCAAATTCTGTTGGTCCGGTCCCTGGAAAATCTGATGACAGGTTCAGAAGCCTATCGGGATTCCGGAGACATAGGGGCCAACAAAATCGTTCTGCAGCAAAAAAGAATTTAATTCAGTTGCAGAAAAAAAAAACAAACTAATGAGATTTCGGTGAAGTACTTTGAATTGAATGAGAAAAGGAAGGAAATCAGTGATTCAGTGGAATAGGTAATAACATTAGAGTAGGCTTACTATCCTTTGGAAATTTCGTCAGCAATGACATGTTTGGAATGGTAAATAAATTTCATTCGAGAATACACTATAAATTCGTAATAAAAACCTTTGGATAAAGTGGCGGGTGTTACCTTAGCAACCGGTCGGCCAAATATCTGTCAGCTTTGAGAAAATCGATGCCTCCGGCCAATTCCGATAATATTTTTTATGAATTCATCAATACGGATTGGTTATATAACCTCCAGAAAATATTTCCTCGATGCATACAACAACGAATTTATTTTTTTAGTGCCTAACTCGACTAACGCAAAATACAAAACCAATACTTCGAGATAACACCAAGTTAGTGAAAAGCCTACGTCACCTTTCGGTTTAGGTTAACCAGATATTATGAAACCAGGCCATAATGACATTCGTAGCCTTCACTCCAAGAGCAAAATAGTTTTTACAAAATATGATTCGAACAGTTGAGGCAAGAAGATCTAATCGTAGGCAACAGACAATTGAAAAATTTTATATTTCACAACAACACAGGAGCTGACTTGTACAATCTTTTTTCCACTATTTTTCCTTAGTACCAAAAAATACCCTGAAACTGAAAAGTTCTATAAGAAGACTACGCCTTCTAAGATATATTGATGATCTCTCCTGAATCATACGTGCGCAGCCGCAAAGAAACTCTTTTGAACTACGTCATCCTATGCGTTTAACACCTTCTTGAGTATCACACCAAGCACAAGAAGTGGTTGTCTCGACCACGAGTACGAGTTAATGCAACACAAAAGCAAACAGCAAAGTTGATTCTCAAACGACGATTCTCTGACGCCGAAAACAAAAGGGAGTGCATAGTTCTATTTTTCAATTGTTTTTTTTCATTGCAGTTTTTATTCGCTCTTCGCATGGGCTCCGGCATGCGGTCGCTCGAGGTATTTTTCCGCACAGCATGCTAAAAACGGACGGTCATCCATTCATGCACGGTGGAAAGAACAAAACTACAAACGTCATTTCCGCCCCTGCCTCCACTCATTCATTACCGGGCATGACCCCTTCGGAGTTGACCTATGGAACATTCAAGCAGCCATACTTCTTTCTGCACGTTCGCTCGTTTGAAAAAGCACGCTCAGATTTCTACCGCGAATGAGAAATCAATGAAAGGAATGAGACGCGGGGACAAACGACTGCCGTGCAGTTTAAATTACTCCAACGGCACGGAATAAAAAAGAGGGTTAGATACCATAACATGGGTCGTAAAAATGAGATACGCTGGACATTTACGGAGGAGAAATACGGCAAACAACCCCTGATATACGTTGAACGTAGCATGAGTTCACCGAAATATTCCTGATTCATTCGTCTACGATGCGCCCAAAAATACAGAACGAAGTGGAAGAAATAAATTTTTCGAGGTCTGAGTAAACACACAGCGAGAAATTTTAGCGGACACTGCGCGTCGCGCTCATACCTGATGGCCTGGGGAGTCACTTCAAAGTAAAATGATTCAAATACGGAGTTTCCCGTCTTTATAGTGATTGCCAACATAACACAAGCAAAAAACACGAGAGGCAGGAAGTGTTATGTTACTAGCACTGACAAAGGATACACAGAAAGAATAATAGAGGAATAAGCAACGATTAGGTATGCTTTGGTGCATTCTAAACATGTTCTGTAATTGTTTTAGCGCTGTACAACACACCAGATGAAAGAAAACTAGAACATACAGTCCTAACATCTTTCTCTTGTTCATTTGCCTTTCAGCGACCGTTGCCATCTCTGCCAATATGAGGAAAACAAGTTTAAACGAGAACATACACCCGACAGAGAAAATGTTGGAAAGAGTATGAAGATTCATAGCAGAAAAACAAGTATCACACACTCGAGAAGAAAATGCCTACCGATTACGGATTGACTTTTCTGTATCCGAACATGGTTTCGACATTTCCAAGAGTAGCGTAGAAGAATTCTGGACTGCTTATAAAAGGACTGGGTAGCTGGAAAATGCCATCTCACTCATACACACATTAATTAAATTAGTATTAGTTTTATTAGAACTATTACACACAGATAGGAATTTTTGATAAAAGAAACTCCATAAACTCAATTGCGCTCGTTTTGCAAAAGAATTCTTGATAACATGAAAACAGTTTTTCTTGTAGTAAACGGCCATCTTAATCACCTAAACATAAGTGTTATTGGTATAAGTATTATTAGCATTAGTGCAAACACAGGAATTTTGGCATAAAGAACCTCGAAAAAAGTATAGTCATGAAATTGAGAAAAAAATAACTAATCAGATAAGATTGTAATCCAAAAAGTATTTTAAAACACTATGAACAGAGAGACTGCAGGAGGAAAGTTTCGGTGAGCTCATACATAGCCTTAAGCCATGAGGGTACAATGCTATTAAAAGCATTAGGAACAGTGCGAAAGATTGAAAAGCAAAGATTGACATCTCTAATGACCCATCTGAAAGTTCAAGGCTTCAGCCATGTAGGAACACTTTTAGAGATGACAGTCGCAAACATACGCCCACTGAAGCGTGAGCTGGAAATTGGTAGTATCGCAAACTTAACATGGATTTCACTTTGTTCACTACCATGATTCAAACGATATTGAATTGACGGTCTAGGAGGGTAACCTCCTCGCCTGCTGTTCCAAGTTTGTGGATAACACTCCTTTCTAGATGAATTTACATAAAAAATTGCATTGGTTTTTGCAAACTTAGATTGCAACATCTCATACGAATACCCATCCTATGTACACAGCTAAAAGAACGCAAAAAAAACTTTTACACTACGTTTCCAAGTTTCAATTTAGTACCATACTAAATTTCACGGATAGTTTACAACATTATGAACGATATTAAGTTTATGTTGGCAAACGTTTCTATAACTGGGAATCAGTAGACACGAGGAGGATCCAGGTCACTTGAGCTAGAGTACTGTCACGGTTACAGCAGGATGCTCTACAGAAATGCCTAAGCTATGATGTAAGATGCAATTTACTTATAATTTATTCGCACAAGTTGCTCAATTACTAATACCTTTATCGATGCTTCCACGAAGCAATGGTTTTAATAATGAAATTGATTCACCTGGGCCTCAGAGACCCTCCAGAGAAGCCGATTCTAAAAAACTCTACCGTAGAGGCACATTCTTAATTATATCATCACCCCAGGTAAACGGCAAAAGAAATCTGCAACATACTTTGGGACATTCAAAAATCAATGCCGGGGAATAGCACGAATATAGATGAAAGTGGCAGATACTGGCACTGAAACGCTGTTAGAAGAGTTACACACATAGGAAAACCCGTAAATACTTGTAAAGGACCATCTGTAAAGAAACGTTAATTCCTGCAAAAAACATCACTTCCTCTTGAGACTCAAACACGGAACCTATAAATTATTACTCAAGAATCATACTCGGGCGTCAATGAAACCAGATATTCATAATTTTCCCATCCAGTAAGAAAGCATACTAAAGTGAAAAACTTTATTCTAACAGGTGGAGAATTTCAATAGGTGAGCGCATTTGATAGACCAAGTTTTTTACCAAAGAATACAGTCTACTCACGCGTTAACAATAACATGACCTTCCAATGAGAGGTTAGTTTTTCGATTCCACGTCCGATAAAATCTGTTGAGTTGGTGTTGAAGAAACCGTGAAGCCTCAGTTTGGAAACGAAACGAACTCTGACATTAACCAGATCTGAGACACAGAAGGACAAAAGAGAAACGCATGGTGAAATTAACACTAATTTCAACCTGTGAGGAGAAATAAATTCAGAGACTGAGTAATAAATATTCAAGAGGAGCACAAAGGGACCAAGAAAAGCAAATTGCGACAAGCTTAGAAAACAAAGAGCGAATGGGATTGATCGCAAAGAAGAAAGGAGGGCAAACGAAAAGAATTACGCTCTAATTAGAGCTATATTTCTTTCTCTTGACCCAAGGAAAACAATAATTAGCTGGAGCATCCTTAAATTGAAGGAAATTGCGGAGGAATGACTTTAAGCTCGGGCAGACAAAAAGGGTCCGAACAGAGAAACAAGAGATAGAGAGAGAGAGAAACAGAAAAAGGTTTAACACAAAAAATGCAAGGATGAAAAAAAATAAAAATTTTCGCTTCGGGTAAGAAAACATGGGGAGGACAGCATCGACCCAGACTCCTTTTCTAGGCAAACAATCGCTAAGGGTATTTATAGCATTAAAGGGTGGACGAACGAAGGAAAAAAATACGCCGGCGGCTGTAATTTAAATGGTTGAGGTCTTTACGGCATGTGGAAGGGAGGATGGAAATAAAAGAACAGCGGAAATAGAAAGGCCCAGAAAAGCGGATGAAAGAGAAATAGAAGGTGGAAGTGAATGAACGGAAAAGGCAACCGTACATTGGGAGAGGAGATAGCCGGGAGATGACGGAGTTCGAAAAGAAGCAGGGCTGAGAGTAAAAGCTCCAGGACGAGGCATAGAGAAGGAAAGGAAAGACCCCCGAAGCCAAAGAGAGTGCCTAGTCAGCAGAGCGTACTCCACTTCTCTTGGTTTCTCTTCTGATAGGGAAATCAGCTCATTAACTAAAATACAGGCAAGGGGAGTTTTGTAACATAAAAATATGGCGATTCTATAAAAGATAGCATACGCGGTTCTCGGGTAGTAAAATATTATTCTCCATAGAGCAAATATTTCACTCAAGAAACCTCAACAGTCAACGGTATCGACTGAAAAGGCAAACGTACTCGGGGAGAGGAGGGAAGGGAGGCCCCGGTTCCCAGAGCTACAAGTATATGTACTTGTAACTTGTGAAATTAAGCTTCTCAAACGTACACGTCTATTACTGACAATCTAATAAGTTATGGCATATTCGTTACGTCTTAAACTGAAAACTCAGTTACAAGTGTTTGTAACTTACAAGAAAAAATCCAAAAGTATTCCTAGGACATTAAATAGAATCAACAAGTTAAGCATTTATAGTTACCTTACCTTACCTAAAAAGGTTACAGGTTACCTTATAAGGTCCCATGCGAAGACGAGTCAACGGCAAAACTTGAACACCATAGTAAAAAGTCCTATATGTTGCTGCATCTAGTGTGGACAGTACTCGAAATGGAAGGTGTTCATAAATCTTGCATGTCAAGATATCATGTTTTTCTGTTTTTTACTTGCATGTCAAATACGCAGGGCATAAAAACGCAATATTTTATCGCAACTTCATGGAGAATACTGCGTAGTAGGGGGTCGACATACTAAGGAAGCCATAATCTGTATTTCATCTTTCAATACATAATATACTGACAAGACATAGAATATACGTGCATTTTTCTGAACAATAAGTCAACCAGTGACAATCATTTGGGTATTAAATCCTCTTTTTTGCACATCGTAGTGTCGTTACTCCAACCTAAATCCCCACGAATGTAGCCCACGAAATATCGCAAATCGCATTTCATTTAGGGTTTCTACCATTCTACAGAAAGGACAAATATCTCGCAAATGTTTCTGGTTCTGACCTGAGTTGCAAGGAGGGTAGGTAGACGTAAAGTGGGTCAGAGAAAAAATCTGAGAGGGATGGAGATGGAAGTGACTCGACGAGAGAGGTGAATAGTCAAGTGTAAGAAATATTCCATCGAGTTCTTCAGTGACCTTATTTTGAGGTCTCGTTGTGAGACGAAACGTCGAGAGAATTCGTAACAGGACATCAGCAAGAGGTAAGATATCGCACAAAGGAACCGATATCTGACTGACCGTCAACACTAAACAATATTCCGACCCGCTACGATTATTCTTCAGCTTAAGTCAATAACACAAATTTTCACATTGTGCAGCATTAGGAACATTGTCAATAACTAATAACAAGTTGAAGCCATCATAAGTAGTGTTATAGGTGTAAAATAATGATCAAAAACTGGGAAAATTCCTACCAAAAACATTCTAATCAAACAAAAAGGAAGACTGACTGAGAGTGCACTGACAGAAAGATCCCACAGAATAGCAAGGGGATGGAAAGGAAGTAGAGCCAAGGGCAATATGCCTTGAGTAGGTAATAAATACGAAAAAGAAAGAGCCCTTAAAGTAAAGAAGGAACGCCAAGCTTACAAAACTGAAAGTTTTGTAAGCTTGGCGTTTGTAACTACACTTAGGGGGCAATCAAGTACCTACTTGATAAAAATACGCTGTCCACGGGATTTATATTTCCAAAATATAAATGAAGGCTATGTGACTTGGAGCCGGTACGGGAAATTATCAAAGAATAAATATTTCACAAAGGATGCACAAATTCAAAAGGAATAAAATAATATACCACGATCAACGCTCAAACTGTACTTTACTACGTGCCAAGTATTATATATCGACACTAGGGGAAGACTACTTTGGTACCCAACCTGACGAATGCACTCGTCACGATATCGAGGGACACAGACTCGAGCAACGATCAAGGTGGATGAGTTTACCTCCGAAGTACATACGTACTTCTGTGCAAATGAAAATGACTCCATAAAAATTACCCTGTAAGTTAAAATATGATTTCACGGCACTATCACGATTGTTTTTCGTGAAGGCTGCCAACGTAGTACGGGGCTAATTTTCCGGCATAATCACAAATGAAAAAAAACGACTTCGTTTTCTTCCACTGATTTATTTTTTCGGTACGACATGTTTCGACACATAGAGGTCATTTTCAAGTACTAGCTAGAGGTCATTTTCAAGGACCTCTACGTGTCGAAACATGTCGTACCGAAAAAATAAATCAGTGGAAGAAAACGAAGTCGTTTTTTCATTAGTGAATATCAACTTCCACATAGTTGAGCCTGATACCATTGAACGTATTCCGGCATAATTATGATAATTCGTATTTTTAAAGTAATTGGGCAGGACTTTTCCGTTTATGAAATTTATTTCATGCTGAGTAAATAATCGTAAGAAAATTAATGCAGAAATTATTCCAATCTAATTTAATAATGCCTATACGGTATGAGAAACTATACATTATTACGTCCGACGTAGCAACATTAAAGATGCATATGTATAGAATGGATAGAATATCTTCCAGTACTGTGCCGCGAAAAATATATGAACCAAATGAGGAACATCTCAAAGTTAAGAAAGAATACAAACATTTACGAGTACCATTAACAGAAGCAAACGGCCACTATTCTCTCTACCACCTCAGCTGCTTTCAGGATATAGCCTTTCTCAAAAGGAAAATGAATTTCTATCTAAACTCTACCATGAGCTTCGGGAAGAAAAGAGTAAAAGATATGCCTAAGTCGTCAAGGAATGCCAATCGAGCATCTGTACGCTAGACAAGAAATAAATGTACACTGACGCCTGAAAAATCCCAATCTATAATAATTTGCAAAACGGAACAATATTTAAAGTATTGCTAAACAAAAACTAACGCATGCCTTTTCTGGTTTTTCAAGTATTTTTCATCCTTGTAGTTAGTGCGTTTCTTCAACGTTCAAGTTAGCACGTATGGACTCACTTCTTACATGGTATATCATCATTGATCGCCAGTACCGAAGCAAAAGGCTCCTTTATTATCATAAGAATGAATCTCTCATAGGTTTCTCGCATTTCTAGGCGAACTCTCCGGAGAATATAATTGACAAATTTTTTTAATTATCCGTTAAAGACAGATTTCTCCGTCCGTTAACACAGCTTCCTCCATCCAATGCTTATTGCCCTTCATCAGCTATCAAATATCTAGAATCCAATTTTTTATTATTAGTTCCAATCAAGCGTAAAGAAAACTCTTCGCTTCCAAAATACTTAAGTAGTTATAAGCCAATCAAATCGAGAGACTCTTCATCCTGTCCCTTCAAAATAATTGAATACACCAAACGGGTCAGAATGTAATTTAACCACGCATAACCTCGTATTAACAAGCGGAAAACATATATGCTCTTAACTTAAGCTGTATAATCAAGTCTTGTAAAAATACGGATACAAGCAACGCGCACTGCGTAAGATATTGGCAAATAAAGGAAGTTCGAATGATACTTCAAAACAAGAATAAAGTTCTCAGCATCGCGATTTCCGATAACAGCGACGACGCATCCAAAATAGAGACATAACCAACTGTATCCATTTACATGAGTAACAAACCATTCTCTGCAGCAAATAACAATAGGTGGTGGGTCGTTTTCCGGATTCGTCTCTTTTATATTTGCAGTCCCACATAGTTGCTTCGCTACGTAAATTTTATATTACCAGCGAAAACGTTATTTTTTTCGTCGTCATGCGCTCACCATTTTGCACTTGCTCAGATCTACGATGACAAGATGAGACACCACAACGAAAATATCACGATCATCCAGTTTAGACAAGAACCAACAAGGTCCTTAAGTGAATCAGAAATTTTTACTATAGCGCAAATTTACCTCAACTTAACAACTTATTAAAGGGTTGCTTGGCAAGGATGGCTAACATAGGAATATTATGAGGGCAAATTAGGAAGGTTAATACCGGAATTTTTAATATGTGCTCGCGAGCATGAGTTTACCATGAGATCTAGAGCGAGATCGACAAAACTGATGTTTATGAAACTTCTATCCGCATCCACCTTTATATTTTCTCCGCTCACTGGAAATCATAAAATTTTGCCAATTTTGCATCTCAAGTTCCCCTGTATTGTCGCTTAAAACAATGATAAACATTCACTTCCGTAAAACCTACATGAGGCAAAAAAAATGCTAATTTATCGACAAATCATCAGCTCCTGTAAATTCAAAATGTTTTGAATCCTCATAAACGATAAAAACCTTCTCTAATGTGATCTAATTCGGTGAATACAGACTGAAGATAACAAACATACGTGAACATTATACGGCGAACAAAACTAAACAAAGTTATAAATAAATTATACACAAATTGAAGTCGATATGCGGTAAATCAAGACAAAAGGCGCTCCAACCGGAGTAAATGGCTGGAACAATGTGATCAATAAAAATATTATCGTGGTATAATTTGCGTAGTTTGTACCTTGGTCATAGTTTTCAATAAATAATAACATACATATCATCAGAGAAAGCATGCTTGTTAAAATAATTAAAAAACATGTGCATTTTAGTATTTAATTTGACTTACATAGTCCTGCCAGAGCTATCTTAACAGGAATAACAAGAGATAACAAGTAGAGCAAATAGCGCAAACGTCGGTCCAGGCGTTTCCCCTCGAGTAGAGTCGTAGCTCAGAGAGTAATGACTGAAAAAAAATCCGATACCATCAACTAAGCACCCCATGGATATCTGAGCCTCCCCATGAAATGAATCATCGGAGTCCTTCAAGATGTACACATCCACCATTCCGGGGATGGACCCAGAACTGGAAGTCATCATCGGGTGGACGGAAGGAATTTCCTGGGCTAAGATGCGGTTAAGATGCAATATCCCCCCCTCTCATGGTAGCAGTGGCCGTATACCGGCGTGGTGGGAGAGTGTGGGAAGGGAGAGAAAAGGGCATTGTGGAAACAAGCGGGGGAAGCAGGGAGATGGAAGGAAATGAAAGAAGGATGAAGGGGGGCAGAGGAGGGAAGTGAGGAGGCAGGAAGTTAGAAAGGGAGCAGGGTACATGCGCCTGGCAGGAGAGGGGACTGAAGAAGAAATAGGGTAAGAGAGGAAGGGTAAGATGATATGGCGTGAGGGTGAAAGCCTGCTGAAGTAAGCGAGCAGGAAGCTTTTCTTCCCGATGCAAAGGGATCCTAAGAAGATCGGAAGGGATGGGGCGGGGGACGGCTCCACAGGAGGGGAAGCTGGGATGGAATTCCAGCCAGAGTCGCACGGAATGTCAGGATCCGAATGAAGGGGGCGATGGAACTGCGGCTGGGAAGTGGTCAGAGACGACAGAACATGCTTGAAACCCAAAATACCAAGGTATTTGATGATTAAAACGACTACATAAAAAACTCATTGCAAATATCTATAATGCTTTGTATCATAGATGCTCTTCCAGATGATGATAAACATCGAAACCGGCCTCATCAAATATTTATCTCAGGTAATTCAGAAACGTACATCTAAAGACCATTTTACATGGTACATTGTATTGCAAAAACGAATGTATCATGGACTGTACAAAAAATGAATCGAATCAGAGCAGGTTCTATTTCCCGTTTAGTCAATCAGACAGTCATACAATTTAACGCTTTACACGGTACAATTTTCCTCATGAAGGAATTCATACATTCGTTTGTACAAAAAAATGTACCGTGAAAAGCGACGTGAATACATAAGAGACATGCTTAGTATTTTCTTTCAGGTACAAGTTCAAACCAATTAGCACTAAGAAAACATTACTAATGTATGACACATTGAAAACTAACACAATTGAAGATGAGAATACACAACTGAACTAAGTAATTTAAGTTCGACACCACGAGCCACACACTATTTAACTCGCGTTGGGCAGGAAACGTAAGGAGACAAGCAACTTTTGTGCCATGAGAATTTTTAAAAATTGTTACGCGACCACGTGGGTAATGATGTAGTACAATGTTTGACTAGTCCAATGCCCTGATTCAGTAGTGTTCAAGAGTTGAGCAAGTTAATAAGTAGTAATTAAGGCCACTTTATGAAAGTATATGTATCTATTTTTCATCATCAGGGAGGGAGTAAGTAAAAATATCCTCGGCGATAGGATATGGATCTAGTGTATTACATATACTAATGAATATTGTCTGCTATACTCGCTTCGTTGTTCAAAAGGAAAGTGTAACTAATAAATTCAGGCTTCACTTTGTGGAACATCTCCATATAGGAAATCAAAACTTTGAAGTAATGGTCCACTAATATTTTTATTTTTTACGACCCGGGTTTCGTCACGTAATGACATCTGAAGATCTTCAGATTTCATTACGAGACGAAACCCGGGTCGTAAATAATAAAAGGAAGGTGGTAATTTATACGATTTTCCTGGGAAGGATCTTGTAATGTCAACAACCAGATTCTGGTGCCAGCAACAAGTCGGTTAAGATGTTGCAAGACGAGAAACGATTGAGTAAGAGACGTAAGGTAAGCTGAAGTATGCCACAGCAGTACTAACATTGTACTCCAATTCAAGGTACACTATGTTAAAAACTAGTACAGCAAGGTCTCATAAAGGACCTTTGCTAATCACAGACGCAAGATTCATATCCGAGGCAAGATTGAAACCTCGAGGTATTAGCTCCCTGGCATGCCTGTTACAAAACTGGCCAGTGTGGTCGTGAAAATTGGTACTATAACAAAACCTTTCCAAAATGATTGATTCGTCGCCTATCAAGGATTATTTAATGGCTAAACACACTCGGATAAAATTAAATATTTAATATCTTAAGGAACTCTTCTAAACGTCAAAAAACTTAAAAGAGAAGATGGATAAAAGGCTAAATATTCATAGCTACCGTCACTTCCATGAAAAAATTACATCCACGACGCTCTCAATCCCCTCCCTTCCATCCAATTTCACGATTTTGATGATCAATAAAAGAACAATACGTCAACAAAGCAGCATTAATCCAGCATGATACCTTGTTTCCATTACATATTCCTAAAATGGTTACTCTTTATATTTCCGCATAACTTTAGAAACGGAAACGTTCTAAAGCACATACCATAGTAGATCATCTAATTAATTTTGAGGTAAACTGATACGTAACTCGTCTGCAGTGGTAACTTTTTTATGGTGGGAATGCAAGTACGGTTAAGTTTAACAAAGATGGAATTATATGAGAATCCCTAGTCGCAGAAGAGTAAGGGTATCCAAAAAGAGGTTACAGGAGGTCAAAAAGAGAGTCCCTAAACATTCTCTATAGAAAAATCAGGCGGTACTTCAACGATATTGTTCTCCTCATGTCAAAAACATTTTCTTTGGGTACCCTCTTACGACATTATCTGGAGATGAGAAGAAACGTAAACGTGATAATAATAATAAACATGAAATAATGTATGAGGCTTTCAAATCAGTAATTGGCGGTGCCTTCAAATGCCGTTTAACGGGTATCCCTTAGACTGGAATGCATCCAAAGTTGGAATTTGTGCATGACGATAATAGTGAGCTACCATGACGTCTCAGCTACTTGAAACGCAGGTGGGATAAATGATAAATTATAGTAACGGTGTAATGTCATGCTAGAAATGGAAACGAGGCATTAGGACACTTAAGGCCATTGAAAGAAAATTTTCGATTTATACTAATTCAAGATTAAGGTATCCCAAGATTAGTATCAATCTTTAACGTAGATGGATCGAGAAAGTTTAATAACTTGGTTTTCTCATCAACAGCACGTGTAAATTGAATGACCCATCAACGTGGTCTTACCCCATTAGTGCATAGCATATATCGGTCGCACGTATTCGTTTTTTTCCGAGTACCAGTTGACATGCGCAACATTGTAATACTATATTACGTTCAAATGGATGTCTACCTTTATCGCTGCGTTGATTTCTCAGATGCCTTAGTGATTTCATCGTGTCAGCAAGCATTTATGTGAAGCATGGCATCGAAAGAATTTTCAGTGACCCACACAGGGTAAGTAAAATATTTTTTATGTTAGTATTATGCACAATATATTTATGATTTCTATAGTGTTTTTGTTCTAAAGATTTACTTTTCACTTTACTATTGTTTTAGGTTTTTATGGATTATTTTGTTTCTGCTGTCACAACTTAAAACTGACCGTCCGATATATCGGACGCCATGCACGGGGGTCAGTTCCAGTAGCTAATTCAATGATACCCGCTCTTATACTTATACCTTACTTTTTCATTTTAGTATCGTATATTGTAACTATAAAATAACATTAGTTCTATTAAATAATGGAATACAGGTATATTATAAATAATTACTAATAACAAGACGTATTATTCTTTTATTGCTTTGTATCATACTAATGTTATAGGTTGAGCGTTAATGAAATTCTGGAAGCTCTAGAGGATGATGTGGATGCTGAAAGACATACATATATATATATATATATATATATATATATATATATGTTGAACCGCCGCGCCGGCCGAAGAGGAGGATACGGACGAGGACAGCGACAACTCAGATGAAGAGCATGTTGCAGACCTCAACCACCTTGGGAGAAGAATCCTTCTCAGCGTGTGTGAGGTTCAAGTTGGCGGGAACGATCAAGCGGAAATTTGAAGGCAGCTTCAAGCATCGTCAAAAATGGCCTCATTTTGAAAAGACCGTCACTTCCGTCGTTTAATGAGCTGTCATTTACATGTAAATGTGCAAATATGGTAAAAAATCGGTTAAAGCGCATGCTTTCCGATAATAGTGGGGGCACATCATTTTCCTTTGACCAAAACAAACGTTTATTTCGGTATTTAGTATAGCCTGACAATAGCATGCCACCGAGCAATGTATCCGAGGCCTAGATGAAAACTTATCTATTGATGAAAGTATGATACCATATTACGGGAAGCGTTATGCGAAAAAATATATTAGGGGAAAGGCTATTCGTTTTGGTTTTAAAAATTGGGCCCGCTGTGCCAGTGGTGGATATATGGTCACATTTTAAGTGTACATCGGTAAAGATGCTCGAGAACCTCGGCAATTTGGACTTGTGGGGATGTTGTTTTACCTCTTATAAATGCTACTAATATTCTAAAAAATGGAGGACATAAGGATTTTTTTGACAATTTCCTCACTTCAGTGAAACTCGTTCGGCACCTAGCTTTTCTGAAGATTTGTGTAAGTGGGACAATACAGGAAAATAGAGCAGAAAATTGTCCCCTCAAGTCAGTGTTGATGATGATGAGGGAACAAAGAGGTGCATATGACTATAAAAGTTGTGATAATGCTTTACTTGTCAGTTGGAAAGATAATACTGTTGACATTGCATGGGCAACGATGGTCAAGAGAGAAAAAGTGCAAGGTTTCTGTGCCATAGTCCACAACTTTCTCATCTTATAATCGAGGTATGGGGGAGTAGAACAAATGGACCAGTTAATTGCTTCATACAGGTCCAGAATAAGGCAGAAAAAATGGTGGTGGCCAATTTTTCCCTATGTTTTCGATCCTGCAGTTCCGAATGCGCGGCTTCTTTATCAAAGATAGTTGAACAGAAAACGGAGTCACTTTTAAAATTTCGACGGTCACTTGCCTTGATAATACTGAAAAAGTTTGGTAAACCATCTAACCAAGGCAAATGTACACCAATTCCCAACAACTATAAGCTTTGATGGCCTGAACCACTGGCCACCGTTTAATAATACCGAAAGACATTGCGCCCTATGTAAAGGCAAAGCGAAATTCATTTGCACCAAATGCAACGTTGGGATTCACCCAAAATGTTTCTGTACATACAATAGTAAAATAGATCATGAATCAAATTGATATACTAATTTATTATTGTCTTTAAATAGCAATTCACTGACAAAATTATTTATTTTAAATTTATTAAATAAATTGGAAAATTTCCCAAAGGAATGCACAATAATCACCTCCACAACTGCCCCCGGTGCATAGCGTCCGATATATCGGTTGGGCTGTATTTTTTAAACTATAGATTAATAAAAATTAAAAATTACATAAATAAGTTTAAATGAACCCTACAATCCAGAAAAATTCAATTTTCTATAAATATTTAATAAAAATAATTATATGCAATAATGGGTCAGCTGTTTGCTGATCGTACATACTTTTCAACAATATCTCAGACGCCTCCTGAGTGGAAAAGGCTTCGCCAATCTCGAGAGCTATGGGAAAAGCCAGTAAAAAAAGCGAGAAGTGCCCAGTTCCCGTCTCCATGATATGCAGCGGGAGTAAGCGGAAATGCTGGCGGAGGCGTCGAATTGGAATTGCCGGCAAGGAAGAGAGACATCTATCGGCAATCTCGAGGACATCCGAAAGATGATTCTCGATCCTCCATCAGTGTCTCAGGCGAAAAATGCGCCGTCAGAATCGTAAGGCGGCGGTATGCCGAAAATGCCAGGATTCCAACGAAGACGAATCTGTGTGCGTGTTTATATTCCATTTCGGAAAAATGAAGAACTCTTCGGGACGAGTGGAAATGGATTCGTGGAAATTACTTTACATTCGTCCTCCTTTAAAAAAAGCTGGGATTTCTCCCGCTTTCTCAATGTTTTTATATTATTCCGAATGCCCACACTCTTCCTCCCTCATACAGCTTCCTTTATCTTCGTCGTTCATTTGTTCAGGATCCTCCATACTTCTTTTGTTTTTACAATTTCACGTCGGCTACGCTTTTCATCCCTTTCGATCCCGGCCCCGTCCGAAATTATTCGAGATATTACATCATCCCGGATAAGAATTAGTCCCTGCCAAGAATTTTCTTTTGAGATCCCTCCTTCTTCCCTCTATCTTTTTCTCTCAACGCATTCCTCCGTTTATGATTTCGTAGAAATACGCCCGCAGCTGCTCGTATTTTAAATTCATCTCCCGGTGGAATCCGAAATGGCTAACACTCATAAGAGAAGGGCGAGGAGAGTTCAATTAATGAGCGAAAAAAACCGTACTCGACGTTCCATACAAATGAAGTATTTGCTAAAATTCTTAATCCAGAGACACCAGTACTGAAATATTAATCGCATCAATATATCACTCTAATTACGAAAGAAAATTGTGATTGCTAAAAATATACTAACTAATCATTCGGAATACTAATTGTACAGATATTTCGAAGCAGCGAAGAGTTTCACGTTATGCACGAGGAAAGTTTGGGATTAGATCAATTAAATGGTTAATTTTATACCTTATGGTTCAGTTAATAGATTGTACAATGCACCTAGTACTCCTAAACCATTTAAATTAATATTTAACACAACTAACATCGAATTTCCATCGAAATACCTAGAATTTCCAAGGAGAAAGGCCGATGAATAATTTACGTAATGGCTCACGTGGTGCATGTAACAATGAAACAACATTAATGTCATTGTCTGAAAACGTGTAAATACGGGAACAACGATGTTTTATGCATAACTGAAGAAAAAAAGCATTCATTAATCTGAAAAAGAATTTTCAAACTATAAAATACAAGTCGTACGATGAGCTAAATCACCAACGGTGCCATGCAATCATTTGACTACACCAGTAGTCACGCCAATACGGGTAGAAAAATACACGCGGTGAAAATTGCACATTTTATTATGACTCCCAATATACTTCCTTAGTAAATCCATCAATAAGAAAATAATTCTCGATTCAAACAAATTCAATCTCAATACGCACACATTTATTCGTGAACTCATATAAAAATGTCTCTCATAAACAGATATACAAAACCTTTCAAATCGTTCACATTGCCGACAAATCAATGACTTATAATTATCCCTAATAATAACTGCAGAAATATACCTATGATACAACTTCCACAAAACAAACTTATTCGCAAACTTCATATACTACATCCACGAAATACTGTGCAATGCACCACTAAGGTGTGTGGCACGGGGTGATCCACACCAGGAATGCAGAAATCATTCCAATTCAAATCAGAGCCACGCACTTTCCCACGCATAGATGCAGTCCAGATAACGTGTAGTCAGACCAGAGACTAGGAGACTGCATCGTAGAAAAACGTACAACCATGTAGTGCTCTATTTTAGATAAAATTACTAGTACGTATTGTTAAAGCGATTGATCAATATTACGACAAGGTAGCGTAACGGTTGAAGCCGACCATAACGGTGAGAACCGAAGGCGGCTGGCATTCCGGGATAACCCTGTTGGAATGGAGGGAAGGGGAGGCAAGAGATGCGGCGAATATCTGCGAGGAAAACCTTTTGCAAAAGGATAATAAAGAAGTCTTGCTTGAGGTTCGGTATGAACAAGTTGTCTTACTCATGAACCCTCTCTCCCTCCGCGAACCGACGTAATATTGCAATACGATGCAAAAGCTAAATTATGCAGGAAATTTCATGCGAGGTGAATCGCTAATAATAATGGAAAATATTTATCTGCGAAATAAAATCTACTTTACCGAGTGAGGGTCAATATTTTATACATCTGCTGTATCGCAATCATTATGATTCCTTTTTGTATGAGGAAAGAATGAAATTCTAAATCTATCGGTTCAGCAGTCAATTTCCTTAAAATGTTTATAATTGCTTCTACAGTAAGAGGTTGGTTATAGAAAAATACATTGACCGAACGGAAAAAATAATCTCGATCAAACTTTTGAAAAAGATTTAATCTATATTTTTTCCTTCGATCAGAGCTAGTTTCCCGACCTACTTTTTTCAACAATTCAGTAACAATGCTATGTTAATCGTGGCAATTATTAGAATATCTTGCTGATCTAGGCTGTATTCGATCTGTGTCTGAAACTAAACTCACTTCGTATTAGTCCCTTATGCTAGCGTCGTACTACAAGTGCGTGCTAACTATGTCTACAGTAAAATATTTACTTTGAGTAATTGCAACTGTTGAGGCAAGCCCATAAGTTGCATAACATTATTGTGGTAGCTTCAATATTCCTGTATTTCATCATTACGCTTTGTCAAATAATTGGCTATGAGAGGCAAAGTTATGCAAAATTCTTTTACTTTTAACAAATAATAATAGTATCACAGGAAACATCAATAGGGGTGTAAGCAATCTTCCTGCCCAGAAAAATTCATGAAGCTGCAATGATATTATTACATTTCCCAAACTCGGATCTGCGTAGATACTAGGCGTCGATCATTAATTATGTATCAGGCCTAATACATATAAAATTTTAACATAGCAAGTACTATTATAAAAGCATATAACAATCGAAAATACAGTATTTTCCTTTTCTCTACGATTTGAGAAGTCCTACTTTCAGCCTAAGATACTTCCATTACCATGCCCATTTTCCTCCAGCCTCCACCTAAGCCATTGAAATTGTTCTGGCAACTATAGTAAGTGCCCTCCCACTTCAGATAAGCCGTATATTTATAATCCTAGAAAAGATCCATCCATAAATTGCCAGATCAAAGCGTTTGAATAAAAATAAACACGCTGAAAATATTAAAAAATTCGATCCATAACCTGAATAGAATCGTCGACCACTTGAAAAATGAACTTTATGTGATCAGAAGAATTAAAAAACTAAAAAATGATTTAACAGTCTATACCCCTAATTGATAAGGGAATCAAGTTCTACAGGGAAATCATATGCCATCAATAAATGTGATATTGCTATAAGGAATTGACAAAAGGTGTACTGCATTGTTTCCCTCCTTGCATTAGTAGGGTTCATCATCTCCAATATTAACAGATATCGAGAGATTTCCGTAAAACTTTTTACTGTTCTTGATTCTTTTGGTTGGAGTTAATGTTATAGATCTCGATCAACGATGAAATTTAAACAAATTTAAGTAGCGCCAGGACACGTTTGGTGGTAAATACGCTACTAAAATGGTTAAGCATAAAAATATTGAACAGATTTCCTCAAGTTAAAGAATTGGTACATATAACACTCCTAAACATAATTACGGATCGCCAAGGAGCGAAAAACTCAGCATAAGAAACATGATTCTCACTATATCATAACCCTCGTCAATTCCACTCACTCCCTTACCCATATTTATGCTATCCCCAAGCCAACCATGTTCGCTCCATATGCTCCGCTTTATCATTCCTTGCAAGTGCCCTCAACGATTCAATTTCCTCCATATTCAGTTCATCCGTCCCTCTATGACCATCTACAATTTACTCCCCTACGATGATATATCTCACCAATGCCCCCATGCTTTCCACCTGCACAACATCTTTTTTACAAGTACCACTTAAGTAAAGATGTGCGCCAACATATGAGGGTGAAATTTTGTATACGCGTTCTTATCAGAGTTACCGACACACAAATAAAAAATATATTTTTTTTCAATTTGGTAAGTCACCACTTTGGCGCATAATGT
This sequence comes from Ceriagrion tenellum, assembly GCA_963169105.1. Taxonomy (NCBI): domain Eukaryota; kingdom Metazoa; phylum Arthropoda; class Insecta; order Odonata; family Coenagrionidae; genus Ceriagrion; species Ceriagrion tenellum. The sequence continues at coordinate 100,302,644 of OY720643.1, forward strand.
GTTCTTCATAATAAGAAGATTAGTTTTCGTACATATTTTCTAACAACGCGAAGTAATAATTTCATTTAATCCTAGTGGCTTCAGCGTAATATCAAAGCATTACGCCTATTATTAATTTCTGAAAAAAATACTTAAAACTATAGCCTCAATTTCTAAAACCTGTCCGAAAACTACCAATGGCGCAAGTCATAACATGTGTTAAGGCAGAAAAGTAAAACATAACTCTTATATTATTTTGAATGCTGCGTTTGAGTTGAAATCCATCGGATTAACAGTTGAAATGAAATGAATTCTGCTAATTTCACAGAAGTACATGAAAGGACCGAGATGCATTGGGAAAGTTTGACCATCTGTTAATCCTTATGCAAACAACCTCGTTTGCTATCGGATGATTACAATTAGGTTTGCATTGACTTTGCCATCCTAGGACGTTTCACTAAAATACTACTGGCAATAGGGCCAAAACCGTCATGATAAAAGCATACTTTTTACAAAAAGTTAACAATATTGCCAAGAAGTTATACCAAAACAAGCATAAAAAGGTGAGACGTTAAATTGACAATAGAACATGGTATAAGGAATATAGCGCTCACATCAGGTACCTTTGGAACGATCTCAAAAAGCATAAGGTCCTCTCTTTTCAGAAACAGAAGAAAGTAACACACCAACGACTTAACTCAGCAAAGCAATTATAATAAACTAACTACCCGCATGGGGGTATGAACTCTACTGATGCAATGACGATGTAAAAATGTGAAGTCATTAAGAATTAGCTCTCTCATCATCATAAAATATTGAAAAATTAATTATTTATAAAACTTGTTGCAAAACCTATAATAGACAATATCACTGGTCAATAAATTTGAAGATTGGTTGATTGCAGTCCTCCAACCTTTCCCATCTAATTCTACGTCCCTTACTTCCTGATGGCTCCTTCTATGTACCTTCCTCTTTATTTGGTCTATGATCTACTGCTGGGTCTTCTTCTGGGGACTTTTCCCTGCATTTTACCTTCAAATATGTTCTTAACAAACCTATTGTGCCTCAGTGTGTGTCCAATCCATCTGGTTCTTTTTTCTCTATAGTGTTCTCTACAGTCCTTTCCTCTTCTACTTATCTGTACACTTCATCATTTCTAACTTTTACCGTCCACTTGATATTCAGTATCTTCCTACAGCACCAGGTTTCGAAGGCTTCCAGTCTGTTCTCTTCTGCTTTTTTATTAGCTCATGCTTCTGATCCATCAAGTGCCACGCTCTACAGGAATGTTTTCATACACTTTCCGTCATTGTCACAAAATAATCTAACACATTTTTCAATGTAACTGGTATTTCACCGAGCTTTATAGATGAATACCCGAACTCGTGGAGGCTTGATCAGGATTTCCTCAAACGACTTAGTGTTGTGAAAAACATCAAAATTGTTAATGATACAGCGGAAAGTGCTGTATAATTAGTAACTAAATTTCTTAAGGGCAATAATTTGAGTAAAGACGAAGAACAACGTCAATTGCTCCACTTAACAGTTACAGATGATAGATAAGTAAATAAACTTTGATCTTGTTTTTGCTGTGAATTACTTGCGAAAAATTGTATTTACCCCTGTAAACAAGGCAATTTTTAAAATTCTATTATTCTTGGAGATACGAACTTTGTTTATTTTTTTCCTACTAAAATAGACCATTCAGCACACATTCTGTTGCATGAAATTTTCTGTCCGAACGATATTTCGGCCCCATGACAGCGCATCATCCCTCTCATTTCTATGATTAGCTAGATTAAATATTCAAGCGCCGTGCGGGACCTTTTCCCGTGGTCTGATAGGTTCGATCCGGGTATCAAAAATTCTTGTTTTTCGCTGTAGCACCGAATAAGACTTACCCGACTCGAAAATTTTGACTTTCACTTGTTTTTGGTCCGCTCTAATGTGATGGCAGCGGACGATAAATTTCGTCAAAATAATTACTAAAGCAAGTATAGAAGAAACGGAAAATAAATATAGGAGAACCTATGAGACAAATTTATCCCAATTAATTATCCGAGAGAAATATCGGGTACAGCGGGATCGTAGCTGTAAACCAGCAACGACTCAGGCGAAAGACTTCCTCGAGAGGTCAACTTAAAATAGGGATCTAAACGGTCGACGACAATGATAGGAAAAAAATCCATCATCCACAGTAAATCAATGGCAAAACATAAGAGGTGAAAATGGTTCTCGAACATGCGTGCGCTTGCAACCACCCGGCGCGGCCCCTCGGGTCAAATTACTCCCCGGGAAGAGAGAGGACGAATGGACTCAGAGAGTCACCTGCGACAATTCGGCCCGTCCGAAAAATTGGAAAGCGATACGGAAAGAAGGAAATTGAAGTGATGGACGAGATATAACATGCGAAGGCCGGCTTAAATAAAGGAAGACACGTCCAAGAGGAAACACTCATTTCAACCATCCCCGCTACCAATATTGCGTGGAGATCAAGTTGATGAGGTATCTGATGTTTGGCTTCTATTTCAAAGGGGCCGAGTTCGAAACTCGCCCTAAATGACGGTACAAATATCATTTAAGTAATAGGTGTATTTCTTTATAACACAGTATATTTGTATAATTTATCAAACCCAAACGGATTTTATCTTGTATGCGTATGTTAGCATTAAATTTCCACCACCGGAAATGCACATGTATGGTGACTTTAAAGACACATAAGTGAAAAGCACTGAAACTTTTATCCACAAAAAATGTTTAACTTAATATTAAGCAAGATATTTATATACATTTCATTCCTAGGTTTATGCGGGAAACTGTCTTGAAAACTACAGTTACCCGTTGAAACCCGGGTCGGTAAAAAAATCTCCACATGTTGAAAATTTTAATTATTTATTTTCATTTTTTTCTGAAATTGGAAATATTCTACGAAATTATGGCTGTCTAATTAAAAATGCATTCGTTTAAACGAAAAGGGTTTGGTAATTTTGATGGTCGAGAATATCATGCCAAGAGATCTACGGAAACGCTAATTGACTAGTTGGGATCAGTGAAAATGGCCTTTCTAATACAAAGATGAAAAATATAACACCGATATTTCAGGTACAATACGTATCGTTGGCAAGAAATAAAAATCTAAGCAAAATAATTCACGGCCACTAGGTTTATGGAAGCCATAAAAGAATGTACAGCGGATAGAGGATGGCATGATGAAGCCAGCGATCCAATGGAAGGAAATGGATTGAAAGAATGAAAGACGGGGGTTGGAATATATGGAGAGAGGTTGTAGATGGAAGGGTGAGGTTGAAATGGGTGACTGGGGGACTGAGATGAAGAGATCATCCGAACGGGGGAGCCGATCGGAAACGGACGGGAGGAGGGTCATCATAATGCATAGCGATAAAGGTCCATTCGAAACCCATGAAAAAAGGAAGAATAAAATTCCGACTCCGCTCCGTTTCCCTTCACCCAACGAACACGCCGATACCGGTATAAGGCGAACGAAATTAATGTTGACCACGTCGAGGGCAGTGGAAAATACTATCACAATTGAAAGTCAGTCGCCGTGTGCAGTTTTCGCGCCGAGCGTGGACCCGGATAGTGATGCCGGAAGGGAGGTATGTTGAGAGCCAGCACTTCCGCTCGTACTCAGAATGGGAAAGGATGGTTGTAGATGAATAATGCTAAATACGTCCATTTAGTGTATATTATGGACGTCCGTCCGTCCGTCTTCAAGGCGTATCACGGAACAAAAAAAAAAAAAAAAAAAAAAAAAAAAAAAAAAAAAAAGTTGGGAGGGCGTCTAAAGGTGAGAGAAGGACAGCGGGGGAAAATTTTGGAAGTGGTTAGGTTGTCAGAGAGGATGGGGTAAAGGTTTTTGATTAAGCGACGGATGGAGTGAGCTCCAGGGAAATAGGTGGTACAGAGGGAGATTTGATCATGAGGAAACTTATTAAGAGAGAGAGATTTAGAAGAAGAGGGTCGCTGTAGGATTTTTTTCTGAAGAAGACGCTCAGGGTAGCCTCTGCGAAGGAGGGATTGGTGGAGATTAGAGAGAAAAAGGTCAAGGGATTCGGGATTTTTGCATATTCGGTGACCACGGATAGAGAGGGAAAAGGGGAGGGAACGTTTAGTATGAGAGGGGTGGCAGCTGTTGAAATGGAGATATTGTCCCAACCTCTCCACCTTCTTTAAAATCACTAAACCTCTTTCCAAATCAATCTCCCGACCTACTAAGTCCCTTCCGACGCCGTGCAATCGCCCACGTTGCAAAACTTGTGGCATCCTTCTCACCCAGCCTCTGCCTGATAAATTCCTTTCCGCTCATCTTCCTTCCGTCCCCTCACTCTCCTACGTTTCCCATAATGTTGTCTATATCCTTCTTTGCCAATTATGCCCTAGTTTTTACATCGGTTTGACGACCACTCCCCTTAACATCCGCATGAATGGCCACCGCTCCAGTTGTAATGAACCACCTTCTATTTCTGTTTCCCTCCCTGTTGCCACCCATGTTTCTTCCCACAACTCCACCTTTAATAATATTTTTAAGGTTGGCATTCTCGCCTCCCTTCCCCCTTCCTCCTCCCCACTCCAAATCAAAGATCTTGAGTCCTCTTGCATTTACTTATTCCAGGCTTTCTCTCCGCCAGGACTCAATAAATCCCACTAACTTCTTCTATCACCTCTGCCCATACTACTTCTTCCTTTCGAATTTCTTCCACTTCCCGCCTCCCGCCCCCACCTTTCCTCTCCCTCCCCCTCCTCCCCTTCCCCTGTCCCTCCCCTCCCTCCCTTCCTTCCGCCTCAGTCCTCCCTTCCTACCACCTCAGTCCTCCCTTCCTTCTCAGTCTTCGCTCTTGCGACCAAGGTGCTAGTGGCACCGAAATATCAAGAAACTTTGTAAGTGTGTTCATCATTTTTTTGTTTTCTGTGTTTGTCGTCTGCCTTCCTCTGGCAAACTTTTATATATTCGTCACTTAAGTGATCCTAAGTGCATATATATATATATATATATATATATATATATATATATATATATATATATATATATATATATATATATATATATATATATATATATATAATGATTATAACACCGGATCATCACCGAACACTGCAAGGGTAAGCGTGAAGGAATTAAGGAAGGAGGAATATGGAGAGGAAAATAACAAAGTAACCTGGCAAAATAAACAATCCCCCAACTATCCCCCAACCTAATCCTAATCTAGTCTATGCCTAATCCCCCAATAGCTTGCACCGAGGAAGAGAGAGAGTATTCCTCCTACGACAGCGTGACGCCAAATGCCTGCTCTCTCCGCTTGGCCGACCTACGAAAACTTAAGTCCAACAATGGTGTACCCATTCCTTTCAAGGTAAACTCACCCCCATTTCAGCAGCTACCTCCACGACTGAACAAAAAAAGGAAAAACAGCGGGCGCGCCTACGCGAAATCATTCAAACGATACATCTGGAAAACAAAAGGTTTCTAAAAAAGTACTGATGCTGGCATATACTCAAACAAGATATTTGAAAGCCAGCCGAAAGGATGTTTGACGCTTACAATTACTGAATACCGAACTCCGTATAGCCGTATAGCATAGCATACCACAATTTGGAAACTAAACTCCTCGGATACGATCCAACACTGTTTAATACCTGACCACTGTTTAGTGCAATACCTTTCTCGTCCGTTAACATTATCTATACGTACATAACTAATTCTTCCAGTGCAATGTGAACTAAACTCCTTCATTCTTCAATCACTGCTTAGTCCCAGGAGTAAATTTTATATGACCGTCGCCATGCACGACACACCGCTTCCCGAAGAAAACTGGTTAATCTAGCACCACCATCTGTATTTCCTTGAAACGCTCCGCGAGCCTTATGACGGTAGTAGGACGAAAGAGTCTGATAAAAAATAAATACATAGCTGATTTCTGCTTTTCGTACTGGAATACGAAATCAACGCATACGTAGAATGGAATTGAGCCTATTTCATGACTGAGAGCTTTCTCGATTCGGTTTCATTTTCAATACTTCAATAGTATTTATTTCAATACTTTATAAAAGGCCTAAGGCTTGAAAGTGCATAAATTAAACGCAAAATATTTTTGCATTAAAAACTAGTATGCGGACGTTTTTAATTGGTTTAAGGGTGCAGTGCTCGGGATTATATTTTTTTAAGTTCTGGCATTATTAAAAGGGTGAGACAGCTCGGATATTAAAAGGGCTAGAATATATATTTCCTAAGAAATTTAAGACAAGATAAGAATCAACAGCTTTGGGGGAACCTAGGGCAATCGTATTTCTGATCATCTTTTACTTTAATGATTTTTTTCCGTTTAGTAACGTGGTGGATAAGACACTGAGAGACATTTTCAAATCTCTTAAAGCTTCTCATGAATTTTGTCCATGACTGAAAAAAAAACTTCGACGACACACGAATGTTCCTCCGCGAGCCTTATTACCTATCAAATATATTGTGTTTTGACATTTGCGACGGAGGGTTACAGATAGGGATCGATAACAACTCCTAAAAAACATATATATAGAGCTAAGAGAAAAACATTCACGAGTTCAAAGCACACATACCTGTAAAGGTACTATATAACCGGAGTCTCGCTGCACCCCAAAACGATTTTAATGTTAAATCATTTTTAAATCAACAAGTTAAATTCGGTCCTCCTTGCATTCCAACTGACACATTCTTTGTACCAACTGTGGATCACTTCGTATTTCTTGGGCAATGCCCTACAAGGATGGAAATAACGATTCATCAATATTAGGCATCTTATTTGGGTCTATAAGATCCAGAATCTAGAAGGAATGATGAGATCATTGATGCTCATTTAGCTGGAGACATATTGAAAGAAGACAGTGACTTAAGTTATCAAACCACGTGAAACTTTTTATACTAACACAACTCTCACCAATTTTATTGCCTTTATTGAAGAGTTATCAGAAGAGAAAGTACGGAGAAAAGGGAATAGTGTACCAAATAACTACAGCCACCAACGACACGAATATTCTATCCATTAAAACAAAAGTTAGACACTCCGCCAACAACAGTACCAGCACAGCGAAGATTGGAGGAGTGGAAGGAAAAAGTATTCTGAGAAAATCTTGAAACACTATATACAGAGAAAGACACGGTCATATATAAGAAGAATAAACACGTCTACATGCGTAATGAAAATAAACAAGCTACAACTATGATTATAAAACAAGAACTATCTTCCTCAACCACATAATAAGGATGGACGCTTTAAGACTCAACAAAATGAACTTCTCTTCATGCATATTAAAGTAACAATGGCGTCAGTGGGTTCGAGGGACTAAGAAAAATATGGGTAGGGTGGGGGATAAGGGAAGATATAATTCAGAGTAAAATTACATTTAGAAGATTGAAACAAACATTCAAAGTTTTTCAGATAGAATAAAAAATAAAATACCAAAAGAAGTTGAGGATTAGAAAACCAAGAGAAGTAATGAAGAACTACTGGATATCAAAACAAATAGGTAGAAATAAAACTAAAACACGTATTGGGTTATTGGACGTCGTTCATAGAAATCCAGAATCGAGAAAAGTCAATTGAAGACCATGATAAGTAGCCATAAGGAAGAACATTTTGCATTGGAGTAATAAGCGGTTAGTATGAGAGCGCACTAATAAAGATAATAATGCTATTCCTATAATAATGCCGATAAATGACACATTAAATCTAATCCTCGCTTAGCACTCCAACAGGAAGCAACCGGTAACCACACAAGGTACCAAGCAGAATTTTAGGATTCATAAACAGGTTAACACGTGTGTACGACGATACGGCAAAGGAGCGAAGCCATATTCTCCTTAAAAGCTTTTCTTACATTATGCTTGCACAAGGGATAAGCTTGAGCGAGGAGCTGCATGAACAAGCACGAGAACGAATACTTAAGATTAAAAGCGGGGCTCTTTTATGGGCATGTGCTTATGCATCGGCGCAAACTGAAGAGCTACAAGACGAAATTTCGGAAAAATAATCTTTCATACAGCAACTCGAGCAATTACATGCCTCGCATATAAAAGAGTTTCGGAAATAGTTGCAGTAAACAAAGTTCAAATGACTAAGGCGAGAATCTTACCTTATAATACAGGCACGTGTGATATCCACAACCTGGGCTGTTGCACATAAAATCCATATTAACGCATTCCTCTTTTGAATTAAGTGTTGATATTATGAAGTACGAACACACATCCGTTACCCATACCTCATATCGATTAAAACATAAAATTATGTCCTTTTTTCTCTGACAATTCACAGTAAAATATATGTGCGCCTTACGTGTTTTGATACCATCCCCCTACCAATGCAACCTTAACCCATTCAGTGCGGCATGACATGATATCACGTCATGGTTGTCTTTACTCTGGTGCTGATGACGTGATATCACGTCATCAGCACCAGAGTGAAGACAACCATGACGTGATATGACGTCATGCCGCACTCAAAGGGTTAAAGGATTCAGGTATACGCTGTATAAGCATTAAATTACCATTAAAGTATTCTAGTATAAATTCTTAGCAGGAGAAATGTTTTATTTCCGAAAAAACTATCGAAAAAATTGATTAAATTCAAAGAGCTGTCAGTTTTTACCATTTAGACATCTTTAGGGTCGTACTTAATCTCCAAATCACTCTGGAAAAAACCGGTCCTTCACGCCTTCCGGCAATGGCTTCTCAACGATGAGCTTGGATGGAGGAATCTATAGAGTACATGTACTTCATTAGAGAAATCGATATAGATTCGCAATGCTAAAAAGGGGAATTAAAATACTGCAGGGATATAAGATTTAAGGCTGATTTTGAGTCGGGAAAATGTACACCAAACTATGATGATTTTATGACGGAAGCCACTGAAGTAAACTATACGTGCGGAAGATGCATGAGCAACAGGAGTGAAACTAGCACTTTTCACTGATATAATTTAATAAGCAAATCGACCCGTATTTACACATTAGTGCTACTTGTTTTGCTTTCACATGATGCAACCGAGCGACGTATCTATGATTTGAAGTAGAAAAATTAGCACTAATCGCTGGTGCTGCCGTTGATATTTAGGACGATTCGTGGCAACTTTTCAGCCAATCCATGCGTCCCGAATGTTACATTTAAACCATATGACACGCATATTATCTCTCAAAGAGTTTTTATCAGGCTATTCAAATGCTGAAGTTCTCACATGGTGGTAATTTGACATTGTAAAAATACTTATGTAGTTAATTTCAACAATTTATTACAGAATGTACTTCCGGTTACGTCTCCTAATACATCATTAGGTACACCGAATGGCATAACAGCTGAAACCAGCTGTACATTCTGAAATAAATTATAGACGTAACAAAGTTGAACTTTAACCATACTCTCTATAATAAATTACTCGCTATGTAAAGCAGCCGATATGCTGAAAAAGAACCTTGGAAATCAATTAAATGGACAGACGTGACATATTGCGCCTAACAATTAAATGTCACCAACCGAAAACGCTCATCGTATAGCTCGAAATTATCATTTGTAAGTCACCAACTCATGTTACCATGCATTTCACTTCTAGGACTCATCAACAGACAGAATGAAAGCAATATCCCCGATGGGGTCGGCAGTCTAGAAACCATCGAAGAAAGAGAGAGAAAAGAGGATAGGGCATCGAACTTAAGAGAGAAACGGGGTGGAAATAAGCGTGGAAAAAGACAAAAGGCGGGGGAAAAACCGAAGAATGCAGATTGCAAACGCTCAAGTCAGCCACGGAACAATAGGGGAGAAAGGAGGAGAAAAAAACGACGGGATGGCACGGCAGGAATGAATTGTGGGGAGAATGGGGGTGAGGCGGATGGGGGTCGGGAGTCGCCCTTGAAGGACAAGGGGTGAAAGAGGAGAAAGCGGAAAGAGAAGGAAGGAGGAGAAAGTTGAGAGAAAAATTCCTGTACAAAAATGCGGGTTATTGAATAGGAAACGAGAGGCGGAGCTGCCCAGGCAATTGTTAAAGGTTACTGAGGAGAGCGACACGAAAGGTCCGTGAAATAATCGAGGAGACAAAAGGAACGCTACAGACGGGGAACTACGGAGGGCCATCGACACATGAGCCGAATACGGAAAGACAACTAGAAGAGGAGGACGAAGAAAAAAACGCCATTCGACCCATGAATCGACAAGAAGACACCAGACTTGAGGTGCGAACATGGATATTTCCAGCGCAGTGTCCACGTTCCTATCGCAAAAAGATCGTATTCTGGCAGAACAAAGAGTCTCGCGTGCAGCTGTTAATAAATATTCCTCATACACGTAGAAAAAAAGAAATATACCTCAAGGGATAACCATTCTGGTAACTAGGAAAAAGTTCTACCAGGGAATAAAGGATAAACGACATCAATTCTCAATTTTTACCTATTCTCTAACATTACTATTACCATCTCGCAGAATGAATTGCAAGAAGACTTTGTCACTGTTCTAAATCACTTTTCTTGCAATAGACGCATTAATGAGAAAATAAATTTTGAATACTGGGTGAGGAGCCGAATGAAAAAGGGGGTGAGTTCTCTATCCACGCAGATATACGAAGAGAACTACTTCAAGAGTAGGAGGATCAAAAGGTTGTGCTTATTTTCGCTGCTAATTTTTCTCTTCTTAATGCTTTCAGTCGCCCACAAGAAATAAGTGCGACACGAGATGTTCATCTACCCAGCTTACACTTTCTGTATCGGTATGCAATATGAGGTATTTATAATAAGGCTCGTGATACTTTCACCAAGGACTTTACTAGATAGCCATTGCCATTTTCATATCACTTGCAGAGAGAGGATAAGTCAACTCAGACACATTAGATGATTTCTGATTATACATTGAGGCGATCAAAGTGAACTTGAAGTTCGGCAAAGGAAAATGAACCAGTCATAGAAGGCGTTGCCACGAAAAAGGGATATGTACCGAGTACCGGGGAAACTCTGCGAGTTATTTTTTGTCATACGTGTCACAAATTTGTAACTGGTGTCAAAAAGTTTCCCCCCGGTTCACGGCATAGTAAATTTGTGTTAGCGCATTATCGGAAATATTTGGGAGCTCATACCAACTAAGGGCATTTAGGGGGCTCTATACTTAAAAGCTACCTCACCACGTACCGCGAGCCTTATTGAGTGATGTAAACAACCTAGTTTAAGCTAGGTGAAGTCTATGCTCGAGTGGGAGTAGAACGGCGACGAAATACATCAGTAACATCCTTTCTCGCCATTCTTCCTCGAATCACGCTCGAAATGAGCAATATAGGCTCGCTCAAATATTCCTCGCAGCGTCCTTAGTATGAAAACAGTAACAATGGCTGAAATTGTTTTCGTAGATTATGAACATTCATTGCCCTTTGTGGATTGAAAATCACCGTTCCAGATCCAGCCATAACAATTTCACCGGAATACTATACGAAATGGCGAGTTTGGAAAATTTATATAAAAAATACATCTTTTTTTAGAAAGCTACTCAATTAAGGAAACAGATTTCCGTTTTTCTAGAGAGGAGGGAATACTAAAAGTCTTCAGATTGTAAGTTGAAGCTGCAAAAGGGGAAGAGATAAGCGCCTGAAACGAGTATTTTTTGTCCCAGTTAGGTAGGTAGCCAATAGAACCACTTGGTATTTTTATTGTCAGATCTCCTACTTTTATCTGGGCAGTCTAATTGCAGACACGACGAGGAAACCTTGAATTCTCCCATATATCTCAACAAAACAAGAGTCGTTCCAGGTGGGTCACCTCTGAATACCTACATGGGGTACTAGAGATTCCTATCATGTTAACTAGGTTAGTGGTCAATCAAAGCGTTTCAGAGAATAATATCCCATGATGAATGCATGCCACTTTAAAGAAACAGAATAGAAGCTAGAATAAAGGACTGTTTTTGACATTCAAAATGACAATACATAGAACTAAAAATAGTAGCATATGACGAAGAAAAAGTAGCAAGTAATGGAAACGGAGGAAAATAGTAGTGACCAAAGTGGACGGAGCCAGGTTTTTCGGTCTGCTTTTGAAAGAGAAAACATGAGCATGCAAATAAATAAGAGTGGTAGTCGGAGGGGGAATATGTAAACACAGGAGGAGGGCGAGGAAATTGACTGAGTATTTATTCGGGCGAGAAAAACGGAGGGGAGCAAAGGAGAGAATTTATTGGAGCAGAAAAGAAGGAAAGGACATGGGAGCAATGCGGTATTAGGAACAAGCTTGCAAGAGAGAAAGAAGCGCAAGGAAATAAAGAGTAAGAGAACGGAAGCAAACGGTCTCTGAATGAATGTGCTGTACTTCTCTTCTCCATAAACACGAATTACCGTAAAAAATATAACACAGCCATGCTTAAATAGGCCGAAGTGTATGGGCACTATAGGATGCAACTACCTAAAGTCTTTATCGCCTAAAAATATTCCTCCTCATCAAAGCGTGTGCGTAGTATTAATTAGAAAAGCATAACTAAAAAATGTCGAATCAACATCAACAAGATGGTACCAAATAGTACCACAAACGATATAAAAACGCACAAAAACTCGTAATAGTGAAATAACTAGCAATCCCCAAATGATAAACATAAACTCCAATCTCAATTTAGAAAACCAAACTTGTAATTTGTTGAAACTCTTGTATAAATTAAGCGTTCATTTCCCGACACATTGGCTAAGACTACATGGCTAACACAGGAAAACCGGAGTGTTTCTACGTGCTTCAAAGTGGATTTTCAGGAGTTTTCACCACAAACTGAACCTCCAGATAGAATAGTACATAGGATGAAAAGCAGATGGTGAGTGATGACCTTTTGTGCGCGGAGTTTAATTCAGAACAAGCAGGAAGTACTAATGCACACAGTGTCAATCGAAAACCACAAAAAAGAAATTTGTCAAACAAACGGTCGCCCAGTGAAAAAGTAAAACAAAATTTCAGGGCCAATCAAAAGAGGAAGCATTTCTTCAAAATATAGTCTGAGCCGCGACATGTATGCCACTGAATTCCCTACGTGCTCCAGGATAAATTTGAAAACGGTCCATCCACGATCGCTTTTCGAAATAGCGTCTATTTTCAGCGAAACGACCCGTATTGCATTGTTATGGTAACCTAATCAAATCGATCCTTCCCCTGGCATTTTTCATCCCTCCAGATATTTTTGGCGACGGAACAGTTGCATTACGTGTGTCGAAAAGAGGTTTGAAATGCGTATTTATGAAGCTCTCGGGAGAAGGAGGAAAAAAAACTTGTATCTACCGGGCACTGTTTCATTCTTAATGAAGTACGATGGCAGGAAAAAAAAAGCAAGATGTGGGTGGAGATGGGGAAGTATTTCAAAAGGAAGGAGGAATTGGAATTGAAATGGGAATTAGGGGTCACGGAGATGGGAAAACAGGGTTCGCAGCAAGGCATTCGGAACGAGGGAGAGGGACGAAATTGAAGAGAAGTAAGAGGGCGGAGAGGAAGCGAAAATGGGGCAGGAGAAGAATTTGAATTTGTCGCTGCTGGAGGGCAACGGAGCCATTAGTCACACGAGGTTATTACATATGCGACTGAAATTTAATAGAGCCACGTCAGCAAGATGAGTGCACACACATAGGTGACAGCGAAATTGCTCCGGGAAAAAAATTTTTAAGAACGGTTTCCTCTAGACTTATTACAATCTGCGACGTTCTTCTATAAATCTACGTGCAATATTTCACATTCGCGAAAGGAATGAAACTTAGACACTTCAGTCAAACCCAGAAAAAAGGATATAAACACACCAATGAGAAAAAATTTCAAGACACATTTTTGGGTTCAATACAGATCTATTTAGTTATAAAAATAGGAAAACTAATAATCCAACTGATGTAATTCAATTTATATTTCAATTTTATAAGACTACAATTTCCTAACATCGTAAATTGTTCCAAAAAATTAAGAAGCAATAAGTCCTCACAAAAGTATATTCATGGGAGAATGTTTTGATTCAACGGGTGAATTAGATTCAAACATAGGCTAGGTATTAGTATTTTAAATCATAACTCATACATAGAACAGAATTCCAAACCATGGTGAGACAATTATCCAATAGTATAGTCAAACAATTATTTCTTTTTTTGAAATTCATCTCCTTTTCGTCTTCCTAAGAAAGTGTCTACTTTTTTTGTGTCCCACAAAAAAATTAAACACCTTTTCCGAGAGAAATATGAATGAGTAATTATTAATAAAGGCTTTCCATCTACGGTCGCATTGTCAGCAAATCACGTATATGCTGTCGTAAAATGGAGCTGTAATTATATTTCTCAACATATGTAAAAACTTGAATTAGTTTTTAGACATCGAATTCTGTGTCAAAAAGTGACATGAAATTCCATTTTCTCTGCGCATTTTCCATCTCAGGAAAAGTTTACGTACATGAAACATGGAACGCTACACTTTTTTCTAACATCTCAGGTCCCTTCCCGATATTGGATTCCATCACCCGATTTTTTTAGCGCAAGGCTGTAAACAAGAAAACACTGCTTAGTCCACACGCAGGTTGAAGGTTCTGACCTGACAAAAAAAGCACTTTCATCCGTAACTTTCCGATTAAAAAAGACAAATCACCACGGGGTAGGGATAACGTTCCTTTGAGCGGAAAACAACAACCATGTAAAAGGCCCACTTTGATAAAAACTCACCAAGGAATAGGTCATCTGTTAACTGGTAAAAGCTTTTCCACCTTCCTCTACAGGAATAAATAGTCGGGATATTTTGTCTCGAAACTATCAGGTTCAGCGTCTCAATAAGTGCGTAGACGTAAGTGATGGGTCAATATAGACTGGTTACTGGAGACGGAAAAGGGAAACAAGTGTCTCATGTACGTACAAATAAAAACCCAGACGAAAGGGTTGAAGAATAATTAAATTAATGGAAAGAGAAATGCTAAGGTTTCAAACAAAGAACGCGATTCGAGCGAGACAAAAAATTCTTCGGGGAATTTCTCTTTCCCAAAAGCAGTAATAGGTAACGGAATGAGTAGAGACAGAGAGCGAGAGAGGAAGGGAGAAGGTGAGAGAAATACTGAGCCTGTGGGAGAAAGGAATCTTCTCCGAAAAAATAAAAATACGGGAGTAATTAGGCGAGAGTGGGAAATACTGGATCGCAGAGGGGGGAAAGCCCCAAGGCGGAGGGCAATAGAAAAAAATAACTGAGATGGGCAACAGTGCGGGAGGTGCAAGTGGGAAGGATTCTGGGGTGGAAAAAAATAAAACGAAAATTGCGAGTAAAAAAGCGATGAATGCAGGGCGAGGAAAGAAGAAGATACAGTAAAAATGAAGTGAATGGAGGGAGGAGAGTGAAACAATTCAGAAGGGTGCGGCGCGGCGAATTAAAAAAATAAAAGAAAAATAATAATTGAAAAAATTCAGAAAAATATTCAACCCGAGGGAAAACAAAAAAGGAAAGCGCCGGAGCATGAGGGAATAAGATTGAGTGGGCGAGATGGTAGACAAAGGGAAAGAGAAGGAAAAGAAAGCTGCAAAGTGGGCTTTAAGAATACAGAGAATGGGAAGATAGTAGGGGGATTAGGGTGGGCGGGGTGCAGGAAGACCAAAGGGACTTGTACGTGCGAATGCGTGAGAAAAGGAACGAATAAATAATGGAAGGGAGCCTGGAACGAGTGAATGGAACCTTTATAGTATGAATAATAAGATTATTCCAGTGCTACAGAAAAAAAAGAAGTCCGCTTCCCCACAAAATAATCGTCAACTAAATATTTTTGCGCATTTTTTTAATTTTACTCTACGAAAAAAACAAAAGGAGAGAAATATTTCCTTGCGATGACGTAAGAGGAATGTTGATAATAAATATTATTGGAATCTCAGAAGATTTTTCAAGAAAATATTTTTTAAGATAGCAATAAGATCATAACAGACTCAAAATAAATGTATACTTAATGAGAAGTTCTAGAACCAATACAAATGAGTGGACGAATTAATTTACAACGATCTTTAAAGAATAAAATAGCCAAAACATTTTCTGCATTCTTGATCATTCCAACCTTAAAAAAACGCTACATAAGCAATATTCTTTGGCTATTCTATTCCTTACAATTTTTTTCATCCTAAACACAAGGGAGACATATTTCATCGCACAGATGCCAGGAGATCGTCAATGATGTATAACATTCGTAATTCACGACGTTTTGAGAGTGAAAAATTTATACTATAACTATAAGGATCAAATTATTTACCACCCATGTCTAGTTAATATGCCAAAGTAATGAATTCATTAACTAAAGGGAAGAAATAATAAGTTACGTGCACTATTTTCCGCACATAATAACACGATGGAAACAAATGCGCGTTCATTATAATATTTACGGTTATTCTCTCGTGATAAAGCTGAAGAAATATAAATAATAATTGTCAGACAACACCAGTGGTACATTAAAGTAGATTGAAAGCATAGGAAATGGTTTTCAGAGTGAAAATTCTTTGCTTTTTCACCCTTAAGACAGCTTCATGTAAAACGATTCCAAATTTATGACCGTCACGCCCGTCTTTTGCTTCCACCTCATTCCTCACTCTTTCCTCGTTTGCCTAAGTCGATTCAGAGCTCTGCTCACATGGATGTAAATGAGACTGTGTTCTCCATCAAGAGCAACTTACTTTCATAACTCTTTCTGTGACCTTTTAGGCGACCTCGAAGGACCATCCCTTCTTGGATGGAATAATATGTCATTCTACACCAACTCCATCAAACCCCCCAAGCCTACTCTATTCCGGGCTCAAAACACTCCCACAGCAAAGTTGTATAACACTGCATAAAACAATTCAAATTTAATTTAGTCTAACGCCATATCATACGCGAAATCAATTTTTTAATGCTAAGAAACAATTGATAATACACCCAACAGTTAAATACAAACAATTTCCTTCTATATCGTTTCTTTCAAAAATCCTAACATAAAATTAAAACTGTAATATGAGAATTTTACTTTATAGAGATATATTTTGAGCGATGATTACAAATGCCCGGCTCGGTCATTGCATCAAATGAAAAATATGACACTCATCGACGCAGATGATAAAAACTTGAAGCATGTTTCAGGCAAAATGAACAACACTCCGTAGCTGGGATGAATTTGTGCCCAATTTCTATTCCTCTACGTCGATATATAAAATGCGGCTTCGGCATCTAACTGCATGGAATATACCTGGATAATAACATTTATTTCTCGTCCATTGTTAACGAGAACTCGATTCTTTCCTCAAAATCCACCTGGTATTTAAAATATAAAGGATCTAATTGCTCACACATACACAGATCGTATCAAGGGTTTAAGCGAAAGAGTAACATGCTAAACAATTATTTTCTTTTAGTCATAAATGCAAGGTTAAAGGGGCAAAGAAGTATGACAAGATAAAGACTCGACTGTCAGGGAATATACACGAGATTTCCCGGGAACTGCGAATATTTGAGGGTCCGAACCAAGGCGAAAATGCTCTTCCACACACTATTTTCCCCGCAGGATACAGCAACGGACTCTGGAATATAATTATAAAAATATAAAAGCTGTCTCGCCAAGAGGATCCAATTCACGACGCCAGGAAACTAGAACGTCACACCTGACATTGGACGCCGTGACACCCACCAGCTCCTACTTAATTGCACCAGTTACGCGCTCTACGGACGACCCGCCGAGTTAATTTGCGCGAGATGTTGAGTTCATGCGGTCGTGCCTCGCCTCGAAGAATTAAACAGAGCGATCAACTCGATGGACTGTTTTTCGGATACAGTCACATTCAGAGGCCATAATTTTCAAGCAATCATACACTGCGGTTTTCTGACGCCGACTACAAAATTGTAATAAAAACTTTTTAATCACCATTCCATATTTCAAAATAATACACATCGATCACGTCGACGGATAAAGGCGGGAAGGTAATTAAAACGACTAAATGTAGAATCCAAAATCATCCCAATACTTCAGGAGCGTAATGGTAAGATTTATGATATAGGAAAATATTTACCTTAATGGAAGAAATTTCAGGAGCAGGCATCGAAAATAAGTTAAATCGGAAGTATATTCACAGGAAACTTACCTGAAATGAAGAAGAAACAAAGTCAATGTAATGCTTTTGAATCAAACTTAAGTATTGCGTACTCCAAACCGATGTCTACTTAATTATAAGGGTCATAATTCGTGCATATTGGTTACAGAAAACAATGGTATAGATACGCGCTATGTGAAGTAGACGGAAGGAATGGAAGAACAGAAGAGAAGCGGAAAATACGGCTACACAAGATAATCAACTCCAAGTACGTGGTGTTCCCATCGTATAGTCCTCTCCTGCCATATTTGTCTTAAACTCTCCGGGTCCATTTCTTCCGAGGAGGCGTTTACAGCTTACAGCCGTCTCAACTCACACTTGTCATCTCCTCCATTATGCGCTCACCAAGCTCCCAGTCGCAAGCTTTTCAAACGGCAGTAACAAACGCTCGCATCTGGGACCGCGGGACGGCGAGTTACGGCAAGAGGAGATCGACGATGAAAGATATGGCAGTGAAAGTGAGTTTTCAGCATTTCTCTCTTGAATCGGCTTTTTTTAGCCGCAAAATATACCCAACCTCTGCCATTCACAGCAGAGATCGGAAAATTATCTTCATTTTCCAAATCCAGGAGTAGATTCTTACGATAGATCTACATTTTCCATTGATCACAAACAACCTTGGTCTGGCCAAATCAAAGATATGAGCATTTTTATTAAGATTATTTTCAGGTTTTCGGAAACATTTACTATATCAAAAATATTATATTTAACTTTTTATTTTTATTAAGACCTCATTAACATTGAAAAATAATTAATCAAACTTAAATTGTAAAAACATTAACATTTAAATGCAAAAAAGCGTCAGTTGCATAAATTAATCATGAAATACAGGTTTAATACAGCATACATTTGGTTATCTTTCTTGAAAGCCAAAGATTATTTAATACCGGGATTCTTGTCATATACTACATCACCATTTTTATGGTCAAATAAAATTTACATGTAACTAAATATAAATTTATTCTCATCAAACCTTATCCTTCTTTTATGCGGTTGCTTTCTGATGTGTTTCTACTGTCAATCCCTAAACTCAAAATGAATGCCCTTAAAAAAGAATAAATGTAACGATGATGAATTCTTAAACCACGCGTTAATTTGAGAGAAACTATCGGGTAAATAAAGGATACTCTTCACATTATTGTGCCTTTTCCAAACCGAACAAGTAATAATCGGTAAGGTATCTCAAACTTGAAGTTTTATGAGGAAAAGGGTTTACATGGGTTATTAACATTTTTACTACATTTAGTGGCTGATTGTAACTTGAGCATATGAATATAGTTTTTAAATTTAAGCCACAGTTCCGACAAATAGGCTAGTGAAAATTACAGTAGCGAAAATAATCGTTTCGTCCATAGGTTTAATTTTCCTCTGTTTTAAAGTCAGTCGTGAGTGCAGATCACTTTTATACTACATTGTAGTAAGTGAATTTGAAAGTTAACTCATGATGTAGGTTACTAGAAATTAATTTCATTTGTCTCCTGTTTGAAATCAATAACAATTCGTTGACTGACCGCTTTTAGTTTTGCCAACGATGCCTCCAGCTTTTGCCAGCATTGGCTGTACAAAAAAAAATCTTTCACGGTAGGAAAATGAGCTGAACCTTGCCAAGAACAGTCCGGGCCGTAAGTTCTGCATACACTGATCAACGAACCAGGAATGGCCATCTATCCCAAGGAAAGAGAGAGAAAAAGCAAAGCGAGAAAAGGTTGGAGGCATTAGCACTGGAAAAGATAGGCAAATAGACCCCGAAGAAGCGTGGGAGTTTCCAGGCAACTAAGGAGCTACGGTCTGAGGAACTCTCTTTTCAAGATGAACAGACCATGTCCTCCATTTTCTTCCGTTTTTTATTTATAATTTATTTTTTAAGCCCCATCTTTCCTCTCTACTTTTTAAGGGAAGGTGCGGCTTAAAAAAAAGAAAGAAGCGTTCTAAGAGAAGGGGTAGAGCGGTGGAGTTCTAAGAGAAGGGATGACTATGGGTGAAGGGAGCGTAAAAAGGGTCCGTAGAATCCGGGAGAATGGAATGGGAATGAAGGAGCGAGGGTAACAGAGAAGAGAATGGGGTGAAGTAGAGCACAAGGAGACAAGAGCTCTGGTACAAAGTGTAAAGAGAGAACGATATAGGATGAGACAGGGACAGATAGAGCAAGGCATCAACACCACCACCACTACTACATTCATCGAAGTCTAGCAAGTTCTCAATAAGTCACTTCATAGTAGTGTGACAGGAGCCGAGTTTTCACAAACAAGATCGAAACTAAGCCCAACTAAAGCTAATCTACATACTACCAAGCCAGCCACCTCCAGGGTTTTCTCGCCAGGCATAAATTGCTTAAGTCCAGGATCGAATCAAGCACGCACCCTTGGTCACCACTCCTCGGAAAAACGAGTCAGAAGAGCAAATCAGGAGTACGGCAAGACCAGAAACTAAATGTCAATTGACTAGCAAGATAACAAGTAATGCGCGGATTAACAAACAACCACTGATCAGAAGCATTAATACTTAACTTTATGGATACTACGAGATAACTAATCCTGTGGAAAACTAAACCATGCAAAACACATCAAACGGAATGAGGTTAGTAATAGTGTTTACTTATAAGACACAGTTCAAAAAGTAGTCATCAGATCGACATTTAATCTCAATCATGATTCAACACTGACAGCGGCAAACTTCATTCTTCTTAATCATTGTCACCAATTTCATTACCATACCTGCAGACTCAACAAAAAGAGAATGAAAATATAACTCAGAAGAAAGATGCACAACCCATTCTTATTAAAACTAGGGATATAAACGCATTACCGAAAACACCTGCGGAGGGGTGAAATTTCACTAAAATGAACTACAAGTACGCTAAAAATAGGGTAAAAAAATATGAGAGTGAATATCTTTTCCAACTGCATACATGAACAAAGACACAAGCCATAGAGGAGTCATGCAAGGCGTGCTAATAGTTTTACGTATATTAGCATCGAAAGATAAACATCGATGGAACATAAAAGAACAAAAGCAAAATTATCGCCATTGTAATATAATAGAGATTTTCAGCCGATTTCTTCAGCAGCCATAAATTTTAAGCATGCCTATATTTTTTACGAATTTCTAAAGCGATATTACAGCCGAAAGTCACATTACTCAAAATGATGCTTAGAGAAGCTATTCTTGTTCCCTAAATTTTTAGTAAATATTTAATGTCATTTGGTTACTGCGATATTTTTTTATAATTTCGTAAAATATAACGTACATCTTCAAAGAAATAACTCTAATAAGCAATTTACAGACGTGACGTGCTTCAAGGGGGGAAATTTTACTGAAAATAACTATAGTTACGCTACAAATAGAGTACAAAATATGAGAGGGAATAAAATTAGATAATATAATTATAATTATGATAATAGAGAAAATATAATTAGATAAAGAAAATCAAAGCAGATTAAGCAGAGATAAAAGAAGCCGTCCTATCAGCATTAATTCGCACTTACATCTTAATTACTATTGAAGACGAATTTCAACAGCAAGAGTCGTCGGTACAGATGAAAAAAATCATCCATAGCCTTGGCAACTGAGTGCTATTCTTTTAAGAACTATGTCTGGCATGCATGATGAAATCACCGCTGGTTTCCGCTTGATCATAGCATTTGAGCATCATATGGCTAGACTTGAATACGGAGAGGTGACTCTTCCATTCCTACCAAATGATACTCTCCTTTTACGCAATTGGACGAAGGTTCGACATATCCTCAGCCATGTAGGAACGAAATACAGCCATCACAATATCCATCGTAGGAATAAGCGTCCAAGCAAAAAAAATATAATATGCTTCATTCAAAATTTATAAAAAATTTAAAATCCTTCACCACTCCATAGGTAATACCTTCAATTTATTCTTGTGATTTTCTAATTCTTCCGAGCTCTGTTGTCCCTCACTATATGCGGAAGTCAGTAGGGGCAAGATGACCTTAGATGTCGACGTAAGTTAAAATTAAGTCATTTTACTGTGTGTATACCGTAGCCAATATTACTTATTACTGTCCTAAAAATAAAAAAAACGTTCTAAATACACGTGTTATAAAACAATAAAATCAAATATATAATATTTGGGAACGTTAGTAACGTAATTCGTTGAAGTTAAAAAAAATCCTGACGAGTCTTCTCGTAGAAAGCATCGATATTTTATTCCATCGAACTTAATCTACTGAAAAGAAAAAGGGCTACGCGTATACCCTTTTCATATTCGAGATATTTCAAAATAAACATGCATATCCATCACGCTGTTCAAATTCGGGTCAAATTTGTCACTGCTGCAAGGCCTAGGAAACAGGTTCTCTCTTAATTGCTTTCCCCAAAAATGAGCAGTTCTTTCATGCCTCTTTTGCATCTATTGCATTCACGCATTGCTTTAAAAAGTAGTAGTAGCGTAATGCATACTCCTAAAGCTCTTCCTAATAAGATAATCACTTTTTCAATATTCACCGACAACTTTCGCGGCCACCCCATAATCTCATACCTCAATCATAAATCTGTAACGTTTCAAAATCTAATACCTTGAAAGAAGTGAAACACGACCATCTTCTAAGGAGGAGGTATCCATACTTTTGGACAAACTATTCTCATCTACAGATGTGGCGGAGAGTGAGGAGTTGAGATAAGAGCGGAGGGAGAATGGTAAAGGGCGCGGGAGGACCCTCCCTAGAGTGTAGGGATCAGCATTGGAGCGACGAGTCCCCGGGATATACCGCATTGTAGGAGGGGAGGAAGGACCAGAGCGAGGGAGGGGAGGGAGGCGCTGGAAACCCAGGGAAAGGACGGGGAAGGAGTGGGAGGGGGTAGGGAGGGTGTACGAGGGGGCGGGAAAAATTGAGACAGCATGGAAGGGGAGGGATGGGATGAGGGAGAGAAAGGGAAATGGCGACAGAAGTAATGGCTATGGGGGGGATGGAGAGGAAAATGAGTCGCCCAGAGAAGTAAAAGCGGGAGGATACGAAAAAGGGAATGCAAAAAGAAAGAAAATAAAGACGAGAGAGGGAGGAAGAGAAGGAATGTGAGGAAAGAGGGGGACAAAATACGAGGAGGGACGAGAATATTAAAGGTTTTCCCAAAGGTTTACAACTAGGAAGTTAAACTAATGTTCGTAATTCCCATCTATATTGGTGTTCCATAACATTTTAAGTACTATATACAGTAAGAAATAGTATCACGAAAACTCTAAGATGAAATAGAAACAATCTTACGCAGTAGTCTATTATAAACATTGATGGAAGCAGAAAGAAGTTGGAAGCATTAGATAAGACAACAATCTATGGAATACATTAGACGAAAAGTGACAAATGTCAAGGAAAAAATTAAACAGCGGTTGGAAAGAAGAAGAGCAGAAAAGAGAACTGTAGCAAACCAAGCATAAAAAAGAACACTGCTGATGATAGAGCATAAAGCTGAATATCAACTTTAATGTTGCCATAAAGTCAACTGCAAACCAATACATGCGGCAACTAGCATTTGTTACTGATTGGCAAGCCACAGACAAATGAACAATTACCTGATCCTTGTCTTCAGATTCAGCACGAGAACGAGAAGTATGCAACTCGATGTAGGATTACAAAATACCATCAATGGCAGGGGGTAGTAAAAAGGGAAAGCGAAGGAAAGACGGAAGAGACAAATTAAAATGGAAAGCATAAGGAAATCTGAGAGAAAAAATGTCAAAAAATGAAGGTGTGGAACTCGAAGAAAATGGCAAAATTCAGAGTTATTCAGAATTCTAAATCAAAATTCTTACCAGTGAGCAGTCGCAAGGGCGTGCGGAAGGAGATGTTAGGATGCTACCGGTCGCGAAGAAGTGTGTAGATAGAAAAAGGAATACAAGGAGAAAAAAGACTTGGGGGATATAAGAAGCAATGATATTCAACTTAACATTTTGTCATTGTTGTTGGAAGACGGAATCTCCTAATCATGTGTTCGGCTGATGCATTTCTTTTTCTTACATTTAACGTCTCAACTGCCAATAATTGGTTTAGTTACCTTGCCAAAAAGGACGGTAAAATCAAACAGAGCCCGGAACGTAAAAAATTTCAAAGACATATGGCAGACATTTCCCTTGATCACACTGCTGCTCTATCTCAATCTTAATATTGCCCGGTGACCAATCATAGGGGAGTTTGTTAAAGGATGTTAGAACGACAGGCTAGAGAGGGAAAGGATTAGAAACTAGGAATTAAAATAAATACGAGATGATAATAGAATCGCGATATGATCGGAAGAGTACATATCGCTTCGCCCTTGCTGCAATCAAGACAGCCATTTCAAAAGTGGTTTTAAGTGAGCACATCAGTAGTAAAATGACAGCAGAAGTTATAATTTTGGGTATAAATACCGGATCACAAATAACGTACGGAAATCTAGAGAAAATTACGATAAGAAGGACACCGTTGAAGGCTTTGAGATTGCATCCAGTGAAAATAAATAAGATCATATAAAAATGCATGCAAAACATTGGGAGCGCAAAGATGACGACTGCAACCTAGAGACTGTAATCACAAGGACAAATGTCGTCAAGGATTCGAAGAGTGGCATGAGGCCGAATATATTCGCCATATGCATGGGAATAGTGTGAAGAAGGAAAAATTTATTCCACATAGCCTGTGAAACTGTGAAAAATTTGATGAAAACATCGAATACTACGAGAAGACTAACATAAAGTGGCAGATTGTTCATAGTAGAAGGTTTGCAACTATTATTAACTCACATTCGCTATAAAATAATTATGTGAACATTGATGATACTGGGCATCACTCGGGGTAAATTATGCTCCTTTCAACGTGCTTTTCTGCCAACGTAAACACAGAAGTTCAACATTTCAAAACCGCAATATTCATTTCCGGAGGCAAAAGAGGTTTTCCAACCTAGGTCAGGAGGTGAAACTGTATATGGAATTCACTGATCAACGTTGTCGCGCTTCATATTCAAAATGGAGGATTATTCCATTTTTAAAACGAGAAGTCTTGACTGAAATTCTGTGGATTACTCTCATTTACTATTGTCTCCATTAATGGGTTCGGTTATGACATTTATGAGGTAATTTTCCGGCTTTTATGTAAAGGTAAGTTTTATGAAAGCTTGATATATTCTGGTTTTAGCATTAACTGCAATATGTATGGTTTTCCAAAACAGAACAAGTTTCTTTAGACAATTTATCTATTGAAGGCGAAGTGAAGGAAGGCATCTAGGTATTATAAAAGTAGGACAGGCCACTGATCTATGATTAAATAAGGACATACAAGAAACTTAATAGCTGCATGGCTTTAATTACACCATTATTTTAAAGTGATATCTATCTAATGACGTTACCCACAATTTTCTCAGATAAAATTCAATATTAGTGTAAAACAAAATTCTTCACGCAGACCTTTTAGTGACGTAGCCATAAGGTTTCCAGGTTTTTAAGCGGTAGAGATCGAACGAGAGGGGCGAAGGGTAAAAATAGTAAAAGAGGCCATGAGTATTAACACGAAGGAATAGATGATACGAGTAGAAGAAAAACACAGGAATTTAATCCCCAGGGGTAAATTATTCGTTCGGTTTTTTGTGGCTAACTCTGACACGGGTCCGAAGGAGTTTATCAAATCAATGTGTAGCAAGGTGCATCTATCTAGTGAAACGATTTTTCCCATCCTCAACTCCTATATTGAAGTAAAGTAGCATTATAAATTAAATCCTTAGGAGTCTTGGTGGGATACACTCGGAAGAGCTAAATACTTATAAATATAGAAAGTACTATATAAATTTTGAGCGAATTCAGAACTACACGAAGGACATTATTTCGATCTACACCATTTCTCTAGCATTAATAAAATTTAACTAAGTAAAAGAGATACATTTCCCAACCCACATGTACCATAATTACTTTTTGCCAAGCATTGTCAATGATTGCTAACCTATAGGGAACGAGAGTATGGTACCCCAGTTCCACACAATTCACCAGTTTTGATTCCAAACTGGAATTACTTATTTGATTAGGAGAAAACATGAACAACTCATAATCGGTTTTGATTTCTTCATAAAATTACAATTCCAGAGTGGCAAGCATAACTAATTCGTAACGAAGTCATAAACAATATATTGTAATGAAATTTAAACACACGGCGTTCGGTTATTTCGGTAATCCATTGAAATATTTTAACTAGCTATTTAATGTTCATCTGTCATATTTGCATAAAACTGATATCTCCCTATAACACTCCTCCGGCACTCAAGTTAACATGTAAAACTGAGTAGTCTGGAATTTTCTGGCTCGTTACCCGAGGGAAAGTGGAGATGATCAAACGAGATGGTAAAAAGATGAAAGGAACTTCGAGTGCACCGAAGAAAAGACACTGTGACGACGAGTGAGGACTGAGAAATTACTAAATCAAAGGGTGGCCTGCTTCGCTGGGTGGCCACTCCGGGGAAAACGTGATTGAATGTGATATGAGAAAAAATGGAATCAAGAGAAAGGGTTAACATAGGAGAAGGGAGAGGAAAAAGGTTTACATAACTGAATTATTAATCAGCAGACAGAATGAGAGAAAGAAAGGGTCAGCTCGCGTGATCAAGCATATGCAAAAAAAGGGCCGGAAAAGGAGTGGACCAATTTTGGGAAGAAAACTGGACAAATTGCGAAATTAAAACGTGGAAACGGAGCAAAAACAAAATTCTAGATGCATGGGTAATACTCACAGGTGACTCACCGAGAAGAGGTGAATAAATAAAGGAACGAAATTCATAGCTGGAGAGGAATTGAAATCGTATCTGGAAAAGTGAAAGTTTGCTATTCTGCCCAAACCATTAGGTACTTAGATTACACGAAAAAAAGGTCGACTAAAATAGACACGCACTTATCGGAATACATAAGAGTTTTTTTATCACCCTAAGATGACTGGGATTGAGAACAAGGTACAAGAAAAAAATAATTTTTATAAAAATTAGACGCCAAAAACCAAATGACTTAAGGCAACGTTAAGTGGCATAGTTTTAAGAATCTGTCGTTGAATGTTTAGTAAATTAGTTTACAGTTCCGGCAATTTAGAAATCATATTTTAGGAATTACAGTTTTGTTATTTAATATATTTTATAAATTGTAACAATCCTTTTTCCTCGATCTACTCAATCAATTTTTACGATGCCTTTCGACGAAATCACTGCCGTTTACAACAAAAAAAACCTCCTGGAAGCTGCAGCGTTAAAAATCACCTTTAATTTCTGTCTTTTAATGAAAAAAGTTGTTGCAAAATGTAGAGAAAATTGAACATTTCACAAAACTATCTTTTAATCAGTCACTTTTACCGAAATCTCATGAACACAATTTTATTTTCACTAGGAAATTCCTCAAAAAGAAACTCGTAGATTTCTTTATGGTCACTCATGTAATTGCCTTTCTTCCCCAAGACTGATTGGACGAAAAAATGCATGCACTCTTCCTGTCATTGCTAATTAAATCTTTATACCATTGCACTCCCCTGGAATTGAACTAGACTCTCTCGTAGCCCCGGAGGTGGGTGCGTGGGTCGGTCCATCAAATACGCCCAGACAACACTAGCCTACGAAGTGCATTTCGGGAAATTGGACGGGCTCAATAGTTCCCCCGGCGCCGAAGACGCCCCGCAATCAAGCAAACTGGACTGACTTGCAACAGAAGTGTCTTGACCCGAGTGGCAGCCTTCACTTGGGTAGTTCACCCGTCTCTGTTTCACGAAAACACCCCTCAACTCAAGTGATTCCTCAGGCAAACGTAATATGGTACTCCCACGATCGTTTGGCGGTGTGTAGAGGGTAATCATAGCGGGTAGCTGAGTATATTCCATAATGTATTCTTCCCATTGTGTAGACTGCAGGATTTTGACGAGGATAAAATGATTAAACTAGGAGAGGAAAAAAACAAGCACAATGACATGGTATACCTACGAAGAAACGGAAACCGTAAAGAGAAATTTCAAATAGGTTGAACAAGAACACGGTAAGAGAATTGATGGATAAAGCCTCGCTGTGGGTGATAAAAGTAAGAGCATCTGCGGAGCATAGAAGTGGGAAGAAAAGAATAGGGACTTGGGTGGCATAAAGTAAGGATATATATACTGGTTAGTTTACGAAATTCATATATAAAACAAACAAATTCTGCAAAGGGAACTCATAGAAAAATTTTCCACGGTAGATAACATCATATGCTGGGGTGACCATTGTCTTTTATAAAATAATGTCTATATTATCCTCCTACGCAGTCAACTTTTGAAAAAATGTCAACGACTCAAGTCACCGAGTGGTACCGGTTCAAAACAAGCTCCATTCAATGGCACATCACATATTACGACTACCATTGCAATGAAATGGCTCGACATGGCACGGCCGTGATCAAAACCGATGTCTCGTTTAATATACCGGCGACCACAAGTTACCATTGTATGATCTTCGCCTTTCTTAGTATGTCCAAAGAGAAATAATGTATTGCCTTCTTTTCATTCATTCTCACAAATCACTGATGGGGATGAGAATGAAGGACAATTCATAGACATGCCTTTCAAACAAGTTAGTTTTCATCTTCAGCAGACGCTTAATTCCTGAGAAATATCTAGTGAGTGTAACTAACAAATTACAGAAGGTGAATATAGAACAGTTATAGGTTCCATTTTCGTGAGAAAAAAACAGCAATAAAGACTTTTGCTACAATAACTGAGAAATGAAATAGCATGATTACTAGCCATGAATAGAGCACCAATCGAAATTAAAACGAGAACTGCAACCGAATCGAAGTAATAGAAGGTGGTATTGAATAAGAATAGGGCTCCTGATGGCTCCAATACCTAGCGCTGTTTGTTGCATAGGATTGAGACAACAAAATCACGATTTCTATGCAATATGAATCAATCATCCACCAAATAATCTAGGAACAAAGTAAGCTCATTCGAGAATATCGACAGTGTAAGGTGATTTATGCTATTTAATATTTTCTAATAACTTTTTTTAAAAAAGGTTCCCAAGACCTAGTGTTTGTCATCAACAGTAGAGGAGCCCAAAAAATTTTAACTCACAATATCCAGTTGACATAAAGAAGTATTTCAAAGTAAAAGATTATTTCAAGTACTACTAAATGTCCTTCAGTTTGCATAAAATACTTAAAGAGAAATTAATGAGTACAAAATTATATACATATAAGTAATGACTGTACTTATATCAGCAAATAGACCCATTTTTCCCGGAAGACAAACAAGACGAAATATATTGTAAAACATTAATGACTGACAAAGAAGTTAATAGAATACAAGTGGGACAAACGACTAGTAAAAAAAGAAAAAAAGTCGGATGAATCCGTTGAAGAATTGAAGAAAATAGCAAAAAAAGTGGTAAGTTGCAGAGGTCCAGGATGAATAGGACCTCCTAGTCACCATCTTTCAGTCTAATTAAGCCGAGATCTCATATTTTAAAAGAAAGCAATGATAATGTGTATTATTCGTGGAAAGCATTACATCACAACTAAGTCTAAGGCAACCAACCGAATCCAGGATTTAACAAATGTAAATCTTATAACGTACTCCGGAGAAAATTTAACGCAAATCCATCAATTTTTTACATAATTAATGTAAACTGTGCCCGCTGAAAAAAATCTTCCTAAAAAAGAATGTTTTCGACTGAAGATAATTTTCACGGTGGCATTATTGAGCAGGAGGATTTAAAAAATTAAGAAGTCAGCTCTGAATTGTCTAAAATCCGCAATTACAGTGCTGTCATAAAATAATATATTAATCATGAAAAGCTTTTTTACAGATTTGACTCATTCATATTCCTCGTGCGTTATTATTGCTCACCCTTTATTATTTTTAAATGATGAGTGAGCGTCAAAGCAACAAAAAATAGTCGAAAGAATAGCGAATAATAAATAGAAGACTAACAAATGACAGGAATAAAATGGCTTAAAATCACGAAATAGACGAATCATATCCTACCTAAGGAAGCTAGGAGAAGACAAGAACGGGGGAAACTACACCTAAAGGGAAAATAGGAGGGATGGATATGAAAAAAGATGATTAACTGTATGGTATGTTAGAGGGAAGAGACAAGAACCTTGGCAACATAACGGAGAGGAGAAAAGAAAAAGGGAAGGTTAAAACAAAACACAACGGCATGTAATGAATGTCTTGCTGCGAAACGGCTGGGAAAATTATTACCCCGGCTGATTAACTGAAATGCATTCCGGAAAACAGGCCGAGTGACCCGCCACTCCAGTTTCGGGCGTCAGGGCAAGGTTACTTTTCAGAATGCGTAAACAGCGGAGAATTGGAGCAATGCGCGTACACGGGCACGGGAGATGGGCTATGTTTAAGAGGTTCCTGCCGGAGGACTCTGGGAGTGGTAGAGGACGAGGGCACTAACTCAACTGCCCGGAAACCGGATCTGGTGCGGTGTTCCTCGCGAGTGTTGTAAATACTCGAATGGCGGGATGAGGCTGGAGAGCACGACTCGACGAGGGCAGTCTGATTCCCGCAAGGACCAACTCGATCTCCCTCAATTTACGGTTAGTTAAAGTGAGATAATTCACTGGAAATAATGAGGTTCAAATTTAAAACCTTCGTGAGGTTTCCTAAACATTTTTGAGCAACTGCTCCTTGGCTCCATAAGCCTATACTCAATACCTCCCGTTAACGTTAATTTTATGAAAACAAAAGGCTACATGACCAAATAAGAAAGATTATTAAATTGAACGAAAAGCAATTGGGATAAATATAGGTAATATTTAGTTCATATCCAATACATAGAAAATTTATTCGCCCCAGAACATATGTCCCAACCGAAGGTCAAGACAAAGCTTACAGAAAAATAAAGAGGAATTCACGGGAAACTATAATATGTTCAAAAACATAAAGTATAAAAATAAACACTTTTAAGAAATAAATAACCTTAATTAATACATGACCTAAGTTTACAACGTGAAGTTAAAATTTTGAAGAGCTATGTAAATCCTGTACTGTTTTATCGCATCTTGAAGCGATAAAACTTAGTTTTCTTTTAGACTGTAACAATGGAGGTACAGTAAGACTGTCACAGACCCATCGTCAGGACCTTGCTATCTGCGTTTCCCTGTCATCCCCTAGGTTTCTCATCACTTCTAAAGATTGAGGCACCACTCCCCAGGGGGTGTAGGCCCTCGCATAGGGAACCGATGCACATGCACGGTGACACCAAACGATTATTAAAACAAAGCGTCATAATAACATAGTTTTTTTCCTCTGAACATATCATACCATTATTTTTAATTGAGGATTTCAGCAGATGTCACGAACAGTGAGAATCACGAGTGTTTACATTACCAGTGTTTTCGATAACTTAGGAGTTGTCCAAGCTTAAAGTTTGACTTTAATATCTTCTAGTCCGTCCGTAGATACATGCGAAGGACGATTAGGAGAATCCCCTCTGACCATGATTTCATGCGGATTGTTTAAAGTGATGGTTCTACTTCAAAAACGCCAACACCGTCTGGTTTTGAACAAGCGCGAAGGTGTATTTGATATTATTATCACAGATGGGAGGATACACGGTAAGTGGGGGTACGGTAGAAAGAAAATACGTAGGATGAGACGAATAATGAAATATAATTGGATGGCATGTACACAAAAAAACTTCAGGGGTTTTCGCTCTTATCATTTCAAACCTAGATTAACAGGAATAAAACCCAATGGCACGATAATAAATTCGCATAAACTCCTAAGATATCAGACTTCAATAATGCTACACCTGAGCCTCTCCTCAAACTTGGACCTCATAACATTTGGGTGAAATTGACTAACCTAAAGGAAGGACTGAACAAACTTGAAATATTATGTTCAAGGCAAAAACCGAAGGGGATTTAATTAGAGAGGAAATTTAATTGTCTCGGAACATTGCGAAAAAAGAATCTGTAAAGGAAAAACGTTCGTGATATGTACCGTAGACGGCTCTTGTATTTAAAATGAACTTATAATTAGAATGGAAAGAGAAATAAATCAGGATAGAAAGTTCAATAAGAGGAAATGCAGTAATATAGCTTATTGGATGCACTAACAATAAGAACAGCATGATTTAGAGAATACAGGGAAAATTAAGAGATATTTTCGAACGATTTTTTCCAAGTGAACCGTGCAATCGGTGGAATGAAGGTTGTAGAGGGAAGTTGTGAATGAAAACTGTAAGAAACAGAAACGATTTTTTTATATTACCACATTACTATATAATTATTAAAACATCAACCTAATGACACACCATCCTACTTTTTCCAAGACGCTGTTTATTAAATAATGTGGAAAAGAGCTCATTAAATTTACTTGAATCGTATTATCTCATTAACTCGGTCACAATAATTCAGTGAAAATATCTATAAAAAGAAGGAATTAGTGCCCTCGTCAGCGGAAATTACCTTATTCTAAGCCTTTATGTAATTTTATCATCATTTGTCAAGGGAATACATATGTGCTTGATTCAATAAGGAGCTCTTCAAAGAGAGAGAAAATGAATACATTTAGTGAAAATATGGAAAAAAATAAATTTACACTTAAATGGAACATGGAATTTAGTGGTGCCACCCCGTGGAAAGACAACACACATGGAAGTGGACAAGGAGATGCTGAAGATAAGCGTAGTGAGCGTGTAGCACAGAAAAAAGATTAAGAATATTTTAAACCAGGAGTACCAAAACAGATTTGTCGTGATAACTTCAAGGGATATAGAACTAAAATATTGAGGATACGATACTTAGTGAAAACGTCTATTGCAGGGTTAAAGAGGTGGGGTTCCAAACTATTGGAGGAAACGCATGGAAAAACCCTTCCAGAGACCAATTATTTTGATACTGAGTATTAGAACTTTGCATGAATAAATGTGACCCAATTTATACTTCCTCACGGAAAAAAGTGTTTCCATAAACCAAATAAAACCATGCGTCAAAAGATGACTAAAATTACTTGGATTGAGATTTAAATTCCTTCAGCCAAAGCTTGCTTTAGAGAAAAAGACGGGGAGAGAAAAGTTTTTTGTTTCGATGTATCAGGCAATGGTCAATAAATGGAGCATATCATATTATTATAGCAAGAATTTCAGGATTAAGAAATGTAAGATATTCAAATATGAGATTAACGTTAGAGGTAACTCGACACGCAGGAAATTTTCTCCTGTCACCTATGGAAAAATGATCTCTATACGATGTCTATGGACCACTGGTAAGATTTTATTCGATTTATAATACTGTGCATACAAAAACAATTTGTTCGCAATAGTTGTCGCAATAATAGTCACAAATTTGACAATAAGCTTAGCTTCTAGCAACGGTACATTACGTATATTACAGATTAGGTCTTCTACATTTTTTAAGTTATCAATTCCAAATATGAATTATATAATTTTGGCCACACGGTCCTCTTTACTACTTTATCACGGTCCTCTTCACGGAATTTACTTCAGGTATGAAATTATCCCTGACAAAAGATGTAAAAACATAGTACAAAAGGCTCACCAATTGTGTATCTGGGGGATGACTAAAAATGTATGTGAATAAAATGTACCATAATAATTAGTCCTCACGTTTCATTTAATAGTAGAGTTTAATGCAGAAACAAAATCCATCAAACAGTACACTTACAACTCCCTTTCCACCACACTCATATTTACGGCATGGCCAACGTAACTGCAATAGCGATGTAACAGAGCGTGTTCAAACCCAGAATTAAAATCTTCCATCTTTTGCGCACGCATACAAGAATATAACATGGAAAAACAAGGGACAGACATCGACGCATTATTGCGCTCGCCTGTGACCTCGCCTTTCCCCAACCCACATCTGGGGATGGGGATGGAGATTAAGGACAAAGACGTATAGAGTGGGTGGAGAGAGAGTATAACGGTAGAGGGGGTAAGAAATAATAAATTCGAGGGAAAAAAGGAATTAAAGAAAAGATTTGGAGATGGGTGGACTGGAGAGAGGCTAAGAAAGCCGGGGAGACTGTGCGTGGGAGGAAGATTGTTTTTAAGGCCATCCGAGGGCGTTGCACAAAGAAAAGAAGACGGGGTAGGAGGAAGAACTGTCGGAAGGGAAAGGGACGGGAGTTGAAAGGAATAGGAGCAGCGAAAAGAGGAAGAAGATTGCGGGGAATAAAACGGAAGCTGTATGGAGCTGAGGAGAGGGGGGTGGCAGCATGGGACGGGTGAGGGTTTGGTGAGGGTGAAAAAAGGAAATAAAAATACACCAAGGAAAGGATAGTGGGGGGCTCCTCAAAGAGAAACAGGGTAGAACTCGTATACACAAAAATGGATAAATATCTTTATGATTGGGGATAAGATTAAGGCTACATTTCCCAATTGTTCGACCAATGCCGTAGCGTGTATATATGCAACCCATGAACAATATTTACACAAGTACCATATGAATGCATCGGGTCAACATGTTTCCGCCTAAAAATAATCCAGAAAATCTGAGCCTGGTTAATGGGAATGAAAACCGATGGGAGCATTTATCTATACTGGCCGGTTGCAAGAACATTTAGTCATGGAATCATAAGTTATGAAATCCATAAAGTTATAGCTCTACTAAATATATCCGGGTTACAAGAACACATCCACTAGTTTATTTACCAAAATAATACCTTCGAATATTTGATTTCATCTTCCACCACCGGATAAAATTTACGAAAGCTTAGAGTAAGATTCCTTGCTAAGGCAGATAACAATAAATCAGTGAAAGTAAACATATTGGTCATCTGTCTAAAAACAACTCCTTTATCAAGTACTTAAGTCTCCTAGCGGTTCATTGCGAATCCGCCATCTTGGCTACTTATTGTAATCCATGACTTCACCATGCCATAAGTTTTGAAACCAATAAATTTATCGTATCTCTATGCAATACTTATTGCATGGATGCTATGGCATATGGGTCCAATAACTTTAGGGAGTACATAGTGTCGTTCCTGCGATGGCCATAAACTAAGCAAAAGAAGCATATTAATGGTGTTACCTCAAGGTGCTGTAAATTGCACATGTCGTAAAGAATAACTCATCTCAGTTTTTCAATAACAAATGACTAACACGAACGGTTTCTAAGTTCTTCGTCATCCACATCCTTCACCGCAAGCCGCCGATTTAGCGTTGGGCATGGGGTGTTAGGACACTAGCCACGAAAAAGAGGATGTTATACAGAGGTGAAATGGTGAGGTATGTTTTGGGAGAACTGAGTGATTGGAGCGGAGCTCAGTTTTTAATATGGTCACTTACTGTGCGTGGAAAGAAAGAATTTTTCTACCTATCTGTTCGGCAATGTTTCACTCTTATTTCATCGTTTGCATCAGAACTAGGGATGTAGTGAAGCGTCATGATAAAATTCTCGGTGTCACGCTTCAACACGCCGGTTTTGATTTTCTCAAGCAATCTCAGCCCTGCGTGTAGCCTCCGAGTCTCTAGTGGCTACCAACCTACTCCCTCAAAAAGCAGAGTAACACTATTTGTTCATTCGTCGGAGTCTTAAACAAAGTATGCACCTATCCTATCCTTTGTATTGTATTTAGTTACCGGATTAAGTCTCTATGCATGGTCCCAAATACTCGAGACGCATTCGAGGTGTGGCCTCACAAGAGCGAAGTAGAGTCTCTTTCACTTTTTCATACCCGGACCTCCTACTCCACGGTAGATAAGGCGAATTTTGAGAATTAAGGCTGTGCCGCATATGCTTTGTTCCTCAGGATTTTTCTGGTACTAAGGAAATCCCCAGATATTTGACTTCTGTTGACGACATTATGTTTACTTCACTCGCAGTGTATACACGGCGGTAGAGAGATGGCTTACGCAAGAAGTGCAATACATACATTTACTATGATTTAGTTCTAGCCCCCACTACTGGCACCATAAGTTAATATTGGGCGTTACCTGCGCGCAGACATGAGATCTAGCAAATGAGTCAATGTTAATAGTATTTTTATGGTAGCTGGGTTAGTTTTGAGCCGAAGGGTGGACGTTTTTTGGAATTTCACATACAAAGTTTCTGGTAACCGAGATCTAGCAGCACCGAATTGGCGAATATACAACCGTAGCAAAAAGGTGTCAGCCATTTTGTCGTGACCTTAAGCAGATAAAAAATGGGCAAGAAGAAATTGGTATTATGGATTGGAAACTATGCGTTCAATTTATGTATATTAATTGTTAATTAGGTTCGTTTAAGTTGTTTTTTAATATTTAAGTGACATGGTTTACTTTTCACCAAATTTTAGAATGTCATGAAGGAAAAGCACAAACTGTCTTTCGCAATCTACCCTTTCGGAAGCCGTGCTGACTGCCATTGAAGAAGTTCGATTGGCGGTAAATTTCAAAAAAAGCAAACAATTACAATAAGTAAAACAGTAATTTCTTAATAATGATGTAAAACATCGAACCCTAGTGCACTAAATATTTCTCCGGGAAAATAGGTAAGAGTTATTCTATTGTCTTCGAGACCTGTACCTGAAATGATAACTTTCAACTAAATACATACACATAATCACATAACACTATTCACCGTCCGGGGCAGGGACTGTCAAAGACTAAGCATTGCAAAGCAAAAGAAACCGGGCTCAATTTTAACAATTTCCTCCATACTTCCAAATGTGAGCATACCTCTTCCGCTTTTCTCATACTCATTCAGTTTTTCGTACGCACGCTTTCCAAACTAAATACATAGACCAAAAACGGAGTTTAATAAAAAAAACTTTATCTTGCATCAGACCAACCCTTACTTTTCAAAATGACGCTAGACAATCTCGATCAGATCATTTAGATCATAAAATCATTTTATGTACATCTCCTATTATCAAGCATTCAACTTGAATGTGTGATTACAAATCCGACGACCTTTGGACATCTCATCTAAGGATGCGCGCCTAAGACAAAGAAGTCAGATAAAATCATTGACTTACTCAATTCAATAACTTTAACAAAGAGGGACAAACAGGATACGCGAGGAGACAGAAATGGATACGTATTTTAAAGCTATGGAACAATGTAAGGGTAAATATTTCCCCTACTTTCATAAATTATCCCAAATTGCGTAAAATAAAAAGAGATTAGCAACAGTCACAGACATATTTGAAGAGTAATCTCTAAAGGCAATTATTAGTTAATGGAACATCAATTCTACGGAAATAATATATGGAGTGGAATTCACATCGTCTGACACCGGCCGCAGATACTAAATTTGCCTTGGGATACAGTTTACATTCTCTGATATGAATTTCCAGCTTGTATCGGGAAAAAAACAACGCTTGTACATATAATATAAGACCTTAGAATTTGGAAAAACTAAAAGGCGAAGTCTACATAAAGAACGACAGAACTGGTAGAAGCGTATTTGCAAAAAAATTGAATGAAAAATATTTTTCATTCCGTCATAGCCCCGCACAAGTTTTTTGCAAACATACACCCAGAATATTAAAACCTTAAAAATAGAAAGGAATAATTGCACGTTCTCAGACGGAAATTGATCAAAATGCAAACCAAAAATAAAGTGAAATGAAGAATAAAATAAAGATAAGCATACAATGTAGCTAATAGCTAAGTAGGAAGTATTTGGAAAAGGTAAACCGAGACCTTCGGGTATTTCAAACGTTGAAACAAAAACCTGGATCCAGTCCTTAACATTCTAGCCTTCTCGGAAAAAAACGTGCACTACTGTTCGACGAAAAATTGCTCCAGGAAAATAGTCTAGGAAAAAGGGACGCAATCTAGAAAAAGGAGCGTATGCAAGGAGACACAGTTGTGCATGCCAATGACGAATGGCGAGGGCTGGCCGCGAGGAAAAGGCTGCGAAGAGAAATAGGATCGGGTGCCCCAAGGGTCAATGACGCGTGCATTTACGCCAAAACGAATTCTTTTCCACGGCATCCTATAAATTTCGGATGCGACGGGATGTATCATGCAAATGAATGCTATATTTTTCATCTGGTTGGAAACATAGAATAAAAAAAGAATTGTTATTTGCTTGTAAAAGTGAGCATTTCAAGCGGGTTTTAAGAGATAGAGGGTTTGTTTTAATTTTACTTTCCATAGGATATCCTGTGACCCAAGGAAAGGGCTTTGTTAGCATCTATGGATTTCCACTTCGTTGGGGAATTTGAGGATTTGAGTTACAGGATTTGTTTGCGGGAGGGGAGGTCGTGACCAAGATTCAACATAACGTGATTTCTGTATATTATGCAAAACCTGTACAATTGTAGTTAGTTCTACTTCAGTCAATGGCGTTCGAAAGGCTCATTAAACTCCACCAGCCAAAATCCATTAAAAAGCATGCATTTTCTGAGTCCGTGGAATTGTATAGTTATCAAACTCGAGCAAACCCAGTCAATCATGACGGAATTTGATTAATGTGTACAACTTTGACTTTCATTATTCATGCGTAATTTATAAGGAGCGAAATTCGTATGCTTCGTAATTCGTGATTCTTTGACAACTATGCTACAGTATGGAAATTATATTGTATTTCCTTGAGAATAAACCGTTATTACAATGTTAAAATCTCCTGCTCGGACATAATCCTATAAATCCTAATTTCTACTTGTGCACTTATGCCGAGTGCCCAATAAACCAAATTTCCCATGATCCCCTCCGTAATCCCGTATGGGATACCTACTCTAAACCAACAAAATACTGCCACCCATCTGCCCGATTGGTCAGATCATCCAACTAAATTAGATGTCTCCATCTAAGAAGCGCGCTTTCCTCAGAATTCCCCGTCCCTTAAACATGACGTATTTTGATTTAATGAATAAAAAACGTATATACCATTTGCTAATTGATGTATTTTAAAATGGGATTAGATTTTACTTTCGCAATCTGAGTCTCTTGGAATATTTAGTTTTAGCTTGGAAAAATATAAAATTCCCGAGTTAAAACGCCTCTTAGAACATTGAATCTCCCGAATCATCCATTATTTCAAAATATAGAATGCAAAATCCCGAATTCCATGCAATCCCAAATAGTCTACTCTAAACCAATAAAATAAGACCGTATACTGCCTGTTTGCTATTCAACTATCAAACTAAGTTCTACGTCACAACATATAAAACGGGCTATACTCAAAAATGCTTACCTTACGATAAAAGCTACCTAAATTGCCCGATGTATTCGTCAAGGACCTTTATATTCCCTGTTTTCACCTTAGCCTGATTGTCAACAATACCGTAGGTCGTCTAGTGGACAGTTCACAAAAACGAGAAATTTGTGCAATTTTACGAATGCTTCTTTTCCATAATTTAACGCATTTGATAGAGAAGCAAAATTGGTCTGAAAGAATAAGAGCCATTATTGTATACATTCTTTCTTTTAGTGCCAGCCTAGACTTTGTATCAACAGATTTTTTAGTTAAATTTTGTAATAGACAAAAGCAGACAAACTAATAAAATGAAGTCAACATGGGCATTTCCATACGAGATTATAATTAAAAGAAAGGCAGACGGAAACATTCTGCAACTAAACGGAAACAATTAATATTAGAGATGTTTTAGATGAGATTTCGAGGTTTGTTATCCATTTCAAAATGAAAGAAAATGGTAACTTTCCACACAGAATTTTTAATGATTACCGACCACGGTTTCAGCACCTAGTGCCATTATCAACCTTGTTATCATTTTATCTTGTAATTATTTATTTAATTATCGACCTTTATAATGGCACTAGGTGATGAAATCATGGTCGATAATCATTAAAAATTCTCTGTGGGAATTTACCATTGTCTTTCATTTTGAAATGGATATCAATATCAATTGCTTCCAAAAAGTTGAGCCTGATACGCTTTTGTAAATGAGATTTCGAGGTTTTCAATTAAATATTTGTATTTTAATTATTTTGCAAAGTTTTATTTGGGAAACAGGGATAATATTCTGATCTATAGGAAAAGGAAGGACTGATCCAAACAGGAAGGGTAAATATCACTGTTATGAGGTAAGCAACTCGTAACACGTGAATTATTAAAGTTTACAAGGTCAAATTACATGGCTCTTTAGGCTAATTCCAGTCCATTTTCTGATCAACTGAAGAATAATACGATTGAAACGTTACTCTAATGACGTCACTGGTTCAAACACTAACTCCGAAACAATGGCTGTGCGTAAAGGCAGCAATTGTTTCGGAGGACAGAAAGGACACTCACGACAGAAAGATTCCCTTAGACAATGGGATATAAGCATGTGAGTTGGAGCGCCCGTCAACTTACATGCAATGCAATAAAATTAAAATGCATGATCCTATACAGGCGAGGAAATATACCGACCATATGACATGAGACATACACTTTACACACTATTAGAAAAGCCATTCCATTCAACATGCCTTATGTTTTTCAAAGATCTCACAGTAAAGGAATTGCGTATTTTAAATTTTCCGAACCATGGATTTCTTAGGAGCAAAAACGCCACGAATGCAAGTAAAGGAGAGCGAAAAATGAAGCAAAATACGAGACTAGCTGAAATGTTTAATGATTGAAATGTTTAAGTATTTTTGCAATGAACTTTATTTTACAAAATCGTCCGATTAATAGTAGTATTCCACCGCATGAAAAAGTTAACCTGACAACCCACTCCCTCAATATTGTATACTCATCAAGCAAGTTTCATGTGATCAACAGAATATCATGTCACAGATCATCGGAGTTACGAGCACAGAATAATTCTTATTTTATAGTCCATCACACTTATACACCTTATTAAATAACAAAGGTACTGTAGACCGACCAAGTGCTCCATTACATCAAATGAACAGTCACCATGTAACTTATTTGGAAATAGATCACAATAGTTTGACTCGTCGGTGTCACTTCGACTCGGCTACCTGACCATCAAAAACGTTCGAAAGAACCACACATCACACCAAGCATTAGTTTGAAGGAAATTTTAGAGCAAACTTCTCCAGAAAAGCATGTCAGCCGAGGTTCGAAATAAAAAAAATATTATATAGGAAAAAGGTAGGTAACAGGGACGTCATCCGATCAGCACCAATGTAACAGCAAGGAACTCATTCCTATGCTCCTCTCAATTCAGCGATCACACTCAGCAACTCTCCATGCTTACGTTTACGAGCGAACTCTGCGAAACGTTCTGAAAGTCTCACATGTGTAGAAGTTCCATCACGTGCGATTCCAACACGAGCTTTCATTTAATTACACGAAACGATTTGGAATTGCAAATTGGTGAAAACAGGATGAAAACATCACGGCGGAGAGCAAACAAATTAAATGAGTTCAACACGAAATGAGACACGCGAAGGTATGGATCCACGGAGCGGCAGCTCAAACGGAAAAAAAATTAAAAGAGTTCAGCAAAAGAATATTTAATAAATAAGACCAATAATAGCAGAAATAAGAAACAAAAGATGTTCAATAAGTAATAATGACGATGAGCGTTTGAATCCACTGAAACTGGAAGTGACTATGACGAAAAAAGGTACATGAACAACAAAGTAGTAATTAAGCTGGGAGAATTTTTGGTAAGTGACGGGAGACGCATAAACCCGTGAAGTTTTATTTCAACTAAATCAATAGCTGTGTGGAAAGAGAAATTGCAAGAAAAACCAACAGTCAAAATGGCAAAGAAACTTCACAAAAGATTTTACGTAGCCTTACATTCATCCACTGATTATCGCCGAACCATGATATCATACGTAGCTGCGGTCAGTAATCTTCAATATCTGATCCAATAAGTTTCGCTGAATTCAGATCTTTTTGAGAGAGACGAAAACAGACGATTCCAACACATTGATGCATGCCAACATATGATAAACTAATTCAGGGTAAAAAAATGCGAATGTTTAGTACTTCACCAAAAAAATTAAATATAAAAATGTTTTGGTGGAGTAATAACGTTTATTTCTCCAACACAAATTACATTACACAATGACAAGTGTCGAGTAACTTTAGGTAGCCTTGAAAGACAATCTGTTTAAGGCAACCATCAAATGATAACATGTTATGCTTACACGTAAACATACTTTAAGCTCATGTAGTGAGACCAAAACAATTACTTAATTATGCTTACACGTAAACATACTTAAAGCTCAAGTAGTGAGACCAAAACAATTACTTAACAATGTAAGTGCCTACCTTAAGAAGCTAATCAAATCTAATATCAACAGCAATTCATAGCCATTATCATGGAACTTGGTAGAACAATTATTTATAAAAACAGTATTTTCAAGATATCAAGTATAATTAATAGTATGATAGCTTAGTATTCCCCATACAACATTTTAAAATCGACAACGACTTAAGAAATAAAATGTCATTATCAAGGTACCGTTGCACCTTGCGAATAGCAGTGAATTAGTACAACCGAAGGCGTTGAATTTACTAAGCCACCATTTTCATGAAATCCGCTTGCTTGGATCAAAATAGTTTTTTCGATGAATTTAGACTGATAACATTTAAAATTTTTAATTAATCATGTTTATGGATTCCACGACAGATACACAGAGACTATGTTTTTAGTTTTAAGCTACTATGTGGGGAGTGAGATTTCACTTCGGCTTTTCGTCTTTCCTTAAATATCCCTTCCCTCCATCGAGATGAGAATGCTCCTGACAAAGTCGCCATTCTCAGAGAGGAAAGCGTCTCTTGTTGCTCGTTGATGGAAGGGAAAAATGGACAAGGATGAGAGAAAGAGGGAGAAAGGATTTTACGGAAAGAGAGGCACGAAACGCTGCAGAAGAAAATAATAAGAAAAGACGAGGAGTACAAGCAAAGGAAAAAAGATAAAGGAATGCAAATTAAAGCACTTCTCCTTCTCCTTGTCCTCCTAAGATCTGCTTAAGGAGTAGAGCGTATCTGAGCTGGCAAAAGTTTTCCCGGTCGTTGCCATGTTCTCAGCCATCCAGCTCGCGTAAAGGATAAAAAAGAAATATTTTTTCAAAAAATATATACATATTTGCGACAGTTTTCCCTTCGAGATGCTCCTTTTGCGAAAGATTCTTAACACTCCCTCGCGTGTGATGCAAAGACGAAAAATTCCGCGGCATTAAAGAAGGGAGACGCCTCCTCAAAAGGCTTCTACAAGCTAGCGAGGCGCTTCTTCTTTTGCTGCATTTTAAATGCCGGTTCCGGATACGCCTCCTCAAACTACTCCTCTTTCACTCTTGTTCTCTATAAGTATTATACGAAGAAATATCATGAAGATCAACCTTCTCTGGACTTCTTTTTATGCGAAAAAGTTCTTTGGGT
The DNA here is from genome assembly GCA_963169105.1 of Ceriagrion tenellum. NCBI lineage: Eukaryota > Metazoa > Arthropoda > Insecta > Odonata > Coenagrionidae > Ceriagrion > Ceriagrion tenellum. Next base: position 100,345,931 of record OY720643.1, read on the forward strand.
TCATGAGAAAATTATCATACGCCTCGCAAATGTTCATAACTTTCCGAATTCCTAAAAGTTTCGTCGCCCATCAGCGATTCTATTTGTGATCCCTTTGAGCGGTACAACTCCAATCATCTAAGTACTCATCAAAAGAACATCAAATTCGCCTGCCATTGAAAGCCATACGGTGACCGGTTGCATCTGTATACTACATGTTCACTTATCCGTCAAAATAGAGAGCGCTAAAGAAATGAATAAATAAATGTAAAATTTCCAAAAGCGAAATAAAACCACTGTTTTTCTTCTGATGCACGTTATTAAAGTACCCGATGAGGTGGACATTCCCAAAATACTTTAACATTGATGCTTAAAATATTTTGCAGGCGAATGCGTTTCCTTGTTAACAGACAATCCGCCATATCAAGAAAATGCGCGTGACGCTGCCTATAATTTGAGTTAATCAGTATTTTTCAATGGATTGAAAGCTTAAAATCAGGAACATGGAACCCACTTCTTCATAAATGAATGAATGTACTAAGTAGTAACTTCATAGCTACTATGATTTAGATACTATAATAATGCAGCTACTATGATAGCAGCTTCCAAGAGGTATTCCAAATAACTACTTAAAGTTAACATGTTTTAAAACATGTCTTCTTACTATACATGTGTACATGACCAATAAATATCACCAATATATATTTCGAAAATACAGTATATAAAGGTCAAACGTTTCAGCACATTAATTGAAATTACTGGCACAAGAGGTAACGTTACTGGGTGCATAAATACACAGATATTTCTGTTTAATTTTTTTCGAAAGATAATGAGCTACATACCCCAGTTTATATTTGAAAAATCTACTAAAAACCAATTACGGAATGTTTTATGGGTTAATTCATGGGCCCATTACTATCTGTGGGGTATAGTTTGAAAATAATATCACCTACAAAACATATAAATAAAAAATGCCTGGTAAAACACCTGCTAAAAATTGCACAATACTACTAGGATTCGCTAGAGCTTCAAATGAAAATTCGACAGTGATTTCTCTAGCAGAAAAATCTGTTATTTTTAAGTTTCAGTTGAATATCCGCACAAATTCAGCGTTCATAAGTACAATTATCGACACTCGGATACAAGGCTGAAAGACATGGAGCATGGGTACGCTGGAAGAGAAAAAAAAAGATTTTGGGCGCAAGAAGGTTATTTTACAGAAAAATGGACGGATATGATAAAAAACAAGAGGTATAGGATACAACTATAGATAAGAACTATAGGATAAAAACCATATTAAGTACTAACACGAAAAAAATCTTAAGAAAGAAGGGCCATACTTAAAAACAGCAAATAAATAACAAGCAATAACATAAAAGGAAATGGATGGAGCCACCAGGGCGTTAAGGAAAGGATAGTATGAATTGCTGTAGACCAACAATGTTGGGATGGATCTACTATTAATGATGATTAATTTATACAGGAAGCTACATTAAACTAGCAACGATGCATTAAACAGTGACACAAAGGTTCAAATTCATGTCTGACCAGCGTCAATTCCAAAAACTATGAAAAAATGGTAGTTGTGGGTACATGGCTAAACACCCAAAGCGATACAACGGCTAGCTATTTCCAAAGAACGTTACTTTCAATAGCTCATCAAGATGCGGGACATTTCGGAGAAAAATTGCCAGTATTAATTATTGATTAACTTGCGGGGAAAGGTTCAGCATGTTTTTACTCTTTTCATAAAGGTTAGAGAGCAATGGGAGATAAAGGCACGGCGTCAATCCTCGTTAAAAACACACTGCTCTTTTCTCCCACTTTCAACGGGTAAATCCGATTTAATAAACATCAATTCCCATTCGCAAGGAGCAATAACAGAGAAGGCCTCCCCAATCCCCAAACCACGCGACGTTAGCGACAGTAACTTTCGCTTTTCATTCCACCCGACCGAAACAAAAGTTTGAGCGTGGAAGCGAGGACACGAATTGGGAGTGGCCGTTACACTTTTCATCCCTGGCATTCAACTCTTGATGTCTAATATTTCGAGTGATCTGACGAAATATTTCCAAGCACAGCAAACACACATTTACAACGAGCAGGGGAAGGGTTGGGGCCTTCTCCTGCTCCTTTGCCATCCCACAAACCCGTCAAAATTCCCCCATACAAGACTCCAGAATACTAGACACAACTCAATCCAACCGTTCCAATGACCCACTCTTCATCACGCTTTTGGTCACCCTTTCCTTTTACGATTCCAATAGTGCCTAACTCAGTGTTTTTTAAATAAATTGAGTATATTGCAAATCGTTTGATATGTGGCGTGTTTGGCATATTCCACATCATGAGAAATTGTAAAATAAATAATGACAATACCTACTATGTTTAAATCCACAGAGTTTTTTATTGGTACAACTAGTTTCAACGATACAGAGTCATCTGCAGGTTGGTTTAATTTCTGGCGTCAAGGAATGGCTACAGTGAATCTTTAATAGACTGAATGCTGAAGAAAAACTGTCAATTAAGGCGAGTACCTGAAAAAGACGCAGTAGTGTTGAAACTAGTTGAGCTAATAAAGAACTCTATGGATTGAAACATAGTTGGTGTTATCATTACTTATCCAATAATAGACTTCCACAAGGTTACGCCTGAAAGGACTGAATTCAGAAATTGTAAAACTGTTGCATGGGGTTGGATCGAAAAGTGAATTGCATCGTACAATGAGAGATCACAATAGCTGCGATAGACTATTTCTTTGAACCCCACAGACTCTTTAACATTGTTCATACGATATGAATATACCTTTACTTTGAAATCAGATTGAAATGTACTGCATTGTATTTTGTATTCTGCATGATTTACTATCTCGTACTGTTGTTTATTAGTAGCATTATTTACACCTTCAGCTAATAATGTCTTAACAATTGGATTGCATGCTGGTGCGTAGCACTACCTCAGCTTCTTGTTTGACAGCGCATTGTTCTACTAGATGCGTTTCAGTCTGCGCCTAGCGGACGATGAAACGTGCGAGGTTCTAGTTCGAGCTGGTATGAGTGTCAATGCCTGGTGTGGAATCATCCCGTGCCAGACACTTCGATGGAGGCAAGCACGGTAATTCTTAGAATTAGATAATTTTCGATATGAAAAATTTACCGCACTTGACTGGGCGAGATCCGTGTTTAAAATATGGACATCGCGTGATCCTGACTCGAATCCCAACCAAGTCAAATAATAAATTCGGGACGAATTTATACCTTCTGATAGATTCATGGGGAATTTCTACCATCGTCTATTTTACGCGTCGAATTTATAAGCAAATAGCCCAATGAAATATGTCTAAGTTCTTAATCTATTATCGCAACAAAGGAACAAATAAAAAGGACAAAAAACTGTGACAAATCGTCACACATATTGAACTCAATGTATTGAAGTATCGCACGGCTATCGAATCCACCGCCGAATCTCCTCACAGTTATATCCTCCAAAACCCTTCCAAAATTCTCACATACTAGGAAAAAACAATACGAAAAAAGTAAAACAAAAAACGGGTATTGGCATAATGGAAAAGGACTTCCCTTCCAGCCATCAAAGTTTCTCGGGCCGTTTCCAATCAGACGACAAAAACGATTCTGAGCATAGGACCGCCTGGTCTCGGTCAGGGGCGGGTATAAGAGTGGCAGGAGGGATCTGGAGACACCACTAGAGCGAGGCATAACACATAAGGCCACCTCTCCAAAGAAAAAAGGCAGAGGGAGGGAAAAAGAGACCTAAGGCTGCTTTCCAAGCGTGCGTTTGTGTAAAGGGTGGAGGGGGGTGTGCGGAAATGCGAGCCCATCGCGTATTCGTATGTGATCGGACGAAGAGGGTCCGTGGCGTGGTTGGTCGACACAAACGCGCGCCCCCTGGCGGCCGATTGAAAAAACAAAAGCGGCGAGGCATGCGGCAGAACGCTTCGAACGCCGCCGGTCGGTAAAAAAAACGTACTGACCGGATCCAGCGAGGAATGGGGAAAAGGAGGTGCGCAGCCTTGGCAACATTGGTCATCTGCTGCGTTGTAGTTCCTGAAATAGGAATTACCTCCCACGAGTATTTAGAAAAAATGTTACTTTAGAAGTCCTCCGCGAGAGCGATGTACAACGGTGAGACGGAAAGACATCCAATTTTCTTATTATTTTCATAGACACTTCAGACATCCTTAACGGCATATTTCCTATTGCTGTCATTTCTTTTGACTCTACATCTATCCAAGTCCTAGGTTATTAAAATCTTGGATAAAAATTTTTCTCAGACTACTGAACCATGAGAACATGCCATCGAATCAAGAATCAATAAAATTCCACATCACACCGACATAAGCCAGGCCCCGCTGTATTTACCACATGATAACATGAAAAGTATATCATATTACCGTAAAAGATAAACTATGAAATCCGGCCTGAATGTTTTTTTTTCGACACCCGATTCAATAGCCAAGTGAAAACGTTGAAGAGTATTATATGACGTCCGCAGCTCAGAATCGTCTTCATTATTGCATTTAATTAATTCATTTCTAAGTTTACACACATTTTCATGTGTGAAAAGTAATGAAAGCGTATCCAAGGAGCACCCAATTAAGGAGACTCATACGTTGTAACATTTCCGTAGTTGTTCAAGGAAAAATGTTTGAAGTAATTATGTCAGGACTCATCAACAAAGTAAGATCAATATTTTTCCCTTCCCGTAACGCCTATCATTATTTCGAGTTATCTTATTGTCCCTCGCCAAAAATATTTGCACCGTAATAAACACTTGGTTACTCAAGAAAACTTGGCTGATGAAGGCCATGAACCATTTATATGAGATCCATAATCCATACTGAATATAAATGTTGTAGGATACTACCTTGAAAAAAATAATACAAACAGAGTAAAAGAGGCCGAGTCAAAGCATGCTAACATAAGGGACAGAAATAATTACTCATCCTAAAGAATATTAACGGATATAAATAATACCACTATGATGATCACCGTAAACTATATAGTTTAATGAGGATTGTATTAAACCACTGACTTCAGACAAAATAGATTTCAGGCATGAATCTAGTTCAAAAATGCGTCTGATTGAAAATAAGCACCGTTAACGAGGAATGGACAAAAAAAGATGATTTTTACTTAATGGAAACAACTAAATGCTGGTTTGGTATTGGGTGAATATATTTTTAAATTAGGATAAAGAATTCAATACGGAAATCAAGGTGAAAAATTATATGGAATTATAATGAAGGGAGCAAATCAAGACGTTTAAAATGAATGCTGAAGGAATACTTAGTAGGTGCGGCTTCCTCCGAGGATAGAGAAAATATTGAGCAGATTAGTAGGAAAGTGACTCAGGTAAATTGAGTCAAAAGAATTTTTATGGCTATAAGAAGAAATTCGCAGCGTTGAATTAAGGAATGGAACGAAGAATAGAAATTATTGGCAAGTTGAAAATAATATAGGAGAATTCAGAACTAAGGAAGGAACGTGTGTAAAGAGAAGGCAGGGTTTGGAAATATTTTCCTACCTAAATAGACTATCATTTCACATAATAATAAGGATTATCGAATGAATGGCACAAATTATCATCTACAGTAAAAAAGCTCTTCGTCAAAACGACACGACCGGAAAGCTTCAGAATTTGAATTAACAGTAGAATGCATACTTTCAATGTAAATTCGGACATAGAGAACACTTCTTCAAAACAATTTTTCAAAATAAATTCACCCAAAGGCGAACAATTTATTTACAATAGCGGATAATTTATTGTTATCATTCAACACCCTTAATCCTGCGTCTAAAAGAGATAAAATTAGAGTTTATACCAACATAACTTCAGTGCAATTACGCCTGTTTGAATCAAAGTTCTTTCACTAATTCATTTTATACAGTATATACAGCATTACTACAAAACACCCACACCCCACATGCCCGTGGACAACTTCTCTACGACAGAAAATAAAGTTTTTGAGGAAAACAAAGATTTTAGTAGAAAAAAATAACCTCATTAAGTTGACCGAATCAGCCTCAAAAAAGGCGTACATCAGCGAGACTAATTACGCAAATGATTCGCGATCTTTTTGCGCAAAAAATAGAGCTGAAACCAATAGTACAAATGCAGAGCGCATTTAGAAAAAAACGACAAATGCACGATACCACAAGGTTCACACCCGGAACCGCCATGCTGTCATGCAAAAATAAAACTAAAGAGGGATAGTACAGGGCCGTAGGAAAGCAGCGGTCGTGGCAGCGATGCAGCGGCAAAGAGGGAACTGCCCGGCCCCGGAGGGAGAAGACTCGGGGATGCGGCAAGGGAGGAACAGAACGGGGCGGAGGGGAAGTCGACACTGTGTGGTCGGAAATGAAAGAGCGAGGGCTGAAGGGGAGGGAACATGACCACATCAAAAGCCGACCCACGAGGAGTAGGAACCAAACGTACGAATGGTGAAAAGAAAGCAGATAATAAGAGAGACAAATAATTACACCAAGAAGAGAAGCCAATCACACCGATGCAAATCCATACTGACACATCTGCGTAGTACAACAGTAAAGCCAAAAGAGATACCGTCTGATAAAAAATGTACACAATCCGACATTGTATCAAATTCAATGCAATATATTAAGTAGTGGCATAGCGCAATAGATAATGGTTGTTAAAGAGAAAACAGAGCTAGAGAGCAAAGTAAACTATAAAATCGTGGGTAAATTGGACGGCTTTAGTCCTAATGAAATACAATAGAATTAAACACAAAAATATGAAAGGAATTCGTTCGGGTAGCGCTTAAATGTGCTATAGTTCGGGTAGTGCTTAAATGAGAGCGTTTTCATGAAATGAAGACGGATTTTAGCAATATTCTTTTCATACAATATGTAATAAATGAAAAGAATATTGCTAAAATATGTCTTCATTTTATGAGAAAGCCCTCATTTAAGCACTACTCGAACGCTTATTCCTTTCCTATCTGTGTTTAAATATATATTACTTCATTAGGACTAAATCCATCCAATTTATCATATAATATGTAATTTCGAACACAAAATCCTAAGAATGATCTTTGGACCTATCCATGAAGGAGAAGGTTAGAGGATAAGAAAAAATGGAGAACTGAGAGAAAGCTACACTGATCCAGACATAATAGCCATTATAAAAAGCCACCGTCTAAGATGGCTGGGCCTTGTGCTAAGAAGAGGCAATGGCAGTATAGTAAAACAAGTTTGAAAAGATAAACCTGACGGGAAAAGACCTTTGGAAAGACCGAGACTCCGATGGGAAGACCAGGTGGGAAAGGATCTGAGAAGACTAGGAGCAGGGATGGAGGCTGCTGAAGATAGAACAGATTGAAGGCGAATCGTTGGCGAGGCCAAAAACCATCTTGGGTTTTAGTGGCCATGGTAGTAAGTAAGTATATAATATGTAATACGCGAAAAATACGAACTCATTGGCAAATTTCTACTAGTATTACCTTGAAATCGTAATTTTCTTCATTTCTTGCCTTCACATGACTGCTTCCAGCAAAGTCTGAATGAGGGATACACAATCAGGCTTTTGCACTCCTTCCAAACTTACAATTCACTCAGCGCACATCAGCAATTGCAACCGTATACGGATAAACCCAACAATTGACTACATAAAAATCTACGTCAACGTACGCATGATCCAGTGTGTATCCGAGCGCCCATACGTGGCTAGCGAGCTCTCAAATACGACCTCAACTTACTGACACATGGCACTGGGTCGTGCATTTTTCAAAATACACGCATAAATAAGGAAACTGTCAATTAAAAACTACGCCTTCTTCACTCAAAAATTTGTGTACTAAGTAATCATTGGCATTTAGATACTTAGTGTCCACAATATATACAGCTGTTATACTATCTAAATTGTATATTTCTTAACTTTTTGGCTATTATATATAAGCCTCTTTCTCCAGTCTTTTCGACTAATAAATACATAAAATACCATACAGAGACACTAATATGGCATCTATGTGAAATTAGCGATCCGCAAAAAAAGGCGTCCAGTGAGTGGTTATACGACAACAATCCGATCTGATACTACGATTGAAATTGTTCAATGCGTAAGAGTTTTTATTCTGTCAATTGAAACACTTCCACGGTTCTACTGCAATCCATAATTACACAAAAAGCACATGAATATCTGATCCGTCCAATATTAAAAATAATCTCGTAAAGCATCTCACTTCCTTCACCTGAGCATTTTAATGTAGTCAGGGACACATGTTTTTTGAAAGTGAACTAATTATTTAATTAAATTAATCTTTAATGACACCTAAACACATACCAAATTGCCTACAAGCGGTTTAAATGATTTAATTACATTTTCTCCAGAGTTTTTCAATGTATTGAAACCTTCAGAAAATATAATCGACGCCTGTCATGAATTGAAATTTAACTTAGAGTTTAAAACCACAGAAAGAGAAATGGACCTGCGTTTAGGCAGAGCGTTACAACCGAGGTGCTATCAGTGGCCTGTATGCCATTTTTCTCAGTGTACTGTACACTTTGATCATTGAACATGCACCGCCAACATGGACGAGGACTAATGAAAAAAATAGTACTTGAGACAAATCTCTCACTCAATACTCACATGAAGATATATTTCTGCTAGAAATCTCAGAGGGTATACACGAAATACAAACATCCTTAAACGTAGCTGAAGTGCTAATGGTGGAAAAACGAGCGCACAATTTAATTTTTTTCATGTAAGACGAAAAAAACTATTGGGTTGCATTTTACTGATTTACTACTATTTATACAGCGGAAATTGCATTTCATGTAGTAAAGTAAATTACGAAGGAATTATATTTCAAACCGTAAGTATACTTCCATATCAGTTGACATGATACCTTGATATTTGTTAGCCGCCGTTATTATGATATAAACTGCATTACTTCCAAGAAAGAAAAAAATTCGAGCATATGAAAGGAAATAATTCTGACATATACGTCAAACGCCATAAGGATTCGTGTTAAAATAGCATAATATAGCGAAGAAACCGAGACGGAAACATGCAGCTATTTTCACTCATATCTATGCACATTATTTATAAGAACATGATGGCAAAGTTTCAATCAAATCTGAAAAAAAAATCATTCCACGACTTTCCAACTTTGAATACTAGAGTATGCATACCATCACGCCGGTCCCTTTCCAGCAAGTCTGAGTCGAAAGCATTTAACTATCGGCGTTACACCTACGGATTGGCCAACATTTTAATAACTTTCTCCCATTATGCTATGTCCTCGAAAACCCTCATTCCCTCTGCAAAATTCACGTCCTGCGATAGAAATGCTCTCCGATTCTTAAGACTGCAAATGATCCACCTCTTGAGAATCTCTTCCACCAAATTTACAAACCAATTTCTCGAGCCATCCTTTCCTCTCAAGGCATTCACTTCACCATCGAATACCTACCACTTTAGCTATTCGACATTTGTCCATTCTCCCAACATGGCCAAACCGTAGAATATGCATACGACTACCCGAAAATTCCTTCCAAATCCTTACAACATGAACTCATTACATGCCCTATCCCTTACCTTCTACCGCAAACACTTCCAAGACCATACTCTCAATTACCCTAGCATACGAAAGTTTCAATGGAATGCGATGAAGCTGGGCGGAGTATATTTTCCAGGATTGCAATTTCCTCTTTCGTAGAATAAACAAAAAAGAAAGACCAGAGGGTAAAACAAAAAAAAACTGATAGACGAGACCCAAGGAATAAAATTGGAAACGGAAAACGGTTGTCTACAACAACTACAGTCTAAGTAGCTTGCGTTGCGTTGAGGTAACACAAAAAAGATGTATGGTCCATTATAGAGGTAGGCTAAAGCAGGTGAAATTACCTGAGATGCAAAATACGGGAGAAAGGAAAAAAAATAGTCACAGTTTCATCGGCTTTCGACCACTCTCAGCGATAGCGATGTACGCATATCCGATCCATATTCTGACGACGAGACATCAGAACATTTTGCGAAACACAATGTCCGAAGTAAGATTAGCGCAGCAGAATAAAATTAGGAAATAAGACCGCACAATGGAGTGGTTTAAAATTTCATTTTCCCCGAGTACGATTTGAGGTCATGAAATGAGCCACTAAGACTCAATAATTAGGTTTGACGATAGGTAGTGAAGCAAATTAAAAGGATTTACACCTAATGCCAGATATCCTCTTCAAAGTCTTGCTAGCAGCACGTACGCATTCTTCCATTGTAATACTAGTATCACTAAGCATTCATTTAGTTGCGATACATTCTCTCAACCATAATTTTACATAAGACTGAAAAATAAAGAAATTTGGTGATATTTGTACGTCCGAGAGGTTTTTGCAGGATTTTCATAAAGCAATAATTGTCGCAGTTTCTTTCAATTCCCTTCACTGGATTTTGTACAATTCTGTGTAGTATTGATGTAAATTTATAACTTTGTTTTTCCAAATATTTTTATGTGGAACGACCCGGGTATCGACCTTCAACGTCATCTTCAAGTGTTGAACGTCAGAAGATGTCGATCGTCACGTGTTGAACGTTGAAATTCGAAACCCGGGTCGTTCCAAGTAACAATATGTTGAAAAACTAAGTTATATGTTACCATCATTATGTTAACAAATTCCATTATGTTACGCCTGAAACCACCAATAATTTCGGGCAGTTAAAAATCACCAAACACTTGAGGTAGTTTGCTAGGTATATCAACAAAATACCGTAACAGCAACCTTCTGGTTCAGTACCAACGGTTGATTCCATTATAGACACACAACACTTCTCCCAATATGAGGTCCATGCTTGAAATCTACCCCGGCCGCAAGACAGGACTATTCAGGAGAACAATGCAAGTATAAAAAGAAAATAAAAGAATAAAACTAGTTAAAAATTGGCAATGTCCACTGGATTTATTGCAGGTACTACGCGTTTCAGCGCTTATGCGCCATCATCCGGTCATAGCAAAGTTTTAACCAGTTTTATTCTCTTAACAAAATGTCCCACTACATCTCGCCGGACTTCATTTGAGTTTATAAAAAGAAAACCAATTGCTACGTGGCAAATCACATCAATATGCAAAACACTAGTAATACTACTGATTAGTATTACTATTAGCGTTAATTCATTGGTTAATCAAGTCATTTATACAGCGTCGATTTTTACGTACAATTACATACATACACACATGTATGTATGTAATTGTACGTAAAAATCGACGCTGTATAAATGACTTGATTAACACACATGTATGTATGTAATTGTACATTTAAAAAATCATACATATCCATCACGCCGTTCCCTTCCGGGTTAGGCACAGTCAAAATGTTTCACTCATTAATACATAATTGTACACCTAACTCTGCTTCAATAATTTCCTCCATACTGACCTATCCTTGCAAACCTCTTTTGCCTCATTTACCCCCATACAATGTTTCATACACGCCCTCCTGTTTTTAAAACTCCTAATATTCCTCCTCCTAAGAATTTCCTCATCCACATTCAACCACAACTTTCTCGGCCTACCTCTCACACCATTAATTCTACTCTCATATATCTGCTTCTTTATTCGACTCTTATCCATTCTCTCAACATGGCCAAACCAACGAAGCACACTCCTTTCATACACGTCCATTACTGAAGCATTTAACGCACATTCATTCATGACCCACTCATTCCTGATCCTATCCATCCTACTTTTGCCACAAATACTACTCAGATAACTCATACCCACGGCGTTTAGTCTACTCTTATGTCTATCCTGACATACACATGTTTCACTACCATCTAGCAAAGTGGGAGGAAGTACACTTTTGTACACGGCAACTTTCGCTTCCTTAGACAAGCACCCATTCCTTGATATGCTCCACATACTACACACCACTTTCCAGCATTCGCACGTCTCGTTATCTCCTCATCTATTCTTCCATCTTTCGCATACATCTTACCTAAGTACACAAAATCATCCACCTGCTCAATTACTTCACCATTCGCCCTCATCCTACAGTTACTCTCCCCATTCTCCTTATCAAAAACTACTACTTAAGTCTTGCACGCATTTACCTTCAATTCCATTCTCTCCGTTGATTCTCAAAACTTATCTAGGAGCATCTGTAATCCCTGTTGACTGTCAGAGAACAAAACAGCATCATCCGATATGTACAATTAACTTCATAAATTCACGAAATTAAGTTGTCAGCGCCTGATTATGAGCTATAATCATTTTCTCCTCTCGCTACAACCAGGAAGAAAATCCTCACATGACCCAACTCAGAGTAATCAAATCAAATGGATAAAGAGGGAGCGGTGCGAAAGACAGAAACTCGATAGATTGGACATGACGTGGAACAAACGAGAGAAAAAGAGATCGGGGCAGAGTTAGAATGCTATGATTCGACGCATGAGTGTGCGTGAGGAAGAGAGCCATCTTCCGGGAATCATTTGAAGTGAGGGCACGAGTGTAAGAGACGGGAAAAGAGGTGATCTAGACAGAGCGGGAGATCGCCGGACAAGACGAAGAGAAAAGAGCGGGAACGAAGATGGGGAAAAAGAGTGACAGCTCTAGCTCTAGAGAGACAGGAGACCGCCCCGACTGCAGGAAAACTCCGAACGAAACGATACACATAATACTCAGATTAGAGTGCTTCAATAAGGCTTTTAAAACCCCAAAATAATATACAAATGTAATTATAGGCGAACGATCTTCGTTCGCATTGAATTTCGGACGAAAGAAATTAATGACCAAGGCATGTCATTTCTTCCGCGAACGATAAGAGGCCGTATATATAGCTGCCAATATTACGACTACATCTGTCGATAAGCAATGACTAAAATCCGCTGATTTTCTCCCAAATGCTTGCTACATCATCTACTATGCACTGTGTTCAACCAACAGTTCTGAAAATGGGGAGTTAGTTGCAAGCTGGGGAGCAGTTTTTAAACCCAGCAGTTAAAAATGCGATAGTTTTGCGACGGTGCTTGAACTAATGGTCGCTGTATTTGGAACCGCGGAATTACGTGAGGGAATCTTGATGTGAATTGTTTTTAAATGACACCTTGACGAAGTTCGTCAGAAACTTGGAGAAATTTTCAATATGATTTCGAAGCTGTAATACTTTTACCGACACACCAAGAACCTGGGCAAACCTCGGCATCTCAAAGCACTTCAACATCGCTCTCACCCGTTAACTACTTTAAAACTCACTGAGGCGATGTTATTTCAAGAGTAAAAACAATCTAACCGTATACTTTCAGCTCTCACAGCAAACAGAGCTCAGGCACCCTATACCCACTGCATTTAGCTTTCTCTTACGCATATCTTGGGTATGCCAGGAGGGGTATCATAGTAGAGTAACTGCCAAGAGTATGGGGCATCTCAGAAATGATTGCGGTGAAAGAGGATGAGGTTGGGCTTTGAATAGATGGAAGGCGATATAATATCGAATGGAGCCTACGGTAAAAATCATTTCGGAAATGACCGGGTTTTACCATCGACATTAATAGAAATTTCACTAAAGCTACTGTGGCCCCAAAATTATACTCGGAAAAAATGAAGCGAGGAGCAATTAAGGCGTCATTTATTAGTTGCACTTATATCTTTCGAAAACAACTAGAAGTATTAAAAATTACTTAGTAAGCTTTCCCCCTTTCATCATTAATGACCTGGTTATGGTTATGGTTATGATGTTATCCTGATTATCGAATGCAGTTATGTAAGGGGAATAAGATAACGGTGCACAATAACATCAGCAGTAAAATTAAACCACTTCAGCATAGATGAAAAACTTGGGAAATATCTTAAGTACTTTTTAACCTCGTAATGAAAGTATTTCATAAAGTTACTTCAACGAAAACTGATACTATTTTGACAAAGTATTCTTACCAGAGGGCCATAAAGTCATGGTAAACATTTCATCCTTAAAAAGGTTTTTAAGGCGCTTCAAACTTTATTCCAGCCACCACGTTTCAGTAAAGCCCAGGACTACGCAGGTGAGTGAGTGATTCATTTTCATGTTCTTCATTAACGAGTTTGTCGAGTAAATGATTGTTGCTTTGAAATAAACAAATTAATTTTCAAATAACGAGAAACAATTTTAAGCTAAACTTACAAAAATGGTTTATTAATGAAACATATCATCTCATTACAGATAATTAAGGTTGCCTTTTAAGTGTGAATCTGTTTTGAGACGACCTTCAACAAAAACTCAAATTTCTAGCAATTGGAAGCAATAAAACACAATATAATTTCAGATTATACCTCGAGAAACTAAATAGCTGATATCGCATACATTGTATAAAGGCATATTCATAAAATTACGTAACTAAGATTCCATTTGAATTTTGAAAATATTTAAGTCTACCTAGGCTAGCAGCCAAGACTAAGTGACCACTTATTCGATAGTCAACACCTCGGTAAGTCTCGGTTTCAAAGCCTAAAATAGCTATCTTTACAGTTTAGTGAGAGTTTAATGCTGTATTCATAATCGTATTTTTGTTAAGTTTATTGTATTTCAATATACGGCATGTAATTCAATTTATTCCACATAAAGCATTGCCAACTTAGTGCTAGTTAGAATAAATTAAAAATTTCATTTTTAAATAGTGTTTAAGCGATTTAGTTAGTTATACGCACCCGCTAATCGCTTTTTTTTGCATAGATGTATTTTTATCTTCTAAGCATATTTCGTAATGCTTGGAAGGTTTTTCTAGAATCCGGGAGAAAACTATGAAAAGACAATTGGAACAGAAATAAATGGTCAAAAAAAACAAAACGAATTATAATATTCAGAGTGGAAAATACCAACGCCCAGAAATATTCCTCGAGAAAAGTAAAACTAGCTTTTCCACCACCTCAAATTCTATTGAACTACTGAGCTCCCATAAGTAGAAGAAAAAAGATGGCATATATATTTCACGGCTAGTTTACCGTTTTCACGTGGAACGACCACCCCGCATGAAATGGCCAAATTGCAAAACTTTTTCACAATGATTTACACTTCTAACTTATTTCGAAAGTAGTTTTAACACAGGATATGTAAGGTGAAACCACGTCAAACTTTATAACTAGCGGTTGTAATACTTCTGAAGAGCGTACATCCCTCTTTAAAAGGAAAGAGAAAGGCGAGAATGATGGAGAGAAAACAGGAAGGGAAAAGGAGACAGAAGATTGAGAGAAAGAGCCCTTGAACAATGCTTTCCCATTTTCCCGGAATAAAAGGGCAAAAGGGACGGGAAGGAATGGACAGGAGCTGGGAGTGGTTAGGAATAGGGTACAGGGAGTCCAAGGGCCCGGATAAAATTGTGTGGGAGAGATTCCCTTCTGGGAAGAGAACGAATGGAGTAGGCTTGGCGCTATGGTGATGCTTGGCTTGAGAGTAAGGAGAAACTGCGAGAACAGAGCAAAAAGCGGATGAGAGAAAGCAGAGGGATGTATGGTTTATGAAAGAGAATAGGGTAATAGCATTGGATGATGGAACCAAAAGGTGTTGCTGGAAAGGAGGCGGATAACTTTATGAGGAGGGCAACGAGAGAGGAACTTGAGGCACGGTGAAGTTTAAAATACGGGTCTCCCAAATAAAGGAGGGGGTTGAACCCTGGTTCGAGGTATTGTTGAGGTAGAGGGAGCGGGGCAGGATTTCAACTCAAGTGAATTATGTACACATACCGGCCGCTTGGGATAGTAGGCGTTCATTCATGGCTGGAATACCGAGAGTGAATTAACACAGTGATCTCCAACACTTCTCAGCGTTGAATGTGCAGACGTCGGCTACTCCAAGAGAAATAATTTAAATATTCAAATCAGGGAGAGATAATATGGACGAGACGTATCTAATGAAATCCGTTCAGCGGTGGAGGAAGATAAATGACGAAATCTCTCCGAATGACCCCAGTCTCTCGACCGGACGAGGTCCATTAGAGATTACCTAACCCCTTCCCTCCGCGCTTCCACATCCCACTGCAAAGTTTCGACGCCGAAAATGATCAATTCAGTCCCTAACGAAGAGGAAACCTTCATGGAACGATTTTCGTTCCCCGTTGTCATCCTCGTCGCAGATACAAGCAACCATTTACCCGGAGTAACCCTTAAGACACGAAAAGCACGTGGAAAATATGCAACACTTAGAAAAATACCCCCGAAGCACCCCCGAAGCTGTGTTACTTGAACATTGGCCACATCGTAAAGGCATACCTAAAGGCTGCATCTGCATTGTATTTAGTTCACTATAAAAAATAAGCCTAAGTAGTACGCAGAAGCTAACAAAGGCCAGTAAAATATCAGTCTTCATTAATTAAAACCAAACTATTGTACTCCTCTGGTAACACTCAGAACAGGAGTGACGGCCTTAACATTATCAATAATTTCTCACTTATTTACAACAGCCATAAATCTCTTAAAAGTTGAATCTCAAAGTCGTGGTTCGAACTATACGTCGTAATTGCAAATATCTTTATATTCAGAAATGAGTATGTTTTTCCTACCTCGATAAAATGAAGTCTATTACTAGTTAATTTTGAGCGCACAGAAATTTTGGAATATTTTGCATGGCTGTAAAATTAGACAGATTAATCACAAACTCAAACTTTTCACAATATTTATTTAGATTTCAGACATTTTTATTTCCTATTTATTTTAATTTTTTTCAACAGATTCCCTCCAGAGATATTCTGATAGTTACAAAAATTGAAAAAAGTTGAAAGCTTCAGATACTGAAACTAACAAACTTTCAAAAGTTTCATTTTCACAGCGCCGTAAAAATAAATGCATGGAATATCTTAGTCTCAAATCATTTAGACATGGAATACTGACGCAGGGCTACTAATTAGACGGATACGAAGTATTAGAAAAACTAATTTCCACCAACTAAATTCCCTTTTATTATTTTTGATATTCCATTTTCATGTTTCGGTAATAAAATAATTATGCGAAAGAGTAATTCCAGGTTATTAGGCATATGAAACTGTAGTTTCATATTTAAATACCATAATAAAAAATACCATTTCCCTAAATATGACGAAGAATACTTCGTCGAAACGTCGGTAGCAGCCAAATATTAAACCCAGTGTGAAACCAGAGGATGCTTCACGCATATTAGTCAGCGGGATAAAACCATATCTTTTAAAACCAAGTACATCATTGTCCTAGAAATGACTACAGCTGAGGAAAAGAAGTTGAATTCAATGATTGCAAACAGAAAATTCTAAATACCGACTTTGAAAAATGAATCCTAAATTGTAACCTGAAAAAGGTCGCATTAAACATTTTAACTATCTTGACTTCCTTAGAGTTATTCAAAAAGGTTTCACGGCCACACCAAGGACTTTACATATTTTCGCTGAATATTGTCGGGAACATATGTTTACCATAAAATGTTAATAAAAAACATAACTTTTACTTCACTTTTACCATCATGTTTTCTAGTATTCGATCAGAAAGTAACATAACTACATTCATCGTTAGCATGACCACTTGTGGCTAGAATCAGTATCCGTCCCGCAGAGTTTCAGCTGATGAAAAATAAACTCCGAAATCCGTTAAAACATAATTTTAATAAAGATAGAATAATAGCGCCATTAGAGCACAAATTGATCTCTCGTTTAAAATAGAGTTACTTCGGTAAAATTAACAATAAAACTCAGTTTTGATGTTTACAATGGCACAGAAACTGAAATTACAAGAGCTTGGTATAATAGAAACTTTCTTTCATTTAACAAAAAATCTAGCCCACACAATCTGGCTACTGAAGCAAGAGTTTCATCTTGATGCAAGAAAATAGATTTGCTGATTTAATTTTATTCAGTTAATTTAGATTTAGAACAGCAAAGAAGACCACTGGGGAAGTTTTTTCTTTAATTCAGCTAATTACGTTCGTTGCGAGAAATAAGCATGTTTATGCGATGTCAACATAATGAGAAGTATCCCAATGTATATATAAGGCTTTACAAATCCTTTATGGAATATGCCCTAAAGAAAATTTGTAGAACGACAAAGGAAATTTAATCTTAATGGAAAGATTCCAGTCCGTGGAGTAAGAATAGTAGGGCGCAAGAAACAATGAGGAAAACAAAGCGACGAAATGTTTCCCAGCAGGGATACGTAGGGTCTGAAATAGGCCTCGTAAACGGGACCTCGTCTCATTTCTGCGTTGTTCCCTATTTTGGGGTCAGAATTTCGAACAATGGGTCGGATTAGCGACGATTCGTTCTAGACCCTCTTGCTCTTCGAAGATGGATATTTTCCGCGGGTTGGAAATGGGGCACCAAGAAAGACACAATCACCAATATTTATGAGTCGATTCCATTAACTACATAACAAAGGAGCGTCACTATTTTGGATGAGGGCTTTTCCGAAGTTCCCACTTAGGCGAGAGGGAAATATTATTTTACTTTAAACATTCAGACCAGGTTCATATTTGGACAATTATGTACAATGAGTTTTAGTTGAGATAACCCAATACGACCAAATATCATCTTGAGTTTATTCTTTCAACGCATGGCCATTGTTTTATGCGAAACATAGCCCACGCATAACGCAAGCCTCTTTTTTATGCTCTATTTCATGTAGGAAACATCTTCTTGCATAAAAAAATGACATTCCCATTGTTTTATCCATATACTGCAAAACTATAGTAAGCTGTTGTTTTCTGACAGTATATTTCACACAAAAGATAGACTACGAATCATACCCTGGGTCCTGGGTATTATTTTTTGGCCAGCACAATCCAAAATCTGACTACCATTAGGTAATGAACGCCTTTTCCGGATTAATATTCCATTTCATTAAATAGCCACCTTCAAAAAAGGTTTATTTTATTATAACACTTCCGCAATAGCCAAAATCCGCGCTTAGGTTAAAGGGAAATATTATTTTACTATAAACATTTAGACCATATTGATATTGGCATAATGAGTACCATAAATTTAAGTAGAGATTACCCTATGTATTATTGTTCTATGCGAAACATTGCCCTCACACAACGCATGGTTTTAATTGAAATTATTTATTGGCCGGTACAATCCAAATTCTGAACACCTTTAGGTTATGAACGCATTTTCGAGATGAATATTCATTTTGATGAAATAGCCATCATCAAAAAGGTATTATTATTTAAAGGCATTCCAATGTCAAATCGCAGCTCCCGGTGATAAATCCTCGGGGACTTTCAAGAAGACACGGGTAAAATATTAATCGGTAGCGATCAAAAAGTTGCAATTTTATTATAACACTTACGCAATAGCCGAAATCCGCGCTTAGGTTAAAGGGAAATATTATTTTACTATAAACATTTAGACCAGATTGATATTGGAGTAATGAGTACCATAAATTTAAGTAGAGATTGCCATTCCCACAAAAGAATAACCAAACATAAAGCGGAACAATTCCATCGATGATTGAATTTTCCGCTTATATGAGTATTTGTCTGTTTCATTGGTAATCCGGCGCATGGATCAACTGCAAAATTGCAGACTTTGAGTCAACTGGGACTAGTCACGGGTTGAACCTTACGGAGTCACCCGCAATGCACAATTGTGCGAACTTCCACAGAGGAATATTCATCCGCCTTGACCGGTCAAGGCCGATGATAATACAGCTTCCGGGACTGGAACATGGAATTCAGTTAACGTCACGACCCTCACAGTCAATTCGCTCCCACTACGTTAGCCAATAATATGCCAAGCACCTCATGGTACCATTTGTATTTATCCATACAGGATGGATAGCAATAATACGCTGTTTCGCCATCGGAATTATCAACGTGATAGCCGCTCATCTGCTACCTGTGAAATTTATTTACGTCCGGTCATTAAAAAACATCAGCCCCTTTTATGTTGCTCAGGTATAAAAAAGGCATAGGAAAGAGATATGACGTTACAAATTACAAATACATAACAAAAGAAGAAATGGAATGCTTTGAAATTTTACAGGAAAAATAAAATAAAAAGTTGAACCAAATGTTCACTAATTTGTCATTTGTGCTCGCTATGTGAAAATAAATATATCGTCATGAGATTCAGCCTCTTCTTCGTTAATCATTATTCACACAAATTATAACATTCTATTTTTCTACTCAGTCCATCCAAGTTTAATCAACAGATAATTTGGTGGGAACCATTAATTAATGTTCGAAAGTATTTGGCATTCCATAAGTGATCAATGCTTTCGATCAACTATACTCACCTGGATGGTGACACAGATAGTTGATATCACAACTACGAGTTAAACATTCGACCAATATATAAAAAATTTTAACTCAATAATCACTGGCTATATAACCAATCTTGATAGACGTAGAGCTTTTTATTTAAGCTAACAAGTTCGAATGGTTAGAGAATACTTATCAGCCAGTGTTTATTTAACCGTTCCACGTCATTCAACATGCGCAAAGTTTATTTTTATTTATGGTGAGGTCAAGCATAAATTATTAAATGGACACTAGCTATATTATTCACGAAGCTATGGATAAAAAATTCCACCTCATTACCGGGAATAGATGTAGAAGAGATGCTGAGCGGAAGAAAACTGCAAGATAAGGAATGATTCTTTCCCCCACAAAAATGCGAGTTCTTCTCTACAAGACGGATTGTAAAGAAAGAGAAAGATGCCCCCTTAAAAGACCCTAACAATGGATCACAGAGAAGTCCTAAAAGAGACCTGGTTCCCTCCCCAGCCTACTCTGGGGTCAAAGAAGCCAAAAGGAATGGTCGAGGAGTAAACGGCATCGGTTTAAGGCATTTCTAAGGGGTTTAAGCCAGTGGGGGAGAGAAGGGGATGAATCCTTGGACAATAGGAGGAGGGAGTTCCCTGCCGGGATTAAAACAATATGGATTATGGGTTTCAGGTTTTCGCCGGAAACCCGTCGACCACCACTTTCTCCAGAGGGCTAGCCCGGAAACAAACTCCCGTAGGCTCCGCCTGACTCCTCCTCCTCCCTCACATTCGGTCAACCCAAAAGTTAGCCAAGATTTATCTCGAAGCTTTGGGAGAAGAGGAGAAACTCTTTAACGAGACGGGTTAGCCAACAGCCTTTGCTTGCCAATTGAGGTAATCCCGCCTATTTGACGCAATGAATTATAATAATGGCAAACTCTTTCGTTGAAACCTTTGGAACAGAGCGGCGATCCGTAGAGGGAAATTGGTACAGTCGATAGAGTAAATCGGTGACTGGATGGCGTCCAACTTCCTGCAGTGATTTGGCTTCTGATGGGGGATAGGAGTTCACTAGTGATGCCCAAAGGCGGACTCTCGGTACATTAGTTTCTTTCACGACAGGCCTTCTACAGTGTACACTCGAACTCCTATTTTCAACAACAATGAGAATCTCAGGGTTAAGCAAGCGAAAAATCTCATTAGTTACAGAAGAATGCAATGCATTGCCGGATCTTTATATGGTACGTCTATAAAATTGCATTAATTATGTAACTAAAACTGTTTCTTTAAAGAGCGAGGCGTTATTTAGGGCCATGATAAAGGTGCGAGGTAAGCAGAATAGGGAAAAAAGAAAACACATGCTGTTTAGGGAATGGATAAAGCAAGGACTTAAGCTGAGATGAAGAAAGATATGGGTCAATAGGGCACAAAACTTAGAAAAAACTACTGATTTATAATCGACTTCGTCTACTATATCTAACAAAACCGGTTGATATCTAATGATAATAATAAATTCTAGCGTAAAACCTGAAACATGTTGTGCCATTCCGATTCAACAAGGTTTTGTTTAGAAGTATGTAAAACAAGAAAGAGGCAAGACAATGTACATCATTAATTCCTAAATTAATAAGCAATTTTATAATACTCTCGATTTAGAAAATATGTATGCAGTAGTGGCATAATTGGCTGACCCTGTGATAAATATATTACGAGGAAATTTAATCTCTCATTGGCTTGCTACACTCAACTAAAACGAAACATAAACGGTACGCAAAAAATCATCAAACATAAATGAAAACGAATAGCAATAAGACATAATTAGGTTCGAAGGATATGAGATAAAATATCGGACATTAATGAGAAACCGTGCGCCTTGAAAAATATTACAGTCATAGGACCAAGTTATTGACTGAATGTATTTACTAAGGAATTCAACCGCATCAAACAAAATGAGATTAATAGAGAATGAATTCCTCATAGAGGATGGAATTTTTCAACGGGGGAGAAATGCCGAGGATTCATACTTAAGTTATATAGATTTCAAGGAGTAATTATCCTGCTTACAAATGTAAATGCCAATATCGCGATACAGAGAGGATTAAGAATTGAACTCAGAGAAGGTAATAGTCCAATCAAAAGTGAAAAAAATTCAATTTCTCAAAAACTGAAAGGCCTACCAGCAGATTAATTAATACGGTTTTTTCTCAATTACGTATATTTATTTCGTGATGAGTAACGCTACACAAATCGACTATTTATAAAGTCTATCCTTTAAAAGTGAGATCGGTCAATCAAAGGATCTAAAACTGAAGCTATAAGGTAGTAAACTTTTCCTTGGAGAAGCATCAGGGACAAACTAGGGGCTTTCAATTTGGGGAGGATTCATTCCAGCTGTTTGGAGATACTGCACTCGGACAAATAGGTTAACAGCTGACCTACATTCGGTATAATTGTATAGCAGCTTTTTTCTAGAAGATGGGTGCCATTCCGTTATTAATGCTTCAGGTAGGTTAATATAAAACTCGCATAGTTAACAAAAACTCTTCTGCAACCTCACTTCATATCTTGCATCCAATATAATGATATGAATAAATTGGACAGTTTCACGAGGGATTTTGTGGGAATTTCAATGTAACATAAACGACATTGCATATTAAAAAATATTTAATGGTCACAAAAATGTAATATGTACAAACTTAAGTGTAGTAGTACTACTGACGACCAAGTTTCACGAGGAAGAGTGCCATTTCATAATATGAGTATGCACGATAATTGATATACATAACAAATGTTGTGATGATTGGACTGTAAAGCTTATGAGTAAGGATTAAAACACGATCTCATCAATTTACCTTCATTTATAGAATCACTTTTACTCGAACATATTAGTTTCGCACATTAGACTAACAAAAAAGCAATCTCATAAATGGTTAACAGAGATCTCATTCCACACTGCATCATTAAAAAATATATTTTTCGCCGAAAATCCTTTGGATAGATATTCCTTTAACTATGGTTTTTAATGAAAACATGAAAAAATCATACTATTAGTTTTACGCAGCAGAAAATTGAGTAGAATGAACTTTTTAAAAATCAACGTAACAGCCGCACGAATGAGCGATGCGTGAGTATGTAAAGTCGGGAAACCGCACATGCCGCATGATGCGAGTAAATCGCTTTAAGCTCATGAGGCGTGAAGCCGTTATCTCCCGAAAGCCTTGTCGTCCATAACAAAGCGGGAACCAACGAGAGTGTCTGCGGGTTGACACAGTTTAAAAATGGGGTAAACAAAAGGGCCACACACTCTCTTAACAGAAAAATCGATATCCTCAGGAGCCGTTTAACGTATCACCGGAAGGATGCAGTAGATGAATGGCTTTAGGAAGTATAAAGAAGCAAAGGATTGTAGTTCGGGAAAGGGATACGGAGAGAGTTGCCTTAAATCCTCGCAAGGGGGATAACAACGTAGAACGGAACGGGAAGTGACGCCACTCGTATTTATCCCCTCCTCTCCCTAGGGAGGAGTACTTCACATAATTCACCGATTCATTCCCTTATAAACCAAGCCGGTGAAAGATACTTTAAGAGGATGACAGCGGATAAATACGCTTACTTTGAGATCTATTCTGCGGGAGGATTAGGGTGCCAAATTTGCCTTCAAGAGAGGCCCGGAGCGCCCATTGGCGATTCACAGTTATTAAGAGAAGGGCCCCAGAGATTTTGACGTGCATTAATGAACTGGCAAGGACTTAAGGCTCTAGGTACACGAAAGAATACAAAATACCCAAAGAATTTGACATTTGTAAGCCTCACAAGTAGTAGTGGATCAGTTTCATGGCCTTCCTATAGCATCCAAAGAGCGTGCGAAAGTAAAAAAACGTCATTTGTGGAGTTGACTCGCTCTCATAATGACAAGAGATCCGACAGATTTTCAAAGATCAATAAATGAAATTTCGATGGTATCTCCCAGTTCTAAAAGATCACCCGTTTCAAGAAGATTTACTCAAGTCCTTTGCTTTTACATCACCAGTTGTCCGAACACTCAGATTCACAGTTGATAACACAATATCCCTAGAGGTTTTAACATTCATTTATGAGATGACGATGCTGAGGCTCTATATGCGAAAAAGAATTATTAAAAGCCATGGATATTCACATTTGGATGGCATGGAAACAGTGTCATTGCAAATTCGTAAATATAAAGGTGACAATGGGGTGCAAATACAAAACCGATACGTCACCAATGGCCGCTAGAGGAGTTAATTCGCCGCAGTGATTAGAGAGACCCTACAACAAGGGGTGGATATACCTTATCATGCTTGCCAAACGTGGCATGCGAAACATCCCGGCATATATATTTTCAATTTTTAGGGGACATCTATCAGTGGTAGCAGCAAGGCCGGCGTGAGCAAGCCAGCCTCATTTAGAAAATTCTATATTCATTCTTCATTGCGCAATTAAGGCGGCTACGCGCAACAACTATGTCCATTCTTCATTGCGCAATTGAGGCGGTTGCGCAAAACAGCTAAGTGAATTTTCATAGTAAAACTATATAAGGCAATTGACGTAATACTTAAACACTGGTAAGAATAGCAACAAAAAATGATTTCGTCAAATTTTGTCATTTCTAAGAGTTAAACACTCATGATTTATGTAATCACGAATCAAGATATCAAATATTATGTTGCAAAGGTTTGGTTGACACGGGGTAAAATATTACATCAGAAGCGTGACCAATTTTGGCACGCACTCTTATAAAAGTTGTCCACCCTGCCCATGATGATTGTAAGCAAACATTGATCAATCGCCGGATATTTCTCACCTCCCTCTTACGGTATTGGACTTGTTGACTTATTGGCTTCATCCGCGTCAACTACAACATTATCTTCGACAGGTAATAGAAATTTTCCAATTATTGGAGTAAAAATATACATTCATGAAATACATTGGCAAAATATGCTTCAGCTCTGATGGCATTACACATTATGATTCGGTTGAACAAACGCATCGAATTTCATGCATAAAATTTTTTCATTCCATTACCCTCTTCAATTATCACCTGAAATAATCTACTTTAAACAGCATATTTTACTTAATCAATCGTAATATCGAAGTTTCATAGCACGAATTTACCACTGCGACACCGCCAAGCCGGAGATTAGCAACCCACAGAATGTTTCAATGACTACTTCTCATCATGTCAAAAGTTCATAAAGACACCGAGTTACGGCAGTAGACGAGCCAAGAATCTTGAGATTAATAAAAAGCGAAGTTTCTCAAATTTAATCCACTGCAGCCCAATAAATTCCCTTTATTACGGCTAGGGACTGCACTGAGGTAAACACACCAAGGCATCGTCTCGACATCCCTCCTTCGAGTGAAAATGAAGAATGGATGGCCACCTCCAGCACTCCAAACACCGGATTTAATCTGAGGAATGTGCGCGAACGGAAATATTACAGCCCTCTAGTCTTATTGACTCTCCTCCCCCAGCGGTGCAATATATCCTCTATTTTAATTTCACGATCTTTTATTCTCCTCCCTCCATCTCGTGAGCAACCCTTGATTACTCGTTGGGCATTTCATCCAGGCGTGATTGCTACATTCGGTTTAAAAAATCATCTGATCCTCAAGAGAGTGTCTAGACGAAAATTTGAGGAATTACTTGAAAAAAAGGAAGGAATCAAATAGATGAATTCGTACACTACGGTTAAGGAATCGATAAACTGAAAAAAGCATGTACATCATAGCATATGTCATAAAGAGCCAGGCATAATTGATTAAAGTTACCCACAAACTTACGACGAGAAACTAGAAAAAAATGACTTAAAACCTAACCCACACTCATTTCAAACAATCATTATCATTCAGTCATGAAATGAACACAAGTATAACACAAAATAAGTATTTCTACATGCAGCAAATTTGAAGGCGAGACCATATCAAAATTGAAAATTCGCCTGAATTCACCGAAACTTAAATAAACACTTATTTAACACGAGCCCACAGAATCTACCTTACTTCTTGATGGACGTTTACAGAATTTTCCAGCTAACTTAGGGAAACGGCCTAAACCATTATCAGGGCCAAGGCATTTTAAAAAAATGTTAAATTTAATGACAATGTCTTATAAAATTTGTACCATACCATTTCCACAGAGGAGAGCACATTTCCGCCTATTTAGCCCTTACTCGGCTTGAAAGAGTTGAAAATTATTTGTTTTTATTTATAATTCGCTTGCCATACTATACACTTTACTGAAAGAATTTTACAAACATTGTGTGCTGGTCGATTAAGGCCTGACAGACATTAAAATTGCTCCAATACACCAAAGACTTGATAAAAACATAATATTTCACTGCTGACAATGAAGGGTAAAGTTAGAAATGCATCCGTCCACTAAAACAATATGCTTTAAATTTCCCATGCCAAGAGATTAAGAAGTGAATGAAAAAAACGTTTAACTGAAGTAAATTCGAAAACTTCTATCTCAAACCTTCGATAGGGAAAATGCTCAAAACGAGGATAGACGTGCGAGTATGAAAAGGGTCATCATCACATCAATACAGTATAATGCGTTGAAAAATGGTGACATCAAGAGCATGAATGAAATTATGTGTTTTGTCATCAAGAACCAATGACCACGGATCAATTAGGCTGAGTGCTCTGACCGACGAATAAATTGAAGCGGACTAAAAGCATGGGCAGACGGAAATTGACGAGTTATCAAACGCAGTAATAAAATTGATAATTCAAAAAAGGTTGCCACACTGTCTCAAACAAGCCATGAAAGAGCGTCAATTTAAGCCTTCGTCTTATTTCTTGGCCACTTTTAGGTGGTATATTTGCATCCAAGAAACAGGATGGGGGAAAGACGCTACTTACTGAGAAGGGTAGGAGACCTAAAGTATTATTTGTACAGTTTCGAGCGCATTTATTCTGAGACTTACATTGACTTTAAAAGCAGCCATCAAAAACGTAGGTATTGTTAAACCCTCGGGCAGTCTCCGTTACGAGGTTGACATCCAAGGTCACAAATATGCAATGTTGTGATAGCGATGGTGTCTTGCATAGTTAAAAAATATAAAAAGCTGATACATAACGGTCGTTTGACTTATAGCTCTGAATTATTACGTTTCTAGAGTAAAGTGCATTTGTACCCACAGTAGTCATCCATGCTACCAACCTAGAAACAGTTTTCAAAATCGAAATTCTGACCCTGTTCTCACCAGTTACCAGTTGTGAAGCATAAATAAGAAAATATCAGTACGTGATACATAATATTTGGATTAAAACAATAAGCTGCATTTTGAAAACCTAGACAGGGATTAATAACCTTCTAATGAAACAAATGACGATACAAATGAACCAAGATTGACGATGACTAGGATTTATGCCATTTATTTGGATAAATATGATTTAATCACAAACATTTACTCCGAGAAATTCTCTGTGATTAGGGCAAAGGACTGAAGTCTGAGCTTTGCAAAATTGCAACAGAAAGAACAGGCTGTACAGAGCAGGAGAGTGGTATAAAACAAGAGAGTGCAATTTCACCCATACTCTCTGTCGTTGTAATGGATGAGATGGCGAGGGTTGTGGCAGAAAGAATAGGGAAAGCAAGGATGAGAGTAATGGCCTTTGTAGACGACCAGATGATTTGGGACAATACGGAGGAGGAAGTACAGGTACAATTACAAGCGTGGACGGAGGTGGCCGGAATGTATCTACATCAACATAATGCCCCGCGATACGCCGCATGGGCGTGTGGCAGGGGGTGCTAGGTCACCAGCCATGTAAAGATGTAAATTTTTTGGAGGTAAAATGTTGACATACACTATGGGGATGTATTTTGAGGAGCTCAGTTTTTATTGTGGTCGCTTTTTGTGCGCGGAAATAACGAGTTATTGTGCCTATCTTTTCAGCAGAGTATCTCTATTATTTTATCGCATCTGTCAGACCTAGAAATGTAGTGAGGCGTCATGATGATATTCTCTGTGTCGCTCTGAAACACACTATTTGGAATGATAACAACTGAAAAGAAAAATGAGTTCATGATCATTAGAAGGAAATAGGTAGGAAAACCACAGGGCTCACAATTGTAGGCGAGACAGTAAAGAAGGTAAAAAGTCTCAAATACCTTGAAAGTGTAATGGAAGAAAATGGAAGAATTAATAGAGATATAAATGAAAGGAAAGTAGGCAGGCAGAAAGATTTTTGAGAAAAGCCAGGAGCTGGGAATGGAGCAAAGATGGTCCACAAGAGAGTAAAGGGATTATCCACAGGACATACTATGCCACCATCATAACGCATGCTTCGTAGACATGGTCAATGAAGAGAATGGATGTTAGTAGATTGCATGCATGTGAAATGAAATCTCACAGAACAAGCGGAGGGAAAATCAAAATGGACAGGATACGGAATGAAAGAATAAGGGAGATTGTCCAGGAGGAATCGCTTCAGGAAAGAATTGAGACATCTTGGATGAGATGGTTTGGGCATATAAAGAGGATGGAAAACTCAAACTGAGTGCCGAGAAAGATACACGAAACGGGAATTCAAGGGAAACGGTCATGAGTAAGATCATGGGATAGATGGTTGCACGACGTGGAAGAAAGCGTCAAGAAACGGAACAAGTATTGGAAAGCAGTGAGAGAAGAGAAACGGTGGGAGAATAGAAAAAAGTGGAAAGGCTTGTATGCGAAGCAGACCCGGCTAGATGCTGGAAACTCTAATAGATGACAATTTCGAGTACTAAAAGCATCAATACGTAAAACAAATTGCCTGAATGTAAAAATTATTGTGCTGAAAGTACCGGGGATTATAAAATAAATTCACATCAATACCCAGTGACAAAATTCTGCGCCAATAATTCAGGATTAAGGGATTTTTAAGCATGGATTGCGAGAAAAAGATATATCTTTAGAATGCATGGGACGAAGTTTATAGATGGATATACAAGATTAAATGATATAAAATAATCCCTATTGTCTAGGTTCCAAGAATATTTCCCCTAAATCCACGCACTCACCACCTCCACAGATACATAATAAAATGCCCTTCAACTCCAGCACCACAGCGAAGTCTCTTTACAGTCAAGCACGCAACGAATCATTTATCACTTAAGGGGGCTAAAATGTGACAGAAACACCCGTATCGGAAATTTATTTCCCAAGCTTGTACCCTCTGGGATTTCACTACTTCACACAACACTAGTTATAGCTTAAAATGCGTCTGAAGTATATCTCTAATTCCAAAGTATCAGGCGATCCGGAGTCATATAACAAATGCATTGATGTTTCATGCGTATTGAGGGAAAATAAAAGGCATGCATTTACCAACTCACCACGCAACTCCACGATGAATTTCACATAAAAATTGGATTGAAACAGGAGTGGATCAACTTACCTGAAATGGAAAGAAAACTAATTATAATAGGTTCAAGTACTATGATTAGTCAATAAGGTACATCAAACGATTATATGAATTACTTAATTTCAGCATTAATTTTTGAGTGAACACTGCAAGAAACAACAAGAGAAGCATAAAACTTACTGTAAAGGAATTAATGGTATTGGCAGTAACTTAGTGGAATTCCTTCATAATGAAATGATGAATTGCTTAGTTTATCACAAAAGATTAATTACGTTCTTACGACCTGGGTTTCATCACTGCGCGAAATCATCAGGTACAGAGCTAGAGAAACACATTGCTTAAATAGTCACAAATGAGAGGGGATGAGAAACAACGCCTTCATGCAGAATGACGTGTTGTATGTCCAGCACTCACCCCTCCTAGACGTCGGAGCACATTCCTGGACCCCTGAAGAGCGCTTATCCTCGCCTCCTACCCCTTTCCCGCCACCTCAAGTGGAAACCAGACCACCCAACGGCATAGCCTTTCTCAGTCTCGAAGCACGGATCCCTCCCTCCCCCTATTCTCATAACCTCCCACCCGTCACCTGGAGACTACCTTCCCCCTCCCATTTTTTTTATTTAAACAATGTGGTTATCATGTCAATAGCTGATGAAGTTGCGCATCGAAGGCTCAAATCAACGAACTCTCCCCCCCACCCCTCTTCCACCCTATTCCCATAAGGTACCATTTAAGTATTACGTAAGACGATTTATGCCTTTTTTGACCTCCCTCCGCCCCAAAGTAACACTATGTAAGATTACTCAACGACCCTCCCCCCCCTCTATTCCCTGTCGGTCCTAAGTAACACGTTAGATATTGGTATCTACTCTTTGTTAAATGCTCGCTTTCAGCAGTTTCATATTTCCATATAAGCCATCGTAGAGCTTTAAGCCTTGGATATCGTATAATTATGCAGTGTTGGAGAATAATATTCATTAATACTAAGGGCGAAACAGTATCACAGCTGATGAAGTTGTGAACAATCAAAGGATATTTGAAAAAGACACAGGATATTTGGAAACGATACAATATTTCAAGACGGACAACAATCTTACGTACATTGGCTCAAGACCCTCTGCCCCCTCTTCATAAGACAAAGTAAGATGATCCCGACCCCCCACCCCCAAAAACGTAATTCTTGAGTGGCCTCTTACTCAGGCTCGAGGCACAGACATCCTATTCCCATTACCTTCCAGCCGTCACCTGGAGACTATGTTCTCCCTCACATTTTTGATTATTTAAACAATGTTTTACTATGTCTATACCTGATGTTGTTGCGCAGCGAAGGCTCATGGCACCGATTCCTTCCCCACCCCCTTCCCAGAACCCCCAACCGTCACCTGAAGACTTCCTTCTTCCCGCCTTTCATTTGTTAATATTTTAGCAATGTGTTTTCCTACCTGAGTACCTGATGATGTCGCTCAGCGATGAAACCCGGGTCGTAAGAACGTAATAAATCTTTTGTGGAAAACTAAGTATTTCATCATTTCTTTATGGCAAAGAAAAACTAAAAAATAATCATCCAATGGATAAAATACAATATTATTCATTCCTGAGTGATCAATTTCGAAATGCACAAGCGAGGTTCACAAATCAAGGCACATTGACGGCCTCCGGCCTCTTTACATAACAAAACAAAAAGTCTCCGATGGCCGTAAAACTTGGCACCACTCATGCTTGTTGGCATATTGTGTTTATTGACAAGTGGTGCCAAAAAGCACAAGTTATTCAGCTAGCCTCAATAATTTAATAATGGGCATTTGACATTTTATTTAAAATCGTTCATTACTAAAGTCATAGGGAGAAGTTTGAGCAAAATATTCAGGAAAAATTCGTGGATGAAGAGCATTTCTCAGGCGCAAATACCCCACTCACTACATCCACACTCATGGAGCCCGCCTTAATATAAAACTAATAGGAGTTTGAGCCGTGGCTATAACTCCACCCCGAATCCACTAAACGATCTATGCGTCTTACTTGCGCGCTCTACGGGGGAAAGTTAAACGAGGGGACTAAGGAGACAGAGAGCCATCGTTCCAGGAGCCGTTAAACGGAGACTTCGGGAGGATTTTCCGGAGCGGCATCCTCGGAGAAGAGAAAGTCCTAATTGTCCCCGAATGAAGAAGATGGAATGGGCGGATCTTCACCGTCCCATATACCTCACATTAGAATAATGAAGACAACAGTAAGCACTATTCTACGATTTATCTTACGAGCCTCGATCGACTTCTGTAAGTTATAAATAACCCGTGCAAAGCCAAACAATTTATCAATATCCACATAAAATACCCTTTTATAAGAATCCCTTGATATAATCCCTATTTAGTACAGTGCCTCCCAGCTGTTGGTTACGTATTGGTCGTTTGCGGTTGGTTACGGTTGGCTCCTTGGTCACATGATAAGTCTAAACAGACCATTAAGCAATCAGACTCGACCAAACAATTTTTGGAACACATAACACAATAAAATAGGAACATATAAATTTGATAGGAGACTACCCAAAACTTAAATACAGCTCAGTGTTTAGCTAAAGCTAGGATGGCTGATGGAGAATCAGGGTTGGCAGCTATAGATCGTAGGGCGGGGGTGGCGAACCTATGGCACGCGGAGCAATTATTTCGGCACGCGGAGCTGGGAGGGCGCTAAGGGATACCTTTATCTCACTCGATGGGTTGGCACGCGAGTGGAGCGAGTATACTCTTGTTTCATAAACTTTGGCACTCTATCGCCAAAAGGTTCGCCACCCCTGTCGTAAGGTAAGGAAAGGATGCCTGTTGACACCCTTGCGATATAACCCATATACCGAAGAAATGTAAGAGAGGCAGTGGAAGAGATAGATGAGGGATTAAAAGTTGAAGGGTAGCTGATAAAATCAGATAAGTGGAAGACCAGACGTTGGTTAGTCGATCATCGGAAAGATTATAAATTAAATTCGATTCGAGAAATTCGATTCACAGAGAGGACTCCTTTCCTTACAGCCATCGACAGATCGACAACAATTAGGGATGCCAGATCGACGTCGATGTATCGGACTACTTGATTTATTTTGGTCGAACCATCGAAAACATTAAGTAGTAAAACAATCCGATGAACATGGAGTGAGTGGTGAGTACTTTTAAAAACATCGAAAAATTAACTACTCGATACTTTATAGTCGATGTGGCATCCGAAAAAAGGAGTCCGACAAACAAAAGTTCTACCTACAACGATACACACAACGATATCCACGGAACGACGATCGAAAAATCCCTGCTTCAACGTAACAATGAGATAACTTTCCCTGTAGGCCATGGAGAGATAGGAGCACACATGATGTAGAGAGGACGTTCCCTCTCTCCATCACTCTCTTCCTCGAGCTCCCTCTCAATGTATTCTGTCACCAGTAGAAACTTTAGAGCTTACGATGAAGTCCAAAAGGTATGAAAAAAACCGGCAACAAAGCAAACGAAAGGCCACCTGTCACCAGGAAAAATGTATCAACAGCCCTCTCTAGCAAGTACGAGGCATGGAGTTACACGAAAATCGAAACGACGTAACTCTAGGACTTGCTGTACGCGATTCTCGACAACCCAAGATAATGTACACTGAACCCATTTGGCACAATTATGAAGGATTTAGTGCGAACATAAATTTAAAAAAAATTAAGGTACTTTCACACTTCGCCGTAAGTAAGTTAATACCAAAAAGGATAAAAATAAGGGTAAAAATATTTGCATGCACAAATATCGATCCAATCCCTGTATTCCAACATCAATTTGCACGAGCTGATAAGTATAGAAACAATTCTTAATATTAGCTCGCAGGCTTCCGCGGATGCAGTGTTGACTCTTTCTTTTTTCTGGATTCATTCCGCGATGTAGGTATTGAGAAAACAATATTTCGCTGGTCCTCCTTTACGGCACAATAACGACGTCCTCTGAAAAATTGTTTGAAAAAATTATAGGAAGCAGATGTTAGATAATTTGGGGGAACTTTCAAATGCATAAAAAATGCACTTAAATAATTACGGAATAAAGAGTGAATGAGTGAGGATACAGAGAAAAACCGAGGATGAAATGTACCACGAAAATAATAATGAATACGCAAAATAATCGTATGAAATAATCTTCCCATTAAGAGGAGAGCAAATTACAAATACAGTAAATACAACGCTACTCCAAATCAGAGGGGCCTATTTTACTATATTCGATAGACGATTTGGAGTAAGCTTCACTGAAGTAACCTTTGTACCTCGGCTAATGATTTCTGGGATTTGCATAATCGAGACTTGAGCCTACTTCTACAATCGATAATGTTAAAGAAAAGTCAAATGAAAATTAACGTTACCATAAGAAACAATGTAAGATCACCTCATCAATACCGAAATTTGTCTTCTCACGAAGGCGACAATCGAAAGGCCGGAAGGGAAAAAGACACTAAGCGTCGCGTACTAACTGTGATTGCCATTGTAAAAGCCATAGAAACGGATACTTTCCGACCAAATTAAGGTAGACTCCAGGATGATCCAATTATGCGGTATCCTACGCTATTTCCACAAGGAGGGTAAAAGGACTGGGTACTCCGTACTTACTCCCTCGGCGAAAACCAAGTCGTTCGAAAAGAACACACGTGCAGAATTACACCCGTATAGGTTTTATTATACTGGTACCAATTTGATTACGCCTTGATGGAGCGTTCTGTCCCATTATCCCTCTTAATTACCCCTCTCTTTTTCCTCGGGCATGTTCGGGGACGTGGTACTGGAAGCTTGTACTTCGCACACCCCCGCCCTCACCATCTCCCTCACTGTGGAGTACTAGATGAGATCCAAAAAGAGTGAACAAAACTGGGTAAAAGTTAATTTCGTCCCTTGATGAGGAAAAAAATTTAATCCTACTCTCATTTTCCTTTTTTTGCCCGGACCAAAACGGACGCAGAGCTGTGAGATCGCTGAAAGAATCGAGATAATCCGTTCAGGGCGCCCCCTACGCCTCCCCACTTGAAACTCTCTTACGGCCCTTGATTTTATTGAATGCTAATATGGAACTCAAGCCGTGGCTTTGCCACAGAGGTCGATTAGGTAACCAGATCGGTATCTTGAAATTGATCATTCGAAATTGCGTTTGATGCACCATCTCGTTTTTTCCCCTTGCCGAATGAGCTTTCGGCAGATCGTTCCAGTTAATAAAACTCATTAAAAAAACGGTTGATGACATTGTAATCCGAGCAACAAAGGGTAAGTACGACTCATATAAAGCGTTACAGTAGTTGAACACGCAGGTGAATTAGTTCAAACAGCGTCACTGTTTTTTTAGACTGCTGTTTAATTTGACATTTAGAAAAAAACAATGCAATGAAAAGTCAACTACCACGAAGACTTATGTAAATACGTCACGCAAATAAACTCGTTGAATTTAAACGCAAGCTTTATTCAGCAAAGAGTACACAATTCCCCAGCCCAAGGGACGAAGAACTATATTCGGTATGGATGTCTGCATAAATAAACAACGAATAATTATAAACACATGCTTTTCGGAGTCGCAAGGGGAGTATGAATAGTATAAATCGGTAATCAGGGGTATACCCAATTGTAGAAGAAAACATACTACAAACGATGTTGCACTCAGGAATCCAAGGTTTCTACGCTTATGCTAAATTATTCATGCAGTAAACATTTTGGACTTAACAAGTATTAAGGATGAGAGAGAGGGTGGGAAGCCATGAATGCAGCTGATTTTTAGGAAGGATGACATAGCGATATTTTCAAGGAAATTGAGGAGTACATGGTACAGCTAAGGACAACGAGGCCAAATGAAACTTGGTTACATATTTTGGAATAGAGATTTATTGAAGGAAGCAATATTACACTAAATTTCTCATTATTTAATTCATTCCAGCGTGCCCTCGATCCATGAATGAATGAGTGAACTATAGAATGTACGGAATATATTTGCACTGATTTCATTAAATGCACAACCACTTTCGTCAAACCATTGATTAACACATAAGCTACATAAACGATGATTTAATCAATGTGAGTAACTCGGGATACATAAATGATATCAGTGAATGCATGCCAAGTCCATATGTTACGAAGGCAAGTCATCTATTTGAGTCATTTCATCATCTAAACGAGGGTAAATTACAGCAGTCAGTCTCAATCGACCGTTTCACGAAGAAAATATAACAGTTTAGACGTCAACACAGGACTGAACGACACCTTCAAAAAACTAGTTAACATTAAAGCATACTTCAAATGACGCAAAATTTATTTTCATATTGTCAACAGGTGCTATCACAAAAATGCCGCAAATATGATGATTCCAAGTATCCATGATCGCCAATGCGTGCATATACGATTACCAACAAATATTAATGAAAGACGAAAATCCACGGGAAAAACGAAAGTCTTCGTGAATCCAAGAATAATTTGGAAAGTGAAAAGCAAGGTTAATAACCCTCAAGTCACAGACGCCGGAACTCCCATTAAAATCTTCATAATGCCATCTTTGACGGATGAGGCATAATTTTGCCTTATTTTCTTTTACTTTCACGGCATCCAATTACCTAAATTATAATAAGGATGTAATAAAAAAAAGGTTCCAGATGTAATACGCAGACGGATGATCCCAGAGGTAACAGGGGATGGGTCTGGTAAGGTATTCGAGATGGCACATCCGGCATGGACTCGAGAAACTAAACAGCTCCCCCATGGACCAAAGATAAGGGGGATGGATGAGGACAAGAGAGAGACATTCACTCGGATTAAAAAGAAGATCGAGACTACTCGCACCGCTACTCGGAAAATATCCTTGAAAATCGGAATCCTTAAAGGAGTCCTTTCCTCTTCACATTTCACACTCCGGCCTCTTCCCGGGACAATTACACTCATTTTCGCCGCTCTTCCAAAAAACCAATTCCGCCCGGATGATTGCGCCGGGTCCGAGTGACGCGGAGGGAGCATAAAATAAACGAATTGGAATTATCGATCGAGATGAGAGAGGGGAGGTAAGCAACGGAGTCCGTTGAAAGGATCGAGAGTTGTGACAAAGATATGAGTGAGAAAAGATGAACGAGGTAGACATCATTGACAGGGAAGGAAAAAGTCTGAGATGAAAATAATACATTTTAAAGATATGAAGGACATTTTTGGAACCTCGCGTAACCTTCACTGCCTAGTGGCAAATAGTTTAGAAAAATCCATGCGATCTTCTGATGTTAATGGTCGTTCCGCGGCGGTGAATTACTGAGATAAAACGGATTACGGCCAAGGTGTGGTTATCAACGTGAATAAATCAATTTACTAGAAGAGGATATGAGGATGCAGCTCAAATTTATTTGAGTTGTGTTCGCTAGTTACGTCTCTAGCATAAAGGGGACAGTCGCAGGTTAAACTTGGTAGAATATTTCCATAGGATTGACAGAGGAAAAAATATTGCAAAGACACAGAAATGAATTTTATCACATGACACAGCTTTCACTGCAGTACCGCATCTTTGGGTGGCAAAGCAAAAAAATCCATCGGTATTCATACTAGTAAGGGGAGGGTGAGAGCAAAGACGGCAATAGAAAAACATGTAATGACCATTGAGGTAGATGGAAAGGGCATTATGTCATCAAAATGTAGCCTGACACCCGAATTGACGCACTACTTATCCAAGCACATACATTACTTTCCTTAGGATAGAAAGAGGGAACAGACGAATCAGTGGATGTAATATATCCACTATCTGTTTGAAATTTAAGGCAAGTTACTCTTCAAACATATATGTGCGAATCCATGAGAAATCAGTCGTTAGAGGTGACCAAAGTATTCGAAAAATGAATTTCGTCGCACAAGTTCCAAACACGGTTTTTTTCAAAGCTTAGGTCACCAGTAGGTCATAGAAACTGGTGAACACAGGAAAATTCATGGACGTTTTTTGTTTTGCACGATTTAGTGTGTGAAACTGGATCGATTTTTATGGGCCTGAGAAAAAATTGTAGAGGTCAATGGAAGCACGTTCTTGTGCATTTATTAAAGTGATAGGATACTCGGGGTTGTTTTAGACCATCTCCAGACTGTCATGCCCACGTCTGCCCATGTATATGGAGGTTTCCACTCATAGTGTGACGGTAAAAATCTTGCGAAGAATTCTGTCGATTTTACCGGAAAGAGATCTTGCAGACGACAGAAAGCGCATTGCGGATTGTTTATTCTCGTGAAAATCTTGATTGACATGTTCATTAATAAATCATACATTTTTTTCATACCAGGATTATTGTCGGCAGAAGCGCAAAAAAATCAAAAAAATATATCACTCAAGTTTGTGTGGAAACCCCCATATACATTTTCAAGGGAGAATACCCATATACATGGCCAACAACAAGACGATTGGACGCAAAGGTTTTCTAAGCTGCACAAGCTTCTCAGAGTAACAGCTTACTGCAAGAGATTTATTGCAAATACTAGGACACATAGACAAAGTCGTCTAACCTCATTCCTCACTGCACAGGAACTGGAAGGAGCCTTACTAACCTGCACTAAATTTGTGCAACGTATGTCATATGAACGAGAAATCAAGAATCTCCTCCATAACCAAGAGCTATCTAATAAAAGCGAATTAAAAAGTCTAACGCCATTTTTGGATAATCAAGGATTATTAAGAGTTGGAGGAAGATTACAACAATCCCTTTTACAGTATGATTCTGTGCATCAATTAATTTTACCTACTCATCATCATTTTACCAGATTGCTATTACAGGCTGAGCATTTAAGATTACTGCATGCTGGACCACAACTATTGGTAGCTTCTATTCGTCAAAGGTTTTGGATTCCCGCCATTAGAAACATAGCTCGCAAAGTTGTTCATGAATGTTTAAGATGCTATCGCCTCAAGGTGCATGCATCAAAGCAGCTGATGGGTGAATTGCCAAAGACAAGAGTGATACCTACTCGACCTTTCTGGAACACGGGAATCGACTATGCTGGTCCAGTTCTACTGAGATTTGGAGGTGCTCGCAGCAGATCTACAATGAAAGGATACATTGCAGTGTTTGTGTGTTTGTCTACAAAGGCTGTATACTTGGAAGCAGTCACAAATTTAAGCACTGAATTTTTCCTAGCAGAATTGCGAAGATTCATAGCGCGAAGAGGTATACCATCACAACTAGTGTCCGATAATGCAAAAAATTTTAAGGGTGCAGCTCGCCAACTTAAAGAATTATATCAACTCTTACAATCTAAGGAATTTTCCGGAAAGTTGCATGAATTTTTAGCAGAGAGTTCGTGGAGTTTCATACCTCCTCATGCTCCCCATTTTGGAGGTATATGGGAAGCTGCTGTAAAATCTATGAAGTATCATTTAAAAAGAGTGCTAGGCGATAACATTGTGACTTATGAAGGGTTATCTACTTTATTGGCTCAGATTGAGGCATGCATGAACTCCCGTCCTCTTACCTACATGTCAAATCAACCACATGACATCAGCTATTTCTCCTGCTCATTTCCTTATTGGTGAACCTTTAACCCAACTCCCATCCCCTGATTTTTCTGACATGAAAGTGAATACCTTATCTAGATGGCAACATCAACAGCAACGCTTGCAGAATTTTTGGAAGCGCTGGTCTAAGGACTACTTACAGGAGCTGCAGCAACGGCGTTGTTGGCGGGACATTCAACCGAATTGTCAACCCGGCATGGTGGTCTTGGTGAAAGGTGATGATCTTCCACCCTTAAAATGGCGACTGGGACTTGTAAGTGAAGTGTACACAGGGACTGATGGGAAAGTGAGAGTTGTGTTGCTAAAAACGTCTAACGGTAACATCAAAAGACCAATTAGAAAAACCAGCCCGTTACCAGGGCTAGAATAATTTGTTGGAACCAGTGGTTCCAAGGGGGCCGGTATGTTCGCGCCTGACATCATTTCACAAGTTTCGTTGTTCTTCTTTCACGTTACTAATGAATGTTTTTTATTGTTGAGTTGTTGATACCAATCAATCTTTTTGTAAGACAAAGACGGTCAAGATAAGATAAGGAGATCATTAAAACCAAAGGGAATACAGTTCACTTCATTAGAATCAAAACGATCACTCTTCTAATTTCGCTAATATTCTATTAATATACAGGTTCCATGTTATAGCAATAACAGCCGGAACACTTAGGACGGCATTAGCGCGGACTCGCCGGCTACCTGGCTCTCTCTCTCTCTCTCTTCTCCTCTCCTCTCGTGCACGTATGCAGAGCAGTTGTGATCCGTCTCTTCACCCCGCTCTCCGCTGCACTCTACCCAGCTGTTGCAGAAGGCCGTCGACGCTTGTACCTCCACCCGAAATCAACCACATCCGAGAAGTTCGCCGGCCCTTCGGCCGCCGCTGAATTATTGTTATATTAAATGTCATCTTTTATGTTAAATTAAATATTTTTCATTTAAAATTTGTGGTTATTTACGCTACATTTTAAATAAATAAAAACATATTTAAGTAGAACGCACATTATATGAAGTAAATTCAAACTGATTAACAGTAGTAACCTACGGAAAACAACGTAAAATTAAGAAATTAGCGCGTCCTCCCGTAAGCGCTAGGTGAAAATCGGGGTGAACATAGATGACGGACAGGCCACGCCCTCGTTATAGCCATAAGCATAGATCGCCATAGCGCTGAAGAAAATTAAGGACAAATAAAGATAGCAGAAATGTCACGCCCACGTACCAGCTTCTAGCATCGACCATCTCAGCAGGCGCTCTCAACATATACCTCAATGATGATAACGACTAACTTTGACTTAACTCACGTCTCCTCACCCCTGTCTCTCATACCCTTTCTCACTTCCGCTAAATCACTCTTTCCCATCTCTTTACCTACCCACCCACCGCTCCCTCCCACCCACAACAGTTTTCCCGTCCATTCCTTTTCCCTGACCCCCTACCTCCACTTGTAAAAATACCTATGGATTCTTTTCGCAACGTCACCCTAAGATGCTTCGCAGTAGGATAACCTCGGTCGCGCAAAAAAGATATTTATTGAATAGAATATTTATTGATTGTTCTGAGGCCATGCACAATATGAACATAAAAATAACATACATAGTAGTGCGAGCTAGAGAACAAAAATAATATATATAAATGACAAAGGCAATGGCGCAACCTTGTATGAAACGTTACCTTTTTACATATTATTTGTACTATGCAAATAATAAAGTTTACAAGAATGCAAGGTTAAGTGCAAAGCATTACATAAAATGAAGATAAAAATTCAGCAAACAGTTATGATATAAAGATACAACTACAACATTAAGAATCAGAAGGTATAAAACTATGATATTTCATTTATAATGTTGAGAGAGAGGGGCTATCTTTTGTGTGTTAAGGTAATTTACTCAACAATGGCACAACAGAAATTATTCGATGCAAATAAAAAACAATTAACAAAAATGCAAGGTAAACTGCGAAGTATTACATATAATTAAGTTAGAAATTCAGCAAATAAGTTCATGATATAAAGAAACAACTACAGCATTTAGAATTAGAAACTCTAAAACATAATGATATTTCATTATATTACTATTATTTATAAACAATTTTTAGTGTTTTGGTAGATTATTCCACAGGCGACATACGAGTACTGTTCCGATAAATGAATT
The DNA here is from genome assembly GCA_963169105.1 of Ceriagrion tenellum. NCBI lineage: Eukaryota > Metazoa > Arthropoda > Insecta > Odonata > Coenagrionidae > Ceriagrion > Ceriagrion tenellum. The sequence continues at coordinate 100,387,093 of OY720643.1, forward strand.
TTGGAACTAAATTGACTTGTGCCTTTGAAAATATACAAATTCTGAATCACATCTGGTACTCATTTTATTTGTGGATGGCTTGGTAGCAAATAAGTCAAGCATATATTCTGGGGTATTTTCATAGAAAAAAGAATACAAAAAAACAACCAAAGAAGTAATTTCTTCGAGTCTTAACATTGACTCATCGAAGTTTTTTTTATAATAGGAGGTTAGGCGGAAAAGCAGTGTTGTTTATCTCTCGCTTCACGCCTCTAATCTATGGCACCGGGTACAAGTCGCTCAGGCAGGATTAGGGCAGATAAAAAACCATTTTTCTTACCTTTCACTTTTTATTAGCAGTAATCCATACGGCTTATTCAAAGTGAAATAACCCGAAAAGAGAGGAAACTGACCCTCGACCGCTCCGATTTCGCTCAACCTTCCTGACGTTGCTGGGATTACGCCCTGAGTGACGCGGGAAAATATATGAAATACCTTCTTATGATAAACAGAACCGAAGAAAGACCTAAAGAAAAGCCAGCTGCATATGCCACAATTCCATACATCGCAGGGACGGCACAAAAGATTTGTAGGCTCCTTCGGAAGTATGGTATAGTGACGAGATTCTCAAACTCGAAGAAAATTGGAGATATCATCCCAAAACCCAAGGACAAAATTCCCGCTGCAATGTATGAGGGAGTCTATGAAATCAAATGTACATGTGGTAAATCCTACATCGGCCAAACGGGGAGAGCAATTCAGTGCCGAATTAAAGAGCACCAGAGGGCCACCGAAAAGAAGAGATTCAGCCTCTCCGCAGTTGCAGAGCATGCGTGGTTCGAGCCAGGACATCAGATTGCCTTTGACCAAGTGAGAGTACTCTCAAGGGAAAATCGTTATTTTCCCAGGTTGATCAGAGAAGCGGTAGAGCTGGTGAAATATCCATCGAATTTCAATCGGGAGGATGGATACCCACTTGCCTCAACCTGGGAGAGAGTGGTGAAACCACAACGAGGAGCGGGCAATCGAGACACCCTATGGTCCTAGATGTACTAGCAACGCAATACATAACAACGAAAATAAATAATAACAATTACAAAAATGTCCAACGGACCTGAAGACGCCCCCAGGAAGAGGGGAGAAACTGTTGTCGAAAAAACCAAACACGCGACGGAAATACCTGAAAAGAGCAACATTAATAATTATAAGAGTCGCGGAAGCCTTCAAAGAAATTTCAATCGCCTTTACGGGGAGGATGTGTACAAGAAGACACGGACATTCGAAAATCTTAGGAAGAAGAAAGCGAAACTTCTGTCTTCCTTGACATTCCTTCTACGTTGCAGAGATTCGAACACGATACCACCATGTGTAATGCTGAAACATCATCTTCATACAGCAGCCGCCCAGAGAATACTTCGACGGGCAAGTTTTTCACTCCTTCGGGAGCGAGTACATTATACCCGTTATGAACTTAGCCGTGTGTCGAAAGAACTGTACTACTTACATTTAGAGCTAAGCTCGACCTTGGAAAAAGTGGATTGGGATACAGTCGATGGGATTACACATTTCGTATCCTCTATTACCTACAATTCTTCGAAAGAAACTCAGACAAAGAAGTTCAATAGACTCCACCAGAAGCAACACCCTGTGCATTCTCGTCCTAAAAAAGACCTAACGGTAATCAATCTAACAGACCTTTCACTGAGTAGAGATGCTCATTCTATATTATCGAAAGGACTCAACTTTGCGTTGACCCCAAGAGAGATACCAAAAGAGAATATTATCACGGGAGTTGAAGATGCCGTCCGGAAGCTGCCAAAAAAGGTAGCTAATGAAATAAGGGAAGACGTTTCTCAGATTCTCCGGAGAGCAAGACCACCAAGGCCAAACACGACTTCGGCGGAACGCAAAGCCCTCAACGACCTGCGTAATAACAACGAAATCCTAATATTACCAGCAGACAAGGGTAATGCAACTGTCGTAATGAAGAAAAAGGACTACAATATCAAAATTACTGAACTTTTAAGTGATAGCACCTACACTAAGTTAAAGAGTGATCCCACCACAAGGATAGAACGCCTGGTCAAAGAGAGAATCAAAGGATCATCGATACCGTTGGAAGATCGGAAGAAATTGATTCTATCCGCAGCCAAACCTCCTCGCTTCTATGGACTCCCAAAAATACATAAGGAGGGAGTCCCACTCAGGCCAATAGTGAGCAATATCGATGCGCCGACCTACAACCTGGCACAATACCTTGCACGGGCTCTCCAGCCCTACACCGGGAGAACTAACTCTTTTGTACAGAACTCAATGGATTTCACGCGGATTATTAAGAATACCAAAATCAGCGAAGGAGATATATTAGTAAGTTTTGATATCGTTTCCTTATTCACAAATGTGCCCATCAATGAATCCATCCAACTCATCAAAAATCTTATTAACGAAGGACTACCAAAAGATTTCCCAGACCTCACAGAATTCTGCCTCAAAAATTCATATTTCCTTTGGAATGGAATCTGGTACCAACAAAACGAAGGTGCCGCCATGGGATCACCCCTCTCCCCAGTGGTAGCAAACATTTTCATGGAGAATTTTGAGCAGAAGGCATTAGAGTCCTATCACAAGAAACCATCACTTTGGATCCGATATGCTGATGACACATTCGTCGTATGGCCACACGGGAAAGAAGAACTCGTGCTTTTTCTGGAACACCTTAATCAGCAGAATCCCGCCATAAAATTCACGATGGAGATTGAAGAGAACGGCTGCCTACCATTCTTAGATGTTTTGGTGAGTAAGAAACCAGATGGAAGCCTTGGTCATGCAGTATATAGAAAGAAAACCCACACAGATCGGTATTTGGATGCAAAATCGCACCATCATCCCGCCCATAAGAACTCTCTAATCAACACCTTAGTTCATCGTGCCTACAGTATTTCAGACACCGAATCTCTTCCCTCAGAGAAGCAACATTTAATCTCAGCGCTAGAGAAGAATGGATACCCTAGGCATATAGTCCTTTTAAGGACCGCAAGGAAAGAAAAGGAATTGGCGGAAGCAAATGATCTAATGATAAACAGAACCGAAGAAAGACCTAAAGAAAAGCCAGCTGCATATGCCACAATTCCATACATCGCAGGGACGGCACAAAAGATTAGTAGGCTCCTTCGGAAGTATGGTATAGTGACGAGATTCTCAAACTCGAAGAAAATTGGAGATATCATCCCAAAACCCAAGGACAAAATTCCCGCTGCAATGTATGAGGGAGTCTATGAAATCAAATGTACATGTGGTAAATCCTACATCGGCCAAACGGGGAGAGCAATTCAGTGCCGAATTAAAGAGCACCAGAGGACCACCGAAAAGAAGAGATTCAGCCTCTCCGCAGTTGCAGAGCATGCGTGGTTCGAGCCAGGACATCAGATTGCCTTTGACCAAGTGAGAGTACTCTCAAGGGAAAATCGTTATTTTCCCAGGTTGATCAGAGAAGCGGTAGAGCTGGTGAAATATCCATCGAATTTCAATCGGGAGGATGGATACCCACTTGCCTCAACCTGGGAGAGAGTGGTGAAACCACAACGAGGAGCGGGCAATCGAGACACCCTATGGTCCTAGATGTACTAGCAACGCAATACATAACAACGAAAATAAATAATAACAATTACAAAAATGTCCAACGGACCTGAAGACGCCCCCAGGAAGAGGGGAGAAACTATTGTCGAAAAAACCAAACACGCGACGGAAATACCTGAAAAGAGCAACATTAATGTATTCTTTGGTTTAGCGCAAATTGTGGACCACACTACAATAGTTTTCTTCAGTTTGTGTCGGAAAGTTTAAACATAATTGGAAATCATGTGATTTGATATGGAATGACCAGTGTGTGTGTGTGTGTGTGTGTATATATATATATATATATATATATATATATATATATATATATATATATATATATATATATATATATATATATATATATATTATATATATATTTATATAAAACTTCGTCACAGGGTGACACTAAACATAAAACATAAAAAAGCAAACTCACGAGTTTAAATTTTCGGTGGGTCGCCCGCACCTTCGTCAGTGATTGAATATATATATATATATATATATAATGATATTACCACCAGTCAATATCAGTATCGACAGCTGGACTTCATAGTACAGATCAAGAAACTCATCATGAACAAATATCAATAACCACAGTTTGGGGGAGAGAAAAATTCATCCCTGTATGATGTGACGGAAGTACTAATGACAAGGAATATAAAATAGTCTCCTAATCGGATCATCGGGAGGAAACAATTGGAAGGATAACATCAGTCAGAGCGAACATTAAAAGAAATACGGCTATCACCATGGTACTACTACATAAGCTGCGCTATTTCGCGTGTCGCGGGCTACGACAGGTCACGCGTGACGCACACTGGACTGCATTTTTGACTGGCGACTCTCACAGTCATTAAAAAGAGGCAGTTTTTCAAAAGCAATTTGCATTTCTAAGATCAAGATATGACATCTCTTAGTTCGGACTTAAGTTGAAGCAATAGCTATCGTAAATTCAAAATAAAGGAGAACATTTTCGTTCTCCTAAGAAAATGGGAAAGGAGAAGTAAGTGGGTTTACGCAGGCCGGAGACGAGACGAACTAGTAACTAGGAGGGTGCTAAATATGTGAAAATACTAGCATGCAGTACACTCGTCATGGTTTTGCTATGATTGGTTTACGCAAAAGTATTAATTAATGAATACTACGGAAAGCTAATTCATGCAGAAAACAAACCCATGCCGGACATTTCATGCGAAGTGGCGTGTTAGTAATAATGTCATTAAAAACTTATATCACATTGGATATGAAAAACCAGGTTAAACAATAAACTCTTCAATTCTAGGTCTATATATGCTGATACTGCCGTTAATTCTACTAGTCTCTTATATTTTTCATTACTTAAAAGTTTGCAGATATCACCATATTAATCACGGATGTTAAGATTCATGTTAAGATTGGAGAGGCAATTTCCTTCAAGCGTGACCAAGAACTCTCAAATGAGAAATAATCTAAAACTATAAAACTTTATCTGGGTAAATGATTCCTGAAATTCCACCGGGATAAGTTGTTTGAATCACATGGTCCGCGAAAATGGCGCGGTCAAGTCGGAGATCTCATTATGGAAAGATTATTGTAGCTGACTCGGAAACAAATTCGAAAGAATCCTCGCGGAAACGTCAGCGGCTAAATTCACATTCCCGCGACAACCCGTTGCCCCTAGGGCTGAGCTGACCCGAAGTGGAGGTCACCGAGTCGTGAAGGATAAAAATACGCTCAGCTGGGCACGCGACACGGGATGAAGCAGGACATCTTGACCCATGGACGACAGTATGGGTGGTTGGCCGCCTCACCAGCGGACGGAAAAGAATTCAAGAGATGGAAAGAACACGTTACTTCGTGTTCATAGCAGAGCACGACTAAAAGGAGACTCAACTTTCAGGAAATATAGATCGCAAGCAAACTAAAGCACATAAATTTTCACTACAAGGGTTATCCCAATACACAAACCAAGGAAAATATAGATATTTATAACGATTATCTACATTTTTATTCACATAAGAGCCATGAGAAGTAGGTGTTAATAGCCATCGTGGCAGGCACAAAATATACAATCCAACAAGATCAAACAACAAAAAAAATATGGGCACTCAAAATCGATCGTTACAAGATTATTCTCTTCTTTAGGTTCTCTGCATTCAAATCCGCCAAAGCAGATCATAACGGCGTTCATCTGTATCTTCCACGCACGATATTGGCCAAACAAGCATCTTAACGAGGGGGCAACCATTAAATATCCTCAAATTGCTAACACAATTTCGAGTAAATTTTAAATATAAAATATGTATAAATTACCGGAAAATTTAAGTTAAATCTGTTACTGAATCCATATTTAATGGAATGCACTAAGACACATGGGTTAAAACACTGGGTAAAAAAACTAAAATCCATATAATCCTCCGACTAACTAGAAGATAAATATTTTTCTCATACGACCAACAATATCTCAATATCTCTATCTCCACAAAAGCAGAAGAATGCCACCATACATATAACAAACCAGAAATTTTTCTTAATTACAAGTTTCAATAGGACCACTGAACTGAAAAATATTTTGAAAACATTCCTTAAAGGTACCTATGCATGGATGAAACTAGACCATTGGTGTCAAGGTCCACATGCCTTGCTACGTATTACCATGTCCACGAAAATTGTTTCACTTATAAGTGCTTGCATGCCAACTGAGATCAGAAATTGCCGCGAAGGTACAACATAATTCACATGGGAGGAATTAGCCAGACATCTTCAAAAAATGTAACTAATTGAGACGCTAACATTGAAATGTTTTAAAATCTTCCCTACGATAGCACATTTTTCCGTTTAGTGATTCTTAAAAATGATGAGCAATAAATTTAAGTAAAGAGTGCCTAAAAATTGCGGTGAAGTATCTAACACCGTTTTCTCGCGAGAATAAACGAAAATGGCATAAGATGACACCAAAACAATTTAGATGAGGTAATAAATTCATATTCTTAACTTTTGTTTGCTATATTTATTAATATCTAGCACTCGAGCACCTTTTGTTTAATATATTTTTCGTAAACGTGAGGCTTCCTCATTTGCCTGGGATGGAGACGGAGAAGAACAGCAGACAAATTAGCCTGTCATTTGAACAAATTTTTACTATCATAGACACAATTATTTTAAATAAATACTTGTCACTTGAATCACTGTCCTTATATTCACCTGCTCAGCATTACAACACATCTCACAAAAGGCAGTTTCCTGCATTGCAATGCTTAAATAAACGTACAGAATTCTAAATTAAATGAAATACCAACGCCCTATTCTCCCAGGGAGTATCACAATCTCCTTTCCACCATGACACCCGATCATTCTCGCGACATCTTCTTTTAAAACGAGTCTTTCACCACGGTACGGGGTTTCAACCGTGAAACCAATGCGGGGAGCGCGCGTATGGATCCTTGCCACATTTCCAGCGAAGACTTCACCTCACTGGAGATACATTTATCGTGAAAGAGCGGAGCTCTAAGAGAGGGGAAAATAGAACCTGGGAGATGGCACTATATGGAGAGAAAGTGGGATATCACGGACGACGTGGAACGGAAAAAAATAAGCCTTGGAGGCGATGTTGGCTGCTCTCGGACGACGGAGTAGTTCAACTAGGGTGTAGAAGAGGAGGGGGGAAGGGGTTTTAATTTGCCGAGCCAGCCAGAGAGAGATGGAGGGTGTGATGGTGTTCCAAAAAGTTCCCGATGGAGGAAGAGGCATCCCTGTCTTTGCCAAATGGCTATGGGAAAGAGGAGGTTCCTCTCCGACGTGGATTAGCACAGTTTCCTTCGATGGAGTTGTCGCTTTTGAGTCGGAGGACAGTCGAGTGAGTGCTTTCGGAGAGTAGTTGGTGATGGGTATGGAGTGAGAGTGATGAAATTCCAAGAGATGGGGACACCCTTGTCGCTCCCGTCGTCCCGTCCCTTGTCCGAGACACACGCTACTCCACAAACTTTTATTTTACCCCCCTTTCATTCCTGCCGTATCCCATTCGTATTCCCGTGAAATAATGAAGGCTATCCACTGCGATATGCAACGAAATGATTAAATCGAAATACGTACAATTCACTGTAAAAATATTTTAACTCAAGAGGTTTTCAACCCTTTTGAGTCCAATTCAGGGCTGCCAACTGAGTCACGTTGATCCGGGGATCCTCGGGAAATAGGTGATTCTCAGGGATCCTGATTTCAGATCACTTTCTCCTTTCACACGCATATATCCAAGCGTTTATGCATGATCCTATCAAAATTAATTTTGAAACAAATGATTCCTTCCATTACGTGATACATTTTAAACGAATTTTTTTACCAAACAATTTGCTTATGTATCTCTCTTGCTTTATCGCTTCTGTTGGACCTAGACATGCAGTGTAGCGTAGAAATGGTATTCTCGATGTCGCCCTGAAAAACGCCTGTTCTGAATTTCTCAAGCAAAGTAAGTCTAGCACGCAGCCTCCCCGTTTCTAGCGACAACAAAGCTAATCCCATTAAAGGTAAGAAGCAATACATGTTTGCTCGTAGCAGTTTTTAACAAAATGCGCAGTATCCTTCACATTTTATCTATTTTTTTGGTGAAATCTTTCTGTACAGGGTCCCAAATGCTCGCGGCGTATTCGAGGTGCGGCCTAACGTGAAGACATGGCATTGGTCAGATGACTTCCGCAAGAAGTGTACTGTTCTGCATTTACTAAGATTAAGTTCAAGCCCCCACTCCTGGCACCACGAATAAACGCTGTTTAGTTCTGATGATGGAACTTTAGAGCCCACGTCTTCGCTAATTTACAGGCAGATTACTCTATGACATAATATCCAATAATCTTAGTTTACAGCTAACATTTATACTTAGATCATATATGTGAAAAATGAATAAGTAAAGGTACATCAGGCTTCCTTAAGGAACACCGGATGTGACTAACCGAGTCTGAGCTAATGCCATACATAACTTATCTTTTTTGCGATCACAGAGAAAGCAACATATCCAAATCACAATTTTTTTCATTTGCTTCGCATGATTGCAATTCGTATAAGAATTTAGTTTCACGGTGCGGTCTGAGAAATCAAGTCCCAGTCAGTTTAAAAATTGTTATTAGAAGTCAAGTTTTTAAAATAAAATCTTCAGCATACAATTTTTTCATTCAATACAAATTTGATCTATTACGCTGCCTAAAATTCCTGAATACTTCATCTATCGGTTTTTACGAACCTTTTCAAAAGTTAAAATCGCAGCAGCGGAAAAAGCCTGTCTAATGAGATTCTCTTGGTTGCAGACCGAAATCTCCAAATCAGAGATTTTATAGTTGATTACCAAGACCTTAAACAAGTAAGAAAACCTACGAAAAAATTTTGCGACAATCAGAATGCATGACTGACTAGATGTGAAGACAAGACAATGTCGCAATGCTGACTAGATATTGCGCTTGAGTTTTACACATAATAATTACCAATGACATCACCATTCACTTAATGCGTCCCACATGATATACACATATTTCGTCATCTTTCTGCATTGTTCAGGCTTTAATACTACTACATCCGTCTTCAGTCGTTGTTTTTCCATCTTTGCGTGGATATCCCTTATATCATCTGAATCTCGCTCAGTTTCCACAGATTTATTTTGGTATTTGCTTTTCATTCTTTCTAGGTATTTTCTAAATCTGTAGCTGTAATCTCGCACCGTTCCGTAAACCTTTTTAACCATAGTTCTCTCATTAAATCTATACTCTGTTTTCTATCTGATCGAGTGAAACCGGCTGTTTTTCTTCAGAATTTAATTTTTGATGACTGTAACTATTGGGCATATTCTCAGACTACGGATAGCAGTCGGGTTGAGCGATTAGCCTGACAGCACCTATTACCGGTACCAGGCCCGGATAAAGTTCTGCCTCAGGCTAGTCACCTGAGCAGGTAAACATCATCGTAATAACAAACCTTAAATAATAGCATCAGATCCGACGAGAACAAAAATCATTAAGACATTTATATACATTTTAAGCATTAATTTATAACTCGTAGTAATTTCATCTGGAATTGGTAGTAAAATTTCCTTAGTTTCTCGTTAAGGCGTGATCTAGCACAATAGACTGCTATTATACCAAGTGAACAAGGATGTTCAAGCAGTTGTGCAGAACTTTGACGAGCATTGCATGTCTGGTGTGTAATCATCACACGCCAGGAGAATATTGGCGATGTGTTGCATCGAAGTTTTATTTGACTATACAAAACACTTTTTACCCAGAGATGGCGTTTAATCACACCTCACCTCAAACTGAGGAACATCTTTTAAATGCATAATGCACTGGGTATCAACATGCACCTACCCCTAATAACCGTTTCGATCCTAAGTCATACTTTGAAGTTCATATTTTCGCCAAAAGCTTCCCGTCAATGACCACCTGACCTCGCGTCTGGCTTGCCCCTTGAAAAAAAAAAAAAAATATATATATATATATATATATATATAGAGGAAACTTACAGGGGGTAAAAAGACGAAAGTAAAGAGAGAGTCTTACTTAGAGACGTTTCGGGTGTTATCCCTTCTTCAGTCACACAGAGAATGCACTGCTCCAATGAGGGTAGGAGAGGGGAGGTTATGAGAGGGGGGACTGGGGAGGTTAATAGTGCTGGGCCTGGCTGATGGGGCTGGGGGAAGGTTGATACAAAGTTATGATGATAGGGGACTGGGAAGAGCCAAGAGCTGGGAAGGCGCGGGGAGGGGGGGTTAGAAGCAACAAAGTAACAGAATGATCAGGGAGGTGAATGATCCAAGGTCTGGCTGACTGAACAGAGGGAAAGTTGCAACAAAATAATGAAAGGGGACTGGGAGGTGACTAACATGGAAGGGACGGGAGTAGCAACAATGTAATGGAGGGGCGGTGACAGGTAAGGGGAGGTAAAGACAGGCTAACTCAGTTGAGGGGAAGTGAGTGGTGGAAGTTGGGAATGGGGGGGGGGCAGGGGCAACTGTTGTTGCTACTCCCGTCCCTTCCATGTTAGTCACCTCCCAGTCCCCTTTCATTATTTTGTTGCAACTTTCCCTCTGTTCAGTCAGCCAGACCTTGGATCATTCACCTCCCTGATCATTCTGTTACTTTGTTGCTTCTAACCCCCCCTCCCCGCGCCTTCCCAGCTCTTGGCTCTTCCCAGTCCCCTATCATCATAACTTTGTATCAACCTTCCCCCAGCCCCATCAGCCAGGCCCAGCACTATTAACCTCCCCAGTCCCCCCTCTCATAACCTCCCCTCTCCTACCCTCATTGGAGCAGTGCATTCTCTGTGTGACTGAAGAAGGGATAACACCCGAAACGTCTCTAAGTAAGACTCTCTCTTTACTTTCGTCTTTTTACCCCCTGTAAGTTTCCTCTTTAATTGTGTTTGTGGCCATTTGGCGAAGTTTTCCATTGTGTATTCTGCTGCATTGCTGCTTTTCTTCTCACCTTCGTGCCTCCGTCGGAGAACTTCTCATCATCGACGTGTGCATCCGTGAGTGTACTGCTCTGTTTCTTTACCACCTGTTTTCCTTACTCTCCTTCTCTCCTCGTTTCTTATCCACTCTTACCCTCCCTTGTCCATTGTTTTCCTACATCCATTCCCAACATGCCTCCATATGTTGAAGCCTGGCTGAGAAATATCCGCCTTTACGCTAGAAAGACCGTTCAATTCACCGCTCATGTTGAATTTTTAACCAAATGCCTTTCGATGGGAGTTTTACCTAACGGTCTCACTATACACCTTCCCTTGTTTGCCATTCCCTCCACACTTCATTCTGCTTTCTACAACATTCGTCAAAAATTTTCTATTGAATTCACCCGGCTTGTACTTGGTCAGTACGTCGCCTTACTCAACTCCCACCAGGAAAACCTTGCCTTTTTCATTGATATGATATTTTTGTACTCCCCCAATAAATTTCCCCTTGTCAACCGTATACTCTCAGATTCCTACGAAAAACTGTGTCTTCGTCGCCTGGAACTCCTGAGAAAATTGTCAACCTTATATAAAAGCCATCTCTCACACGGCCTTAGCTTGCCCCTTTACTTCGATGCACCTCCTCCCCAAATACCTCTGATCTCTGATAAACCTGATCTTGCCAGCCTTTACAACCTCCCACCACCCTTGAAGACCATACCCATCCTACCTAAGCGCCAACCTCAACCTCATCCTCCCCCAAGCCCCCCGTCCCATGAAGTCGTTAACCTCTCCTCCCGCGTCCTGAGCCAAGACCAACTCTGTCTACTCTCCAAAGGCCTTTCTTTTTCACCTACCCCAAAATTTAATTCAGTGTCCTTTCTGGCGGATTCCCTTAATTTTTGCAGAAATTTAAGATGGCGTGCTTTTTGGAAAGCACACGGCCCTTCCCAATCCTCAATTCATCCGGCCCTTCAAAAATTCAGACAACCATCCGGCTATGAACCGAAATCCCTCCACAAAACCCACCCCGTTGAAATATTCATTAAGCAATTCCTGAGCAAAATTTCTGATCACCAGTTTCTCAACACCATAAAACCCAAAATTAATCTGTCCCATAGTGAAATTGCCGCCCTCCGTATACTCCGTTCAGACCCGAGCCTCATTATTTCGCCTGCAGACAAAGGCTCATGTGTGGTCATCATGGACGTCGATGACTACAACGCAGAAGCCTTTCGGCAACTCAACGACCCCACGTTTTATGTATCTCTCCCCGATGACCCGAACCCCAAATTTCAAAAAGTAATTTCGTCCTTCCTCAAAACTCATGGCCCCAAGGAAGGACTTTCACAATCAGACATTGCCATTCTTTCTCCCTCCAACCCCAGCACACCTAGATTTTACCTCCTCCCAAAAATTCATAAGCCCAACAATCCCGGCCGACCCATAGTCAGCAATATCAACTCACCCACTGAAAGAATCTCTGCCTTCGTCGACTCCGCCCTTCAGCCCATAGTATCTGCACTCCCTTCCTTTATTCGTGACACATACCACTTTTTAGAACGCCTTCACAGCCTCCAAATTCCCCCCCAGAGTAGTATTTTAATGGCCACTGTTGACGTCACCTCCCTCTACACCTCAATACCCCACAGTGAAGGTCTCTATGCCTTAAAGCACTTTCTTTCCCTCCGCCCCGCCCCTCAAGTCCCCTCGACTGACTTCCTTCTGAAGCTTTCGGAACATGTCCTAAACAAAAATGCCTTCTCCTTCAATGACAAAATTTTCCTCCAAATCAATGGTACTGCTATGGGCACAAGAATGGCTCCATCATACGCCAATCTCTTCATGGGCGCCCTAGAAGAGAAGTTTTTATCACTGCAGTCCCATAAACCAATTTTCTGGGTCCGATTTATCGACGACATCTTCCTCGTCTGGACACACGGTCCTCAATCGTTGTCCACCTTCCTTTCTGACCTCAATTCCTCGTCTTCTGTCTCATTCACCTCCACCATCTCCTCCACCCACCTTACATTCCTTGATACTGAAATTTCTCTCTCTGAGAACAAATTTCTTACCTCCCTGCATATCAAACCCACCAACCGTCAACAATATCTCCATTTTAGCAGCTGCCACCCTTACCATACGAAACGATCCATTCCATTCTCCCTATCTGTTCGTGCGCATCGAATCTGCAACTCCAAAAACTCTCTCGACCACCACCTTCAAAATTTAAAAAATGCTCTCCTTAAACGCGGCTACCCCTCCCCTCTCCTTGATAGTCGCATCCTACCCTCCACCACACCTTATACTCCTCGTCCCAGACCCACCTCCGAATCGCCTTTAAACCTTTGCACCAAATTCTTTCCGGGGCTTCATCGAGTTAACCTCACCCTCAAATCACTGTTCCCTATATTGCGAGACAGCCCACTCACCGCAGATTTAATTCCCAAATGTCCCACCCTCACCTTCAAAAGACAAGCCAACCTGCGCAATATTCTACGCCCCCGCCAATCCCCTCCCACCATTTCTCCTCCTCAAGTCCCTGGTACCTTTCCCTGCCATAGACCTCGCTGCAAAACCTGCCCCCTAATACGCAGCCTCTCTACTTTCCAAAGCCCTAACAACCCGACCCCATTTCCTATCTCTTGCCATGGCAGCTGCACCTCTTCCAATGTAGTTTATCTCCTGCAATGCAAATCATGCCCCTCTTTTTACGTCGGGGAAACTAGCAATCCCTTATCCATCCGTATGAACGGCCATAGATCCTCTCCTCCCACCTTTCCTGTTGCCAAACATGCCTCTACTCACAATCTTCACTTCGACTCCTGTTTCCACCTCACCATCCTCCACGCCCTCCCCGCTGATGCTTCCAATACAGAACTTAGAACTACTGAGATGGCAATAATCTGGTTCTGCAAAGCTTTTTCCCCCCCTGGACTCAATATTCTCCATTAGCTCTCTACTCCTCTCTGTTTCTTGCCCCTGCCCCCCCCCCCATTCCCAACTTCCACCACTCACTTCCCCTCAACTGAGTTAGCCTGTCTTTACCTCCCCTTACCTGTCACCGCCCCTCCATTACATTGTTGCTACTCCCGTCCCTTCCATGTTAGTCACCTCCCAGTCCCCTTTCATTATTTTGTTGCAACTTTCCCTCTGTTCAGTCAGCCAGACCTTGGATCATTCACCTCCCTGATCATTCTGTTACTTTGTTGCTTCTAACCCCCCCTCCCCGCGCCTTCCCAGCTCTTGGCTCTTCCCAGTCCCCTATCATCATAACTTTGTATCAACCTTCCCCCAGCCCCATCAGCCAGGCCCAGCACTATTAACCTCCCCAGTCCCCCCTCTCATAACCTCCCCTCTCCTACCCTCATTGGAGCAGTGCATTCTCTGTGTGACTGAAGAAGGGATAACACCCGAAACGTCTCTAAGTAAGACTCTCTCTTTACTTTCGTCTTTTTACCCCCTGTAAGTTTCCTCTTTAATTGTGTTTGTGGCCATTTGGCGAAGTTTTCCATTGTGTGTATATATATATATATATATATATATATATATATATATATATATATATATATATATATATATATATATATATATACATATAACCTCTGCTCTGAGGACGATTCTCGAGTCGACTATCGAAACGCCGACCATCATGCACCCAATCATCCGAACGGAAGACCGAGAAGACTTTGAGAAGCAAATACGCCTGGAAAGCTCCATATCCTACGGCGACGCATCGATTTCGCGACACGAAACAGCCATGAGATAACGTTTAGTGATATTGAGAATGCTATTATAACTTCTCCATTCAAAGGCGTTTATACAAGTAACGCATGCCTCTCATTCACCTCTGTAATGAGGACGGTGCTCGACTCGAGTATCGAAACGTAGGACAACATGGACCAAGATGGAAGTCCGAGAAAAATTTCAGAAACTCGTATGCTGGCAATGCACCAGATCCTACATGCAACATGTTTTTAATGACTAGCTAGCATGCGCCAGCGCCAGTCATACCGGACTCTTAAGTAATATGCGTTGCTTATTAAATTCTTGGAGACAATAACTGATTGCAGCTACTTCCAATTCTCATGAAATAAAAGAATATACTTAATGCAAGAAATGGACATAAAGGGATATATAAATTGGAGCAAATTATTGAGTCAGTCAACTTTATTAGCCCATCATATTTAAAGATTTTTCGCTCTAGCCTATCACGCACGTTTAGTGATACGGAAGATACGGTTGGACTGAAGACTCCAGGAAAGGGAATCGTATTAGATTTGTATTCAAGTATCGAAGGGATGAAATAGAGATAGTATACACGAAGACAACTGCCAGAACCGAGTAAAAACAACACACTAAATAGTACATCACGTACTATCGCAATGCTGTTCATCGAATGGTCCAGGCGACATAATTCGCAATGCTAAATCTTTGATACACCACTTTCACAACCCTAACCAGAGCAGTGAAGGAAGCACCAATCTCTCACTGCTACAGCGGAGGTGTCCCACATAATCAAAAAGTCCTGGCATTTTTTCTTTCCCACCATCTCTATTCGTCAACTGGAGTATTTCTCTTCCCCATCCGTTTATTTTTCTTCGGCCAAATGCTACCACCGGTGATGTTGGAAGTGACACATATCACGGCAATTTCCAGACCCTCCCTGGAGTTAGAAAAAAAGATGAGCAAACACTTTTCACTCCTTGAAAAGGGGTGGAAAGGATTCGCGGTGAAAGGGGTGAAGAGGGAAAGGGTTGGAGTTAAGGTTTGAGGAGATCGAATGAATTAAAAACAGCGCTTCTCTTGACGCTGCCACTCATCCAAAAGGGGTTCCGAATCGATAAAAAAAGCTCTTAGGCCGCTGGTTCTATTTTTTAAAATTTTGTTCATCTCGTCCTTATCTCCTCCGAGTTCTCGACTATCCGTTATTTTCGCCGTTTCCAACGCGGTTTTAGCAAGCAGTTTGACCCACTCATGAGCTCGACACATTGCAAGCAAGGAGGAAAGGCTATAGGCATTGAAATGGTCGGCATAATTCGTTACGCCTCTCTCTGGGGGAATTGAAAAAAATATATACGCGAAAAATTCTCATAGGGGGATCACAGCGGGCAAAATTTCTTTACTATAATTTTCCATATCCCTAACAAAAACTGAGGTAATTTCAAACTCTTCATATGGTCCCGTGGAATGAAAACTTTCTCTCAATCCAGGATTAAATTTTCTTCGACTCATCGTGTAGTTTTCCCTGATGATGAGTTTTGACCAGAATTGGGTACTGAGTGCAGGAGTCCATCTGTTATTTTTCCGGCGACAATCCCCCCTTGATTTCTAAGAATGTGTCGACGAACATTTTAAATAATAAAAAAGGCCTCTTGTGAGTGATTATATGCTCCAGATAAATAATTTTCCATTCCGTTTTCTTTACTTTATTTCTCTGAACGTATTTTTTCGTTGCTATTGATTAATTGGACAATGTGATAGAATCAATCTTATCCACTCTCAAGAATGAAAAATAAAATTATCTTGCAATGTTCAGCAGAATTTTAAGTTTGTATAAAAATACCTATAACATTATAGAAACGAAGGCAATGTTTTCCCTGCAATAAAAAAATTATGCACATTCTTAAATGCTCGCTGCCGACCATGATGCTACAATGCATATGCTAATATGTAGATCACGATAAAAACTTTCGGCTTTTTCAGAAAATTTGTCAATCATAGATCTCAGTTATTAGCAGTTATTGCTAACTTAAGAGAAACTTTCACGCATAATTCACAAGCATTAATACCCATTTTCAAATATATTGTGTTCCTAAAAACATATACTACTCGTAAAAGAATATCATCCCTCAAAATATATTCGCAAATCTAATCTGATCCAGAGCTAGATAAAACGTACTCAGCTGATCACAACCAAGATTTAATTAGAAACTTAATGATTCAAGGGATGATGGTACGGATTTTGGTATTTGGTGTTTCCAAGAACTAGTCTTGAAAGAATTAAACCGCCCAAACACAGATTATTAATTTTGTTACGGCTGTTTTTCAAATAATCCAATATATAAATGAATATTACCAGGCTTAACTTGGTAGAAACTTTGCACTTCCATAAGAATAAAAATCGTATAATGAGAAAAATTTACAATATTAACGAATTCAAATGGAAATGATAAAATCCATTTTTTGTGACATTGATCGTGCATAAATATAGAATTCAACTTCCCATCTATTTTAATATTTAATTTGAAGTCGCAGTTTGCCCACGCCCCAGGCTTAGATGATTCCAGATTATTCGTAAGACCGAACTAATTTTTTCGGTCAATGAATAAAAAGGCTAAGATACACGAGACCCTAGTTTTTCTCTAGGCAGTAAAGGATGGCTGCGTAATTTGCTTCGCTGAGGAATGAATTGATATTTTTCCTGCTCGGGCTAGCTAATTTTTTGTGATTTCGAGAATTTTCTACATACGCACGGCACATTTTCTTACGTAGAACCGCCTCAAAAATATTAAACTGAAAAGACAAAAAGTTTCTCTTGCCATCGATTTAACTGAATTATGAACTTCGGTGATCAACTCTATTCGAATACGAATTTTCTCCGTCTCTTGGAAACTGTGTCCCGTTATAAGTTCAACAGTGCAGCAAGTGGAATATCAAATGCGCCGAGTAACCCAATTACGGATATTTCTTGTGGCCAAGGCTTAAAGGTGAACCTGAAGAGCAGTATCTCGTCAATTCGCTTCATTTAGGCAAGGTGTGTTCCACTTACGCTTCACTCACGGTGCTACTTGGCAACAAACCTATTTCTGTATAAAAGCGTATCATCAAATGAATGGCTAAATCCACGGTGAAGGCAAAAACTTTAGGCTCTGATGACAGGAGAATACCTGAAGGAGAGGGACGATTAGCAAGATTATTTGCAAAGCAAATTTGAGCCACCAGTAGTTCAACAAATGGGTCAACTAATCTCACTAGATCAATTATTTACGTCTACGCACGCTTTCGTGAAAGAGTACCGATTTAATGACATTTTGCGTTTAGCCTATAGCCTACCCTTTTTGTCGAAGACAGTCGTGGAAAGCATTCAAATTACCCCTATTGTGTATTTTTCTTCATTATTATATCGAATTTTTTACGCCTTTGGGAACATTTACGGGGGGAATGGGGTTTTGAAAAAATTCTTGTGCCTTCGATGATTAGAAGTTTGATTTATCAAAAATACCCAGGTGGATGTCACTCTGTTACTTACTGTTACCAGTAGCACCCTGTTCCCTGTTAATGACATACCATTCGATGGTACACGTCTCATTCTATATTTGTTTAAAAATTCGTATATCATTTCCCATGTTAGAATTTCTAACCGAATAGCAGATAGTTTTGAGTAGTTTACAAAAACAGATGACTACGATGCGACTGAGAAAATAAATATTGCCCTAATATAATCACTTCCTCTACTAAAAAGGCATACTTTACCGACATATAAGACAAGGTAGAAAAATGGTGAAGTTTTACGGCCTGGAATTTCAAATAAATAATGAACACAGGTGTTTGGTTCAAGGAAAATTCTGAATTCCCGGCGATTTCCAGTAGTAAACCCTACTCGAAACTCTGGCGAGTTTACCGAAGACTAAATATTTTAGGTTAGAGAAAGCGATTAAAACCTTCCTGCCTGTTGTAGCATCAAAATACCCAAGACTGCAACCGATGAAGTAAAAATGACTCGATGATACTTCAAAATGTCACAGGAATAAAAAAAAAGGAAAACGGAATATTCAACAAACACTGGGCAAATTCTCCGAACGAATCAACTTGATTTTTGCACGTGAAAGAACAAGGCTGTCTCGGAAGCGGGATCGCCACCAAAGGAAGACTCAAGAAAGGTATAGTAAACATCATAGCGTAAGCGAAGAAGGCATTCTACATAGTGACACACGCCCAGAAAATAACAAATGGGGAAAAAATACATTGAATGAATGGAGATGAAATACTGTCTCAGAATAAAGACGATTACATGGACTGAGAGAATCACAAACAAATAATTACGTAGATCTGGAGTTGAATGAAGTAAAATAAAAACTCTGCCAATGCGGTTAGTTAATTACTGATCAGAATTTGTGACACAGAAAGATGCTGAAAGCAATTGTGAAAAGAGAAAGGGATGGGAAGAGTAACAGAGAATGACCAAGAAAAGAACATAGTAGGTAAACTATGAATATACATCAGGACTACAAAGTGATTGATAATGCAAGTTTGAAGAAGTTGGTGGAGATAGGAGTAATGTGGCGAGTTTAAGCAAGCAAATGCTGGGTGAAATACTAATTTCTAAGTCCAATTCTATTTCCCTAAAACCGCACATTATGACAGAGCATAATAAATCCTCAATTGAAATACCATACGGCAGTTGTTCAGTCAGGTAAATATCACTTTTCGTAGGGAGGAATCTTCATTACATACTCTTATTACTAACTCTTACAACGTCATCTATCTTCCATCTCAATTTCGGAGTTCACGCCTCATCGAATTGCATTTCAGACTGTCTTTGCCGAATCAAGTTCAGAAAGGCACGATGAGAGCACTCCAATTCGTCCTGAGCACAGAAGCGCAGAGACAGGCTGCGCAGTTAATTTATTTCACGTACTCGTAGAGGTCCCTTGCAGGCGATGCACCCTTCGCGATGAATGCAACGTTTAACGGAAGTTTCCTCTGAGGAAAGTGCTCCATTTCCAACTACCTCTCCTCGACTAAATCACGCCGGCAATCCATCAATCCAGTTTCGATACCATTACTTGTGTAATCCATCAACCTCCCCTCTCCCCCTCAATCGAAGACCCTTAAATCAGTGGTTTCCTCATCCGGGGTTTCCTACTCTTGGGAGTGAAATCTCTGGAATCGCAGCATGCCATCCCGAGCTCAAACGGTTTTCCACACCAATCGATACCATAACATACAACACACTATATATCTCTTCAACGATAAAGATTGAGCGAGATTTTCCTCTGGTTGTTATGTGAAACATTTCCAATTTAAGAGCATTTAAAAAGTATTGTTGTCATTACAGTAATCTACCGGTCACAGTATATTCGATGGAATTGAGAAAAATTTATATATTGTTCATATACACTGCCCTTTCCACTCGTACCTACAATTTAAGAAGTATTTTTGTCATTACTGTAATCTACCGGCCACGGTATATTTAATTGAACTGTGAAAAATTATCTACATTTTTACATATTAACGGAACTTTTCACTGGTACCTACAATTTACTTCTTTATGTCAGAGTGCGTTCAACACTTCTTCATCACAACTGCTATTAGAATTCCGTTCTTCCAATTTCCCTCCTCCCAAACATTCTTTCCAATATTACGGTCTTAACCTACCCATAGCCTTTTATCTACTCCTCCAACCACCTACTATGCATCCTCCACCCTTATCCATGTAGTATACATAGGATTATAAATCACGCAACCATATTATTTTACACAAATGAACTTCTCAGTATTTGACTGACCGCGGATGCGAAAGACTTGGCTTCCTAATTTCACGCCTAACACCGAAAATGGCTTCAGAAGAACCATTTTTTCGGAATCGTATTGCAAATAGGGTGTTATGGCGAATGAATGAATCAATTTATATATAACTTAAAAAACACACATACTACACAGCATTTAGTTACTGACGCGACATGTGCATCAAAACTACGTCATTTTTCTCAACTTATATTTCATTTTTATTATTTTATATAAGTATATTAGCATTTAGATTACAATTTTATATGAGAGGATACTGGCATTCAGTGTAGCGGTACACAGGGGCTGATTAAAATATGCACGAGAATTCACTGCTGTCCGTAGCATAATATGTGGATAACAGACTGTTGAAATGCAAAATAAACTGCTGTGAATACTGTGCAAGGAGAGGAAACTTCTGGAGGACATTAGAAGGCAGGCATTCAGTGGTTGGGTGAGCTATTCAATAAATACCTAAATACGGTCGGGAAGCTGATTCTTCAGATTTAGGACCAAAAGTCCACTAAATTTAGTCCAGCCAATTAGGTATGACATGACTGCCACATGACTACCAAGAATGATGACATATTTACATTTATATACATCAATTTTTCATACACACTTTTGAGTTGGAGTGATCTGATGTGAATGGCATGGTTACTGGTAGGGGATATTTGTACCTGGGAGCAAAGGTGGATTGGTTGGAATTGATGGACGAAACCCCATGCAGAGGAAATAGAAGAAATTCGGGGATAAAGGGGCAGGGGGAAAAACGGAATTGTAATTCATAAGATCTGAGAAGAAAAATTATCAGAAGGCGTATTTACACGATGAATGTACCCGCGGCGGTATCTGCCTTGACTGATACGTGAAAAAATGGTCCAAATTGGAAAACGGGGCCATTTTTGGCCACACGCAGATGCATTTCCGCAATTCTGGGTGTTGAAACGACGCCGTTGAATGGTGAATGTGCTCACGAAATGCAACGACGAAAGTGGTCATGCGTCTACCGGCGAAGGTTCATGCATCATGCAAACTCAGCTAAAGGCAGGGAAGGGGGCGGGAAAAAATTCACTGGATAATTTAAATATGACCCTGATATGAGTAAACTTAGTTGGAATCCGTACTAAGTCCCCCAATCCATTGGTACCAAATGAATTTTAAATGAAATATAGGAGACCGCATCAACATGCCAACACGCTAAAGGGCAATTCATAAAATAGCAGAACGCTATTAGTCTCCTCGATCACTTTCCAGAGGATCGGTTGCAAAATTCCTGAACAGCTACCAGCTAAAAGCGGATATTTTTGTTCAATGATCACGTAATAATGAGTTCAATATTTCCTGCCGGAGAGCAACAGGCATCAAACTGTATGCAACAGGGTAGGTGCCAGGAATAATCTAAATGACACCAGGCAATGGCCTCGGGATCCAGGTATTACACTTTCTTATAAAACGATCTTCTGATTATAATGAAAGATTAATATTAAAATGGATGAATGGGCTATGAATAAATTAATGAAAAGCATGGTTAAAAATAGTATAATTAAATACTGAAAGAGAAAATAAAAATTAAATGATTAACTTAAAAATATTTTTTAACAAGGGTTGACGTGCGCTGCAAATGACTCATGTCCCCAAACCCACAATTAACCATTTTTTGTATCCACCTACCAATTAGTTCTCATTCTAATCAATCCGAAGGGATAAATTTCTTCCGTATTTACGCAGGACAGAGCTACTAGTTTTGAGATCTCGCAATTAGTCCGTTTCCCTCAGTTCCTCAATTCATCTTCTCCACTGATTCTGGCGCCTTTCTCTTCGATCCCATCCTCTCCCACTCCG
This sequence comes from Ceriagrion tenellum, assembly GCA_963169105.1. Taxonomy (NCBI): domain Eukaryota; kingdom Metazoa; phylum Arthropoda; class Insecta; order Odonata; family Coenagrionidae; genus Ceriagrion; species Ceriagrion tenellum. Next base: position 100,409,455 of record OY720643.1, read on the forward strand.
CTTCGCATCAATCTCCCACCATCTTTCCCCGGAACCAATCTCCACCCTGCCGCCGCCATCCTAGCGGCGTCTTTGCCTATTCCCGTCCACCCGTCACGTCTTCCCCAAAAAACCCCGCTCCTCAGTCTACTCCCAATTCCCCGATTCCCCAGTCTGTACTACGGTCTATTCTTCTTGCACTCCGTTTCCCGTAACGAAATCATCAATTCCACCACTTTCAGAGGGGCTAGATGGACAATAACAACAACAAATGAATGGAGCTAAATAAGCCGCTGGGACAGAGATATATGCTTCCATATATTTATAAAATGATCAATGATTTAAAATGGAAGAAAGATAGATTATTATAAACAACTGTACTCAACAGAATATAAAACATTTATTCCGAAGTAAAGGCTCAATATTCACCCCGGACTCTAACAGGCGAAATATAGTACCGCCGCAGGATGACTATATCATCAATGCTTTTAATACATGCGCATCTTGCCCAACATTGGCAATACTGCTCAACCTCTTTCCAAAATATGAGTATTTATACAAAAGAAGTTCTAATCATGACGAGTCATATCATTTCCAATGCTTCGATATCACAAAAGGTAAGGAATATATAAACTCCCTTGACCGATAATCTTCCAAGGTCGAATCAAAAAAGTGAGGGATTTTTTTACAAGTAAAGAATATACCCTTTTGAGCAATAAAATACGTGCATAAAACTATGTAGCATAAAACCTATTTTTATGCATTGGCCCTTTTAAGAATAATGAATTTTTACATGCCGTCAAATAGGGTTGTATTCAAAGACCTCCTCAATTACCTCTATCGATCACTAAATAAAAATTCAGTCTTCTACCTCGCTTTCCTTTACCGTTGTAATCACCACATTAACATTCAACTAGAGCACCAATTCGTGGAAATTTGACTAGAAGTCTTACTTTACTTTATATGACTTATGAAAATATTTTCCTGAAGCGTAAAACCTAATTTCACCTCAGAAACGATACTTTTCTTCATTTCTTGTCAAGTCAACATCCTTTCATCAAAAATGTTCAAGATTTAATGTGCTTACCATAGGCCCGACTCAATGGTCAACATATTTTTTATACTAACTGCATTTATTCATTAAATACAGCGCATAGGAATCAAAGAGGAATAATTGAGCGGTCTTCTTATTATACAGAAGTGCCTAATTTTTTATTCATTATCTTAACAACTTTTACCGAGGCAAAGTAGTTAACCTCCAGAAGTTAAAAATTCCAAGAGTTGCAGAACTGGTTGTGGAGTAGCAGAAACGGGGTCCCCAGGATCCCCTAGTGATTACAGGAAAAATTGAAGGCATCACGCTACGCTCGCTAATGACTATTTGAGACCCACACTACTATACGACAATGGGGCAGATTGATTGGTTTGACCATTTGATGCGACTAAGAAGGATCTGATTTTAAATCCCACGTAATGAAAAAGCTTTTTTCAGAGTGATTTTCACACTATATCCGCGAAAAACTTGACCTGATTCAATCGAATGAATTTCAGGACCACATTTAAATTGTTCTGGGCTAGCGACAACGACCAACTTTCAGGTTTAGGCGTCCAGCGGCGAGTCATTGCATAACTTAGCCTGGCTATTAGCAATTTCATATTGCGCAAAGAAATCCAACTTAGCCCCTTTGTCAAAATGGTGTAAAACAGTTCGTCAAAATTACTAAAATGATAAAAATCACACAAATGTTTAGCAAAACAGGATTCATCGTCACCATTAATAAAACTTAAACTATGTTCCTTCACTCTGTCCTAAAATTTTCTGCCTGTTTGACCAAAGTAATTCATGCCACAATCATCACATTTTAATTTGAAAACACCATTCCTGCCTACAGGGTCATACCGGTCTTTAAAATTGAATAAAATTCTTCCGATTGTCACAGGGCTATAAAATGAAACATTAAACCTATCAGCTAGTACAACTTTCTGCAATTTATATGTCAAGTTACCAATAAAAGGAAGTTTAATCCAGCGATTTGGGAAGAAGCTATGGACAGGCAGGGATGTAAGTATTTGAATGGCTTTTCTTTGGCGACAACGGTGCAATAACTTGTTTATATGGTTTTCATCGAACCCATTCCGACTAGCCAATGACTTTATTACATTCAATTCCTGAGTAAATTTTTCAGTGGACAAAGGTACATTAACTAGTCTATGACCCATGGATCCAAAAGCAGCGAGTTTGTGGGTGTGGTTGTGTGAGGAGTCAAAAGGTATTAAAACATCCGTAAAAGTTGATTTTCTAAAAGAAATCATGTCGTCCACTAGAAATCAAAATATTTAAATATAAAAAATTTATGGAATCACCCGTATATTCTAAAGTAAAATTTATACTATTATTTTTTCATTTTGAAATGGATATCAAAACCTCATATACGTTGGAATATATAGTAAAAGGGCGGTTAAAACGTCACAGCAGGCAAGAAAACTAGATATACACATGCCTTAATTGATGATGATACATATTCCTTCCAATTGGTCCATTTATCGGACAGCATTTTGAGCTTGTAAGGCCAGGTATGAATGGCATGGAAATCCAGAATACTTTCACTGCATACATAATTTACATCTTCTTTTTGACCACCCCATTTAAGAGTGAACATCTAAATCACCACGATTACCCTCTAACCTTCTGTTCGAAAAACTTCCTGGTTTCGGTAGCACGTACCAACACGCTCCATGACGCACTCGGCCGATCAACATCTTCACTCGCACAGTTCTTTTTTACCTTCGGCTCGCTTCCGTGGGTAGGAATATAAGTGGAAAAGAGAATGAGCGAGGGCAAAACTGTCACCCTCGGCTGCTGGGAGGTTGTGTACCCACCCGCCATGTCCGGGCTCGGGCTTAAAAGGTCATCGGTCTCGAAACCACGGGGACGTGGCGGGGGAAGAGAATTGGAGTCAAGCAACCCCCGAGGACGGGGAGATATGCGGGTGGCATCGAGGGGAAGGGACTCTAGGGAAGCGAATGAGGCAGGAGAAGGGCATCCAAGGGACAGGATGGAGAACCGTGGATCGGAAGCACATCAGTGGAAGAGTACACTCAGACACACATTCCCTGCCACACACCCTTAACATTAGCAGCCACGTAGTATATCCCTGAAAGCCACCTCCATTATGCGTGTCAGTGGGCGAGATTTCACCAACATGCCTTACACTGTATCATACTGAAGTAAATGAAGCTAAAACTAAATTCATTCAAACTGGCAACACCTGTGGGGGGAATTTTAGAAACGAGTACCAATGCTACAAATAGTTTTAGAGACTATAATCACTGATTTTCTTTTGCAACCACACACAGGTATAAAAGAATTGTAAAGGAAGCTTAAGAACCGTTCTGTTAGGTCTGCGAAGAAGATCAAGAAACAAGTACGAGTGGGAAGTAGAAATATCACCAATTTATATTAAAAGTATGCTCGATGCTTCCAAAGGCATCTTTCACGGTCTCATGTCCTTTTCTGAAAAATTACATCATAAACCAGTTCGATTTGCATTTTATTTACTTAATTTTATCCAGATGACTCAAATCCCCGGCAGTTTAATGAGTAGGCGACTTGTGGAATGGCTTTTACTTTTCGCGTCATCTCATAAAGGACACAGGTACCAATTAAATCGTCATTGAACTATAGGTGAGACAGACCATAGAAGCTATACAACTTGAGTTCAAGATTAAGGCCAGAAACGAGTGGAAAAGCTGTTGATGACTTTAATCTTCAGCAAGTATACATGTACACTATTAAGCTGATAAAAAACTTCTTCTTTCCCCAAAAATTACAATTTTTAAATATATGAGACTTCACTGCAGCAGATTTTGACTGTATACTTTTTTTTAAATACACATATGTAATCAACCTATGATACAAGATCATTTCTTCAAGCATCTGGATGTCGCCACATGATTACCGAGATGGTATTTTTTTAATGCAAATTAGCCCTTTTAGAATCAAAGAGATATGCAGGTTACGTCAAGGAAAATGAGATGATGGGCCACGGATAGGGGATCGGAAAACAAGCAAACTGGTGATGAACTCACGAGTAGCAGGGATACGGGAGTATAGATCACAATTTTCTCGACAGACAACCTTGGACAGGCTCGCAGGGTATAATCTAGACGTAATTTTAAGTTGCGGATCCTAACCACTTATACTTTACAAAGAGCGGATAATGAAAACAGATCAAGGAGCAAAAAATTAAGGACTTATTCAAAATTCACAACTTAATTTTTATTTTATTTCTACGCATGTAGAGGTAATTAAGTTATCAACTATTCCCGAGCGGTCAATATCTCTCTTCTCCAGGCAAGAAATCTGCTCCACAAAAGATTCAAGAAATTAGCGGTAATAAAAATTAAATATGATAGCTTGACCACGTATCGACATCAACAATAAATGTCAATTCAGCGGCATAAGTATATCCACAATTAGTGTCATTTTATATCTTAATACATATAGCCCTAATTTAAGTGGTACTGTGAGATAATGAAGAAAAACGCATCGCTGAGGAGATTGCCGTTGAAGAGATTCGACAAACATTAGCAATACAAAGACAGTCAATGAAAATCAGCAAGCTAAGAAAGAAAAATTAATTTGGCTTATTCTGTGACACAACAACCTATAAAAGTGAAATCTAAGAATCGTCTAGGATGACCAAATAGACCTAGAATACACCAGGCAAATTAGGTGCGACCTAAAATTATTGGAATGAGAGCGTGAAGCCGAGAGGAAAGAGAATAATCGTCGTTACGATGACAGCAAATTCCGGCTCAGCATTGACCACTCAAGTATAGTTGATAACTTAATTAGGTCTATACTCGTAGAAATATAATAAATACAAGAGTAAGGTCTCAACAGTGTAGTAATTATTTATCAAATAAAAATAATATTTCCAAACAACACTATCTGGAGACGACTTTGTAAATTCAATACAGCAAAACTTGATCATAGATTGTAGTAAATCGACCGCTTCATCACTCCATATTTCATTACTTTGACATCATTTTTAATTTTCTTGATCTATTTCCAGTCTTGGATTTCCTCTGATGTTCATCTCATCCATTTTATATTCTAAAATTGTTTCTGAAAGGCAGTTGTTTCGTAAAATACGACTAGTAAGTTTGATAATGCCGTTAAAAAACAATGACAGAACAATCTAATAAAATTTGTAATGATTGAAACTTGGATGGATGGAAAATGATTGAACGCGGATTGTTTCATATAAGATCTTCATGAAGCGTCTTGATTTTAAAGGAAAAATAGGATAGCCGTGGAAATTCGGGAAATGTAATTTTTTAGACAGAGTAGGGAAAGATATTAGAGAGCTATGGCTACAAGTATAAAACTAATAATTTAATAAACTCCCCAGCCAATCCCACCTCTTCCCTTCCATCATCAGTAGAATGTATGAAGCTTTAATAAAAAAAACGATAGCATTTGGCAACCCTGGTGAGGTCCACGACAGGGGACAGAAAACGACAGCGTTCTTAAAATCAAGACACGGGTAATCGCCAAAGAAATAAACCATCTTTTACTAATATAACTTGTCTTTCAAATGAAAGTGTCGCCGGGTGGTTACAAGGAAATTGCGAGCCTGATGCGACGAACCCCTCTCGACGGGAAGATATGCAGGTTACGTCAAGCGAAAGGCGATGCGAGAGGGTGTGGGGATGTGAGGGCTGAGGGAGAAAAGCAAGAGGGTGGTGGTAGTGGTGGTGAGCCCGAGAGCGGCGAGGGTACGGGGAGTAGAAAGTAAAGACGCCGCCGACGGAATACCAATTACTGCGATGGAGGCCCATGCCTCAAGACTCCCCGAACGTTCGTCTCACTTACATCCCTCCCCCTGAAACTCTGCCACCCGTTCCACCCCGCTCTCTCCCCCTGGCGTACAGTCACACCCTTAAACCACTCCACTCTTCTACCCCAGAAAACCCTTGCTGCCAACCTCCACGCGAAAGATACTTCCTCGAACGCCCAATCGCCCCCCAAAATCTTGAATCGGATCCCTGAGGATTGCGATTCTGGTAAGGATCCACCAGGCCTCGCGAAAAGGAAATTTTAGATTGAATGTAGAGGTTCTGGATGAAGTGTTAAGAGGTGAAGAAAAGGTAGACTAAACCCTCAAATTAACAAAAGGTATAGGATAGTTGGCAGGAGGGAAAAAAAACCCGTTGTAAGGTTCGAAATGGAAGAAAAACGAGTAAAAAAATGTGAGGTTAAAAAAAATGACATTTAGAATGGGAAAAACCATCCGATGGGTTGTCGGAAGGGGTTTGACGTTGATGAGAATAAAGAGGCAAAATTAAGGGAAAGGAAGAGAGAGGAGCAAGTAGGAAGGACGGAAAAGAGCACAGAAGAGGACCAAAGAGTGAGGTGACCAGCTGGAAGAGACGAATGGCTCTATTTGCACAGCATCTAAGTCGGATGCCTTCCTAAACTCCCCGATAAATATTTCAAGGGTAGAACGAAAACTGATCGAAAGTAATAAAACTATGACCAACCAAATAGTTCCAAATCACTCTGAAATGCACGAATTAAATGTTACTTATTCACGCGTATATGTGAAAACATCCAGAGCACAGACGGGAAGTAGGGACACGACAAGAGCTAGTCAGATTTATCTTCCGCTACTGGGGCTAATCAAGAACGATCACGTCTTAGGTAATAACGTGTGGTATATAGAACATTCAGTTTGTGTAATCCCCATTCACAAAAGGTCAAAAGATACGGACCAAACGAAAGGTATTTCACGTAATGTCACAAGAACGTAACGCGACAAATACCGCTAAGCCCGTTATAGGCGCGGCACGTCATTGCACAATCCGATGTATGTGCGGACGTACATTTAAAATTGCATTGTAAAGCAGTGAATTGTAATAATGTATGAGTGAATGCGAGACGAATTGATTTTGCATGCTAGATCAAGGAAAAATGCAGTTTGAAACTGTGCAAATTAGTGCCCCGTGTAAAATGGTCTTCAGAATGACAATGGATAATCCAACCCAGAATTTATTTTCCAGAACAATGACTGCAATCAAAGAGTATGGTTGGAAACTGAAAATAATAATTTAAAGTGCCCTTCTTAAATACGTTTGAGAGAAAATGCACATAGGTATTTTGATAAAAATTTTCAGGCAAACGAAAGTACTTTCATGAGATGCAACAATATTTTCAACTCCGAATTACAGTAGTCATTCATTGATCCGGTTCACGTAGCACTATCTGGACTTAAACTGTGATTACCTTTTTGTTTCACGTACAACTTTATCTATGGTGGATTGCCGCATAACAATGATTAACGACTGAAACAATAAATGATGAAAACACAGCAAAGAATGAAATTTATTTCGTTCACAAGAGCAATAGTATGCTGCACGTAATCACGACTCCACATCCAATGAATGATAAACAAAAATGTTAATAAAATTGGATTTTAGAAGTATTTACAAGCTGCCAGCAACCGCAACAATGTGAAGAATTACTTTTGTACTCAAAAGTTTTTTTATCTAAACGAACATCCTTCTTAATTATGTTTCCATAAAATTCCAAAAGAAAATTTATGACAACACGGGGTGGATCAATGATCTAGCTTTATGTCACCAAAAAAAACTTACCTGAGACAAGAAAACTAGCCAACATTGGATGTAAACAAGAGTGGACCTTTAAGAAATCTTATCAATTTATTCCTATTATTCTTGGAATACCGATTAATAATAATTCCGATTAACCTTGTCAAAATATTTTCCTTAGTCTCATTGCTTTTGACCTCAGAATTTCAATCCCTCTCCCTTCTTCTTCAGTGATGACAAAAAATTTCACAATTTTCATCGTGCTTCACCGTCTTCGTTTCATCTCCTAACTTGTCTACACCATTCATCAGTTTGCAACATACATTTTCTCACGAATTTTAAGTCTTAAATATATATTTTTTTATATCATTGCATAAAATAAGGACTTCAAAATGCTTTCACAAGTTTAATATTATACATCAAAGAGAAAAAAAAATCTCCTATGCTTAAAGCTGATAGTACGAACCCTGTCTTACAACGACGAAGTAGTCCACGCAGAGACACTAAGCAAATAATTTTATTTTCATTAGTGTCAAATCTCAAGTGTCTCATTAGCTAAATATTCTAGCTAAATAACCAGAGGAAAGCAAAATGGAGAAATGAGCACAGGGATAGAAAATTCAATGAGAAAGAATAGCTCGTTAATAGTCTTATCAAAGGGTACCTACGTAAGTTACGCCACTCAGAATCGCTGGCCCGGTCTTAGGTTAAGTGTATCATACGTCTACACAGCGTATGGTAAACTTAATCTGGGTAAAAGTAGGGAATGGATTTCATCGAGGCATGAAATTAAGAGACTCATTAGCAGCAACGGACAATAATACCCAAAGTAGAAAAAAGTACCTCCATTTTACGCAGGTTAATTAAAGCAACAGAAGGGAATGAAGACATAAGGGATCGACTTAAGTAATCAGATTTGAGAGTATAGCCATTTTGTTGTTATACACAAAATAATTGAATACGAAGATAATAATGACAGTAATAAATGACTATGCAAAGGAGTTATTTCCCGGCCAATACCCACGCTGATATAATTTATAGCGATAAAGAAAGAGTGATGTCCTCCAAGTAAGAAAAAACTAACATTTGACGAATTTATATACAATCTAGATCATAGCTTTTGACTGATGGGTGAATAATATGGCGGATATTTTGTCGTCCTATCAATTAACGCACGTTTGCGTGGCTCTTTTATGGGGAACCAAAGCTCTCAACAAAAAAGGAAAAATTGAAAGGAACACTACAGATGGTATCACAGGGGCCGAAATTTAATACTGACGACCGACTCTTACATAATCCTCGATTCACAATCTCAATTTCACTATACCATCACAATTTCAACACTAAAATGGTCTCACTGGGAGTTTTTCATTTAAGTAGCAAGCGAGAGGCAATTGGCTGATGTTTCCCCGAAACCCGTGCGGTCATTTACATGTGACGTCGTATTTATATTCGGCTATTAAGTCTCCTTGACTGATATCCTAGGGGACATCACCTGGTCTAGGGTCTCACCAAACAAAGAAGTCCACCGTCTATTTCACCCCCCATCACTTCCAATGGCCACAGATGTCGAACCGACCCTAATGATAACCAGCAGGCGCTTACTACGGTAGGGTAGACAGAGGGGAAGAGGAAATAAATATCAGAAGATTGTTCGCAAGGAAGATAGCGGACGGAGAAGGATAACAAGGGAAGAGATCAAATTAAAGAGAGATAAAGGGAAGACTCTGAGGAGGGTAAGGTAATTAGCCGGAAGAAGAATGGACGGCTGAGCCCTTCAGAAAGAGGAGAGGGGAAGAGCAAAGAAACCTATTCCTCGATTGCCTCGGAGGAGCAGCGATAGTCACACACGCCGGCATTATTCATCAGTGCCATTAAGAGACTCGGGACGGCGGCCCCCTTTAATGCCAAACCACCGACTGAAGTGATTGTGAGGCAATCGCGTGTCTTCAGGTCCCTCGTTTACATCGCGCATTGATCGCGGGTGTGTGTGCCGAAGTTAATTACATCGCGAATGGTATTATCCACCGTAATGATCGTAGTGCAATGAAATTATGACGGACGCTTGATTCCGTCCAATTTCACTGAACGCGATAATAAACTGGCCCGGTTTTGACCAGTGGCAGCGTGTTCGACTCCTATTCCGAGGATCGCAGGCTCGAGACCAAGCGACGGAAAATATTTTCCTGGCTTGCCAGTCAACTTTTGCACGCTTCCCGAATTTGACCCCACCACTGAGAGGCAGCAGTCTCAGCAGAAGGCATTGATGGCGCAGATCAAGGAGACCGGACCGGCATCAAATGCCACAGCTACGGGCGAGAGTGAAGTTCTCGGAATCGGCCGGGTGCAGTGATGTGGAAGGCAACTGGGAAACCACCACATAAGTCTCCCTTGATTATACTGCCCTGCATTCTAACTGTATAAGACATGATGTCATCCCTCCCAGTAAAATATTCCGGAGGTAAAATAGTCCCCCAATCGGACCTCCGGGTGGGGACAACAGGGAGGGATACATCGGTCAGGAAGGACAAACGCAGTATAGGAACATGGAACGATGAATTAGTGTAGATCACAGTGTCCTTTTGCTAGAAAAGATGGATGAATCAATAAGTTCTCACCACGGCATTCGTTTACTAGCCAAACCAATGAACTAGTCTTTCCATATACGACTAAAAAACAGGTACTCTATTTCCTTGAAAATTCCCTTTTCTTTCATACCCCTACCGCTTCCATGCGCACAGCTATTGCTTCATACACGATCCATTTTTCTCAGTGTCCCGAGTTTTCGCCCTCGTGAAGACTTTCTTTCAACACACTAACCCTAGACTGGTGCTTTTAAAGAATACACAAATTTCGCATTTAGAATAAATTGGAGAGAACATTTTCAAGCAATGCGATTTCCGCCTCCAAAGACAAGGACAATCTTTTGAAGAAAGATCTGATGCTTTCCCTGCGCATGCTGTTAGTTTATGCGGGTAAAGTTTGTTAGAGTTCTACACCAGGTAAACCAAAAATTTTAGCATGCGTATTAATTCAGCTTCCTGCATTTTTTTTGTACTTTTGCGTACCTCTAGAACGTACATAAGTGTAGGCCAAAATGTATAAGGTAAAGAACTCGAAGGGACTCGAATAACAAACACTCATTCCATCATATCGCACCCATCGCATCATTCCATACGTCGCACATACCATAAACAACTCTTTCTATCATTAAACTTGGGAGGAGCACACTTTTTTCCTTGTTATTCCACCTCTCAAACTATCATTTATATATCACACCATAAGAAGAAGCAATGAATCACAATTTTAATAAAGTAACCCTGAAACACCTGAAATAAGGGTGGCAAACATTTAGCTTGAACAGAAAATAAGTAATGACGAAATGCTGAAGGCCAACGTTCGCTGCAAAGGGAAGAGGAAGAAAGGAATACCATTTATTGCTTTACTAGCAGCGTCTCCATTTGAGCGATTTTAGACCTTATAGCTCGTTCGTACCACAATCTTATCTTCACAACGAAATGATTCATTTTTACTCCTGTTCCAAAAATTATAATTTTAAGGAGATTCCTATACAACTACCCTTATGGAAATATTTTTTAAAAATTCCGCGTTTCCGTTTGAGTGTTATATAATAATAAACTTAATCCGATGACGTACCGAAACAGGCAAGGTAAAAAATTGAGTAAGGTTATACCACTGAAAATAGCACAGTTGTGAAATAGAAAATGCGAATAAAAAGCAGCTTTTTTAAATGGAATTACGATTTTTATAGATTATGATCACAACATCCCCTTGTTGTCGAGGCTCGAGTATTCAAAAGGTCATTCTGAGTATGGCACCAGGTGTCTAATAAAGCGCTATTTCTGTTCACTAAGAATAATCTATCCTGAATTATAGCAGCCAGTGGCTTAAAACTTAAAAATGATCGGAAGGGCCCCGTTTTCTTCTACACTCAATATCCAGATAAATTTTACTTCTAAAGTCTGTTGGTTGATTTCACTGGAGGGTTGCTGTTGTAGGGTCAATAACTGCTCGACAAGCGGGAGTGAACAACTTTATATACTCAACCATGATACAGCTCGCGCGACTCGCGCCAAGAAAAACAATTGAACAACAACAAAATACACATAGACATAGGAGCTTCAATATGCCCAACCGGCCTGATAGCTGACACACAATATTACACCCCAACAAAGTCAACTTATGCAAGAGGCATCTTCGATAATAGGTAACATTGGAATCGTTTTGATGCACACGCCATTCAATTTCTGCGGTCGCTTCACCTTCCTTTTTACAACAAATGTATAGAAGAAGAGCAATATTTTTTACCATAACTTTACCCATTCAGGCGTTAAAGCCAACGTAACTTAAAATCGTTAAGCTTAAAAATATATTTAAATTGCGAGACTTAGATGACTTCGACACATGCATGGCTTTCCAAAATGAAACAGGATTATCAATTAAGTGGCGCGAATATAATTTTACGATGGAACCTCAGTAAATGAGTTGGGACAATGACTCTCTGCAGAACCATCTACTGAAATGTTGATGAGCTAATACTGAGTGTTTGATTTTCTCGTTGTAATTCTTTTTTGACCGAGGGTCGAACCGGACCGAAGCTAATTACGCTATCAATTCCCGATGTGGTGTTCTTACGTATAGCCAGGAGATAGTCACGGACGCTATGTACAGCCCACTACTTAAGGCGAGTATAACTTTTATAAATAATTCTCCACACCTTTTATTTTCATGAAGTAATTACTTGTGATGGAATCACGTCATTATGGAAGACATGGTTGGAATTCACAGTAAAAATATTCCAAGAAAATAGAGATTGAGATTAACAGGTTTGTCGTTAAGATATTAAGGCGAGGCTATTTCCGCCAATTTACGAGTTCCTAGAATACTGTGATTGCCGTAAGAGATGCTAGCAAAGGTCGAATATTCTAAAGACAAGTTATTGTCGTCCTAGCCTTAAAATTAATTATTTGGCGGACGGAAACCCTTTCTATTTCAATTGATTGTACCTACAATGTATTACAATCGGAAATGCGGGAAATTATTTAGAAGCAGCTTTTTAAATTAATATTAGTCAGTGCTGATTATGTATACCTATATACTGAAATAGAAAAGGGTAATTGAATAGGGTAGATTATTATATCCTTCTCCGTCATTCTATCCATACTACATTGTTCAAAAGTTGGAAGACTACTTATTGCATTGGCATTCAAGAGCAGACGATATGATTTTCATTGATTATACTCGCCTATTTCTTCTAAATTCGACATTTTTCAATGAAGCAAACATATACACAAATACGCGTAGACCTATTGAGTATTGAGTCGTCTGATGTTCAGACGACTGTACGCGGCACCACTTTAAGCAGGGAGGAAACCTCACAGATACCGTTTCAAGGAACCCACGTTAGTCCAGTAAGCGTCTCTAGCCGCTAGGTAAAGCCTAACTTTTACCAAAAAGGTTTGAGCTGAAAATGAAATCAAAGACCTGCGAAACTAACTGCGCAGTAACTTTAAAGGAGTAATCCCCTAGAGATATTAAAATGCCACCTGTAGCACTGACTAACTGTCATTTTTCATAGTAAGGTTGAAAAAGAAAATAATTAATCAATCTTTAAGAGTCACGGCCAGCAAAAGAGCTGGTAGATAGCTATATAGACAGTAAATACTTACCTTATTTCAATTATACGGTACGTAACAACCAAGTCCCGCCAGGAGTTTATACTATAGTGCGTAGTATATCCAATTCCTCAAGTATATTTTAACTTCAAATAACAGGAAATGACTCAGGTTCGCCTTCCACCAAGCTTAATATTATTTAATTCCTAAAAAAAATTTTGGAATAATTTATGGAAGCTCTAATTTAAGACCGTCAACCCTCATCCACAAGCACAAACATATATTTACCGTGCTTACTCTTGATACTAATGAGACCGGAACCGTGTTTGCATTAAATGGCCACAATTCCACTTTCAACGCGTCCGACGTTCTTTCCTCTTTTGTCTCCCGGGTGACACATTTTTTATCGCATTCTTTATGCTTCAGCAGTGTTAAGATCATAAAGGAGGTTTCCCTCGGAGCCTCTTCAAAAAGCCTTCTGTTCCCGTCACGCATGCCATTTTTAATGTTCCCCTCTCTCTTTCAGGCTTTGCTACCTTCTCACTCTTGTTCGGATTTCCTCTTTTCTCTACGTTCCATTGCCGTATTTGTTCTATTTACATGTTTCCATCCATATTATAGGTAATTATCTTCATTCGTTACAATATTTACCAATCTAAATATTCTTGCCAATTTATCTTCAATTTATCTCCACTATAACTATTAAATGTGACGTTTGTCATTCATACCGAATCGACTATTTCTTTATAAAAAAATAAATTCCATTTTCCCCCGCGACATTTAAATGCATAAAGATCGGAATGGTGTGGTGACTGGAGTCCTGATTTACCAACCGAGGTTTGAATATAGGAAATAGTGAAGATTTTTCACAAATATTCAAAACCCTGCATGTGCGAATGGTTATGCATAGGAAATGGAACGCTGGGATAATTTAATAGAAGAAGAACCGAAAGAGGAACTTCGGAAACATTAGGTCCAGTCGCGTGAAGAATAAGCGTATTAATATAATGAAATACGATTGAGGATATCAATTACAGCAAAGTGGCAGTACTTGGTATAAATTGCTCCAACCGTAAAGTGGGAGTCTGAATGGTTTAGTAGATTAAGCAAAGACTCTCCATTCACAGAGATCTGGGTTCGTATCCCGTCGCTGGTGGAGTATTCTCAGAAATAGTATGATTCCTACTTGGGTACTGATTTTTGTTAGGTGTGTATTAACATTCCTAGGTGGGTGAGGAATATTTGAAATGTATTCCTCGGCCCGCCTGACCGGACATAAAATGTAGACCTGTAGACGAAAACTGCTCCTGTAGAAGGTAAGAAAACGCCGTCACCGCGTTTTCTTCCCCCACATACCTTCTCTTTTCCGGGTAAACCCACGTCATTTTTGTCGCAGATAATTGACGACGGTGCCACGATCGACTTTTGCGAAACACGAAACAACCAATTAACTGCGTTGTTTCAATTAGATGTCGCGCCATCCTTAACACTAAATCATAACAGAGTTCAAGCAAGATGTTAGTATCAATATCGGATTCAATATTTTGCATTGCAGATTACTCTACGAACACTAAACAGGCGCTCCACATTGATTCCTAAGTCCTTATTTGAACGAAAAATGTTAAAACTACTTCAAAGGCTTCAAAACCCAAATTCAAAGTTCATTGTCGACTTAGGTAATTCAACTATTAATTTTTCACAGTTGAAGATAGAGGCAAACTTTCCTTTATTTTTATACAATCCTCAATAAGGCTTTTACATATGATACTAAAGCCCAATTTGGACGGAAAATGTCATAACTTCTTGAGTTGCTTACGTGCTCCAGTTCAAAGTACTAAAATGTTACTTTGGTCACGTCACTGGCTTGAGGACAGAGGCAACAACGATTGCAACAATTATAAGGATCAATCGATCTAATTCAACAGCGGCCCAAAGACACTGATCCTCAGTGATCTATGGGCTACTTTTGTCTCTGTCGTGGCAGGCAGTAGCCGAAAATCAGGAAAAGAGCAACGGTTTTAAGTTTAAATATTACCTCAGCATAACCATTTCACAGGGTAAACGGAAGATATGGATTTAAAAAAGTTTTGAGAGAATGATATATAATCGTTATATGGTGAACTAATCGGGAAAGAAAGTTAAATGGTCGGGGAATACGATATAATAAAGCATGGGACATCGCACAGTAAGCGGTGAAGAAACTGATTTCCATATATATTCTAAAACTAAGTGATACTGTAATCGGAATACGTTTCTGACAAGTGGAAGAAATGCAGAATGTGGTTTCTGAGAAAAGATGTTTTTACAGCATAGGAATGATTTAAAGTCTTTGAATATTACCAGGGTTTCCTATGGTTGCACCATTCAGTTTCTTCTTGGTCGACCTATACAGCTACAATTATAGTCGCAGTTGTGAGGAAGAGGCGATAAACTTGAGTGTGCTTATTGGTCGAAGAATAATACGGTTGTGGGATTAAGGTCGCTCGGGAATAAGGCCTAAGGAAAGCAATCAGACTGAGTCCTTACCTCTCCCTACCGTACTGCACGTAGAACACCGCATGATATCTTATCCTTAGGGAAGAGAAGGCGTGGAAAGGAAGGATAAAGAGTTAAGCATCGCGGACGGCATTGGAGGGCTGCGCTTAAGTATTCTCCGTACGGCCAAGTTGGAATAGGGATCAATGAATCCTCTAGCGGGACTCGAAGTCTTCCGTTCAGCGTAGGAAATAGCTTTACACTAGAGCATTGGATATTTTTTTCTCCTTCTTGCATCTCCTCAAGTTTCCTACGTAACTCTCCAGTGCTTGAATAGAAAACCTGAGATAGGTTTTGAAGAATTTCAAGAGCAACAAATCACAGCATAGTACAATATAATTTAAAAATGTTCACTCATGTTCATATTACGCGAAGACATTTGGCCTGAGTTGTTGACGCATCCCGTGTAAAACTCTATCGGAAAAATGTTACTTTGTTAGGTTAGAATATAATAAAAAAAGAAAAATTTTACTTCTACTTTTAAAAACACCACAGTACTTCCGAGTACTTAAAAAAAAATAACTTCCGAGAAAGAAGAAGATACAAGAAGATGTGGTTAAGGCGCCCAGACGAGTTTTAGGGAAGTCGATGAAGCGCAATTGGTGATGATTAGAATCCGAAGTATTAGAAAATTTTGTTAAAACAATGTTCGTAACAGGGTGACATGAAATCACGTCAAATATGAACTCATGGTACGACACGCGTATGCTTCAAAAACTTTTTTTTAATATACCAATATTTTATGAAGACTATTTATGAAGATTTCCTGTTATCTAAAGCACCATTTAAGCGAAAACCACAGGAATTCCATTACTTTATATCTATTTACAAAGGTCTGATGCAGCACAGTAAGCGAAGAGCACTTACAAGGTAAGACAACACTAGATATTACTTAAGCCATTATAATGCTCAACACGCCATTATAATTGGATCAGCTAAAACGTTAACATCAAGAAAAACCAATGTGTTAGGAGCGAAAACACCGCTGTGCCCTTATAATTTTTTTACTATCACATTAAACGAAAAAATCCAATATTCTTAAAATTTATAGAGAACTAACAGCAAATAACCAATAACAGGTTGGTGGAGTATTTTTGTTAAAAAAAGGCCTTTTTGAGCATTCAAGAAGCCACATTTTTAATATATCAAGAAGCCACAAATTTACGAAATGCATAACGTCACCAGGATACGATTACAATTTGAAATTACGAAGGTATCCGATTCACTTAGGTTCCGAATTGCATTTATAAGTCAAGCCCTAAGGAGCGAAAAAATATACCCAGGAAAACGGCCAGCACCGAGGGAAACCGGCGAAAAAAAATTTCTCATCTACAGTAAAATCTTGGTGGTGATCTTGATAGGGGTGATCTTGTGGGTGTCAGGGGGTGATCTTCACCCCCTATCACACACCCTCGTGGTGGATCGCAGGGTATTATGTAGACGTTGAAGGTCGGGTCAAAACATTCATTTAAACTTTTAATAATATAGTACTTTTGTGGCAATGATTGAGTGTTACAGAAGAGAAATTGCTTAGTCATGAAACGGCAATACGAAGGAAATTGTCAAAAATGCGGACACAACGATTCCAGATCAGTCACCTTAGTCCCGTATCGTTTGACACGATTTGAATTAGATGGGATGATCCTCATATTCTCCCGGCTAGAGTAGTCTGCAAGCGGCAAACGGTACTGACACACGAAAAGACCTGTTGGCCGTCTAAGAGCGTTGAACTTAGGGGCTACTAGAAATAATTCTTATTCATTTGAAGTCGTTTTTATCAGGGATGTGGGAAAATCAGCACTGAAAGAATCTAAAAAGTCATAGTAAGCTAACATTCCTACGCGAAAAACCTGCCTGCCATTATAGGAGTCAGCCGACAGCTAGCAGCACAAGCCTGGAGGGAAGGGACTCCGTCAAAATATTAACTTAGAGCATGCCTTTGTAGGAAAGTGAGGCCAGGACAAAAGCAGCTACAAAGCGGAAGAAATTGAGAACATAGGAGACTATGTGTTACTAAAGAATTCTAAAGGTCAAATAGACGAAGGCGATCATCAACAAAGCAGCCTAACAAAAAGTTAGAGATAAAAGAAGCATACTGAAAACTCTGTTAATGATAGAAATTATTGGGTAGAATTGCAGAGTATGATCAAGAATGGAGTACATCAAGCCGATAATGAAGAACTCCCACAACAATACAAGGTAAGGCATAAAAAAATTAAACGGTAGGGAAATTCAGCGAAGAGATGAAACATGCCAATTCTTGGATCGATGACTGCAGATAATGTTTGATTCATTCCCAACTCATGACGTGCCGAATAATAGTCAGAGCTCATACGGTAAGCTTATAAAATATATTATTAAATATAAATTTCATAAAATTTAAATTTAAGTAAATTTTTATAAAAATGCTGGTATAAGAAGATTAATATTTTCAACACACTTCCCGATAAGAGAGGAACTGGAAAGTGGTATCAAAGTTGTAAAATAACTTAATGGCTAGGTCCGCACTGGAGAAAAACTCTTCTTAGAAAAGAGAAGATTCCAAATACACCGCTACGACGACAAGCCGAAGGCGATGAGAGACCGGGGGTTCTCTTCCCGCGACGCAAGAGGAGGAAGAGGAAGTAAGCACAAAGCCCCACCACGGCCTTGCTCCGCCGCTCCGGAGCGAGACAGGGTAAGGTGGGCTGGCGAAAGGGAGTTACGACTATCGCGCCGCCTGCCCCCGAAGCACGCATCCTTTACGACCCTCATCAATAGGGCTGAATAGACGGGGCGACCTTTAATGTGGGGAAGACGAGGAAGGGTGAATTTCAGACGAAGGGCCGTTTAAGGAAATCAGTCAATTAAGCAAAAGCAAAAAGATTGCAGCGGTAGTGAACTATTACAAGAGAATAAAATCGGAAGAATCTTAATAGCCTTTGAAAGTGATCGGCAAAACCATACAATACTCCCCGGCTTTCTTTGTTTTAGCAATATTATTTACTTAGCTAAAAGACTTAATTTAAGAGACCCACTCAAGAAATTCTCACCAACTTATTGAAGATTCTGAATCGGCATCTATAGAAGTTAAAGAACACGTATACATCCACTTTTTTTGACAACAGATCATGTTGGCTGTCGGTATTCTTTGAAGAGTGGAAGTGTACAAGTTTTCTTTCTCTTCCGAAATGTTGAAACAATCTTCATTTTAAACACTCAAAAGTAGTACAAAATAATTTTAATTAAAAAGGTTAATACAGGGAAGAGTAAGATAGTTCAAATATCAATCGTACTGTCTCATTTTACAAGGTTCGTCAGCAGATACTTTTGAGTATACAAAATTCATTCATAATTTTAAATGTGATAACACACATGATATTTCTAGCATTTCCCATGATGGAAGTAGTGCCATTACCAAGGGATAAAATTCCATTATCAACAAGTCATTAGTCAATAAAATTCATAGCTTAGCTAAGAGATTCACTGGTCATCCAATCCTAAGATTGGTTGATTGCATCCCTCCACCCTCCCCTATCAAATGATAGTTCCTTACCTCCTGGTTTCTCTTCCTATGTACTTACCTCTTTGTTTGGTCCATGAACTTATTCCTCGGTCTTCCTCTGGAGACTTTTCCCTCTATTTTACCTTCTAAGCTAAGCTAATGGATATGAACTCTAAATATCATGAAAAACTTCTCGCACGCACAAATATGTGTCAGAAGTCTTAAACATTTTGCATTCGGTGACGTTTTTAACGCACTCATACCCGCTTGAGTCTGATAATGCCGTCCATATGAGAAGCGCAAAAGGGAGATTCCCAGGAGAGAAAGAGCAGTTTAATATTTTTTTCCAAAACGCGCTTAGGGATCATCGCAAGGGAAATGCGATAACTCTAACTTCTGAAGGATGCCCCCTGGGAAATGGTCCAGAAAAACACCACATATCACATTCCCCTGCAAATGGTGAAAGTTTTATGCCCCGTGGCATATTATCAAGCACCTTCTAGTCTCCCTTCGAAATCGACACCCCAATTTTGTTTAAAAGAGACCTCACGGAAAAAGGGAGAGAAAACCAACAACTATATAACCGAGAAAAAAAAAGCGCTGCTATATGAAACTATAGCAGTTTAACAGGAAAGTCACTAAAAACTTTGAGGAAAATTGTGAATTCTTATTATTATTGCTATATATATTTTTGTAAAAATTTCAATGTTTAATTTGTGTTAATTAAACTGTTGTTTGTATACATATTTCTTTACTGTTTGCAGTTGTCGAATACTTTGCTGGTGTTCAATATTCATAAGCTCAAATGTAGGTAAATTCTTGATGCCACAACTTTGGCATAAATGTTTAAGTAAATATACTGTAAATCTCATTTATCTCGTTGCAAAGCATTGTGGATGCCAATAATTATGGCAAAACATTTGTTATAAGAAAATGACCACATGTTTAAGAATCTTGTTGATAGCTAAAAACTACAATAAATAAGTTATTTCTTCTCCTACACCTGTTGACTTCTCATAACAAAAGTCAACCAACACAAACATATGTACAACATTCGCTAATTTTAATAATGAAAGAAAAAATGAGTGAATTCAATGTTAAGAATTCTAAAGAGGTAATTCATATTGATCTGACACCGAAAATATATTACATTATATTCCCAGACGGCTTAAAATGCATGAAAAAATTTTATAATTACAAATGTCATGAGGTGACCCAAAGCATCAAGCATATGTGAAATTTCAGGACCACGTCGTTCATTGGAAAAAGCGAACCTCCACAGGCATGTGGATCAGCAGGATACTATTGGAGGAGTTTTAGACTTTTAAAGCACCGTTTTTACAGTAAAATTAATGTAATTTGTTTAAAAAATAGCATTTCTTCATAAATCATCATGATAACGTCTCTCCGTATTCCCTCACCTATTGTCATTCTCTATTTCTTCTCGTTTATTTCTCCACAATATTGCAAAGATACTGCTGCGGCCCAGAATTAAATAAAAATATTTTCATTTATTCAAATTTGCAGTTTATATCGATAATTTCTTTTCCTCCAACTCCTAGACGAACTACAATAATTTGGAGTTGTCTCCCAAGAGGTTATTGAATACCCTTTACAGAAGGCATCAATGTGATGATATTTTAAAGTGGATACTATACAATAGAAATGTGCGCTCCAAAAAGTATACCAGATTATCAGTCGACTGAAAAAACGCCTGTGTAACCATAGTTGGTAGCAAGGACGGATATTTTCATTTTAAAAGCATAAATTAGGAGCATTCTTTCGAGTGCCAGTGAAAATAACAGAATATAACAAGGGGAAAGTAATAGGAAGAAGGGATGGAGATGTGGTATCACCGAAGAGTGAGCAAAATTAATTGGACGGAGAGAATCACCACCGAAGATGTTGTACGACGAGTTGGAGAGAAAGAATCAATAATAAAAAACTCATAACTTGAATAAACTAATTAATTTGATAAAGCAGACTAGAGAAAACAATATTGGAAGGAGAAATAAATGGGAATAAATATAGAGAACAGAGAATGAAAGACACCCGGCAACTGAAGAAGGACGTCAAAGAGAATAATTAAAAGGAATGAAGCAGAAAGGAGTGAGGAGAAGGAATTTGGAATTAGCCAACCAATATTCAGATTAACGGCAACTTACGGTGACCCTAACCATTAGGATAGGGAATAAGTATTCCAGCCACAAAGTCAAACCCAACTAGGAGATAATACTCCAAGTAAAGGGCTGGCCCAGATCCAACTTCACGGCTAAATGAAAAATCATGAAGCCAATCATTTGTCATTATTAATTTTGTATGCGAAAGGAAACATATTTGAAGTGTATATGGCATTAATACGCTGTTATATAATGATTAAGTCCTGAGCAGGAACATCATATTGCAGTAGTCACACCATAAAACATTCAACCACTTCAGAGAGTGATATAATTTTTGCGATCATACGTTATCCACACATTTAATGACCCGTGATTCCTTCGTTCCCTCTCCATTGCCCAATACTCAGGTTAAGCGATTAGTAACGGTTAATGCAACGTCATAGAAATAATGATTTTGAACTTAGCAGAGTTACAATGTTTCTCGATATTGATCAAATTCTCGGAATGGACAAGATTTTTATTCGCAAAAGAGTTAGATGGTTTTATATAATATCACAGAATATTGGTTATATGGGAATATTTGCCACGAGAAGAAAGGCCTGGACCAAGAGTTAAAATATATTAATATTTTCGCAAATATTACGAGAGGAAATAACCAAACAATCGGAAATCGGACGGATTAACCCCTTATTTTCCATCAGAATCAAACTCTTCCCATACCACAACCCCCAGGAACTCAAATAAAAATACACGACGACAAAGAACCAACTCGTGAATTAAAATTAGTAACGGGGGAAGCGACGGTAGTTGAAAGCACAGCTGAGGAGGCACTCTGACATTTTGAGGGAAAAATTAACATAATCTGCCACCCATCAACCCCGCTGGGTGGAGCGCAAAATCCCAAATTCTGAAACGCGATTCTTTCTCCCATCGCTGTGGACAAAAATCACATTTCCGCTCCCCCGTAAAAGAAAACAGAACAAATGCATTACAAATCCTCCACGACGATCGGGTAATCCCTCGGCATTTGCATGACTTCCCAGGAGTTTTCGGGGCATAAAAGGGGATAAAAGTGGTCCAGAAAGCAGCGGAACACCTCCTCCCCCCAGCTTTGATTCTTTTACATTCACAAACCAGTTTGAAACATCTCGTTCCCTCTCCCCGTCTCTCTTATCCACTCTTCACAACCCCAAACCTTACGGCGACCAAACCACTGTGCGTATATCCACAAACTCTGTTCTCCCTCTCCTCTCAATCCAATGAAACGCAACAAAACTGAACCGGATTCTAAAATCCAGGGTTAATTGAAATCCCAAACAGAATCAGAACCCCACCCCCAACTACCCACACTCTGTCAACCACTCCGCAGCTCAACTTCCCTTCGAGCAACAATTGATTGGAGCGCTAACGTGGCTGAGTTTCACTTCCCAAGGTTTCTGGTGGACCGATTGGTATAACTGTAACAGCGGAGGAGAGCGAAAGTTTATATTTTTTGCCACCACCCTTTCCCAGGGGATTTGAAAACAGCAGGGTTTGATCAGCGGAAAATCTCTCTCTCTCCAACACCCTTTTTGAGCCAGCTTTTTTTAAACTCTTTGGTAGACAAACATCTCACATCCTTTTTTCCTAAAACCAGAGAAGACTGCTGAAGAGCATTTCAAAACGGAATTAATGCATAGTTACAGGAGAGGGAAAATTCAAAATAGTTCACAGAATAACTACTAGGCATTCACAAGTGCAACACATGTACTTCACTATAGAAGCACGGTAGATTCCACCAATGGATTGAATTCACGCGTCTATTTCCAAGTATTTGATCGTCATGCCATACGGCAATTATGAAATTTTTGCGACAGGTAGTTAGTGTAACCGTGAAGTGAAGCGTTGCAAAAGGTTTCTTCATCATCAAAGTTTTCAGCATCGTGGAAGTGCTCTCAATCCTTCCGTTGCTTTCCTTCTTCGACCTAAATGGCAGAGCATCTATGTTTCTTCAAAATATCTGAGAGAAAATGCGACGATTAGCAGATGGCTACCTAGCCCGCTCCAACTCAGCGAGGACAAATAGTAAAACGCCGTGAAAAAGTTACACGTATTCAGCTATGCATAACTAAAAATATATGCGAACGCTACCAAAGGAAAAGGCATTCATGAGCACCAACCCTGTGATAGCAAAAATTGCAAACGACAAAATAAGATTGGAATAAAAATCTAAAAACTTTTGAAAATGATAAAAATATTGTCGTCATGAAATACATAATCCCAAATAAACTTGGAAAGTATTCCGAATGCTCTAGGAAAGAAGGCCAGAAAAAAGAAACGAATAAAACTATAAGATAATAAGTGTGGCTATATTACTGAACGCCTACCAATATTGGGTACCGAGGAAAGCGGGCATTATGGCTTAGGAAGCAATAGAGCAAATTGTCCTAATACACGAGGCTTTTAAAGAAAATATAGCCCTCGACTAATATGTAGGGGAACTAGAAGGGATTCCAAGATTGCTCAAAAAATTGTAGTCAGACACAAAACATAACCTTTAAAGAAACAGCACCACGCACACTGAGACTTCTTTCTACACGGGAAGAATTGCCTCTTAAAGGAAATCAGATCTCGCGAAATGTACAAGCAAACTTTTCAATGCTTCTTAAATATACATCCAGAGAAACATTTGTTTCAGTAACAATTCTTCAAGTAAATCTGGACAAAGCACTACAAAAAACTTAAGTCAATGCCCAACGTGCATTGCAACAACAGAAAAATTCGAGACAACTTGCCACGCCGCAGTCAATATCAACACTTCTCCCACTCAGATCACTGGGAAAGCTGGAGTAACTTCTACGACTTTTAGATTTTCCTACTGTGTAGGTACTGTGGCATCACAAATTAATTAAGGACGAGATTATGATGCGAGATTCACTACTACCGTATACGTGACAGCCCTACTATTAAGGTAGGGAGAAATTAATGGACGAAGAGATGATTTGATTTAAAACAGGCACAAAAAATACTATTGTCAACAAATAAATAAAAGAATCAAACAGCATTAGCGCAAATTTATCTCACAAAAGAGCTACTAAAATATCATAATCAAGTATCAGAAAAGTAATCGATTGCATCACCGTACAGAACCCTGCGTAAGAAAATAAATACCTTTCAAAAGAATACACATAAGAATAATAAATTCATAAACATGACAATTTAAATTGACGGAGGATGCACGAGGAAAATTCTCATTCCCAAAAGCACTCGTCATTCACGATAAATGTCACATTTATTTAGAGAAACTCTACAAATCCAATTAATTCGCTAAATGTCAATGCAATATTATCGAATGGCCAATCATTCCCAGCGAATGAAGTTTTACAGCGCAAATTAATGAGTTCGTGCAGAAGAAAAAGCAAAACATTCGATCGGAAACCATTAAATGGCTCAGCGAGCAACATCACGCGGGGCATCTACTGCTTTCTATGCCCCAATATTCTGCAATGACAGCTCGTTAATGAAAGAAACTGAGATTACTATCAACGGGCATCCATTTCACTCGTCAGTCAACGACGTAGAGGTTGAAGAGGTAAGCAGTGACGGATTTTAACGAGATCATCCTTTACATCCTCCGAACGCGACAGAAAGGAAATTAGTACCTACCTATGATTATGTCACCAGTCAGCATTTATCGTGGTTACACACGTGGTTTGGATTGGCCAAAAAACCATATCATGCAGCAAGAAGCCGCATCCAAATACAAACGCCCGAATAGAAAATTGTCTACCTACCTTCCAATAACTTTCTACCCATGAGATGAATTCTCTGAATTTGCCCTTGCGAGCGACAGCGTTAAATTCTCCAACTAAAGCATTACGTCACTACCGGAATCCAACCGCAGGACCACAAGATACTAAAACATTTAAGGGTAGGGGATGCAACTCCAAATTTGAAATGCCACAGGATGTACGGGTAGAAAGTGCCCTTTTAAATATTACTGCATCGCAGTCAACTTTGGTTGGTATTCACGAGAAAAAACTGAGAGAAAAAAGCGGGATATTAGCGGCCACATTCGCCATCAAAACCTTAACCTAAATTTAAATAATTGGAGCTTTATAAAACTATAATAACACCGATTAGATAAGCATAAACGTTTGGGCACCGAGGAACTTGGGATCATAAATACACCATTAGTTTGGCGTTGCCAGCTTCAGGTACGAAGAACATGCTACATTAAGGAACAAATATTATCTTAAGGCAAAAAAATCCAGGCTTATTCCCGGACGTCTTTGATATTTTTCGAGGCCGCTAAATTCTCAATTCCAGGGTAGAAAAAAATAAAACGACTCATTTTAATTCGGTGGAAGACGGAACGCAGTGTTGAGTTCCGTCACATTAAATGAATTAAGGCACGGTATCAGCACCTTTGTACAAGTCATTATATAATACAAATTATACACAAACCTCCATCAAAATGTCTCACAAATGGATCATGTTTAACTTAAAGTACGAAATAACGTACAGTGCCCAAAAGTATTAAAATTTAGCAGGACATCAAAGATGTTCACAACTCAACCTCTACAAATCTATGGATGTATTACGAAAAGTATTCCTTCAACTGAATAAATAGTTAAAAGAAATGGCCGAGACGGGAAAGAATTGGAAAATATTGAAAGGAAAAAAGAATTGCTATCCTAACATTGGGTGATATTCCGGGATTCCAAAATTAAATCTCTCCATCCCGCAGAGACTTTTTATAAGGCTTTCGAATTTGGTGGACACAGCGATCACTCTTATTATACTCACAAAATCCTTGCCAACTTGTTGCTACGAAAACAATGGCTAGAAAAATATAAATATGCAAACAATATTTTTAAGGTCATTACCTGACTTCAACGAACGCGACAAAACGATTGGTTACAACGCAACACCATTAATGTAAACCATGTAATTTTTCCTCCTATTCGTTTTTCGACACGAACAACGGTAGGTACGTATTCATAAATGGTAAGCGGCGAGTGGTCATAAATATACACGGAAACGAACGAATGAAACGTACTTCGTGAACGAAGAACAAAATATGTGTTTTTAATTATTTTCAATAACGAAAAATACCTTCGCGTCACTCCCATTTGTTTCCATTCTAGCTGAAATATATACGTACGGCGAGATCTCGCAAAAATTGAAAATAAATCCTCCTTTCCACTTTTCTGGCAAAAAGAAATCTCATTGTCAACCTGTGATACAGGGGCATTAAACCCATGAATGGCAGGAAGGGATCAAAAAATAATTAAAACGACCCCGGGGCACACAAAAACCTTGATGAGAGAGAGAGAGAGAAACGAACAATACCGTGAAATAGGGTACAAGGAGACAGCCAGAGGGTATGTGTGATAACGGCATCGTAATCGTCAGAAAGAACTTTTGGTAGGGCTGGACGCCCTCCTTCACCGCCCAAAACCCTCTTCTAATTTCGCCATTTCGGTCTCGACGCTTGCAATGGAAGTCACAAGCAACTCAATACCAACAACCCTGAGGAAAAAATCGAGCTAAAAAACGTTCGTCAAATCTTTTACAACGGTTTTCTTAGGGTGAATTTTCAATTGCCCAACTTTTTCGAACTTTACTCCGTTAAAAGTGACTCTAAAGCGTTCATAACGCATTGCCCGGTTTTGGTATATAACATAATTACTTAAACTGAAAAGATATAAATGACCGCTAAGCCAGGGTAACAGGTAGAGAAAGACAGTTAACCTACTGCTTGCCCTCTGTTGTTCCAACAGAGGGCAACCGCTGTTCCAACGCCAAAAGAAAACTGCGAGATTTAAATTAAAATGTTGATATAGGCATTCATTTTTTTAAATATGGTTAAAGGTGAATTTTCACCTATTCTTTTTATTTACTCACTTACAGGGAAAAAATATCGTCCACAATGGTCCATTTCAGCAGAAATGATCAAGTACAATGGTTCCGGAAAAACTGTATTTTAGCAGAGAGAATAGACACAATTTAATTTTCTCACGAAATTGATGTATAAACACGATTCTTGAGAAACGATATTATGGTCTGAAGTAAATTTTTAGAAGATCACGAAGGACATAGCAAATAAAATAAAATTATATATTGATTAGAAAACCTAAAGGTGATTCGTATTAAATTTTAAGGTAGCTGGAGTTCAGTCTAAACAAACACCGCATGCAAAGTATACATATAAGTAATTGTGATATGCAAAAATTAAATACAGTAAAGCTAACAACGAAAAAATTCGATATCATAAATGCATTTCTCATAAATAAATTAACAACTTCAAAACATGGATAAAAATAAGACTTCCTCCTTTCACATACTACTCTGAATATGCCTCATTTTTTATTTTATAACATCATTACAACGAGTAATATTATTAATTTTTGAAATAATTGAGATAACTAAAAAGAAGCAATGGAGAAACAAACTAGAACTGTTATATTTCAGACGGAAACTGTTCATGTGAACTTAGTATTTACAACACTGCCTCTCTGGAGCGTACAACCATATCCTATGAAAACGTCCTTAAAGTTTGACAGTAATCTCGAAATGTAGGGAAATAAGGGTTTGATATCTTGATATCCCTAAAATTCTAAGAGCAGCTCCTCTAGGATGGGGCTATAGCACGTTGAATTGATCTAGTAAAGGTGTCTCTTTCTAGCTATTAGAAGTAATAAATGAAAAATTAAATTAAATTTGTCAAAGCAAAACATGCAAGGAAGGAAAGTAATATTACAGAGGCAATAAAGAGTGGATTAAACTAACTTTAAGAAACATCCTGCTAGAAAATATAATATTCTAGGGTTAAATCATTCCGAAAGACGTCAATAATTTCAGTGCAGAAGTTTTCCCCATGGCTATACCCAACCGTTTGCCCTATTACCTTTAATTCCTGTCCTTTAACGTCATCCATCCACGTTTCGAGAATTTTCTTTGATTTCATTTTTTCTCCCTAACAGCTGATATTATTATCATTTTTATCTTTTTTTAACTTGTTCCTTCCTTCGATGGAAATTCTTTAACCTCCACCGCATCCTTGTTTCCTGTCTCTGAAAATTTTCCACATCACGGCACTTTAGTTTCCACCGCGTTAACTCCTCTTTGTAGTTCCTCGCGCAATTATCTGTTATATACGCATGCTCCATAAGCATGCATCCTTACGCAGCAAGCGTTTACAGCCCATTAGGAAATGTCTAAATGATGAAATTTGAGGAAATGAGATGAAGATAGTACCACAAGTTATAAAATTAAAAAAGGAGCTACTACTGAAGAAGAAGCGAGGAAGTAATTCGAAGGTATACCGTCCAATTAGTGTCAGAAAAAAATTATTTAACCAAAAGAATCGATAGGACGCCTAGGAAAGGAAGCAAGCCTCGGAACGTAATTTAAACTACCTACTTACCTCTCTTCTACAGTTATTCACAAACGAAAGATGCCACAAAATCGTCCTCAAATGGTACAAAAAATTCTTAGCACTAAACATAAGCCTATAAAAAAGTGTGAAGCCTCGAAAACTCAGTAGACGAATAACCAGATGGGAAGCATTTGAATATAAACAAGGATTCAGTAGCTGTTACTGCAACATTGAGAAATTTTATAAGCAGAAAGTTCAATGCATCTGAAATCGTGTGAATTGTTGAGAAGACATGTTTCAAAGAAGACGTATTTCCAAAACAAAAACATCGAAATAACATTTTACTCCAACATACTAACATCAATCTCGTAAGACACACCTGACTTTTACCGAAAATAAAAATAAAAGCATGCATAATTAAGTTTTTTGTGTCCCGAAGATGTTACTCGCTATTTAATCATAATGAGTCTCTAACAAATGCTACATGATATCAAATTAACGATGATTACGAGTGAACAGCTAGACTTGAACAAAGATGCTTGAGAAGAATACAGCTATCCCAGTAGGAATATTTCTCACAAAAAATCGAGAACGAATTCCAAAAACAATCAAATGGATTGAGAGGGAAAGTTTCATTCCGCCTACAAACTTCAGACTACACCCGTTTCCTCGTACAAGGTGCTGAAATAATTCCGTCCTCACCGACGCCGATGAAAAAAGAGACAATTTCAATTTCGGAAAAAAATAAGTAAAAACCGGGACGAGGGAGAGAGAGAAAATATTTTATCGGGAGATCAGACTCCCGCGGACTCGGGGCTGAGAGTATCTCAAGGGACCAGGTGTAATGGAATTCGAACTGCTCGGATGAGGCTAAAAATCCAGTTAGGAGGAGAACTAAAAGTGACTATTACAGACACGTACCTTCCTACCTCCCTACCATCCCTGTCGGTTCGAAAGGTATTTACTAGCTCAGCGTGAGGGAGGGTGAGCGTATAGGGAATGCGGGAGGTCCAATTACACGAGACTGATTGTTGCCCCAGAGGGGAAAGCAGCGATACTGACTGCGCAAGAGATGGGAAGGAGTTGGTTGGGAGGAGGAAAAGTGGGAGGGGCGGGGAATTTTGGGTTGGGGTCCTCGGAGGGAGGAACAAGGGACGGAATCGGCAATAAGGGTGATGGGGGGATGGAGCGGAGGATAAGATTACGTGCCTGTCAAGAGGGAAGGGTGATGGCATGGGGTGACAAAGAAACTCGGGAGACTGAGCGTTGAGAAGAAGCAGAGATGACGTAAAACAGACGGCGAAGAAATACGCGAGGGTGAAGGGTAATTGAAGTAACGTGAAGACAAGGTACTCTCTATAAGAACATTCTTTACCACTTCCACTGGAAAGTTACTCACCAGAAAGTTTTTAAAATACTTTCTCCACGCGTAGAATGTGGAATTGCACTACTATTACACAAAATTTTCAGAAAACGACTTCCAATAAAACTCAAGATGTAAAATGATACATATAGCCCACTTTTTATAGCCTGGTATAAAGATACAAATTATTAACCAGAGATAAGCATTCAGATAAGCCAAATGTAACCACAACGTTCGTTTGGGGTGTATTATTTTATAGATATGAGGAAATCCATATTGTATCTATTGAAGAACTTCCGATTCAAGAATCAGTAAAAGCACCACATACCGCAATGAAAAATAGCTTAACACTATTCTGAGCGCTGTATTGCAGTCAGAATGTAATCAAAGTTACAAGTCAAGGTACCTGAAAAGGTTCATTCATTACAAGACATTTGAGTGGGGAAAAGTAAAAATGTTTAGATGAATACATCATAAGACATAATTTCGAACTATTTAACGGGAAATAACACTTGGCACGGATTCCAAAGATGAAGTATAAAATTTACGCAATCTTGACCTCATAAATACCATCGTAATTCAAATAACCACTAAATTTTAACTGAAAATGTTATTCCGAATCCCTATCTTCGGACATTTAGTATTAATTTTGCAGAATAATCCAATGAACTAATGTGGTG
Source organism: Ceriagrion tenellum (assembly GCA_963169105.1). NCBI lineage: Eukaryota > Metazoa > Arthropoda > Insecta > Odonata > Coenagrionidae > Ceriagrion > Ceriagrion tenellum. Next base: position 100,440,232 of record OY720643.1, read on the forward strand.
CTTATATGTCGACCACAATTAAATAAAATAAGAGCGAAAGCGTTTTCACTGGTTGAAGTATCGAGATATGGACAAAATAATTGCCCACCAAAGAACTTCACGCCAGAAGCGGAGCAATAGGATGGGCCTTGCTTGACTTCAAAATATTTTTTTTAAATCTTTGTAAGGTTATGGATGCATAAACCAGAAAAATTGCACCCGGAGTAATTTGTCGCGTGAGTTTTGAATATGCCTGAGGTTCGACATATGGCCTTGTCATGGCCCAACCTCTTTGTTTTCGAAAACCGTTCTAAACTTTTCATGATTGAGGCATAACATGCCACGGTGCAATAAGAGAGAAACTGCTATAGTTTATTAAACTTAGACCAGAATTTGGATCCAGAATATTTCCCCTCAATGTAATGACTATGCAGCGCAGATATTCATCGGTTTCATTTCCGTTAATTTTACTTTCAAGCTACTTTATCTTCAAAACCGAAGATTGTTGAGCTTCGTATCTTCTTGGCTCATGTCCCTGATAAGATGGCCAGAAGCGTGTTTATGGATTTTTACAGAACTTGTGCTCGCGTCGTCGTAATTTCGTTTCATTTAATGAATAGGAAAAGTTCTATAAACGTTCTCCAAATTCCCCCCTTCCTCAACACTGTTCGCACATTTAAGGATCGTGTATTTTGAAGTGTTACTGGAAACATTTCGCATAAATAGGCGTTCGCATTTTGCATATAAATAGCGTCGAGGCTCTGTAAAGATAAATGATCGTGCATCAAGTCTACCAGGCGGGTAACGTGCTTGCCAGCTCACTGACCCGAAGTTTCCTGGTTCCTTTCGTGAGCAGTGGCGGGTCGACCCTGCGGGGGAGGAAAATGAGCCAAGAGTAGCTTACCGGGATTACAGGGCCTAATGGGTCACTTGACATGCCACCGGACAGAAAAATCTGACTATTCGAGCGCGGTACAACTACCTTCCTGATTGGGGACGTCATTGATCGACGATGCAAAATAGATACAGTTCATCATTCAAGAAATACGCTTGTCGTAATATTTTGACGCATAAACATATCTCGTCTACATTAATTAATTAATTAAAATTTAAAAAATAAAAGAAGATATTAGCGCAATCTGCAACGATAATCTGAAAAAATAGTCAAATTGTGCTGGCTCACGGTTACCTATTTTTGCAATAATTGAGTATGAGGAGGACTGTATGTACGTCTTAATACTAACCTGCTAGTCGTCGCTTGGGCGTGAGGCAGAGGATATCAGAATATCAGCCACGAAAATGGGAGTGAATAGGGAACAGATAAAATAGAATATGGGGAAAATTAGAAATGCCAAACTGTTACGCCCAGAAAGAGGATGCAAAATGTGGTGCAAATAACTAACGCCCTGTTTTCGATGTAGTAATTTATGGTGAGCGGAAAGGAGTATATTCAGCAAATGTCGATTCAACAGTATATTTCTCACATCTGGTCACTTCTATATATAAGAAAAATATAATGTATCATTTAATCCGTCGTGTCATACTATAAGTCGCCTTAAATGAACTTTTACACTAATCTTCAGCATAACGAGAAGCCTTCGAGTCTCTAGCTTCCCACCCGATCATTTTATTAGGAGTTTAGCATCCTCACCTCTCTCGTATTGATTACAAACGAATTGCATAGCTTTCCAGGGTACCTACTTCATTTCATGACATATATTTCTGTGGATACGTAGAAAAGCAGAAAGAAAGAGACAAGAGTATTTCGAAACTTTGTGTTGGGAAAGGATGCTGAAAATTAAATGGACTGCTTAAGTAAGAAATTAAGGAAAATATAGACGAGTATAAGAGTAGAGGATACTATGGACCGCGATACAAAAAAGAACTAGATGGATTGAGTCGCCCTAAGGCACAATGGGTTTGCAAAGAGTATAAAAAAGTAGGGATAAGTCCCAGAAAGAAGGCCTGGGGATGAATATAAAGGACAAATAAAGAAGAGGGTAAATACATAAGAACCAGTCCCAGGTAGTAAAGGAATTAGCATTAGATCGGGAAGGATGACTGCACTTAACGACCATTAATGATTGACGGAAGGATTGAACGACTATTGATAATATTTCTCTCTAGGAATCCTGACAATTTAGCAGCACCAGCTTTAAATTGTTCGTTTAAAAGTTTAAAATAATGACAAGCTCCTCCATTAATACATAAGCCGGACTGAATAAGAGATTCGTAGACAAAGTACTTGGAGGGAGCAACGATAAAGAAAACGAATCAGCTACTTCTCACTAGATAGACCTCACTTGGAATATTCTACCAGTATTTGGGACCCTCAAAATGAAATCCAAAATACCGAGTAGAAAGCGCTCAGAGAAGATTGGCAAGATACTTATAAGGCGTTATGACAATCACGTTAGTGTAACTGATCCATTTTTTAAACACGAGATGGGGATCGCTCGCAGATGGAGATTCAAAATGAAATTTAGCCTTTTATGTAAATTCCAAAGCAATATACTTCCAGACGACGTTATTAACATCTTACTAACTCCTACATCCTGTGTTATATCAGATCATGAGAATAAAATTAGGGAAGTGGATTGCGGAAGAGACATACTTAACAAGTCGTCATTCTCGCGACCAAAAAGATACCATAATGTCTGCCAACGTGGCTTTGATTAAGGTTAGTCGAAAGGTAATGCAGCTGATTAGATGACTTGGTCCCTAATGCTTGTCTTAATCTGAAACGTAGTACTAAAATCACGTTTCGCATTATTCCCACATGACTCTGGTATCTTGCTAATGCTATACGATTACACATAAATACAAAGAATTACTGTAGTATTGGTAGCATACCTATAATGTAGCGCATACCGGCAAAACTTACTACTACATTATGGTGCATCTTGGTGATAACCCACACCATGCCACACACCCTTGAGATGGCTTTCAGGGCAATGCGTAGATGAAATTATAACTGCAAACGACAAGCTTGAGATTTAATTTATATTTATTCTCAGGCAAGGAGATCAATTCAAAGCGCAGTAGATGACTTGTAAATGAATGGAACATTTCGTAGACCCAAGAAACGTCTTGATTTCATCTCATGATTTACTAGTATTCACATTCCATGAAAAGCTTTCAGACTACGTTACGCGAAAAAAAACTTCATGGTGCTACAAATGCGTCATCAAATGTTAATCGGAGCGAGGTTTTGAATAATATAATATGCGTTGCAAGTAATTGTATCTCTTGAACAATGTTATGAGCATAATCATCATACAGTTGGTTATAAAAGCGATTAATTTTCACGTTAGCAAATTTGAAGTCTGCCACGATTAGGCGTTCTGCTCGAATATGAATAAAACAAAAAGGACAGAGGTCTATTATTTATTTAGAGGTTGGCTTTCAATCACTCAAATCAAGCAACCTCTGAAGTTCAATTTTAAATACGACAGTTTTTTAACGTTAGTTTTTTTTAATCGCCGAATACGTTAATCCAGGGTGACACGAGGAAAGATAAAGTTTTGAGCTGAAAGTGACGTTATCAAGTGGTGCGTCAACGGTATCGCCACCATGTGTCATCAATTCGAAAATCAGTACGATCAAATATTCCAGAAACCCTGGTACAAAACCCCCCGGATTACTATGTGCACAGATCGATTGTTGTGATAAAAACAATACATATGTTTTCCACATTTCCGATTTATATTTAACCAGAGACGAGATTTTGATGCTGGTAGGCTTTGGCTGCGATAAAATCGTTTAAAATAAGTCACCACTATTTCACCGGCGCACACCGATGTCCTTCTTTGCTTCCATGATCCTCTCCTAAACTCAACCCTCAAAAATTCCTCGGCCAAATTCTTTCTTAAACTGCAACCAAGTCACCTGGGAAACAAGAGTGTGTTCCGGTGTGCCTAAACCCTTACACAGCGCTTCTGATTCACCACCAGTTTCCTTGAAAAAGTCACTTGCCTATGAAAAAACATTAGTCAAGTTTTTAACTTGTCAACGAAAACACATAACTTCCGAAAATAAAGGTCCAACAAAAATTTTTGGACCAATTTATGTAGGAGAGGGTTAGAGGATAAGTAAAAACATAACTGAGAATAAGTTATACCGATCATGATATAATAACCATTATAAAAAGCAACCGTTCAGGATGACTTGGCCACATATTAAGAAGGGACAATAACAGTTTGGTTAAACAAGTCAGGAATGGTAAGCCTGACGGGAGAAGGCCATTGGGAAGACTCAGACTCCGATAAGGAGACCAGGTGGGAGAGGACCTGATAACACTAGGAGCAAGGGATGGAGACTGCCGAAGAGAGAGAAGAGTGGAAGCGAATCGTTGGCGAGACCAAAAACCATCGTGGTTTGTGTGGTCACAGGAGTAAGAAGAATATATGACGCAGCTGGAGCAAACTTTTTTGTTATACCTATATTTGCGGTTTAATAGATTTGCGTTTGTTTTACGTACCATCGGAGGCTTCGGAGGATCGTCGTGGCTGAAGAAAACGCTTTTCGAGCTGTGGATGAGACTCGAGCAACGCGGCGAAGCCCTAAAAAATTGTCGGAAGACTTTGGTTAAATGCGTATTTCCTGGAGCAGAAACAGTCGTTCGCTAAAGGCTCGCACGGTCGGTAGTGAAGAAAGTAGACTCAACTTAGTCCTTACATCGTGCTGTATCTCATGGAGTTTCCCCCTACTCTCGCGGTTGAGCCATGGAGTTAACGCCATTCCAAAATGAAAAAATAAACCTAAAAAGACTTTAGATCAATCATACACATGAACACATATAAGATCCAAGATTCTGAAAATTAATATGAATTCTTACTACGTCCTCGTTGTTCAAATTGAAAATTTTGTGGTCCCTGTTCAGTTAGTAACAATAAGACGCAGGAACATTCCCTAGAACTTTCCGAGGGGATAGTTCTTCTGTTAGATATAGCATCAGAAAACAAAATACTACCATATTCTCGTAGCCATGGTGGCTCCTAATAATGAAATACCATTCCAAAACCGCTACAAATAATATAGAACCGAGGAAGGAAGGAGGGATTAATTAGTAAAATCAAATAATTTTTTATCTTCATTGGGTCCGAACTTTTTATGAAATGGGGATATACATAAGACAAACTGGGCGTTCACAAATAATACAAGGATACAAAAAATCAAACGCTTTTATGGCATATGTTCTGAGTAAATCAATAATAAAATTGTAAAAACAATGTTAATGTCTTTTGTCATTAGAAGTCACCATGGCTACTAGAAATAAGGTAGTATATTGATTTAGACGTTGTTTCTAACATAAACTACCCCCTAGGAAAGAAATTGGGGAACTTATCTACGTCTTATTTCGCTATATCCTGGTTTCCGGTAGAGATATTCACATCTCCTCATTGAGCCAGTCCAACACACACTCCAACAATGTTAATGAGATACCAAACATGATTCCCACATCGCGACGAAACAGGAATACGGATCGAGTAGGAAGGAAAACTTTGGAATTTTGCGAAATACCAGCAGGGGAAAGGGAAACGTAATTGCCCCGGGAACATGTTTATTACCACTTAAATTTACATGTAAAATGTTCCTTTGCAAACAATAACCAAGGATAGCACGCGTACCTCATTAAATTAATCTTGCGGAGATGATTAATTGTCTACAACATCTCTGATTAAGGTAAAATATAAGCAAGGGTTCTTTGTCTTCGTACACATAGATAACTGTAAGCAAAACATTCCGTATTCGAGATAAAAAACAAACAGGTTACAGAAGAATATAATTCACCGCGGTGAAATGTGGAGATAGGCGAGAGATTCGCAAATATGAGGTTATTTACTTTTTGATTTCTATTTCTTTTTTTAATTTTCTTACATAACTATCCAAGTCTATACCTTCTCCAAATTTCGCGGAGATCAAAGGCTTGATCTCATTATGCACTGGTTAATAACGATGCTAAGGAAGTTGTAATTCTTCACTAAACTCCCCAAATAAATATTAAATATCCCTTAATTTTTCCTTCGTCTACAGAATCAACACAGGAAATGACCCGATTCGTCGCGTATTTTTCCACATATTGCTCTAGTAAATATTTTTCTGTTTCTTTGGTAATTTCAAAGAAACTAAATAATACATTTAATCGATAATGCATAATGCTATTCAAAGCTAAGCAAAGCGTTTACATGAATCAGCCTGCCGAGAAGAGCTACCGACAAAAAACAAATTCCAGTTAGTAGAACATCCATTAATCAAGGCTCTAGACTCATGACGTTAAGAGTCACGACATGTCAAACATTTTCTTGGTTGACAATTAAAGGTTGAATAATGTAAATCAACAAATTGCAAACCACAAAATCGTCTTCACGATTAGCTCAACCCCTTAAAGAGGCTAAGTAACCATATGTTTTCTATTTAAATTCCCGCTATTAGTCAACCACCATTTCACTCCAACCAGTGTAATCTCAGGTAAATATATTATAATCATGTGCAGAACCTCAAAGTATCATAAAGTAGGAATGATCTGTGAACCATATACTATTAACCCAGAAAATAAAGTCATCCAGCAGCTGATTTTGAGGGCAAATGGTTTAAAAACTAGCTTATGAAAAATGAAAGTGAAATAGGTATTTTAACCTTTTCACAATTAGTAGTGAACTACATTATTTAGAGTGTAAATCTATCAAATTAAATTTTCTCTGTCGTTCATTTTTTCCCAGTTGGAAAAAAGATATCTGTAAGAAACAGAAATGATTTCTCGTTAAATATCAATAATAAACCGGCCCCAAAGGGAAAATGAAAAATTCGAAACGTGGCATTCAAAGTCCAATACACGACGGTTGAGTCAGCGCGTATTGATGCTTTCACTGGATGACTTCATATGAAATGTTCCTCCCACGTGGAATACAATGATGCTAATTAGTCGATAAACATACATCACGAATATTGCGTCAGAATTCGAAAACAAATGGGGTAGGAGGGAAGGCATTTAACATCCGGGAACGGTCAGAAACAAAGAGAAAGAGGTAATTGAATGGAGTTCACGAACTGCTGGATGGAGAAATTTCTATGCTTCCATGAATTTCTCAATAAACCTGCCTCCAAAAAGACCACGAATGATACCGTTTACAAGGGATACCGACCGGGCGTACTGGCTAAAATAGCCTCTGGAGAATTCTTTCCGATGTTTCATTTAAAATCCGTAATTCCTTTCAGTCACACCATAAACAGTCAAAAGAAAGAAGACATACTGATTGCGGGAATGGATAGAATCACCAGCCTGATTCTAAAGACCGCATTTAATATACAATGATATGAACCATTGAGCTATAACATACAATAAATGAGTCAAACCATCATTTTCTATTATTAAAAGTCACTAACGGCGAATCTGCACCATTTTCCTTAGGTTTGTAAGTCTTATTTGATGAAAATTCAAATGTTGAGTAACAATCCCTACTTCCACCCCGATTGGCAGCATAACAATTCGTGTTCCGAAATGGTGAACGGAAAGTGCTTCAACGACAAAAAATGGATGGGCATCCCTGTAATTGTTTATCTCTCATAACAACCAAGTTAAAAATGAATGCGTGAATAAGACAAAGTCGGTAGCTACTGGGGCTAAAAAGAATTTCCAATGCCGTGGTTGCATGCAGCAACTAAAAATATTTCGTTTTCACACTTCGGGGTCCAACAAATGGAGTAACAGGCAAACGATTGTATTCAAAGGTGATGCAAATAATAGTGGAATGTAAAAACTTATGCGCTCAATTTTCTTGTTCAGATAGGTGTCGAATCGTCCTATTTTCCAATTATGACGTCTGATATTCACTGTAGCTACTGCTGATACACAAGTTAACAAGTTTCTGCCTTTCTTCTCTTCTCCCTTCATTAAATTGTACCCCAAACACCACATTTTGCATCCTCTTTCTTGGCGGAACAGTTTATCATTTCGGTGGATAACTATAAGCAGGTTCATAAAGTACCCACTTCTAGTAAGACGAAGAAGCAAGTAAAGTCGCAAAAATGAAATTTAGAGGAAGGTAGGGGGCGCCAAAAACAATAGAAGCAAAGGGATTCCTGAAGATAAATTTTCAAATTGATCAGATCTTGGAAATGGAAAGTGATACCAAAATAATTAAATTCGCGCAATGTTTTCGGAAATTTTACGGAGGGAGGAGGGGAAATATTATGAGAAGAGTCGAAATTTAATCAGCCTCTTATCATGGCAGAGGAAACAGTTACAAACCTAATTTGTTGGTAATTATTCAATCATTAAATACGATTAATAACTTGTTGACTCACCTTAATGATTTTATTGACATGACCCTGATGTTCATAAATAATATAAACAAGTCACAATGTTTGCTAATCATCACAAGAATTAGAACTATTATAGCGGATTGGTGCCAAAAATACTACATTTTGAAATTGAGGGATATATACCATTAGCATTATACCCTAGAAATAGTGGAACATTACCTAAACAACGCTCCCAAAGCTAAGGAACAAATGCTCCCCTCCCACTCTACCTTATTCTCAAAGCCCTAATATGGGGAAGAAAATACCTCAAGATCAGGTGGATTGACAAACAACAGTATGATGAGGCAGTGAGTGATGGCGCTATCCCTTTAACCATATTATTTACCAAAACTTCCCTAAATCAAGCCCAGCCTACCACGGTGACGGCAGCCATGGCTAGCATCTGCCACTGCTGTCCGAACCAGCGCTCACCTCCCAGCCATCCTAACTGCAAACCGCCCCCACAGACCTCCATCTAACCCTTCTCCCTCCGACTCTTTCCACTCCCTTTCCATGAAATTGCATCGTAAACCAAAAGTTGTAACTTCTCCGGAAGATAAACACATAGGGTCAAACCCCAGATCGAGTCTATGAAACCGTTATGCAAACCTCATTCGTGTTACTAACCTTATGCAAAAACAAGGGATGGGAATCGCTTTCTGACCGGCGCTCATAAGTTAGATATAATTTTACGCATATTCCAACCAAGTAATTATCTCACGGCGTTAATAATATTTTTCAAAGCCCAATACACTAAGGTAGATCGGCTGGTGAGAATTAAATTAGAGAAATAGACTGCAGAATAGATTTATAATATATATTTTCCCCCCGATCGACAACAACTACCGATTTGGCTTTAAGTAGGTTAGTCAATTAATTGTGCTATTCGATTTGCTCCCTAATGCCAGTTTTTAACTTTGATGTGAAGAACTAACATCATATCTACATAACTCCTGCATGACTTTTGTATCATTGATCGTTTATGTAGCACCAAAATATGCCATTAAATATAGTTTCTGTACCACTGGTAGAATACCTATACTGTAGTGCATGTAACTGCAAGTGACAACTTCCTTCAAGTGCGAATGCATTATTGGTTTTAGTTGTGTTCATCTCACTGGGGTATAATATAATGCAAATTGTGCATCCCTTCCACCAACCTTTCATCAACGTTACGAAATCATTTTTCATTAAATGGAGATTCGATTTACTTTTTTTATAATTGTATGATAATGTACCCCAATAATTTTAACACAACTACGACCAATAATGCATTGGCACCTGCAGGAAATTGTCACTAGCACCTACATGCACGACAGTATCGGTATGCTACCAATGCTACAAGAACAATTTGTATAATAATGTACCCCTATGCCTCTTGAGATGCCTTGCAGGGTAATCTGTTGATGTAGATAATACCCAAAAGAGGAGTTATCAGACTAATTCTTTGTTTTCGCTGTTGTTTAGGATTCTACGTCTACATACTACCCTGCGAGCCACCGTATGGGCGTGTTGCAGGGGGTGTCAGGACACTAGACATGTAAATATGCAAGGTTTTTGGAAGTGAAATGGTGACGTGTAGTATGGGAGTGTATTTAAAGGAGCTCAGTTTTTATTGTGGTCGCTTACTGTGCGCGGAAATAAAGAGTTTTTGCACCTATCTGTTCCGCAGTGTACCTCTCTTATTTCATCGCTGCTGTCAGGCCTAGAGATTGAGAGTGAGGCGTCATGATAATATTCTCTGCGTCGCTCTGAAACACACCAGTTCTGAATTTCTCAAGTAACCTAAGCCTAGGGTGTAGCCTCCGGGTCTCTAAGGGCTCCCACCTTAATCCCTCCAAAAGTTGTGAGACCCTATATGTTCTCTCGTAGTAGTTTTTAACTAAGCGTGCTGATTTTCTTCGTATTTTATTAGTTAATGTTAATAATGGAACAAGGATTAAGACGAAGAAGGGAGGAAGGTAGCGAAATGGGAATCTAGATGAAAGGGGAAATGCACAGAGGACAGTCGGGGACTGGAGAGGGAGGACAGCTGAGGATAGAACGACGAAGGGAGGGAGGGCGAGAGACTCGACATCATGAGGTGGGAGACAAGTGGGTACTGGGACTCGGGAGTCGAGAAGAGACCTGGGTGGGAACCGCAGCAACACGCGGCGGTAACATCTCTCCATTAACAACAACAACAACCATTCGGTCTCATTTGCCCTCTGGGCTGTTTTGTGAGCGTGTATATCCCTCCCACACTAGTACCACTAAAACCACTCCACACACACATCCGCAGAGCGTAAATCACGACGGGGTCGGAAACGCTAAGGGCGGGAAGGAGAGGAGGAAACGGGACGAAGTGGCAGGTTGGTAGGCCGGTCTGTTAGTCGGTGGGTTGGTTTGCAGCGAGACATGGATCAACTTGTCCATCAATCTGCTGACTGCCCCTCCCGCCGCCGGGGAGGCTGGGCGGAGAGAGAAAGCTGGTTTCGAGCGGAAAGCTTTCGCCGCCGGGCTCTCGCAGAGAATGGAGGAAACGGAAGACGGGGCTTGAGAGAGGAAGGAATGGGTTTCCCCTTAGGGTTCTCATATAACTCCCGATTCGAGAAATCAAGATCGGCACATTTCATAGAATATTTGTGATCGTGATAACCGAAGAGGACGCAATACGCCTTCCTCGAAGGGCTGCATTTCGTTGCAGTGCCGTTTACCAGCCAGGGTTCCGCAGTCCTTACGAGTTGCTACCTCTCCATCATAAACGTTGCAAAGTCATTTTGTATTTCAACGCGTTTCCATCTGCATTTATGAAAACTACACACTTCCCTCAATCAGCTAAATTTAAGCGCATTATTGGTCAAGTATTGTTCATGGAGTAGGGATTATCAACAGAGTGAGGATTGACAAATCAAAGTTATCTTCCAATTTCATGTCAATACCCACAAGTATAAATTAATGTTAATATCGCGCTCCCATCAGCATTTATGAAAACTACACACTTCCCTCAATCTGCTATATTTAAGCGCATCATTGGTCAATTATTATTCATAGATGCGCGATTATCAACAGCCAGTCATCAATGAAAAATTAAAGTTATATTCCAATAGCATGTTAAAGTCCACATGTATAAGTTTATGTCCATAAATGCATCCATTTTTCTGATCTAAATTTCGCAGTTTGGCCCAACTACGGGCTCGAGTTCGTGAATTAAAAAATACATTCAGTTCTTCTCTGCTCGCTATCCTTCTCTCCTGGGTAAGAAATAAACAAATAATTGAAACCATAAAGTAAAGAACATGTTAATCCTAAGCCCTTCGTAATGGTAAACGAAAATTCAGGACTTAGCAACAAGTAAAGTGGATCAATATGCCGTGATTCGGCTGAAGTTATAAAAAAATTTATCACATTAAACAATAGAAAATAAACGAATTAAAACTGCTCTCCGGTTCCATCGTCGGATCCAGCGCAACATAGAATTGAAAAACGTTCAACCACTTCAACTACCCATTTTCCACTAAAATTGAGCATTGGTACTGGATTCCGCCGCGTAATTCCAAAGAATTAGAATTTTTTATCATAGCAGTGATAAGTTCTCAATTCAAAAGTATTCAAATATAGCAGGTGAAATTGGGTGAAAATGCCACGAGATAAAATTCGTCCTGGACGGGAATGGAACCACAGACCTCCCTTGCGTTGCCAATTTGGATGGACCATATGAGCCTAAGATCTTTTTCCCTGGTATCCGCCAAAGTTACCACGAGAACTAGGAAGCCTGGAGTGCATAATGGTTTGTGCATTGGTAGGGCAAACAAGGGGCTTGGTTCGACTCCTGGTCCAGGCCGATGTTTCTCGTGGCAATTTCAACGTAGAACACAATTTATTAGAGAGATTTAAGAATGATTTCACGGAAAATTCATTCATTAACCTGCATGAAGTCTTATATACTCATTTAATTGATTTAACACAAAAAAAGTTAAACTTGTCCACACTTAACAGTCATTCCACACTGCGAAATCATTTTTGAATTCTAAAGTGGCCAAATCATAACTCAATCCCAATAATATTGGAAACGAAATCATGTGGTTTATCGAAAGCTAACCATTTTCCTTCCATCCTGCTGTGCAATGGACGCCGTGCTCAGAATATTACGGGGAAACGGACACAGGTCATGAGGGGTAGGGAGGAATGGATGCCCTTGATGAGGGAGTTTGCCGGTATAAGGCGGGGGATATGGAAGATAAGACGCTCCGAGGAGGGAGATGACTGATGACACCCCGAAACAAGTGAACAGCGGCCGCTGGGCCTCGTGGCTAATAACGCACGACTCTCACCAACTTCGCCAACCGACTCGGGCCGCTAATCGGAGACGATCTATCTTCATCCCCACAGGAATAAGAGCGGCCGATTTCTTGGAAGAGTCTAAGGAGACATCGGAATATGAAAAAACCTTTCAGAACTTTGACTACAATTATTAATTTTAATGTAATCTTAAGTTAAATAAGGTAGATTTAAATGGAAGAAAGCGAAAATACGCCAGGTTTTTACAGGCGCATGCTCCTATTTTATAGAAAAATTTCTTTATCCATCTTAGCATACTTCACAAACTCTCTTCATCCTGTCTATAAAGCTCATTCTCTTTTCTCCTTTCCCTGGTCAACCAGTACTCTCGACATTATCATCAGCTTTAGCATCTCTTCACCATATAACAACTCCTCTAACCTCCATCTCCGCCTCCTCGAAACTACACACAGAGAAATTTCAAATGAGACCTTTACGTAAGAAGTTCTTTATTTGTAAAATAAAACTCTTCTCGGAACGAATTAAACATAACTTGAAAAGTAGAGTAGTAAATGGTTCATATTTTGGCAAATATTCAAACGTACGGTACTTTCTTCATGATTGGGCAAAATTCATTAACTTTTAAAAGAAATGATACCTCAATCAAACTACCATAAATATATGGTACAACAGAGTTCCATCGAGATTTAGAAGGGAATATGTTTCACCATAACCTCACCACCAGTGGTTTCACCACGAGTGGTTGACGACACACTATTAACATTTTGTACATCACGGAGAGAGGGTTCTTTCAATACTAAGCGACGATTTTATTTTTTCCTTTGCGATATAATTCAAAGGGTAATGTATCCTAGTTTCTAAGCAATGCACGAAATTACTGAGACAAAAAAGTTCGATGGTTAACGATGTAACTCGTAATGTATTTACATGATTACGAGAACCGTAGTGTTTCAATAATATTAGTTTCCTGACGAAGGCGTAATCCCGATGGAACCAAGTGAAGGCATAAAACATGATGAACCCCGTGAAACCGGCTTCATGAAAATTACCTCCATGCTAACACGCATGCAACATGGGGGAGAGGCCGAGTAAGGAAAACTTTATGGAAACCGTGAAATGCGAAACGTAAATATAATGCTATAAAATCTGAGCACACCGTGCCTGAGAGCGCTTTGCTGTTACGTTTGTGAACCCGATTATATACATAAATGAGTATCTTTGAATATGCAAACTTTTACTGGGAAAAGCAAAACGCTGTCCACAGAAATTATGACTTTCGAATACTGATGCAAGGAAAAAATGAGATACTTCCAAATTATGTATGCGACAAAAAGGAATGCTTGTGCGGTAAAATGTAGCCTTAACCAAGATCTTGATATAAGTAAAAACGACCTTCACTTTTGAAGGCTAAAATGTCAATAATAGTGAATTATCGGAATACAATACCAAACAAAACTACGTTACCCAGCTTCTTTATGCTAGCGAAAAATGAGGATGATTCTACTTTAGTTTGATGAATAGCTAAGATGATGTCCTAGCGAAGAATAGATTTCTACAGTGGTATATCATTCATCAGCAAACCATTTCATAAATAAATAATAATTAATATTCTTCAGAATAAACCTGAGGTATTCACGGTAGGTCTTACTTAGCAATTCGATTGGTTAAATTTTCATCTGGTGGTTGCAGGACCATATTTCGATTCAAACAGAGTTCATGTATCACCCACGAAGCAGAAAATATCGAAATACTTTTTTTACAACTTTTATTGGAGCTACTTCATTGATGATTCAGACATTCAATTTGATTGTCCGGCTGTTATAGTGTAAGGAACAATGCTGGAACAAGTGAAATAATTCTATTTCTTGGTTTATTCGTCGATGGAAATTCGAAACTGTACGAGAGACATCACCTGGCGCCAGCGAAGGAGCCCTTCTGTGAAAAGGAGTCGGTAATGGGACATTGCGCAAGAGTTCCAAGTAAGAGCTTGTATAGAGTTCAATTTTCGATCGTAGTATTGTTACCTCAGTGACCTGGACCATGAGAAAAAAGGACAAGGACATAGGGCAGACTTCTGTGAAATGTGAGTTTGAAGGATATAGTAAAAAGCGTGGCGGACGGAGAGAAACACGAGTTACAAAGCGCATTATACAAAGCGCATTATACAAAGAATGAGGAGAAGGATTTATAGGAGGAAAATTGGAGGGGGCAGAGTAGGTGGATAGAGCAGATAGCGAGAGGGGAAAGGATACTAAAGGCTACGGCAGAGTGGTAAATGATGAAGCAGTATTTTAGGGGAAAAAAGAGAATAGGGTTTATGGACGAGTTGAAGAGTAGGTAGAGGTAGGACGTATACTGAGAAGATGAAAGTTGTCCAGGTAAATTGAGGTCCTCGTCAGTTTAAGTTTCTCATCTCCCAATTCTTAACCCCTCCTCCTAAACCGATTTTACCAGTAGATCAACTAAATAATTAGAAATATTCGATTATAATCAATCCATTACATTACCATATTTATAAAACCTATCCATTGTCCTTAAAATGCTGCTCTTATGGCCATAGAACTGTCACTAGTTACTAATTGCATGCATTTTAATAATGAGCCTGCAAACACATTTTGGGATAAAAAATCTAGAACACTAATAAACGATGCATTATCGAACGGGTTCGAACATTTCTAGCTCCTACTGGAGATGGAGTGATGACAGGGTTACACTAATCAAGTTCAGATTTCATACTGCCTGAACAGCTTGGGTCTTGCAAATAGCCCCAGGTAAAAAACCCACGAACGGTTGACGTGAGTGTATGGAATAATGAATTTCACTTAAAACTTACTAAATAAACTGCGAGTCTTCTCTAAAAACAGTCATCCTAAGCGTAATTTTAAGAAAAAACCTGGTGCTCTATCAGAGACGCCGGTCATCGTCGCACAATTTTCCACGCATACGTAAGACAAGCGGATTAGCCGCTTCACTTAAGGCCAGTGCCAGAGAAACCGTAAATAGTACGAAAAAATTCGAAGCACTGATTAATTTACAAGCGAGGAGAGTAATTATATTACACCACGGCCCTTTTACCCTAAGGGCTACCATCCACTTTCCTCGTATCTCACACACGAAGCTGCGGATGAACTGGTTCAAATAGAGAATACAGGATTGAACATGAGCATGAATGCAGTTACACAGCGAGGTGGGACAAGGTTAGGGTAACCTCGTTAAATTCAAATACATTTGCGCGTGAGAGGAGAACGATAAAACTGAACCATCAGACATACGAACGACGGGTTTCTGTACATAACATATACGCGGGAGTAATGGAAAGTGACGATCAAAAGGATTGGAACATATCATGAATAACGCCGCATCAATTCATTTGGATGAGGGTGCATTGTTTCTCGTATTCGGTGACTTAGTTTTACTCGTCGATACGCGTTATAACAATAAATAACGCCCCGTGAAAGCTAAGCATTTTATTTCTCGCATTGAATAGCAGTCCCCCACTAATTTTAACCGGCTATGGTGATGCAAATTGATTTTTCGCTGTAATAAAAGCGATATATCGTTCACATGCTCACTCGGACCATTGACAGATTTCGAGCCCTATTTGAGTTTAGGGCTACCCGTTACGAGATCAGTATTGTTGATTCAGGGTTGGTACAGACCAGAGAATGTGTAAATTCGAACTTTTATCAGGTATTCCAGGACAAAATCTTTATTTTTCACTGAGACAATTCCATTCTTTGGAGTTTTTTTTTTAAGACGGCGCAAGAATTGCAGCAGAACACACGTTTTCATAAGCGCATGCACTATAAGGGAATGAAGTTCTAAAAAAAAACACTCCCACAATCGCTCTCCAAGGATAAACGGTTTCCTTTCTAAAGGCGGCTTTATACATGAACATTACCTCTATGACAGTAACCTAACAAGTCACTTGCAAGTGACACATCGATCTGAGAGCATTGATTTCCATGGCAGTGGGGGTCGATAGTGGTAATGATAGACAGCGGTTCCAACTCGCAAGAAAAATAAAATGGCTTCTATTTAAACTATAAGAAGCATTTCGAATCTGCGAGAAAATCACATCATATCCAATGAAATTTTAGTCACATAACTACAGTTGGAGATCAAAAAAGAAGTCGACGAATAAATGACTAAGAATACGATGTATTTCTGCGAATGACAATATTTATTCGTGCTTGGATAAAATTACACTGTTATAACACAAATTTTAAATGCCCAAGAACAAAAAAGTAAGCTTTGGGACTGTTACTTGAATAACTGAAACCTTTCTACTGCCAGTAGGGTGCGACCAACCGTGATATGATTCTCCTCGACCTTTTCCCACGCTCCAAGTTAGCGACCGATTTTCGGCTCCGGTTGAAGCGAACATGGGTGCAAAGGAGGTGGAAAAACGGACCAAATAACATGACCGGATTTCCGAGCTTCAAATAATGTACCCAGAACACTCTGTATAACCAGGTAGGCGCCATTATAGGTGTGCACGGTGGAGTTAAGGACTCGTCGCCAGGGAGCATCAAGTGTATTCCGTCCTGCGTGACACTGGCAGCTCGCCTGCAGAAGGCATCTTGGCATCTCCGTTAACGCTGTTTACATGATGCGACTCCAGCGAGGCCGCTTATTTTATGAACGTCGAACGCTGCTACTGCACAACCCCTCCCAAGTCCTCGGCCATTAGGACGACTATGAAACCTGACGCTTCCCGGGGAATGAGAGGAGAATGTTACAGAAGTAACGCTTCATAGTAATAATAACGAATCTCATCCTTGATAGGCTGTAATATTGTACACCTAATGTTATTTACACCAATTTATGAAATAAAAAATAGGTAATGGACTGTAATAGAGCGATGTACGGACGCATTTCTCGCTAAATTTAAGCGATTTACGAAAATTATCGTAATAGCTGCTTACTTTCGTCATCACTTTCTTCGGGAAATAATGGGAGCAATGAGTAAGTATAATGATGCATAGCAAGTAGGGAAACGATACTACACGCACTAATTCAATAGATGACGACTTCCATGTTAGGGACCACTTATGGTGTATTTTTTAGGTCTAGGTCACGGCTATCGTCACAAATTATAAGTGCGCAATCAGAAAAGAAACAAAAATCTTATCTTATTGAACTCAAAAGTTGGTTCATTAAGCTAAAATTAGCGGAATAATTACTTGGCATTCAATAAACACAAGCTACGAAGCCTCATTCAGGGACTACAAATTCTAAGCCCGCACACCAACAAACAGCGCAAAAAACTGTCCCTCACCAAATAAAAACAAGCGTATTTTATCTACGAAAAGCAAATTTTCACCCTAATTTCTCATTTTCCGTAACTTGCCCAGATTTCCTAGTCCTGTTTTCATTCCCATGACTTTTTCAGCTACGTACTGGTTCTGTAATCGATTCGGGCGACACACTCCAGTGGTGGTGGTCACAATACTTCGTCGATGTGCACTTCAATATATGTCATTATCAGACCTTCTACTTTTAAGTTGAGCCTACCAGTGGAACTAACAGAAAATTTATCTCCACATGTCAAAAAAAGTCGAAATAGAAAATAAGAAAGAGATAAATATGAATTGAAAATAAATCAATAAGGCACGAAAGTAGAGGAGGCCTGACCGTTTTGACGAGAGAATAAGATAAATAAAGCATCATGAAAATATTTCCCGAATATTAACTGAATAGGACACACGTGATGTCTCAACAAGGGTGCAAGAAAGAAGGGTGATTGAGAGAGATGAGTTTTACTCCTACTCCATGAGGCAATTCCTAACGTAGATCTCCACTCCGACACCAAAACCAATACAAGATTTATTGATTGGGGCCAGAAATGAGAAAGTATAAGGAAGACGACTCTACATGAAACGCTAGATGGGATATGTCCATCAATAATGTGTCCCTTTTTAGGCCACTTTCCAACGCTCTCCATTCCATGAATGACCTCGAGTGACTTTCACGACTTCACCATCCCTACTCTCAATAAAGCTGCGTAACCTCGAAATCTACAAATCAGCTCCTTCAGGAATACAGACGAGGAGCCGATGAGACAGTTCCACGATTAAAATTATAATAAGTCATAACCTAGAATATCAAATAATAAAATGCATATGATTAGGCTAACGACACTAAACATATTCAAAACAACAACCCGGGTTTTCGCTAACTTCCACCCATGATAATAGTTGGCTTGGATAATCTGGGACGAGGCCAACAGCTATGAAAATGTGCGCCATTGAGGACTAAAGTGCTGGTGGTTAGGAGAAAGATTATTTTGGAGCTAAGGAATCCTCGAGAGAAACCTGGCGTCGATATAAGCCTGCTCTTGACGTAATAACCCATAGGGACAACGGACGTCCAATCCGACGGACTGAATACTGAACTTAATGTGCTCTCAACACACGACCCATGTAAGGACCATGATTTCACTGAAAAATCTCCACCACCGACGGAATAAGAAGTAAGACATCAAGGTAATTTGAACGAGAAATCGATTAACTCAGAAATGTATGAAATATTGAAAAAATTTAACGTTTTTTACGTTAACGAACCACTTTTCGAGAAATTTGTCTGTAAAATACCCGCCATTATGCATTTGCATTGGAAATGTTACATGCATGCACTCTAAATAAAGGTATTATTTAAAAAAAATTAGAAAACAATAACACCTAGATCTCGTCTAAAGACAAACACTGAGTACTTGGCATACGTTCTCTCCTATTTAAAAAAAATTAATCACGCAGTAACCAGTCATTTTTTTTAGTATCGCAAAACATCTTTCGCTGTGATGGAGTTTTGAACGTTATACGTGAAAAGAATTAGTCAAGACAATTAGATATATAGATATTTATATTTAATTACTGAGTATTTCTGTCTAATAAAAGTATAATATTGCAATATAATGTTTTTCCCGGCGTACGATACTAATAAAGTCTTCTCGGGTTATCTAACCTGGTGGAAAAACCGAGAAGAATTTATAAGTATAATATTTCACCATTAAAACTACTATATTAACTTCATGCAAAACAGAATTAATGAAGTCAGAACATAAAATTCGATCATGGATTTGATCTGGACTAGGGAAATATCTCGCTCAAACTACCTCTGGATGGAAAACATATACCACCACACACCGATCCTCATTGAATAAACTCAGTTTATACCCGAGCAACGAAGTATTATAAAAAATAATAAGAGAATAGTAGTGATTGAAAGCTAAGGAAATAAATGTACAAATTGTCTCCTCCAAGGTATGTGTGCATGTACAGACGTTAAGATTACTTCATTCATATTAATAATAAATACACGATCATCGAAGAGGGTAGTAACTATCTGTCAATTCTGAATCGTGCACTTTTACCACGAATAAATTGGAACATTCCGACGTCCTTACCGATATTTTTTGCTCAGGGTATAAAAAATATTCACATTACGCCAAAAAAATATTGCAAACTAATTTATTTAGTAGATATTTTATCTGTAACAGGTAATTAAATAACAGCTACTTATATAAAACCAAATGACCAAATCAATTCATCAGTTTGGAGCAATTTTGATGACTTGCTCTTTTATAGACAGTGTTATATTAATACTTATATTGAGGGGGCTCTATAAATGGTTGGCGGGAAGATCGAAGGAGTACTGGACACGGCTGGAGAGGGGAGGAAGCTGGTGGCAGGACTTCGGATGAGGTAAGAAGAGATGAATGGAGGGCGTTTTGAAAAGAGAGAGAATGTTGAAGAGGGTAATAAATGGGAGATCACTGAGGGAGCGAGGAAGAGGAAGGAAGACGATAGGAATTCTGGACTAAATAAGAAGAGGGAAACGATATGAGGAATTTAAGAAGGATCTAGTGGCGGATTACTTATTGAAGGGAAAACTGAACTACATGGCAGATTTTAGGACTTTGGGGTAAAAACTATCCAAAAACTAACCAATCAGATATTAAAACACATTTATAATAATAATTATAGCAAATTAATAACACACCAAAAAAAATTTGAAATTATGTTTGAATCAATACCAGAAAGCTTCACGGCTACCTAAATGTTCAATTGTTTTTTACATTCGTATTATTGAGCAATAGAAGCAACAAATTACATTATAATATTCCAGAAAAGTTAAAATTACATTACATAACAAATTCAAAAACCATACTTTCTACTTAGAAAAGGTGAGAATTCCGAATTTCACCCTCAATGAACGTAAGCGAAATCAAGATCGTTAGGGAAACTTCTGCGGATAAAATCGAAATGCAAAGTCTAATTCTAGCCATACCTCCTATTTCCATTATCACGGATATGCTATCATTTTATGCCCTCTGCAAACTAAACACAACGGTATTTCTCACGAGGGTAAATTGAATCATCAAAATAAAACCGCTTTACCTCACCAAAGGATGGATAAAAAGCAATAGGAATCTGATGGAAATATTATGGCACAACAAGTTATACGGGCATATTGTCACATAATCACCCTCGAATGTTGAACGCAAAGGGTATTTCACATGAAAGTAAAAAGAAATTTTTTGAAAGAAAATCGGCTTGACTTCAACCATTGGAATGATATAAAGAGAAATGAAACTGATACATATAATGTCAGAACAGCTTCCGGATAAACTGTTTGATAATTCGATCTGCGATGATCGCCGTTCTGGGGATAAATTCCACCTTAAGGGATTTGATTCCATCCAGAATGGATGAGCTAAACGGGGCAAGTGCAAGAGACCGCGGGGAATGCCAGCCAAAGCCAGCTTCAGGGACTGTACGTTATGGGTCGCAGTCCAACGAGCATGGGATGGCATTGAAACGGACCAGTTGGCCTTTAACTAAGTGCCGACCAGCTTATCGTCCAACGGATACCATGAATCACACGCTCCACCCGGGACAAGATACAAATGTCGATGGCATGATCGAAATCGAAAGCCTGTGCTTCGGTCTGAATCATCTACTTCATTGAATCGATCGGACGACATCAATTTTGGGGCGCCCGCGATGCCTTTCGCCTCGGATAACGACGCAACCGCCGCGGGCAATACGAGTGCTTGGACCTCCACCTTAACCGAGCTACAGTCCGTGTGTTGGCCGATGGCTTGAGGATACGCATTGGTATTTGGACGCATCGGTTTGCAAATGTGACCAATGCCTTTGAAGGTAGAGTAATATCAATATAAGTGTTTATTGGACGGTTTGCAGTGAGACGCGCATTTTATTTTAAGCCCTCTATGGACGTGCGAGTAAATTTTTTTACGTTTCAAAATCATTGAAATGTTTACCTTTCTAATAATCTTTTCCATTTAGTGGCTGCGCTGGAGAGAATTGGAACACTTTGGATGAAGTTTGGGGAAATTTTAGTCTCCTTCGGCGGTTTGTCAAGCAATTTGAATAGATAAACGTGTGACGCTATTCACTAACGATGGCGTGCCTGGTGGAGTTCTGAAATAAATAGTTTCAGCTGCCATATGCAAAAAAAATTGGGAAAGGATAAAAAAGGTACGTTATGAAGGTAATATTGAAGTATACCTTGTGTAATATTATTACGTAAAGAATTATTTAAATTGAAAATATGCAATAAAAATACGTCCAATTTCAAAATAAATGTTATTATCAAGTCAATTGCAGTTTTTAATGCTTAAATAGCACTTATAAAAAACTAATACAGTAGCAGTATTTTATTCATGCTGATGCTTCATAATTCTGTCCACAGAGTTAAAAAACAAGCTGACACAAACTGTAGAAAAATATTTACGTAGGGATACGAAATAAAACTAATTTTAACGCTAAGTTCACATTACATATGATTTTAATAAAAAAAGACAAATTATACCCTAAATTACTGCAGTACCAATAAACAGCTCAGGGAGAGCTTATTGACTGCAAGCTAAAGCTAATAAAAACATATCATGCCAAATTCTGTCCAATTACCACACGGTAACGGAAAAGTTGATAAATCACGTAGACAATTTAAATTTTAAGAGCACTTACTCAATTTTAAATCCTCGAGTCAAAGACTAACAGCCCAAAAGAATGATTGAAAAAATCGCAAACGTATTAGAAAACATACAGGAGCAGTAAACATACACTCATGATATATAGAAATGTGAAAAACAAAAGATAGTCATATGGGAACATCAACATTCACAGACTTGAAATAAATTCATATTTCACCAACAGCATGTTTTCAAATCACGACGGAAAGGAAACTAATAAATAATTCACCGCGACGAGAAAACTATCTGGGTGCACTTCCCGATTCGTAATTTTGCATTTATAAAGAACTAATTTACGACGAGTGCCATAAAACATGGAAGCTACGGAAAATTATCAATCCTCAAGTGACATATTGTTGGCCACACGAGTAACAAAAAAATAACGCAGTCGTGATGGAAAATAAAATGAGAGGAGTATCAGCATTAACATGTACATGCAACGCGCATGTCCATGATGAACAATACTGCGATTAGATAAACACTCAGCTTATCCTCCGTATCGAACAAAATAGGTTAGGAGAATCGGAGGTGAATATCGAAAAGAATTGCCCCAAAGCCGATCCCTCCCTACACCACTTAATGCATAAATTTTTCAACGGCGACAGTGGGACAAGTATGAGAGAGGACCGGTAATTCGTCAGATGACTCGACGGGATCCCAACAAAACAAGCCGTGTAGCATTCCCCCAGCGGCGAGGGTGAAATCCCGTAGAATCGTCGTCCTTTCGGTCGCTCCGTATAATTCTGGATATCGCTTGAAAAAAAACACTCACAAGTGATTTACGGACGAGGGGGCACGGATTGTCAAAAGCACTCGGCATAATTACATGCTCACGAAGGGAAAAATTCGAAGAAAAATACTATATCTTTTTTTTTCTAAATAGGCGGGGCATGGTAAAAAGTTTTGACTGAAGCACTTTTTTTCTACAGGCACAGAGGAGGAAGAGAAAGAAATAAGTGCGCCAACTCTTCACTTTTTATTATTTCTACGTTTTTTTTTAATCGCCAAAACATTCCATGCGCAAAAAAAATTGCAGCATATTTTCGGACCCCCCGCCCCCTCTTTACCCTCCCACATTCGCATCGCGCTGAAATTCGTAGCCAGCAATAATTTCCTCGGTTGCTCTCGGAATTAAAAAACGCAGACAAAATGTACGCATGAAAATAACGCTTTCACGCTGAACTCATCTGAACGAATGACAAACGAACGCAGGGACAAGTCGGCGTAACTTGACGCTGGAACGGTAAAGCGGAACAAGCGGGTTAAAATTGCCCCTGATAATTTTTTTTCAAAAAACACTCGGTTATTTTTCCTTAGCCCCTCCGCCCTCCCCGCTGCGTTTTTGGCAAAAAAAATCATACACTGTCACGGTCGACGCGTGTCCTGGAATCTACCATGTCACCCATATAATAAAAATTGTAAATAATTGTCTTTTCGCCCCAATGGTGCCATATTTTAACCCGATATTTAATCCAAGCATAAAAAGAGAGTAACAAAGCGTGGGCATCATCCTTTTGAAGACATTTTCAGAAATATAATCACCGGTAATAACACATTTAACTCCCATGGCACTTGACCCATCCAATGATGTTTCTGCCATATGACACCCCTCTAATGAATTTAAAAGCAAATTAATAGCAATTTCATCGGTGAAAAAAGGTATCATAACCAGCATAACACAAATTCTTATTAAATACAGTCATTATTTAAAGGGATTTATGGTCAATAGCTTGAAAGTAATGAAATGATCATTAGAGCCGTTACTACCATGGTTATCACAAAATCCCTGAACTAAAAATTGCCAGCCTATAATTACCTCAACATTCAATAATTAGGGCATAAAATCATCATTCTCTTTGGTGCAATATAAACAATATTTCACCATCATTTAAAAAAAGATACATTCATTACAATAAAGTAAAATGAAACAAAGAACTATTATCCCACATCTAATTATTTGGCATTTTCATCCTGACTTCACAACTTATTTTCATCCGATCCGTATATTGTTCATTTAAGAGCACAAAAATATCAGTACCTACGTAAAGCCACGCACACAAATATTGTTAAAGTTCATCACTGAAAATGAATTTCACGACCCACAAAATTTCGAATGACTTATTTCCGAATTGTTATAAACGATATATTTAACTGGAAACGATAAAAATTTCCTAGATTCACAATTGCATGCGTTTGAAAAGGTTATTTGGCGCAGAAGATATGCCAATGCTCAAATCAAAAACATGTTTCCAAAGCAGATATAGAGATTGTCGCCAAAAAGAATAATATATATTAAATGAAACACAGTGGTTGCATTCCACGTGGAACCTTCTATGATACTAAGATTTTGATCGCAGTGCCAATTTTTGGGACCTTATAGCCTTGAATGCATTAGTCGGATCTCTCGTCTTTTCCAAATTATCATGGGATAGATTAAGAGCCTCATTGAGAGCAACTGCCTCACAACATAATTTCCATATCAAGAGCTCATAGTAATAGACCATGTGAATGTAAACGAAGTTGTATAAAATAAAAACCATGTAAACTCTGCCAAACTGTACACTTAATATACAATGGGAGCCCACGTCGCCGTATAACTTAATATAAGATGCAAAACGCAAATCATAAAATCCCAACATTAAGATTTCAGCACGTCACACAGTGAATAACGTTCGCTAACTCTTCTTCTCCAAAAGATGCACAGTAAATTAACAATCAGCAAGAAAGAATGAGAATTTTGGCTAAGCATGAGGTACATATCGCAAAAGTAAAAAACAAACAAATACAAAACATGAAAAGCTCTAAAGACTATGTTAAAAACATGGAGCGGATTCAATGGACACATTTAATTAGCCATGTATTATGAGTAAAAATTTTCACATAAGGACTGCACACAAATCTACCAATATAATCGGAGTAGCCACGAAGAAGCATGGAAGGTGCCAAGTCAGGAAGGTAAATAATTTACCTCAGTCAGGAACATCGGAAAAGGAGAAAAAAGATAGTCATCTTATGTGACTACAAACCCTTCGAATTAGTATTCTTCATTGTGTTTTGCTCTGATATCGATGCTATGTGATACAAGGAAACAATAATGTATATCCAAAATTATATATGGTTTTGGTAACAAAAATATCGCAACCGGAAAAAATTTACAATATCGATTTTGTCTAAAGAATTCGGAATATTGACATTTCAGTTCGAGAATGGTTTTTACGTATCCACGAAAAACTAAGTGATACAGAACCAGCATGATGAATTTCGAGCCTACCCCTACCCTACTTGCTGAGCTGCGTGATTTCATAATGAGACCGGAACAAGTTTCCTGCTCTAATACAATAGGTCGTAGGAGCTGTCAACGTATCACGTTAGGTTCGTAATGTTATCTTCAATTTGTGAACCAGCGCCAACTACACCTCCTAGAGCTTATTGCTAGTTTTGTGGCCGTGAAATCAGATTTAAAAAAAAACACTTAGCTTACTACCGTATTGAGGCTCATTAATATTAACAGATTTGAGCTACGACCAGAGTAAAAATATCGCTTTATCGCAAGTACAAATTTAGAGATCGTAGGGAACCGTCTAGCTCAGCCGTATCATCCTGAATTCCGTACTCAGTTCAAAGCATCGGTTAGCATGCTTAGTCTTTTGTTACCTAACCAACAGTAAGACCTTCCAACCCGAAGACTTTGAGAGGGCAGCCTTTATCCTCTGTCACATGGCATCAGTTGTTATCCATTCCATACATTCGAGTATTCTACCAGCTTATAGGCTTATGGACATATTTTTACCAAAAAGTCCTGATTTCTGACTGATCGCGCCGTTCTCCCTCCAATAGATGAATCACCATTAGCTCTCCAAAATTCCTCACAACGTCACTCTAATATTATTTTGTCCATTCCTATCCTTCCCCCCTCCACCTCTATGTTCTCCTCACCATTACCCTCTAACAGAATTCTCTCTACTTTCAATACTCCCTTCTATCTCTTCTGCTATCTCCATACCTCCGCCACCAATCTCCTCTCCTCTCCAAACATATCCAATACCTCCACGCTCTTCTTTTACGCCACCCGGCTCAATCCCTCCATTCCTCCCAAACCCACATCCCACGCCTCGAGTCTACGTAACCTCCCTTCGCAATGACTAAGTCTCTGTCCCATACAACGCAACGCTCCATATCAGAGATAAAATGGTCATTACTTTACCTCTCTACTTAGACATCCCCTCATTATTTCCCCCTCTTGAAAATGATTATTTAGCTACGGATATCCACATCATTCGTACCAACTACTAAACCGCGTCTCCAAAATACTACCCAGATGAGTAAATGTTCGACTGGCTCTAATTTGTGTCCTTCAACTGTCATATTTAGTACAGCCTTCTTGCTAGAAAATCTCATCATTTCTGTCATCTTATGATTTATCTTGAGCATATACCTCTCATAATGCACTTCTAACGCATTTACCACGGATTGTAACTCCTTGGCTAACTGACAAAACAATGCTTGAATTATCGGCAAATCTCACAGATTTTATCAGATCACCTCCTTACTTCCTGCCTCCATATCACCCGTGCCTCCCACACCCTTTATTCTGTGTAGCTACTACGTAAAAAGTAACAGCGATAGTGGGCATACATATCGCACTCCCTGCCCAATCACAGTCCATCCCAATTATCCATCGGCTATCCTAATCTACGTCGTTTAGTCAATGTAATGATTCCGGATGAGACAAGTGTCACTTCATTCGACCCCTGATTTAAACAGCACTTCATCATTAATTTCACCCAGTCCTAACAATCAAAAGCCATCTCGAAATCTTCAAAGCAACAAAACAAGCATAAACATCCTGCGAATATTCTATATTTTCTCTTGTTTCGCTCTTACCACTCCATTCCCCAAGTCCCGGGTTCCCGTCCCTCTCCTTAAACCAAACTGGTCGTCACTTAGGCAATAAGCAGCACTCCCCGCCCTATCACGGCCCATCCTCATTAACCAGCTGCTCGGCTGCCCTACCTGTCTACCTCATATTAAGAATTTCAAGATGTAAAGATAACGATGCCTTCTACTAATAATTCTGCGGATTAATACATGATAAGATTCAGCCTTAACGTCGTGGAAGAGGTATAAACCAAACGGAATAATGGTTTGTACTTTCCACACATGTTCATTCAGATACCTGGTTTATACGGTTTTGAAGATATCATTTACAGAAAAATATAAGCACACTATAATTTAACTCACGGCTTTATAGAACTTTGGTGTTTTTATTTTCTCTCAACCACAGGAAAAATGTTATTTAATGCCAAAGACTAATTCATTAAAATCGTGCTTTTAATTTTAGTTCATGTATTGCTGTGCCATTGGCCAAACTGGACGTAAATTTGCTATAAAAATTAAGGAGCATAGAAAATGTTATAATAGAAGCGTTGTTTTTCCATATTAGCAAAACATAAATTGGACTGTAAGCACATGAGTGATTTTAAACTTAATATTGCTAATGTACCGAACAAGAGAAAAAAATTAGATTTTCTATAACATCACGGGATTGAAAATTCCGTAGAAAATAACTGTAACATTGTTCATGACCTCACATTTGACTGACATTCACCGTTCATGTCACTAACCCTTTGATGATACTTACGTCATGTCATGGTTGATGTTTGGCTTTGGTCATATTTCCCTGGAGATTGTGTTCCTCTCTTTATCCCCCTACCCGGCCGTTTTCCTTGAAATAATAGTCTTTCCATAAATAAGCATGACCTTCCTCCCACGCTCCTTTCTTCCCTTTCAACCAACCCTCCCGCTGTCCTCCCTCACCCTATCTACCTCGGCCCCAACCCACTACCAGCATAAAAGTAATAGAATCATGATGACAACAGAAAAATTTCGTGGGAACCAGGGTCCATGTATATATGTATATAAACCAAAGTGAAAAAAACAAGGCAATATTTTATTCTTCTACAGATTATTTTGGTCGTCTGATATTAAGCTTCTTGCCCTAAGCTTATCGTCTTCGCAAGCTTTTGTCTAGCTCCTCTTTGGTAACGGAATATGTGTTGCCTCAGTGCAGTCCTCTGGCCACAACGGCCACCCTGATACATTCTACTAATGAGAGCTAAATGTTTTCCGTTTCTGTTCTTCTCCCTACTTCTTAGAAACTCCGGTACTAATCCATTCTCACCGCCAATTTCTTTTTCTTTCTCGGAGTGCTCTTTCGATTTAACTATCAAGGATAACTGGTCCAATGCCATCCCTCCTCCTTTTCTGTATCGAGCCTACCAGGTCCTATTTCCTTGCCATAGAGATCCTCAACGTATTTATTCCACTTCTATTGCGTCTTTTTTGGCTCTAACATCAACTTTCCATTCTTTTTGGTTATCGTTGAAATTACAGCTTCCTTCGCACCCACCACACAGAACTCAGAGACATAGATTCGAAACCTTAAGTTCAGAAACATTACTTCACCTGGAGACTCCGGGCCCATCACCACAATTTCCAACCCTAGTCTTGAGCTGGATCAAATACTGCGCGCCTTTGGATAAAGCCGTTCAAAAGGTCGGTATTGGAACTATTTCTGCAGAGCCAGACTGCTCCAGCAACAAAGGTGTATAATGTAAGACTTAGATCTTAGTGTAGATTAGAAGTGTAGAGTCTTAGATCGTTACAGTAAGGCAAACACTAAATTAAGACCCAAGATGGGACTCAAGCTCGCGGTTTGCGGATTTTCTAGTCGATAATGAAATTACAAACACGTTTTAAAATCAGAAAATGCGCTCCTGTATACGACCAGCCCTCGCAGTTTGCATCACGGTAACAAAACATGCACTTTTCAGCGGCGTGGGTGGCTTAGAATGATATTTTCAATGTAATATTCAAATACCCACGTACTGCCTGCGCCCAAGGGAGCATTGTATTCCTCTCAGCACACTACCAGGACTTTCAAGGTCAAAAACTTTTATTTCACACTTAAAAATGCTCAATCTGCCAGTAGGATCAAGTTTTAAACTTTAAATTGATCTAACTCTTATTGCCTAGACGAAGGGGGGTTCGAACATTATCAGTATTTCAGCTTTTTCAGTCACGATCCTAAACATTTTCGTGAAAAGCGCTGCAAACACAATTTTGTACTTTCAAGTAGCATCTAGCTAGGCATCACGGCGTATTCGTTCCCTCTGCTATTCTTTCGTCCTCTCCGTCCCGCAGGCGAATTCCACCAATTATCGCTACAACTATTACAGATTAGAAACAGGCGAATTTGACACTGGTAGCCTTTTTCGTAAAAACTGCCAGAAGCGGTTAAAAGGGTAGTTCTACCCTTCTAAGCCTTTCGATATAATGCGTCCAGTGGTCTAATGACATGAAACATGGAGACTTTCAGAGGTTGACTTTTTTTCACTTCCCAAACCTTACCTCGATCATTCCCTAAGACACCTTTCACGACGCTGTATAAAGAGTGTGGAGAGAGAGAATCTAAGGCAGTATGAACGATGGAAAACAATTTTTCCCCTAGGACGTATTAGTGTAAGGGAAATAGAAAAGGAGAGGGAAAAAATAGAAAGAGATAAATAAAAATGAAATAAAAACTATTATAACAATAGAAGTAAAGACAGCTAAACAACAAATTATAAAAGTTACCTGAGTTTTTTAAATTAATAAATAAATAATAATTAAAACTACGCCAATCGAGTATCAAACAGGATTCGTTTGAAACCCGAATATACGTACCCATTTTCGGATTTCTTTAAGCACATAAATTTAAACAATTTTTATTTTTTTATACTTCTCCCTCTCTTCCATTCTTTATGTCTTCCAAACATGATTTCTTTCATTTCGTACACTATCCACCAGAGTTTCCCCTCTTCCTTATGTCCCACCATAAGTTAATGGCTTCGGAAATTCTACCTTACCCACTATCAGGGTACTTTCCTCCCCAATATAGCGTTGTATGCATCCATATGCCATCAACGTTTGCAGCGAGGGCTACGCGCTAGATTACCGTGCAAAATAATCTATTGCACTACATCACATACCACCTCCGCCTGGCTCACAATGCCAAATACTCTCACTCAGAAACTCCCCCGAATCTCGATAAACCACATTCTCTACCCTTTTTGGATATTTCGTTCACCCTCAGACGAGCACCAGAACCTTGAAGGCAGCCGAGTGGCCCGCCATCTCGGGCGTGAAAACTCCGGTTGTGAATCCGGGCGAAGATGCAAGCCAGCACCATCGTAAGAAGGATGAGCGAAGGAGAGAGGGAGGGAGAGAGGGAAACCGCTGACGATTAAGCCGAAGAATAAACTTTTCACACTTTCAAGCGGGAGATGACGGGCGCTCAACGTGGATGAGAAGCGCACGAAGCGCAATCTCCATGCCCGTGGTATTCCAGTCCCTTGGAGCGCAGAGTAACATCACATGCACGGTTCGATGGCTAAGGGGTTCTCTTCGCACGGGTGCGGTAAAAGGGAGCGGTAAAGGGGGAAGGGAGGAGAGACGATTTCAAAGCGAGTGAGGCGCCCCGGCTACTGCTGCAGCTGCAATCGATGTCAAACGCATTAGCATGTGTCTTCATTCCACGTTCTATCAGAAACATCTGGCTTTGCACGACTGAAAAGGCTTGAACGAAAACAATGCAAACAACTGGCTTCGCACCAGTCACAACTCTCACTACTTTCTCGAGGACTGTCTCGGGTATTGTACAAGTTTGCTTCACCCATACCACACAAGCGTGATATTTACAATGTCGTATTAATCACTGCCGGTTTATTATTTTTTGTTGAGTGGAATAATCACTGAAGCAATCAAAAGAGTACGACGTTTATTGAATACACACTGTGTTATTTTATGCTTTCGTTAAATGAAAAATAAAATACGATTTGGTAGTTTTTAACGGTTTTTCAA
This sequence comes from Ceriagrion tenellum, assembly GCA_963169105.1. Classification (NCBI taxonomy): domain Eukaryota; kingdom Metazoa; phylum Arthropoda; class Insecta; order Odonata; family Coenagrionidae; genus Ceriagrion; species Ceriagrion tenellum. Next base: position 100,471,700 of record OY720643.1, read on the forward strand.
ATATTTATCACGTTTCTAATTACATTACTATTGTCATCACAGGTTAGCTGTTCTAACGTAAAACCTTTGAATTAAGCTATGATTAACTGCACGTTCATAACATTTTCTGAACCAACATTTCACCCGGAAACATCTCGTAATACACCTTAATTTGATATCGCCTAACATATCGTTTATAGCATTGATCTCCGGAACTACATCTACATCTACGTAATACCCTGCGAGCAATCACGAGTGTGTGTGGCAGGGGGTGCACTATGAATTAATAATAGACTTATAATAATCATTTACATGATTTATGGTTGCTTTTGGTAGCAGTAGATAGCCAAAAACCTAATTTCCTTCAGCTTCATATTATTTCCAAGACGCTTAGGGTATAGGCAGCCTGCAGGACCTAGTCTAAAATTTTTCTTTGTAAATGAGCCGCAGCAGTAAAAAAACAATGCACTAATGATGAAGCTCGTAAAACTAATGTCAATGTCGTAGGTAATGACTTCAGGGTAATGGTTAGGGTTTACTACCGCCTCCAAAGAACATAATACAAAATATTCGGCTTAAAGTCGATCAATTGAGCAGCTAGCTTTATATTCCCAATTCGACACTAAGAGTTTTTTTAAATTGGCTCAACATATAAACCATCATATACACATCGAAAAAAAATAAAATGTAGTAAACCATACAATCATCTACATCTATATCTACGTCATACCCTGAAATCCACCCAAAGGGTGTGTGGCAGGGGTTGCTTCCACACCAGGCATGCATGAATGATACGGTAGAACACCGAAATTACATTGATACCCGCGTACAACACATGCAAAGCGCAAATTTAAAATCTAATAACCAGGAAACATTCTGCCGTCAATCGTTCCAACATGCAAGAGATACAAAGACTACTACTACATATTCAAAATACCACGCATAAATAAGAACTTCAATATTTACATCATGCAGAAATAAGAACGTAGAGAATATATAGAGAAAGATCTACAGTCTAGCTAATCTCACTATTCGCAATTTTCATGACGACGATCACTGTTGTTATGGTCCCGAATGGTACGCGAAAAAAATGACATTTTATACCTATCGGTTCTACAATAAATCTCTCTAATTTTATTGGCGCGATCTAATCTGCCGTAGTACGAGGGGGTTAATAGTATGTTTTTTACGTCGTCAGAGAAATGATTTTCCTGAAATTTAGTTCAGAGGTTAAGCCTATGATTTAATCTACGCTGTGATAGCGATTCCCATCCTTATTCTTCTAACAGTCCAGACACACTAGCCAACTTATCGTAGCATCGTTTCACAAACCTAGCTCCTCTTCACTGTACGCGATCTAACTCTGATATCAAGCCCGTTTCTTATGGATCCCATACACTAACAGCATATTCCAGATGAGGCCTAACGATTGAAAAATAACAACGTTCTTTCACTTTCTCATCACATTTTCCGAATATTCTCTTGATAAAGCCTAGCTTCCTATATGCTTGACCGCATATTTCCGGAATATGTTTTCCCCAAGATAAGTCGTGAGTAATTGTGACCCCTAAGTACTTAACAGACTCGGCGTGAATAATTTCCGTATTATTAATTCTGTAAGCCCTACCTGGCCTATTTTTCTTTTTCCAAAAGCTGACTGCTACGCACTTTTTTATGTTTAGTTCCATCTGCCACTTTTCGCAACAACCATGAATAGCAAGTAGGTCGATTGTTAAAGAGTCGCTATCTTCGGAATTGTTAATATCCCTATACACAACCCCGTCGTCTGCGAAGAGTCTAAGCTTACTTTTAACGACGGTGCTAGTATCATTTATGTACAAGAGAAATAAAAGTGGATCAATGACACTTCCCTGAGGAACACCCGATGTAACGCTCACTGTGTTTGACATGATACCGTCTATGACAACCCTTTGTTCCCGCCCATGTAAGAATTGATTAATCCAAATAATAATGTTTAAATCTATTACATATGCTTCTAGTTTTGAGAGTAACTTAACGTGAGGTACCTTATCGAAAGCTTTCTTAAAATCGAGGAATATCGCGTCAACTTGAATATTATTTTCACCCGAGAGCAAGATGTCATGAACGAAGAGGGCCAATTGGGTTTCGCAAGATCTACCCTTTCGAAATCCGTGTTGGTTATTTATCAATAATTCCTACCTATCTAAATGACTCATAATGGAGCTTACGATTATGTGTTCAAATACCTTACATGAAATGGATGTGAGAGAAATTGGCCTATAGTTACTAGGGTCTTCCCTGTCGCCGCTTTTGAATATAGGTGTGACATTTGCTACTCTCCAGTCCTTAGGCACCACGTAATCTACTAAAGATTTGGTAAATATTAATTCTAAGTAAGGCGCTATTTCTGATGACAATGTTTTCTATACGCGAGCAGGTATTTGATCTGGACCGGGGCACTTGTTGGGGTTGATATTTTTTAGCTGATGTTCTATGCCGCGACAATTTATAATAATTTCAGGCATAAATGTTTGGGAACGAACAGGCTGCGGATCGAAAAGATGTGGTGTACAGGTATTGAAAATGCTTTGGAAGAAGTTTAACGAATTGGCATTTTGTAGACTGTTGGTTAGCTTTTCCCCTTTGATATTCTTAAGCGTGTGTACTGTTGATTTATTTCCTTGAATGTCCCTAACATACGACCAAAATGCCTTGGGATTATCGTTCAAGTGTTCTCCCAGTAATTTACTTTTGAAATCAGCTAACGCCCTTCGGCACGCTTTTTTTTGCTAAGAGTTTAGATATTTTGTAATTTTCGGTGACTGTGCATAGTTCTTCGGAGGATTTGTTTATTTTTGCCCTTTTTAACCTGGCATGACATGTTCTCTGGAGCTTTAATGTTTTCCTAACCTCCGCGTTATACCACCTAGGCTCTGCATGGGCTCTTTTCCATTTACTAGGTATGTATTTGCTAACTACTGATCGTGTAACGTTGAGGAAAGTATTCCACAAAACCTCAGTATTACTGTTGATACTTATTTTTTTAAATTGGTAAATGACTTTTGCAACTCTCGTTTCATATCTTCGTAGTCAGCCTTATTAAACAAGTAGATTTTTCTTTGTGGATCATGTCTCTTGATCATGCTCACGGAAAAATTAGCTTTAACTATCTTGTGGTCGCTTATTCCCTTATCCGTACCTATGTTTACAACCATGTGTGGAATATTTGTCGCTAAAAGATCAAGTGTATTTTTCCCTTTAGTATGAGCAGTGACTAATTGATGCAGTGAGTGAGATGTGAATGTATACAGAAGTGATTCATAAAGGTCTTTGTCTTTCCCCCAGTGATAAAACTGTACGGAAGATTGAAATCCCCAGTGATTATAACATGACAGTCGTTTTTTGAGTGGTCAACTTACTGAGTTGACTTTCTAGTCCTAATATTGAGATTACATGGGTATCAGGTAGTCTATAATATGCGCACACATAGATTGTTTTTGCTTTAGGATTTTGAATGGAGCACCATACGCTTTCTACCAGGTCGTCGGAAAATGACTCCCTCCGACTAATATAACAATCCTTCACTGTAATAAAAACTCCTCCCCCGGTTCTTTCGACTCTATTTTTTCTATAAACTGAAATATTTCGGGAATACTTCATTATCTGCGATTTCGTTACACAACCAACTTTCCGTCCCTATAATTAAGTCTGCGTCAGTAGTTTCAATTGGATAGCAGAAGTCAGCGACTTTATTTCTTAAGCTACGGCAGTTTACTACCACGACAGAAAAGGATTTATCACTGAACGTATTCCCGGAAAGTGTATTCTCATTACAACTAGCTTTCTTAGGTATATTCCAAGTTAAATTACTGCTATTTTTTTAAACTGGCCTCTTACTGTTCTCGTTAGACTTAACACTTTCTTGGATATTTTTTCTGTTAAATTTTTTTCGCGATGGTACCTGATTCGACCCACTAGCTGACCTACTCTCTGCCCTACCCCTATCCTAAAAAAGGTCTACAGTGATCAAGTAAGCTACTCGCTACACAGCTAGCTGCCTCGGCCGTGTAACGGACACCAGAACGGTTCAGAGGGGTCCGACATGATCGGATTGCCGGCAGAAGGTCGACGAAGGAGGCTCCAATGTCCGTGCAGAAGCGACGCAGCCTCTGGTTTATGCCCTCCACTCGGCTCCAAACCAGGGGTCCACTATCCATCCTCGGGACAAGAGTACAAATTGCAAGCGTCATGTCAACCCCCTCGTCGCGACTTACCCACTTCACTTCGGAGTCCAGTTCCCTGAAGGAACGCAGGATCTCCTCGGATCCACGGTCCATGGCGTCGTTGACGCCGACATGGGCCACAATCTGCAGACTTGAGCACTTCGTGCCCCGGACCGCCGCACCAACCGCCTGCGTCACCTGCGGAACACCGCCACTTGGAATGTACCATGACGTTACACGGTGGCTAATACCCTCAGGGCCTGCCCTTTCCCGCAAAGGGACCATCACACGGCGGACGTTACTACTACCTATCACTACAATTCCCCCCTTCCCACTCGGACGACTCTTCCTAGGTGCCGGTCTCGGAGGGGGAGTCACGTCGGGCATCTCGGAATTTCCATCCGAAAGCAAATTTACCTGTTCGAAACGGGAATGGGAGATGCCAAAGCATCTCCTGAACCACGCTTCAGAGTGACCTTCCTCCACTCCTCCGAGACACGACTCTCCAGACCTCCGGTCTACGGAGTTGTACTGCCCCTTCATCGGAAGAAGGACCTTCAGGCAAACTCTCGATCGTCCAGCCGCTGTTAGCAATCGAGCGAACTCGTGCGGCCGGTAGGGCACGGCGAACCTTCGAGGAGCGACCCAAATTTCCATCCACCTTCGGGACGCATACCACTCTTAAATTTTTATAATTAACATTTTCATGGAGAAAACATATCGCCTCACCAATTTATAAGGGAAATACCGACAGAGAAATCCTAAGTTTTAAGATTGGGTGCCGAAATTGAGATATAAGTAGGACACTAAATTTTGTACCGGTTTAGGGTAAAAGACTATTTCAGTGGAAATGGAAAAGGAATTCTAACACAGTTGATAAATATTTTAAACTAACATCCGCTAAAATCATTCACGATTACTAAAAATCCGCTAAAATCATTCACGATTTCTTTTCTCCACCATTTTTAACCCAGCTAGATAGTTTTAAGGCTTCCGGGGTAACGGAGAAGGCATATACAAAACCCTAATACCCTTCAGCTCACTGAAACGTTCCATGTGGGAGACGATACTCGACGCAGACGGAAGCCGTATAAGAGAAATGCTTCCTTGAAAAGCTTCCCATTCTCTACGTTGCTCATTGGAATTCCTTTACCTCTGTAAAAACATAAATCATCAGACGACACACTGCGCATATAATAAGTCTTCCTGATTCTAATGAATTAAGTTCACAAATTTCCAAACATTGCATGTAACAAATGATATGGTACGAAGTCACTCGTACGGGTGCATATACACCAGGGTTGAAATTCGCTATGAAAAAATCATTTGACTTGACCGGGATTCGAACCCGGATCTCCAAATTGCCGGTCAGGTGTGTTAGCCAGTTACACCACCAAGCCATCTTCCTTCAAGGCGAAATGATTTTTTCATAGCGAATTTCAACCCTGGTGAATTAAGTTCACGTTGGATAACGAGAGTCAACTGCGGAAAAAACCGTTGCGACGCAAAGGATGAGATCAGAATACGGGAGTACTCTTCTTGCATACACGGAAGGGCTTTCCGTCACAGAAATGCATATTTTTACGTTATATCATGCATACCACATCGATGTTATACTTATGTTGTCCTTATGATAGCCATCAACACCAATCATAAAGTAAAAAATTAATTTCTGAACTTTCGACTCTCTTTTCCCCCAGAGAAATGTTTTATTATTAACGTTGATGGTATTTAACGTTAGCTTCAAGCAATCTGATAATGTCTTCCCTGGAAAATTCTTCCTTTTATTAATTCCTTCCGTAATCATTTTCAGTAATTTAAAAAATTCAGTATGAGTCCCATACGTTCCTCCCTTCTATTTCGCACTTTTCATTAAACATCTTCTATATACCGCTATAGGTGGGACGTCGTCCATAGAGATTCATTTATTTCCATATATCCTCATTATTCTTCGATAATAGAGAATTTATTGTCTTCAATATATTTTCTGCTCTGCTGCTGTCGCCTGAGCATCGCTATTTTTTAATACAGTCCTCCATATGTTTAATGAAATGCATCCTTTGCTACCGTCTTAGGCCACTAACTAACAGCACACTAATCATCTGATACAACACTACCTGAGATCTCGTTAATAAGATCAATATACCTTAACTTGATAACTCCATAATTGGAGATCCTGTTTCCGCAAAAGAAAAATCATACTCCAATTTTAGCACTAAAGCAAATAAATGAAAATGCCACATCTTTGTTCAAATGCCATCTGAGAAGGCTTTCTCAACCTTTTATTTCTGAGTTCATTCACTTATTTATAAATTATGTTGCCAGCAGAATTCAATAGATATCCATCACTTCGCTTCCTATTGTGGTAGACATTGTCACGAGACGTGAGTTCTCGGCATCAGACCTAGAAAGGTGGCTCCGACTCAGATTGTTTCCTCCACGCTGTCCTATTCTGCGACCCTCCTTTGCTTTTGCTAAATTATTGTGCTATTTCAAACACCCTCTCTATTTTAATACTCCCATCATTCTTCCTCTTAAATGTATTCCACTGCATTTACCCATCTACAATTCCTCTAACACCATTTATATCACACCCATTCAATGTGCAGACACCATAAAAAATATACCCAAAAATTCGCCGGTGTACTTCTTAAATACCCTCAGAAAAAAATGTAATATAAATAAGCACATATGAGTAATGGTGTGAGAGGAAGAGGCAGACCGCGAAAGTCACGGGTGAATGTGATAGATGAGAATCAAAAAGAAAAAAATAGGAGAAGAATGGGAGAGCGTAAATGAAGCTATGCATGAGTATGAGGGAAGCGATTGCGGTTATCAAGGATATGGCATCATAAAGAAAATTATTTATTATAAGGTAGCCATTTTTCTAGGCATAAAAACAAAAACTAGATTCTTCGGCCTTGCCTGCTCCTAGAGGGACATGTAAGTATGTAATATGCAGTGCATATTATGCACGTATATCGGGCTCTGATGTATGTGCATATTACATCCCTATATTTCCCGACACCACCGATCTCTAGAACAGAATTCTGTAACCGGCAAGCGTAACGTTTGGGAAAAAAGCAACACTCTATCACTTTCCAACGGATCACACCACCACCTACTATTTCCTTCCTTTCTCTCTCTCTCGCTAGCCTATTCCCCCAACAAACCAAATCCTCTCTCCAATACGGAGAGAACAAAAAAAGAAAAGGAATGGAAAGAAAGCCTTAAACGCGTGGCGGCCACAGACAGGCGACCTTAACTGAATTAGCGGATATCCCTCCTCCCACCCACTCAAGCACTCCATCCCCGCTCCCTCCGCATTCCAGCGCCGCATCCGAGCGTCCCGAGCCCCAAGCGGCCGCACCACCACCATCGCACCGCACCCTCTCTCAGATAGCCGAGGCAGTGCCACGCCCCCTTTTGGTCTTCTCACTCACCCGCAGACCTAGGGCCACTCCCACACCACCTTTCTCCCGCTGACTCGCCCGCCTACTTGACAAGACACTTTTCTTGCCGCTTTTCCTCGTCCCCGCCTATCGTTCCTCCCCCAACATCCATCCCTACTTCTCGAAGTCAGAGTTTCCCCGTTTCTTCCACTTCCTTCGACTACATCTACATGCATAAAACCTAAGGGCGAACCCTCGTTCGTTGAGAGTAAATGTCAAGTAAATATATAATAGTATATTAAGTTAATATATTAAGCTCGAAACATTAAGTTCGGTTTATTAAGTGCGAAATTCACCAATGAAAAAATGACTGTATTCTTCCACTGATTTATTTTCTTGTCACCATCAGGTACCTGATGACACCGTAGTGTCGAAACATGTTGTACCAAGAAAATTAATCAGAGGAAGAAAACAAAGTTATTTTTTCATTTGTGGAAATAAGCTTCCACATAGTTGAGCCTCAAACCCTGGAAGGTATTTTAAATTCACCATTTTCACCGTTTCCTTGGAGTTGAATGTAGAGTCATTCAAAACTTAATTGTTTTATAAAGCGAGATAACTCATGACTAAACAGAAATACGTAGTTCATACATAATTGACGTACAAATAAGGTGCCGTTTTTCCATTTAAGTTCATTTACATTTATCTTTTTATAGCCACACTTTCATCACCATTCTTACGAACAACTTGAATGATTGAGTGAATCCAACACATCCGCCACTTACTCTCAACTTGTCGATACATGCGCTTAGATATTCGACTCAACCCTTCCAACATAAATATTAATTTAAGGAAAAAAATCATAGATACTCAAGAAATTGCAGATAAAAATAAAAAGAAACAATAAATGTTTAGAAACAGCAAATACTAAGTATAAAATCACAGTAGGCCGCCAAGACTTATTTGCAGGACGAAACAAAAATGAATGCTGAACTATCTCAGCATCTGATACAATGCTTAAGGACCCACAAATACCGGAGCTAAGTTTTAAACGCGTAATTCCTGCCTGATATAAGGTTTTCACTGTTGAGAGGCCAATCTATACTCCAACAGAACGAACATAAGAAGATAGTTTTTGTATGTAAGCATAACTGTCTAGGTGTGAAGATAGACTGAATGTTACTTTATAAACCAGACTTTTTACCAGACTTAAATAGCCTAACAACAACACTTTAACCGACGTATTCCGCATGATATAGTTGGCTACATATTATAAGATTTCGTAGTACCTACACATGAATTAATATCATTAGCTCTAGTACGTCGACGGACGCACAACATGTTTGTAAACGTGCATATATTTGACTGTTTTGGGGCCAAAGCCTGTGCATTCGAGCCCGGGGGAGAGTCTGATCTTGAACTGGGACGAGTTTAGAATGCATCCGTGCCACCCACCTGCAGGCTACTTGCATGTCATTCGTAAAAAAAATCATCTCGATCCTGATAAGATTTACGCTCTGTCATTTGAAGTTTCTCGAGATCCATCACTACAATGTAACCCGTTTAAGTATTGCACCGAGGACATTACTTGATTCTCACATTTAACCTCCAGCATTAGTATAAGCGACAAAAAAGCAAAATAAAAACCCGAACGATGGCAATAAAGTTCCGTGTTCCAAAGCACCTCCGTAGACAGCAAACATACAAAGAGAGGCAGACACTCGGTTTGAATGAATACTCCTCTGTCCTTCCCCGCTTCCAATTCCGACTAAACGTCAAATGGATGGAGAGCAAACACCCTTTGCAATACACCCATTAGGAGGCTCGGAATATAATATGTTTATATAATCATCCTATTTCCAGTGACCATTTTGTACATGAGGCCTATCATGAAAGAAGCAGTATCGTCCATTCTTCTCATCAATACACTGACAAAATGAACCATTGCACTCGTTTCAATTCGTTAGACAAAAACTCCCTCCCAAATACCACAACGACTAAAAACGTATTGCATACGAGGCGTATTGAGGCACACGTACCACAGCCCTTTGACCTGATCGATGACCTCACGATGAGCCTTGAGCGTACATCGCTTGTCACCTTGACCACATACTTCCCCGCATTTGCATGCACCGAAAGGGCATTTTCCGCGAACGGAAATTTTAGCTCGGGACGACGAAAAAGTAAGCTACATCCAACGTTCGATTCGCTATCGTTGGACCGTCCCCTTCCGGTCGCCGGCAATTCAGGACACGGTGAGGCGAGTTGGAACTCCAGCTTCATCTGTCGAGCGCGGTCACGAAAGCATACGTTGCCGTTGCTGCTTTGATAGGATAGGAAAGGCCAAACTAGCATCTTTTCCGAACAGCGACGTGTGCAATAATGATTATACCGGGAGAAAAGAACGATTGATATAGGCAAGCCATTCCATTGTCAGCAGAGGGGAATAATTTTCCATTGGAAAAACGATTCCTTTCAAAACCACTATTGCGGTAATTCGAATTGTTTCTAAAATAACGTGGAATCGACAGCATAGAATGTAGGTTCGTTGGTTCCATTTGAAGTATCTTGAGTATATAATGTTATTGGTAGCTCAAAATTCATATCATTTCATTTTTCTAAGCGGCAAAACGTACGTGATTTTGCATCGGAGGTTTTTATACTTAGGAATTATGGATTGTAAACGGGTATTTAATGCGCCATATATTACCAATATCTTTCTCCATGAATCACAATTATTTGGAGAGTTTCACTTCATTTCTTATTTTTTAATTGAACTTATTTCATTTACCTTTCGACAAATTTCAACACATCAGTGTATTATCAATGAAAATCATCCTTCATAATACATATGTGGCTTAGATAATTAAACTCGAAGAATAGACCAATATATGGATACCTGTGTTCTGTAGATAAAACAAACCTGAACATAGTATTTCAGTTCCGCAGTTTATCAATGTTCATCATGAATTTGGGTTTGTTTGACTGATAATTTCTTTAAAATTGCCCATTTATCATTGAAAACACCTGCTTCGGTTGCACTGACAAGTCACCCGCCGCTTTATCATTTAATTATGAGCATGAAAGGATCGTTTCGTTTGGAATACTGTTAACAGCAATCAGCTGTAATCGAATTCTCCAGTTCCCACATAAAGAGAGTATAGATCAGTAGAAAATAAGATAAAATATGTTGTACTGCACAATGCTCAGGATAACCTTCAAAAAGTTTCCCAGCTGGCATAGATGGCCTGAAATTTTCCTACCTCAAGCATTTCCAAGAGGCAGTAATACACCAGCAAAGATGTGCTAAGGATTAATCCATAATTCTGTTCCGCGCAGTTTAGGATCTGAGTGTCGCAAAAATGGCAAAAAGCACCTTGGGTTGTATCATGTGATGCTCTTAGAGATTTTAGCGGAAAGTTTTTCATCCTAAAACCCCATTTATGGTGATGGTTAGTATTTCTTCATACTAGCTTCTTTTCGAAAATCAATGCAGACAAACGAAAAAGTGATTTATATTTTGAGTAAGTAAACTTCTGGAAGAGATTAGGAGGTAGAGTTAGTGCTTGTGAATGGTCTTGAGGGGATAAGGACTCGTAACAGCCGTGATACAGGGCAGGACTTTGGGTAAGCGGGCAAAGGAGAAAAAGGAACAGGTTTTGTGCGGCAGTTGGTGAGAATAAGTAGGATATACACTAAGATGCAGAATAAATTGTGCAGATAGAAAGGTGTCTAAGCCTGCAAAGATCTATAGGATTTATACACACTTCCATTTAAATCAACATTGGCTGGAAGGTCAATATTAGTTGGGTACATAATCCCGTGTATGAATGAAGCAGATTGCGCTTTAACGTATGAAGAATAACATTTTGCAGATAAATAGGCGTCTAGACATGCGAACATCTAGAGGATTTGAAGTCACTTCCATTATATCCAACATCGACTGGAAGATTATCCTAAAAATACTAGATAGGTACATCATTCCGTTCAACCACTTTCAATTAAGTAGATTGTGCGGATAACTGCCGGCAAGTAAAACTATTTCTTTACTAAAGCTAAATGTCATTTGATAAGGGTGGGTAGGGCGATTAGGACTTTTCAATGAAATGTGGAAAGGGCGGAGATAAATCCGGCGTCGGCATTAGCCTACTTCAAACGATGGGCGCCAAGGACTCAACAGTTAGTCACATTGGCCGGAGGATGTGTCACACGCTAAATTTTCAGTGCTCCTTAGGTAGCACCAAAGAACTCTTTACGATGCTAGAGGTGCATGAATGATTACCTCGCAAAATAATCACTCAAAGTGTACCTCTCTCATAATTTCAGGGCACTGCGCGGAGGCGATATTGGTACGGGGGCTAAGGAACTTTCAAGATACTCCAAACGTGGAAGGAAGATTGCTTTGTATTGAAAGTCACTAAGTCAGTAAGCGATTCGAGAATTGGAGAATTCACCACAGTCTGCCGTCTTATTTCGACGCGTAACAAAATAAGTCATTGAGACAGGGATCCCGTCAAGTGATGTTGATAAATGGGTTAAACCATAACTACCAGAACGGAAATTTCAGCATTTTTCATGAATCACCTAGGTATTACTGTCCCAATTTTCCTCACTGAATCTCGCTCATCACTTATCTTCGTTCCCTCAATGCCCTACACTATTACCTTCCCTCCTTGCCTCGACGGCGTGCTCCACCATGAACTTTGGCGAAAGTTTTTTTTGAGTGACGTAATTCCGCAGAAAATATCCACCAATGTGAGGAATTGAAACAGAGCATCCAAGAACGGGGGTCAGCACTTTCGCCACCACACTAAACCGATCATCTTGGGAAAAGTGCACACGTCTTCAAAGGAATGGAAGGATGTAAGAAGATGGACATGGAAACAGCGTTGTAAAATTTCGGTCTAAAAAATCGAAACTAAAACAATCCTCGAAATTAACCTGCTCCAAACTACTCTCCAAGGACCATCGGAAAACTAACTGTAGTGTTGCGATGATGTAAAAGAACCGAATATGGTCCACAACTCAATTTTTTTTAAAATTGGCTTCAAGTGTTTGAACTCTTTGTTAGATATGAGAAATATTTTATGAAGTTCAGATAAGGTGTTATCGAATACGAAAATGAGAAAAAATTATAAAATGCTTGCGTAGGGATTCCAGTGAATCTAGATGCTACGCGGAAATAAACTGCATAGATGAAGCCAGGAGAAGACCCTGAGCAACACGAACTTCTATAACGTTGTTGCCAAGTACGCGAAATATTACGACAGAATTGGGAAAATGAATTAATATCACTTAAAGTATGATTGACAATATCGCATTTGGCAGAAAATATTTGCTACTTAAAATGTAACTTGGAGAAATAATTTTATCCCATTCCTAACAAGTTCATGCATCTAGCTTACTTTTGGCCCATAACTCGAACCAAATCTGGGATCTGACTAGCCGAAACCGAGAAATAACATATTCAAGGCATACACACTAACAAAGACAAAATACAAGACGGGCACACATCGCATAAAAAGGATATCGAGTCACAGAATACGATAAAATGTATTCAAACTGTGAGTATCATTCAATCAACCAAACAATTGACTCACAAAAGGAACAAACAATTAAAATGTACAATACACAAAACGGATAAACGACTTTTTTGGAGGGTTTTTACATGACAGAGCATTTGATATTTTCAGGATATGAATATATGCATGCCAATCAAGAAATTTGATTGATAGAAATATTATGCACCAAGAAATTCGCAATGATGAAATAGATACATAAAAGCATGAAGAAAAATAGGAATATTTTTTTAGAAATTTTCAACAACCTTTAAAAATATAATGCATAAAACTAATTTGAGTTGCAAACATTTTATCATCCATTTTCCCACTGGATTGGGACACAACATAATTGGGATTTGGAATGTTTCGTGTCGTACAAATATAAATGGAGCACAAAGATACACCTATTTCGGATTCCGCCTTAACATTCTTCTGAGGTGAAATGACGCGCGACAGATATATTTAAAGTGACTGGGGGACGATAAAGCCAAAAGTAGCCAAAAATTGCTACGATAAAATTCTAACACAGCTCATTCAAAAAGATTCATATCTTGGCTGGTTTCCTCCTTAGCGTCATCTTTCTGCTTCACTGCGGCCTCGCGTCGCGGAATACGTAACAAAGGCCGTAAATCTCGATACGCGACCTCAACTATCTGAGTCAGCCATACTACCAAAGCTGCTAGCCTAACCACATTCTCTCTAGAAAATCCGATAGTCGAAGGGTTTTTCTTCCTTTTCTCTCAGGCCGACGTCTCTATGCACTACGTCAAATTCTCCGCGATATGGAGAGCACACCAGAAGAATATCAATGCCACCAGCTGTTATCTGGAGGAGTCGCTCTACTTAACTGCTCCGGCTCAATACGCAACGGAGCTCACATCTTATGCCATTTCACGAATGATAAGTAAGTCTACAAATGCTTTTTTATTTAAAAAAATAACTGGCGTATTTATGCCGCGAGGAAAATGTCACTCTTGTTAACGAAAAATATCACATATAAGAAACCTTACGTTCCATAAACATAAGAATGAACTGAAATGATTTTGTTCCACGAGACCAAGAAACAATGGAAAGAGGAAAATGCCAGACAGAATACCAACAAGGAAAGAACTAGCACAGATGAATGCTGCGTCACTTGAGTATGTTTCCAGTTCATACCTTTTTATTCTGACCAACCATCGCTTCACATGAAATGTCATTATCAAGTAAATCATAAATTTGTCGAGTGCCATTGCGTACTTCGGCTTCTATGCGGAGGAGAAAAAGGGGTGGGAAAAGAGGAGAGTGAACGGATAGGAAGGGAAGGTCATTCTTGTATGATATCCCACTCACACTCTTGGAACTCAAGTATATCAAGCCACTTAAAATATTACTCCTACCTCGATAGAGGCGTTGTACAATGTCAAAGCCATGAAAGTTCGAAATGATTATAGTGAAAATTATATTGCTATTCAGCAATTCATGTAATTACCTCCCGTAAAGAAAAGCCAGAAGCTTAACTCTTTAACCCCTAGCGTGACCATATGGTTACGGAAAGAAGTTACTTTGCAATCTCGAATCTATAAAATGTCGCAGGGCCGCCGTCTTGTCTATACGGTTTTACATTGTCGCGACGGGTTTTTGGAAGCACGACAGGCATTTTCCAGGCCACTATCATAACGTTCGGTGCTATGAAGCTCGTAAGACCTTTTTCGTGCCACTGAAGCTCTTCCCCATGGATTTCCGTCTTGTGTAAGTATGGTCTTACGAAAGTACTTCGATAAATGTATGTATTTTAATAAAAATTAGCATATGTAGGTTCATTTTAATGTATTTATATATTATTTTACATAAATTTGCTATTGTAGATATTTTATAAGTAGTTCTTCAATGGTGTGACCATATGGTCACGGTAGGCGCGTATGGGGTCAATTTTTTTTCCAAATTCGGGGGTTACTATTTTCTTATTGTTTGCTGCATACATAAATATAATGTCCGTATTTGAATGTATTTATATACTCGTGAAAGTTTCAACCTTATTTTTAATAAAATAAGTTTATATTTTTTGTAGAGACTTGACATTGCAAGATGCTCTTGACATTTTGGAGTATGAGGATGTTGATAAAACAGACATCGAGCCTCCAGTTGTAAACGACCTCACGGACGAAGATTCTGCCGATGAGGATGATGGTGGTCTGTTTGATAATCTAAGTGGCCGACAATTCCGGTGCCCTGCGGAAGTTGTACTGTCCAATGCATCAACGACGTCATCTATCCCAGATCACAAGGTGGTCACAAAAATGAAGTCCATGTCGAAGAAGAGAAAGAAAACATTGTTGCATCGGGACTGGAATTCAGCGGGACTGCAGAAAACTATTCCTATTTGTCCTGATCCAGATTACACCAATGAACGAAATTTGAGTCCAGTAGAACTATTTGATCAATCATTGACGATTAAACGGTTCGTTTTCTCTGTGCCGAATCAAATAAGTACGCCCTTCAAAAAAAATTTCCACAACCAAATATAACCATGGAAGAGATGAAAATTTTCATCGCTATATTGCTCCTGCCTGGATACAACAACGTCCCTTCTAAAAGATCATATTGGGAATCAAAGAGAGATACTCACAATTATCTAGTTTGTAATGCTATGCGTAGAGATACATTTCTTCAAATTTGCCGCTTTGTTCACTGCGCAGACAGTATGAAACCGGATCCAAATGATAAAATGTGGAAGTTGAGGCCCTTCTCTGATATTTTGTAGGACAAGTTTATGTCTAAGTTTAGAAGTGAACAGCATTTAAGTTATGATGAATGCATGGTGCTTTACTTTGGCCGTCGTGGATGTAAACACTTCATCCGAGGAAAGCCTATCCGATTTGGGTATAAGATTTGGTGCATGTACACTCAAGCAGGTTATTAAGTGCCATATGGTTTTTACAAGGGAAAGTCTCCTAATCCTAACACTGAGTATGAGAGTGATTTTGGTAAGGCTGCAACACCTATGCTCAAGATTCTTTTTCCTGTTTCCTGAAGAAATTTCCTGAAGAAAGAAGAAGTTCCCTGAAGAAATGGAAGTACTGCCATTTCAGCTGTACTTTGACAATTTGTTTACAGGAATTCCTCTTCTCACTCACCTCAAAGAGCGAGGATATGGAGGTACGGGAACGATTCGAGAAAACCGAATTCCTAGCCCTCTGGACTTATTCTTTGGAAGAATCTTCGACCCGTGCTTCGTTTTGGCCAACGCTCTTGGTTTTTCTGGACACTGTGTGCTTTCTTGGTGCCCCTACTTGCTCACTTTCGACTTTCGCGTACTTCTGGGACTTAGTCTTTGGAAGAATCTTCGACCTGTGCTTCGTTTTGGACAACGCTCTTGGTTTTTCTGGAGTCTGTGTTGCTTTCTTGGTGCCCGTACTTGCTCATTTTCGACTTTCGGGTACTTTTTGCACTTATTCTATGAAAAAATCTTTGACCTGTGCTTCGTTTTGGACAATTGTTTGGCTGGACTTGTTCTTTTTGACATTTCCTTTGGCTTCTACGGACCTTCATCCTATTCTTACATAGACTTGTGCTTCGTATTGGACTTTATGTTTGGTTATTGTTTCACTGTTTTGCGATTACACTGTACTTTACTTAGTTTTGAAATATTTTTAGGCTTTTTAGATTTGGATTTTTTGGCCTTTACTTTTCTGTGAGTTTACGTGTTTTTTAGTTTCTTGTGGAAATTCCAATTAGGAAATCTATCTCAAAGGAAAATGTCCAAGAAATTCTGGGAAAAGACGATAGCGGGGATGAGTATTTGGAATGCACTTCTGAGGTTTCCTCTGTTGAAGAACATGAAGATGATCCGAGAGCTAAATCTCCTCAGCCATCAACATCTAAAACTACAGGACGTTCCAAGGAAAAGTTATTTCCGAGTGTTTCATCAGCATCAGAGGAAAACTCAGAGGAAGGTAACCTACCACCACCTCCGAAAAAAGGAAAAGTCGCTGAATTCATCTGGCATGCACGGGATTTAGAGCCCAAGATCCACGCATTTGATTCCGGAGCCTCCAGATGTAAAGTTGGCTTTGGAGAAAATCCAAGAATAATTGATTTTTTCCAAGTGTTTTTTTCCAAAGACCTCGTGAAATTTATTGTGGTGGAGACGAATAAATATTATGATTATACTTGTGAGCATATTTAGGAGCGTGTCCATTCATGGCTGAAGAGTTGGAAGGCCTCTGATTTTGAGGAGATGTTTTGCTTCATTGCGGTGACGCTACTAATGCCTAAGATGAAAAAGCTCTCCTACAATGAATATTGGTTCAAGGATTCCCTCATTAGAACACCAGCTATTGGCGAAATAATGTCAAGAAACAGATACCTCATTTTTTTGCGTATGCTACATTTTTGCGACAACAGTATTCCAAATGCAGAGGATCGACTGGGGAAAATACGTGGGGTGGTTGATATTCTTCGCAAGTCCTTCAAATACGCCTTTATCCCCTACGAAAATTTGTGCATCGATGAGAGCCTTCTGCTCTTCAAGGGAAGGCTGTTTTTCAAGCGGTACATTCCCTCAAAAAGAAGTAGGTTTGGCATCAAAACTTTCGTTTCGTGCGACTGCAAGACTGGATATGCACTAGATTTTATAGTGTGTACTGGATCATCTAGTGACATAGAAGAGGGGCAAGATGGGTTGGGAAAATCGGGGGATACTATAATATCACTGATACGCCCTTATCTAGAGAAAGGGCACACCTTGTTTGTGGACAACTGGTACACAAATCCAGTCTTATTCTGCTGGCATCATGATAAAGCCACTAATGCATGTGGCACAGTAAGAAAAAACAGAAGGCATATGCCAAGCATGGAGAAGGAGCTGAAAAAGAATGAAATACAATTCAAGTCTTTGGGTTTTGTCCTGGCCTTGAAGTGGTGCGACAAGAGGGAGGTTTGGATGCTCTCAACCTGCCATTCAGGAAAAATGGTACCAACGGGGAAAGTAGATCGACGCACGGGAGAAATGGGCACGAAACCAGAATGTATCATCGACTACAACGAAAATATGGGGGCTGTCGACAAAACGGACATGATTCTAAGTTCCATTGAGTCGGTCAGGAAGAGTGTGAATTGGTATAAAAAAATATTTTTTCACCTCCTGGATCTCTGCGTGCTCAATTCAAAAATACTACGTCAGGTAGAAACCGGGCAAAAACTGAGCATGGCAAAATATCATTTAGCCCTGGTTAGGGAACTTCTAGAGACCTACTGCACCGAGAGAAAAAAACCGGTGTAGGAAGAAGATCAAGTAAGGAATTCGCCATGCGATTGAAAGAGCGACACTTTCCAGACCTCGTGACTTCCGCATCGACATCTAAGCGGTCTCCAATGAGAAAATGCGTGGTATGCCGCAAACATGGAACCAGGAGGGAGTCCAGATATTTCTGTGAGCCTTGCGATGTGGGACTATGCGTAGTCCCATGTTTTAAAATATTCCATACTCAAAATAATATTATAAATAAACAAAAATGAAGAAAAATTTATTTAAAAAATATAAAAAAAAAATAAAAATAAATATTTTTTTTCAACTCCGCCGGTGCCGGTCCAAAGCCCGGATCAAAAAGACGGGTGGAAAATTGAAAGAATCAAGCAAAGGATGTTAAAAAGATTCGTTAAAAGTATTCAGCACAGCAAGCAAAAATAGGAGCGAAGCATTCAGCAAGGGGAGCTGAACTTTGATGAAAAGTATTCAGCAGCGAAAGGGCTAGTGATGTCCCAATTACTCCGGTAAAAACTATGAAGATGAAAATCGGATCTATTCATGAGATTACAAGCAGCGACGAAATCTCAATAGTACGCTGGGTTGACCACTCAGTTGTGACAATCGCATCGACGTCGCATGGAGCAAATCCAGCGGTAAATGTGAAACGACATTCAAGGGAACAGAAAAAAAAGAACTCTCATTCCCCGTCCCCGCGCATTTGGAGAGTACAATAAATTTATGGGAGGTACTGGTCGAATGGACCAGAACATAAGCTACTACAGGATTGGCATTAGGAGTAAAAAGTGGAGGTGGCTTCTCTTTACGTGGATGATCGACGCTGCCACGCACAATGCATGGATCCTCGCCAAAAAAGCTGGAAGTAAAATGTCTCAGCTAGAATTCAGAAGAGGAATTGTTGAGACATACCTTACATGGCACCAAAACGCTCCTAAGAGTAGTGGAAGACAGCCAGTTACTAACAGTTCAATTCAAAGCCGAGTTGTAGACAGTGTGCGATTGGATGGTCTAAACCATTAGTCCGTCGATGCGGTAGTGGAAAAAGACGAAGGTGTGTGTTATGTGGATCCTTCATGCGCACAGAATGTAATAAGTGCAACGTTGGATTGTGTATTGAATGCTTTATTGAATTTCACACAAAATAGCACCACGATAAAAGATAATTCACTTAGTAATTTTGAAGCTTTTTCAAATTATTTCCTATGCTATTTTAATTTTGTTTGGTGTAAAACTTTTATTGTTACTGCCATGGTTTGACTTGCATTGTGCTTCATTGCTATTATATATTCACCATGCCCTGAAGTGGTATTCCAAATTCTGTTGCATTGTAACGCGCACCAAGATTTATTGGGTATTCTCTTGCATTTTGCAGTGTTCGAATTGCATAAAAAACTTTGAAAAATGTGCATTTGTTTAAAAAAAGTTAATAAATATTAGTAAAATACTTATAATTAAAAATTATATTGCTCTTGATGTTTTTTTGTGAGATGAATAAACCTCAAGATAATAAAATAAAAATTTTTCATTTGAAAATAAATTGACCATACAACCGCCTAGCGTGACCATATATGGTCACACCCCATAACTATGCCATTTTGAATCCCTTGTAGCTAAAACTTTGTGATATTTATACTTAGGTGCTAAATCAAGAGGATCGGACAAAAGAATTTTCTCGACGTTTAAGGGTTAATCTCTAATTCATTCGAATTAATTAAGGGTTAATAATAAGTGAGTCTCAGTCTCGCTCTCGTCGAGTGCGGATGTGTGCTCACTCGCCGCGGCCTGTCCAAGGTCATGCGTTGCCGCCCGCTGAACTGACGCATCTACTATGCGGATGTGCAAATCGCGTAGTAAGTGTGGTACATTCTAAAAGGCGTATCATATAAGTGTATTGCATGTGGTGTTTGTCTATTTGTGTCTACAAAGCAGTGTATTTTGTTCAACATGAGCAATTGCTTCGTGTGTCGTAAATCTACACGCAACACCGTGTTTATAACTTGTACGAAGTGCCAAAAGAAAAAAGATTAGGTGATTCGATAGACAAGCTCTATGCAAGATTAGATGATAGTGTAAAAATTATCGAAATACAAGGTAAGCAATTGGAACAATGTTATGAGCGAATTGACGCTTTAAATAGTGAGAATTTATTGCTCAAAAATAAAGTCAGTGAATGCATGAATCGTTCTGATGACTTGGAACTGAAAATACTCGATAATAATATTGAAATTTATGGTGTACCTACATCACCGAATGAAAATCTATACCAGGTTGTCAATAAAATTGGAGCAGATCTAGGAATTCCCTTGAATGACAATTGTATACATTATTGTTATATATCTAAGCCTAAATCTAACGGTGAATCAGGAGGTATTTATGTAAGATTCCATAGTCGAAAAGTTAAAGAGGAATTCTTGCATAAAAGGAGGGTAAAAAGGAACTTTTCCACCAGGCATTTGACTTTTCTGACTGATCCTTCCGCTGATGTGCCTATTTATATTAACGAGTCTCTGTGCGCAGGTAGGCGCAAAGTCCTCAAGGCAGCCCGGGAAGTCAAGAGATCCAAACACTACGCATATCTCTGGATTCGTGGTGGAAGAATTCTTATGAGGAAAGCTGAAGGTCAACCGATCGTTGTGTTGACAAGCATGAACGATCTCAGTAAGTTGTAACATAAATTGTCTTCATGACTATGTCATTTTGTAACTATAGTTCATTTGAAGAAGTCAGTATAATTCATCAGAATATACGTAGCTTAAGAAGTAATTTTGACTCATTTGTACTTCATCTTAATATGTTCAAACGTAGACCTACGATTGTGGTATTATCGGAGATTTGGATTAATGATTATGAAGTTAAGTTTTATCAAATCGATGGCTATAAATGTTTTGCGAAATGTAGTAATAAGAATCGTGCAAAAGGTGTAATGCTCTTTGTTCAAGATAGCGTTCAGTGCTCTCATATACCTATAGAATTTGTGTCTGCTGATTGTGTTTTGCTGTCCTTAAAACTGTTGTCTATTGATTAACATTTGTTAAGTGTTTACAGAAATTTAAACATACCTATTTTTCAGTTTTGTACTGAAATTGAGTCACTTCTTAAGACTTTAAAAAGTAATCTGATAGTAATTGGAGACATGAATGTTAATATTCTAACCTCAAATAATGATTCAAATTTTATAGTAATTTAATGATCACATATGGGTTAAACTGCATAATTGATGAACCAACTAGAATAACAAAGACTTCAGCATCATGTATTGACCATGTTTTTGTAAGATTTTTTAATGCGTACAAGTTCAATTTCATAGTGAAGGTAATGCATCTAGAAATTACTGGCCACTCCATGGTTGTGATTAATGTCAATACTCATGCTAATACCTGTTCAAATGCAAATAATTCTTCAAACACCAGTTTAAATGTAAGGGTAAATGCTAATACCTGCAGAGAACTGGTGGAAAATACGGATTGGTCTGCTGTATACAATGAAAATAGAGCCTCTAAAGCGTGTGAGTTAATGTTAGAACTACTTCATAAGAGTCTCGAGTTATCTAAATTTGTTAAATCTAGGGACTTAACACAAGTCAAATTAAAACCGTGGATGACGGATGAGTTGTTATGTGCAATTAAAAGAAAAAATAATCTGCAAAAAAAGAGTAGAAAGCACCCGAATAATCACAATCTAAGATTGGAATTTTTGAAGCTTAGAAATAAACTTCGAAATAACTTACGTAATGCCTGTAATGACTATTATATCAGAAATGTTCAAAGATGCAGTGGTAATACTAAAGAGCAATGGCGTTTTCTCAATGAGATTACTGGCGAAAAGAAAGCAGAACATGAAGACATTGAACTGATGGTTGATGGAAAATTGATTAAAGACCCAAATATATTGGTAGATGAATTTAATAAATATTTTGCGAGTGTTTTTGATTCTGCCAAATCGTATTCTGAAATTCTGTCCGCATCATCATTCGAAGACCCTTGCAATTCTGTTTGTCGAAGAGAGTCTATATACATGGAACCTGTAACTTCTATGGAAATAGTTAGTATTGGTGAAAATGCTCGAGCCTAATAAATCACCTGGTTATGATAATATAACAGCTTACCTGCTAAAAGATGTGATTGACAGCATTGCTCCTGTTTTTGCACACGTATGTAATTTAAGTTTGGAACAAGGTGAATTTCCTGAACCATTAAAGAAAGCTGTGGTTATCCCCCTGTTTAAAAAAGGTAGTAAGCGTCAAGTACATAATTATAGGCCTATTTCCTTGTTGTCTGTATTTTCTAAGGTGCTGGAAAAAATGGTTTAAAAAAGACACTTAAAATTTCTAGACCAGGGAGAGTTTATTAGCCATAATCAATACGGGTTTATTGAAGGATGTGGGACGGAAGATGCTCTAGAAAATCACATGACGGGAGTGTACAATGCCATTAATTGCAATAGACGTGCAGCTGGTGTATACATATATATTAAGAAAGCATTTGATTCTATGTCACATTCGAAGCTTTTATTGAAATTGATGAATGCTGGTATTCGTGGGATTGCTCTAGTCTGGTTCAAAAGCTACTTGTGTGGAAGATCGCAATGTGTGAGAATTAAAAGCTGTATAAGTGAAGAAAAATTGATTAATTCTGGAGTGCCTCAAGGTTCTGTACTCGGGCCTATTTTATTTCTTGTGTATATAAATGATCTGTGTAATTATCAATTCCATGGAAATGTAACAGCATTTGCTGATGATCTGGCTCTATTCTATGATGCTGTTAATTGGAAAACTATTCAATGCCACATGGAAGAAGACTTAGTGATACTTCGTCAATGGATGTATTATAATTCCCTGGTGTTGAGTGAAAAAACAAAATTTCTATGCTTTGATATTAATAATAGTTGTAATGTTGTCTTAAAATTGCTTTATCATTCACCTAAATGTCTTCGTATACGCTGCAATTGCCCAGTAATTGAACGGGTAAATGAAATTAGGTACTTGGGAGTGACACTAGATAGTAGATTAAATTGGCATACGCATATTTCTGATGTAAGTAAAAAAGTAAGATGTGCTCTTTCAAAGTTTTATTTTATTCGAAACAAATGTCCTATTAATTTCTTAAGAACAATTTATTGTGCTCTAGTACAATCTGTTCTAAATTATGGTATATTTTGTTGGGGAGTTGCATATAAAAATATATTTAAGTATGTAGAGGTCATTCAAAAAAGAATTGTTAGAATAATGAATTTTAAAAGGAGGTATGAGCATTCATTCCCCTTGTTTGTTGAATTAAGACTGTTGCCCGCCAGATATTTGTATATATATAAAGTGTTATGATCTTTTTATGTTCGAAGTGGTTATTCACCGCCCTTTATTTCCGAAAGGTTTTCTTACCATTTGAGAAGAGAATGTAATGTGTATGTCTGTAAACTTAATTTAACATTGCATAAAAGGTCTTTTCTGTACATGGGTGCAAAGGTTTTCAATGCACTGCCTGAAATTATAAAAAGAGAAAATGTTTTCACAAAGTTTCTTCATTTAGTTAAAACTTGGCTGTTTACACAAAAAAACATTGATACTCTATTCTAAGAATTAAAAATTGACTGCTTCTGTTTATTAGAGACTAGTATATATAATCTGCTAAACGCATAGTGGTATTTTTGCATTATGTTGCTGTCCATTAGAGACTGTATTATATAAGGTCATGTACGCATAGTGTTTTGTTCAATTTTTTGTCTGGGTAACGCATGTTTTTGTTTTTGAAGGTAGTCTGACCTCAGGAATAACCTTAAAGACTACCTAAATCTTTCATATTCGATGTTTTTGTAGTTGTGTACATTATTTGATGGAAGAATAAACAATATCTATCTATATCTAAAAATTCAGCAATAATAAACGTGAGTGTCTCACATAAATAAGAATGGAACTCAACAATAACAATTTAGCCTTCGTTATAACGCTCAGGATATCATTTCGAGACGTCTGAGGCTTAAAAAAAAAGGGGGAGGGAAATGTGATAACTACAGAACAAGGTCACGGATTTACTTTAAAAATAATTTGCGATGGATATTAGCATAAGAAATTAAATGAGAGGTGGTAAGTTGAAGATAAAATTGGAAGGATAGCTGCAAAAAGCCGACTCAACACAGCGGAAAATGATAATGGCTTGTGACTTTGTTATTCCACAATTTTTCTTTGAAATGACCCGGGTTTCGACGATCAACGTTATCTTCAGGTAAAGATTCTACACACATACACTACAATAAATAACAATGAGGATATATGTATGTGTGTACACATTTAGTATCTATAGTGATGTTTGGGCGTAGAATATTCACCTGAAAATGGCGTTGAACGTCGAAACCCGGGTAGCTTCAAATAAAAATATGGGGAATAACAAAGTTACAAATTATCATTATTTTGCTAACAGATTCCATGAAGTGACGCCTGAACCCACCAATTACACAGATGATAATTAGTGAAAATAATTTTCAAAGGAATTGGCGAAATAATTATCAATTTAAGAGAAAGGAACGAAGTGACAGGCGGGACAAAAGTTGCTTGCAAGGAGAGGTCACGGTTCATGGCATTATTTAGAAGAGAAAACCCAGCAATTCGAAAATAATATGATTTTTAGGCGGAATTTCACTGCGTATCGTTAGATAATTTTGTAATTGAAAAAATGAAAATTACAATACTTTCACAATAAACTGTCGAATTATTAAGCAAAGCCGATAAAATAAAACACTCCGTACATTGGCATCGAACTAAAGAGACGGGAGCGGGTAGTGAACAATGATATTTCAATACAAGCACCAGGCATCTCTAAAAACGCCATTATCTCTATTGACGGTCTACAACCAAAAGTCGGTATGTTTGTAATCGGAGGGAGAAGGATAATCTATTTCTGAAGTTTTAATTAAATCGGCCATCCCTGAACCGTGACCTCCCATCGTTAAACCCATGAAAATGCGGTGACACAGAATAACGAAAAAAAATAATCTGGTCGAGTGACTAGGGAAGCATTCCTACCAAGAAAGGTAGTATGAGGAATCCTATGAAAGACACTGAAAATGAGAAGGAAGCACTCACACGGATCAGTATAGCGTCAAAATCGAATGAGCACAAAACGAACCATGTAATACATAGCACGAGTCGGAAGGAGTTCATATTGAAGAGACAACGACTCAGCTTTTAAAAAAAGACGGACAAAAGATGAGAAGAAATATTGGGAAGAGACATTAAATATGTAACACGCAATAAACATTTGCGGCGCCCAATTTAAAAAACTAGGATTTAAACAGCGGATTAAAGGAAGGTTGTAGGCTAAAAAAATGGAATATAGATTCCACTACGCTCAGTAATGATGTAAATGAAAAATGTAAATAAAAATACAAAAGAGAGCCACACGCTTCGTTGGAACTGCTACGATGGAACTGAGGAAATCGAATTACAGTCAAATTATACACCGGACCGCATTCTGAAAATCTGTCTGAGTCCAAAGCAAGTACTGGAATAGCCGTAATCGATACCAAATCGGTATGGTACTCCTAATACCCAAAATAATACGGCAATTCCCATCATCAACCATAGAGAACGAGCTAAATTGACTCGTAATGAATAATTACATAGCTCAACTGCGAGGGTAGTTTTAATTCATTTAGTTCCGTCACTATGACTAGAAATTCGTTTGAATACCAGCATTTGAGAGCTGTAACTGTATGTCAATAGTCTTTAAATAGCGAAGCGAGACTTCGCCAACGAAAACGATTTGAAACACTCTTGCGAGGATAGGATATGCACTTAGTTGTTAAACGTGAATACACTACCTATTAGACAGAGAACGGGTCTCTGTTTCTTCTCACTCCAGCAAGGTTACGTACTCATAGAATCAAAATATATGTCCGAAGATACTTTGAAGGCCCAGCGTTATAACGGAATGAAAAAAGAAATCTTCGTAGGAGACTTCAGGACTCAAACGATCTATCCAACTACTTTATGAGAATCCACAGAAAGGAATAATATAATAACCCTCCGTACCACTGAAAGTTATTACCTAATATCCTGCCTAGGACTGGATTTCTGAGGCCATTCGAACTGAGGTCTAACGAATACCTATTATCTCCCACGTTCATGTCTTTTCAGCACTTTATACCAACCATACATAAAACTTTCGCTCTTCCTAGGCTTCCTTTCACATCCATCTTCCTTCCTTCCACAGCCTTAAATCAGAAGGCGCTCGTCCTGAATATGCCTCCCGGACTCAAGCTTTCCTAAAACCTTTCGCCAGCCCTATAAGAGAAAGGTAGGCAGTTTTTCAATAAGCACTGCAGAGAAGCTGAACCAATCCTGATTATTTCCATAAATTTCGCACGTACTATTCCACAATGGTAAGCAAGACGAAAAGAAATCACTTTGAATAATTGCACTAAGGTTCTTATATCACCGATCGATTCAAATGACTATTACATCATCGTATTGTTTGTAAATGAGTCAATTTTGCCATCCAAATTGCACAATTGACGTTAAAATCGATCGGTATAATAAGTAAAACTTAGGAGGAATTGAGAAAGATTATTACTTTTGGCTTTGAGCTCGACGTAAAAAATACCACTAAATTTGCTTGATTCCATCAATAAAATTCTGAAACGGAATAATATTCTCAAAGCAATGCTCCCCTTCCTACTCAAAACTTTCCCCTAAGCTGGCATTTTCGATCCAGCCCAATGTCAGAACTGAGGCCCACAAAATGCATCAGCAATGTGAGTCATACGACGTCAGGCACATTAACGATTTTGTGACACGTAAAGAGGTAGTATTCTATAATTGCGCTTGAGCCAGGTGACAATCACTACTGCCAAACGGGCGGTATATATAAGGCACTGAACGTAATCATAGTTTGTTGCAAAACATTTCCTACAATTATTATCGTTTAATAACATAATATCCTGATTTACACGATATCAAATCCCTCACGACGACGCTATTCTCATTCTTTCCTCACCCACACTCGAATTTCATCCTGAAAAAATGCGTTTCCACATGAAATTGGTTTCCAGCGATGGGTGAGGTCGCGGGAGAATATCCCAGTGGAGGGAGTACATTCCTTCTCATTTAGAGTCCCAGTTACGAATTTCTTGTGGCAAGAATTATTTTAGCGGAAACCTCATCCCAACTTAGGTAGATTGTGTGGAATACTTCAAGTGCAGTAGGTACTCTGTCCATGTACACAAAACTCGACATTTTAAAGTGTAGTTAGCTAGTGGTGCCATTCCATTAGAGTTGGCTGATAGCGACAATGATAGCAGCCAACCTTCTCCCACAGCCAACACAATCATGTTTACCAGTTTTCTACTCATCGAAATCGAAACAAATGTTCGATTCTCTTGGAGCAGAGGCAAATGTGCTCTCATGGTTATCAAATCTGAAGTTGGAATAACAATCACTTCTGAGCCTTACTCCACTATTTTTTTCTAAACCTCAATTTCTGGGATTTTCCTTTAAACTTATTCTCTTCCAGTCAAACAAGTATGATTGGTCACCAAACATATGATCAATTACTGCACAATCCACCAATCCGTTTCGGTACACACGACCTCAGAGGTCCCTATGCATCTTCTACGAGCGCAAGATAACTCGCCATTCCACTACATTACACCTCCAAGTAATTGGGAAATTGGATGATTTTTTTCATTTTGATAAATAAAGATGGAGGACTTCTTTCTGTCAAAATTTACAATTTGAAACGAATGTGCCGATTAAATTCCCCAGCAAACCAGACGTTCCGTGGAGTTGCGAGCAGGGCGTCGTCAACCCTTGCACAGATTGAAGAATAGTGGAGAAAATTGGAAGAGTGTAGGCTGAGGGACCGAGAGTGGAAATTAAAGGGAAGCGAGGTGCTTCGGATGCTTCAGGCCACACAGGCCAGCGGAGAAGGGGAAAAGTTGAAAAGGAGGCGAAAGTTGTATGGAAATTGGAAGGTTGGGAAGATTTTTACGACACCAAAGGAAGGCAATTTTTTTGGCTCCTCAGGCGAAAAAGGAATTTGCGTCGGGCCCCGAGATCGAAGAAAAGAATGAATGGGGCAGGAAATTCGCAGAAGAGAGCTTTAATGAAGGCTCGAAGACGTACTGTGCGGTGAACTTCGAATAAAAAAAAGTTTCAACGACGTGAACGATCGATATAAAACCTAAAATTAGATTAACATACTATGGCTTTCGATTGAGGTATGCCAATTCGTTAAAGCTAGAGGTTACTCGCTTCTAATGATGGCAAGAGGGTACTCATAAAATAAGCTAGATTAAGACGCATACAAAAATCTTATCGTAGTTGCAAAAGTAGTTAGTGAGAGAGGCAAAGTTGCTCCCACTAAAAGGTCATGAACCTTCATTAAGCGGGTTACCAAAGAAGAGTATTATCTTTCCTTCGTGCAGGGGTTTTATCAGCGAGGTCAAAATGAATATAAATCCGGCCGAAGGAAATTATGACGACAAATATCTTTTGAGGGAGCGACAAGATAAAATCCGAATTCTCCAGCACATGAATGCACAGCAATGAATCAATGCAACAGTAACGTAGAATGCGCAATAAACTCATAATGACTGGAAAATCTGCATTTTTTACATAAAACCTAATAAACTTTAAAATTGTAGTTGTAGTACACGCCCTGTACATTATGTATAACTCTGAACATGTAAAGAAGAATATAGAGGATATATATATTCTCGCACAGAAAACTTCTGGGCTGGGCGATATTACACAGTATTTTCAACAGTTCTTCTTTTTATGTACAGGCCGATGCAAGTGTATGATTTAGAGATATTTCTGTTGATGATTCGAAACACGTAACTGTTATTAATATGGCGCACAAACTAACAAAACGTATTGTTTCGACAATATTCAAGGATATGGCAATTATCAAAAAAGCATTAAATCATATGATATTTCCTATCTTGGTCGATTAATTTTAATGAATAAATCTCCTATGCCCTTCTCATCATCACTAGATGTCAGAAATTTGAAAATTGATTTGCAGCAACTCTCACTCCACTCCCCTTCTCTGCAAAAAACCTCATTCAGACGTACTAGTTTACACAGACGTCCGAAATTAATAGTAATATGCATTCCATTCTTGGTCTTCCTCAACAGATCTTCCCGTCCTTCCAATATTGTTTTCATTTCCTTCCAATGTGTCGCCTAATGACACGACACCACAGCCTAATTAAAACTATATTAACATCGGGGTATTTACAAATAAGCAACGGTCCAAAGCACATAACTGGGCCCAGTGGACTACTGAATAAACAACCTGAGTCAAGCTTAATTTTGTGAAATCAAGTCAACTTAAAAATCTACAGTTTATTATTCATCCACATAATTATATAGAAATTATGGACCCCAGGTCTAAGCGACTCATAGCTATCAATAGGTAGCCATTAAATTTGCGATGATTTTCTTACGTCATAATAGATAATAAATCAATCCGTGAACAAATACACCACTAAAAATCAAAACCATTCGGTCTTATTTGAAGAATGACGAATATAGTGAATTTAATAACATAAAACACGGAAAAACTTCATAACAGGCTACAGCTAGTGGTACTCCGCAATACATAGAATGCTGAAAGGAATCTCTTTCAAAGCATGGACCTAAACACTTTATTACTGATCGATTTCAATGCATAAGCGTCACTTTCAAAGCATCATTGAGAAGAGAGCGAGAACTGATGCGTGCCAGAGAAACAGGACGTCAATGCGTCAATCATTCACAAGGTTACAATCAGTAAAATCGTAAAAACTCTTTGGCATTCAAATCATTCGGTAATAAACAGTTCAAGAGGAGGAGTACAAAGCGATTTCTTGACAACATACCAATTTAAAATCAGTGTTTTAATAACAAAATAAATATTTACCAACACATATTGTGAGCTATGAGACGAAGACTAAAATCCTAAAAGTACAACGGACCTCGAGAGAAGAATAACCCAAGCTAAGAAAGCGTTCTTGGTAAAAAGACAACTGCTGCGCTAAAAGAAGGATAGGCCTATAAAAGAGGAAAAAGTAGGTGAAAACATGTGTGAGGAGCTTGGCATTCTACGGATCAGAAGCAAAGGGCCGATGGAAAAGTAGACCGGAGAAGATCTTATAGAGGCCTGAGAGGCTTTTGAAACCTCGTGCTCGAAGAGGATACTGAAGGCCAAGAAGACGGATAAAATTAGAAGGGTATAATGAAGTGTAGAAAATAGTACAAGTGGAAAGGACCCTGTGGAATTCGATACGGAAAAGGAGAACCACATGAATTGGACACAACCTGAGGCACAATGGGTTTTTAAAGAACATAATTGAAGGAAAAATAGAGGGAAAAGTCGCAAGAGGAAGGCGAAGGTATAAATACATGGAAGAAATTAAGAAGAAAATACATAAGAAGAGCTAAAAGGAAGTAAGCAATCTAGAATTAGACATATAAGGATGTAGGTCTGTAGTCAACCAAACTTAGGATTAAAAGACCAATGAATGAATGGAGCTAGAACATGCAAATTTTCGACAAAACCCAAAGTGAAATGAAAATGCGTAGCATAGGAACTCATCTTTCTTTAATAACTGGGCCAAGCACAAAAACTTATCTCGCTCGCATTTTAAAGGCCTCTCCAACATTATCTCCCTCTAAAACGTCCGGTTAATAGGGAAGAGATACGGGAGAGCGACGTCTCAAAAGATCGTCACAGTTTTCATTACAGAACCTCCAGGGGCAAAAAAAGATGAAAAAATAAGCAAGCGGAATCCGAGGAGTTGAAGTGTTTTCCATTTTCTCAATCCCCCTTTCCCAAAATTAGCCACCCTCATAGGGCTCATTCATCCAATTTCCTACCCCTATCTCTCCTCCCTCAACCCCCGTCATCGCCACTTTTCGGGGAATAATGTTTAAGCGTATTTTTTTTTGCTATCCCGAGAGCTTTCCTGAAGAAAAAAAAAACAAATCAGAGGCGGGACTATGGGTTTACCTTGGGCGTTACCGCTACCGAAACGCAACTGTACATGCGATTCGTAACATATTTGGAAAACTGTGATTAAAAAAAACGGGCGTTATTAGAAAAAACGTTAGTAGCACTTTCCTCGGTCCTTAAACCTAACGCTAAACTGCGATAACGTGACCTCACACACTATACATCATCCCGAGGTGGGATCACGGCTCCTTTCTCTTTTTCATTATGAAAATCCAAAACGCATACAGCTATAGAATAGCTATAGAACCATTGTCCTGAGGATTTCCTACAATTAATAAAGCAAGTGATTAAATTAACGAGGTGAAATTTCCAAAATGGTGATTACGTTTACAGACTCATGATGGAAAATTTTAAAATAACGGAGAGGCAGGGGCACGCGGTTCGAAGAACCATTTCCGCGCACCAAATATTTTCGCTTATGCTCCGCTCAAAACATGAGGGTTGAATGATTATTAAAATCAAAACATCAACAGACTTCAGTTGGGAGGCAGTTCGAGCGAAAAATAAACTTGGTCCAAAGGATGACAGGGAAAGCAGAATTTCTTAATTAATAGAGGTGTACATTAAAAGGACAGAAATGATGACGATAACACAAGGGAGAGACGTCAAGATATGGTAAGCGAGGCGCCTCACATGCTGAGAAACTCGGAATGCAGAGGACAAAAAGAGAAAAGACTAAAAGCCTCCGAGATGCCGGAAAGGAAGAGAAAAATTACTATGGCCGGAAAAAAATATACAAGAAGAATTCTTTCATCCCTCTTTCCTCCTGTTACTATTTTTTGAAACCCTCATGATGATTTAAAAATATAATCTGAACGGTGGAAACTGTTTATAAGGAAAACAACGAAAGGGTAGGAAGTGTATGAGGTGAATGGAATACGTAATAAAAAGGGATAGATACTGAAGTTCACTCTAGAAGGGACAATGCTAGGAAAGATACAAGGCGAAGGAAAAGGATAGGCATTTCTAATGTGATGGAGAGCTGTTTCAAAAAACAACCATAACTTGGCAACTCTAACATTTTCGGCTTCCTTCACAAGGAACTTCTGGTAAACATAGTCAAAGGAATTTCATCTGCCAAAAGCGTGCTAAAAAAGTATCTCAGCAAATATCCAAGATGAAACAGCACCACGACCTTAAAAAATATTTAAGGGAGAGAGATCCAGGAGTAGCGAAGATATTACAATTTTCTGGGCCTAGAGAAAAATGGCTTCCTATCCCAAAGGTCGCGGGTATGAACCCCGGCTACGAAAGATAAAAAATGCCGCTCCATACTACGGAGCTATGCAGAAAGCACTTCCGTGAGAAAACTCAGTCCTTCAGACGCTGGCGGCTTTCTTTAAAAGCAGGCTGATGGCGACTCTTGGTTTCTGAGAACCTTTCCTCCATTTCTCGAATAATTCAATGCCTACCCAATTCATTCCTAATAGCCCAACTTAAGTTTTCAGAGCGAACACCTATTTGCGTTCAAAGTTCGGGCTTTACCGCTTGTGGCGCTCTTGACGCACGCCTTTGACTGTCCGTTGCATAAATTTGCCCGGCAGTCAAGACCATTTTGTCTCTAAAACCCTCAAACATGCACAAAGGAAAAGGACTCCTCGATAGCTTAACTGGCTTAAGCACTCGCCCGGATATCGAGGAATCTGGGTTAGAGTCCCGGTCAAGGCGGATGATTTCTCCTCTGTGGAAATTCGCACTTTCTCCCCGTTAAACCATGTACATTCTATGAAATCAATAAATCATTTCCTCGATTCATTAAAATCAAAGAGAACTTATGGCTATTATCAGTACAATTATACTAGGTGCTCAGCTCAAAACAAAATTGCTACCGTTCAGATTATATTTTTAAATCATCATGAGGATCGCAAAAATAGTGACAAGGTTTACTCGACAATTTATCACCTGCTGTCGTTAAGCCGAAGATTGGTCAGCTGCATTTCTCCACTCCGCTCACTCCAATCAGCCAATCACCTCATTCGTACGTAGATCTTGCTCTCACGTCCTTTGTAAAATGCCTGATGGCAGTTCATGAATGACGTCAGGAAGAACATTCTCAAGCTACCCCTATAATGCCTCCCATCTCTCTCCCTCTCCTTCCCACTTTGTTCCCAATAAGCTGATGTGTCTTTTACTGTCCAATAAATATGTGCTTCTTCTTCTCCAAGTTTTCATTATACTTCTCTACCCTCCAACTCAACGTGGAACTTCTTCAGTGATCCCCTCTGTCTATTTGACCTTCATCTTTCTACGATAATACAATACCCCCATTTCTTTTTTCTCTCTGCAACTGTTGCCAAGATGGTATTAAATAGTGTGATCAATAACGTAAGCAAGTTTCTGGACTTTTTAAAAGAGGAAAGATTACTCTGTTCTTTAATAGGTTTGATACACTAGTAAGCAGCGTAAACAGAGTATAACCAACCCCTTCTCAACGAAGCGTCTTCCACACCACGACGTCACGCAACACCCTTCCCTTTCTCCACCATAAACTCACCCCCTCCCCCTTCCCCCGGACGACTGGGAAGATACCTTACAACACCGAAAAAGGATTACGATCCAAGGGATTTAGTCACTGCCATACTTCCTCCTCCAAACCACCCACCAAGCTAACGCAGGCACACAAACACAGACACGCACAAAAACCTTTTCCGACACCTCATTTCCCGCCCTCCTGCTGTCGTCTCTTTCTTCGCCCCAAAGAGGGAGGGCTACATGAAGGGAGGAAGGGATGCAGAAGAAGTGGGAGAACTCGGGAATTTAGTGGGGGAGAGAGAAAGGGGTAGAAAGAGTGGTTACGAAACTAAGGAGACGTCATCCCTACCAAACATCCACCTCCAAAGGAAGCGGAGTTATTCTGGCAAAGAAATGTGAGAAGGGAGGAAACCAGAGGCCCATTCAACCAACCCAAAGTGCACATCTTGCAAAAACCTACCGAGACCCTTCATCGAATGCATGCTAAAATCAAATGAAGCGAATAAGCAAGCTGATGAGCTATCATGAAAAAATTTGACAAGGTTTCTCAAAAGTATAATATGAAATATTGAAGCGATGTTGATAAAAATAAAATAAAAGCGAATTCGATGGAAAGCTCTCGAACAGAACGCAAAAAAGTGGTGATCTACATCAATAGTCCCGACATGCTTATTAAACATTGGTTGGGTAAAATCGTACAACAAGGAAGCGTAACCAGTCCTTGTAATAGGAAGCAAATTAAACGACATAAATTCTTAAGTTAGCACAAAATTTAACTCGTTCGCTGATGATAAATTGGCCTACCGAATGAATCCCACAAAATCGGACTTACAGAAGAAGGCTCCCTCACCAGATGTTTTTAACATGTCTACCGTATTAAATGTCTCGGGAACTACGACTTATTTTTAGTGAATGCTGCAAGACGCTTATCGTGAAATAAATAAAACCAACCTCATATGTATGAATTGGGGGGGTAAAGATTAACTATATAAATGAAGTCAACTAACTGTGATTCATCGTATCTGCAGAACTATCGTCAGTTCATCTTTCTCTATCACTAAGAAAACATGTCGGTGCTATATTAACAAATTCTAGGATTTAATAAGCGGTCAGTATGAACGTCCGCCAACGGAAGAATAATAGAACGATTTTACTTAAGATATCATCTAGCCGCACCTAGAGTACGCCGTGTGCATAGAAGACCGAGTACAAAGACTGCAAACGTAAAATGAAAAATAACGAAAGTAAGAGATGTTCTTCGTTTAAAACTGCCAAGAGCCAATACAAAGGGCAACGAAGATGATGATATAGTTGGACTCAAAAAAGTTAGAGA
This sequence comes from Ceriagrion tenellum, assembly GCA_963169105.1. NCBI lineage: Eukaryota > Metazoa > Arthropoda > Insecta > Odonata > Coenagrionidae > Ceriagrion > Ceriagrion tenellum. Next base: position 100,506,879 of record OY720643.1, read on the forward strand.
CTAGGAGGATACAGGCTGGGCTAATATCACTTGAAATTTTCAAACTTTCCAACTAGTTTCTACATCAAATCGAGGACAGACGCCAGTCACAGCAGTCAGGCGGACAGTCTTTAGAACTGAAGGAAGCGATAAAACGAGGAGGGTACTCAAGAACTGATAGGTGCAAAACATTCGTCGTCCCACGAACCATTAGTGACTATTAGAAAACATACGAAACCCTTACTCTGTATTACACATAATTAAATTTCGTTCTTTGACTAATTCATTCAAGTTATCATAAATTCTTGATTAAGGGACGTAGGGGAACAAAATATGTCCTATTTTTGGCAACATTGATTGAGAATAACTTGACCAATTACACATAGATACCACTGACGGTCAAATTGAAGGATTATCATCAACCTAAAGATGTGATCAAATGTCGTGATTTGGCTAAGTCCTTGGTATAATAGTATCATTTTTACATTAGTTTTAGATTCTAATCATATAGTTCACATATAAATTTTCGGTGAATAATATTACCGTTGCCAAATATAGCCAAACATTGCAGCCACTGTTACGAGTTACAAATCTTTTTCAAACAGAAAAATCTGACATTAAGAAGGGAGTTCCTACGATAAGATCCGATGCTAGCAGACACACACGGCGTGGCTGATGTGTTGGATTCAAGAAAACAGAAAAATAATGATAGAACGACTTAAGAAGGATGAGGTGATCTGACCTTTCGCGCAGAACAAAATCCAAAGGTTTCCGGGTCAAATTTGTCGAATTTCCGGAAGTTAACAATAATATTAATATTCACACTGTAGTATGTTAATCATTATTTATTTGCATTTTTTATTCTTTAAAAATAGATTATCTTTAGATTTTAGCTGCTTCAATAATGGTGGGTATAACAACTTTCAAAGCTTAGGGCATGAAAGAGACTAGATGGGTGGGCTGAAACAGCGATCGACTATTATGGAAGAAGCATGTGGAGAAAATAAATTTTATTAGTTAAAAAGTTTTGAGAGCGAGGTACGCGGCGGAACACAGATCAGGAGACAATAAATGCTTTAGGACGCAGGGCTTCGTTCCCATTCCTCGCCAGCGTCTCTCAGAATTTCACATTATTTCCTATCAGTGAGAGAGGTCGTAAATGTTTTATTGACCTCGCTTGGAGAGATAAGACGTGTTAAAGAGGCGGTTTCGACGGATTAAAGGCCTGCTTCGTCAAAAAAAACATATCACCAGACCCGAGAATTACATTAGTTGGCAATAAAAGTGAATTGGCTCTGGGATTGGCACGGCTCCTCTCCTTTGAGCAAGAGTTAAGAGCCGTGGAAAAAAATCATATCGACCACTTTTCCAGGAAAGCCAATGAAAATCGAATAGCGCACAATGCCAGACGGAGAGGGGTCGGCGAACTCTGGGACTTTTGGCGAACGCCTACTCTCTCACGCTTGTGTGCGGGACTGGTGACTCAAAATCAAGATCTCGGTGTAGTTTAAAAGGCCTGCGTGTTTTTTCGACGCATGCAACAGCTGCATACGCCACGAAAATGGTCAGATAAAACGCCTGCAAGGAAATACGACGAGAATAACCTGCTGCTAATCTAGGAAGGCTTGGATGTACAACAAAATATAAAAAGACCATACTATTTAAATGGCATTTACTAACCCAAAAACAACTTTTTCCTCAAGCTCTTTATCTTATCAACCTCTTTTCTACTGAACTGCTCACCTTGAGTTACACCCTCGAACACAGATTTGGCCATCCCTTACCGACGTATAAACTTCTCCCGTCACCAACTCCTGTTAAATTCAAAATTCCCAGAGAAATCATCGAAAACTCCTTCATTCGTTGACCTTGCCTAGGAATTATTTCCACGGAGTTATCCGCAATAGCATAGCGCCATTCCATAGGAAAAATCATTCGCTATGACTCAAAATTACCTCTATGGTATTACCGTGGATAGTTCCAGTATCCTCAAAATTAGTCAAGTGGCGCAAATACTTCACCGAGTTTTAAGTTTGTCTTTAAATTCGCGGACTGTGGCGTTAGGCGCGCGAGTTAGATGGAGAACCCCATCGCGATGGGGGCGATGCATCGCCTTCATCGCCAAATGGAGGTTAAGTTGGTCCAGCGGAGCGCAATGGATGTGTTGCCAGAGAGCTGCCGTCAAATGAAGATATGACGTCACCACCTTCTGTATATATAAGCGATGTCACTACGAGTCACGCGAGAGTCAGTGTCGATTTGTTAACGTGTGGACACGTGCCATCGCGCTAGTAAAAGTACCATTTATTAATTTGAAATCAGAGATTACCGTCATTTCTAACACGCACTTTGGTCGGCTTTGATACATTGCACATCTCGCAGTATTGAACCCATTTTCCGATTCGAATACTTAAAATACTGAAATTATTTTGGCAGTTTTGAGCAGTGAATTTTTTTAAATGAAGGGGAACCAAGTAAATTATGAGAGAATTTAGTAGAAGCGACTCTAAAAAGGAGGAATATTTATATTCTTAATTATAGGAGATCAATGTGTAACTTTAATGCAAACAAAAGAGGAGGGCAAAGGCATAATGGAGGAAAGTATAACATGAGAGGCAGTTTCCTGGGCCAATCATCAATAACAAAGTTTTTTTAAATTTTATTTCCGCCTCGTACGGGAATGGCGAAAGAGATAATGGAAAGATACCAAGAAAGATACCAAGGGATAGATAATGGAAAGGTGTGGAATAGAGCACAGAGAAAAGATAGGATTGCAGATCAGTGCGAGAAAATAAATGGTGGGAGGATAGAAAAAACTGGAAAGGAGAAGAAAATATAGAGAAATGTGAATACGAAGCAGACCCGGCCACTGGCTGGAAACTATTAAAGCTGTGGATATCTAATCGAATAATGGAGCTGATAAAATGTATCTTACCGACATGATACTATCCCTTGTTTACAAAATTGTTCCTATTTTACAACTTTAACTGTAGTTTACAAAGGATATTACACCATTGAAGTTACTAATACCTACTCAAATATTCGTAGTTTCCACAGCATTGGTAGCATACCTATAGTGTAAAGAATGTTGGAGAAATCTCACTACCGGGGCACCGGCCTGCCGCGGCGGGTAATTGAAGAATACTACAAGTGCATCAAAAGTTTTCAGCGGTAGTTTTCTTGGCTTAAAATCAAATTAATAAATTAAGGATGAAGCAGCCTCACCTATATTATAGCAGGATATAGTGTGGCTCATGTGGGTGAAAATTCATCTCAGGCCATACACGCTCGAGGTGACATGAATGGTATTGTGTACACGTAGATGAATATCAAATAGGTCCTTCTTGCAAATTTATAGGAATGTGTGTATTTATATCGCCCAGAGAAAAAAAAACTGGAAACAGTATAGGTAAAAATAGAGCGAGGATACTAACGTGAGGGGACGACATTGAACCAGAAAAAATGGAGCTCGATAGGATTTTAAGCCCCATAGTTTCCCGGCGAAGCGAACGGCGTCAAAATTACTGCAGTGCCATATTGGGAGTGCAGCGACGACGTCCTATCTCTACCCGTACATCCCGCTTGGTGAAAAATTACGCTGTCCATTAGCGAGTCAAATCGGTGATGGTACGTGTTAACGGAATGCACCGCAATTTTATTTTCAGCCTGCAGGAGTTTCACAGCTGAAGCTAATTACCTAAGACTCGACTCGACATCTATGCAAGGCAATATAGAGTCAATGTTCTTTCTAGGAACGTGATCACGGGTTTCCAAGACACTAATTTTCCTAAAAATTCAAAATAACTCCCTCTATTCTACCATAATTACTGCTGGACCAAGTTACATACTCGCATCTTTCGTTCCATTACGTATCCCTCACTGCTGCGATTTCATTTTCTAATAAAAATCAATTAAATTCTTTTCTTCATTGAGTAAGCACTTTTCCACGTTTAGCGCAGCTCAGAAGTATATTCGGACCACAAGGAACAATATTCATTGAAGCAATTATCACAGACGGTAATACTTCGTACATGAAATCTATTAATAGTACTCCTGAAAAATAATATACATAAGATATAGAAGAAAAATAAAAGAAAAACCTACTATTACTTGTTTCCTCCGTGAGAGTTCTAGTACCTTTATTTTCTTTCAACTTGGTTTTGAGCGTAGCTACTTTCCGCAGTTCTTCGGTAACAACATATAATCCCTTTTCCGTTAAACGAAGCCGAGTGACGAAGCTACATATCGTGACCCGTAAGAATAGTCCTCAACGTATGTAATAAACTATTAGTCGAAGGGGTGAGTTGTCGAAACGCTCCCTCGAAAAAAGAATGTCGATACAAGAGACGGAATAACGTTATAATTCCATCCATTTACGTAAATCCTCAACTTTGGTCTAACCGTCAGTAGATAATACTTTAACGTTAATGCGATGTAAAAGTACATCATTGGTTAGCATAATTACACCAGACTTCAGGATAGTTGACGATGACACTATTGATAACTGAGAATACCCTAAAGGATTGCGACACCGAGAAATTAAATGTTGCACAACTGTGCCAAGCGATGATCGCGGGCAAATAAAACACGAATGTCTATAAACATCCAATCATGTATCTCGATTCTTTCCGTTGGTGACAGGCGGAAGTTATTCGACAAATAATTAATTAATGAATTTCCCCAGAGATTCGAAACGAAGAAACAAATGCGTGCTGGTATATATCGACTACAAACCATTCGGAACATTTTGTATTTGATGAGTCAAAACAAATTTATGAACTTAAAGAGTAATTTCAAAAACTAATGGCATTCAACCCGCAAAAGTATCTCAACAAGGCCAACTAATATGAGCGCATGAAATGAAAAATTATATATTTAAAAAATCACATTCACGTACATATAACACACAGTATATATATTCTAAGATTTTTCATGGCATATTTTACGTAATATGAAACAAATATTAATGAATTTACACAAAATTATACAGTACAAACAGACTTTTTAAGGGAAAAGATTTTATTTTTTAATAAAATTCTCTTAATAGTAGAAATAATGTTTTTCAGCCAACACCCGTCGCGTGCTTCTACAAATAAAAACTTTGGGCGCAAAATTCAAACTTAATACAAATTCAATTAGTTAAATCATATAAATATAAAGGCAACTGTTTAATTGATATGTCATAGTAGGTACGTAATACCAATGGTCTTAAGTTTCGACAAATGCATTGTGCTCAGAACTGCATTCATTGAGGTGTAGTGGTAGATATTTTTACCTCGATCCTTGGAAGCTTATCGATGAATTTACCACATGGTTTAATATTTTACAGGACACATGAAATATATATTGGTTCTGCACAGTAACATACGAGTAACATATGCATGGGGACAGAATTTCATGTACTTTTATACATGAAAATGAAAATTTGTCCTTGATTTCCCAGAGTATATTAAGCGACAATACTTTATGCTCAAACATCGTATTAAGTATTACAATGAATATATATTTTACACATCTCTCCACTTATAGCAATCGATTTCAAATCTTCACTCACTCAGACACTTCAGACATCTGTTTTCTGCTTCATAAGCAGAAGAGAAAGGGTTCAAATCTAGCGCCCGGAGGAGTTATAGTGGCAGCAAAACCGGGTGATTTCTATGCCTTTTTTAATGTATTATTTTAAACTTTTTCGTTTCCAATGTTTTATTCTGAAAGTTAAACTTTAAAAATTACATCTGTAATTTTTACAATGAATCCAACCATAATGCATGCAAAATAGTTATTTGTGTTGGGGAGTGTTGGGAACGGTACGCCTCTTACTGAGCGGATCTTGGAACGGATCACTCCGTGAACGAGAGGAACATACAATAAAATGATTCCTTCTAGAAGAAAAGGGAGCCGTAATTGACGGTTCATATCTTAAATATAAACGCGCGGTAAATTAACAATTGTGGATATTAATCGATTTATGTATTGTAACCAAAATAGGGTCTTTTGACAAAGATTCGGACCTCTAAGTTGACGGGAATTGCTTTAATTTTGGTAACTAGATTTGACGCTGACAAACAGCTCGTTCTCATGAAAACCTTAAAGTAAAGGCGCAATTATTTATCGCAATTATTTACATTGATTACTTATCGCAATGTACTATGATTATTGTATTGTCCCAGGAAGTGGCTCTGTGGACATAGTTTCAGAACTCTAAGTCATCAGAAAATTTGTTCAAGGTTGGATACTAGATTTGACACAGAAAAACTGCTCATTCTCAACAAAACCTTAATGTAAACACGTAATTTATCATATGTCGTAATTACTAATACTGATTATTGTACTGGCATCGGAAGAGGGCATTTACACCACATTTCAAAGCTCAACAACATCAGGAAATAGGTTAAATTTTAATTACAAGATATGATCAACTCAAATAGATAAAACTTAATAATGCCTTAGTTTTTAAATATGTATTCTACCGGTTAAGGTAGGTTTTGCTAAATGTCAGAAAATCTCCTCCCGGTCCTCTACCTATTTAGGGTCCCATCCCCCTCCAGTATACCTTTTTTCGCCTCAGCATACGATCCACCTTTCTTCATTTCGTCCATGAAACCTATTCTCTTTCTTCCCCTTCCACGCTTGCCCAACATCCTCATCTCTATCACACTCTTCAGCAACCCATTACCCTTTATAACACCCTTCAGCCATCTACCCTAATATCGATTTTATGCGCTCTATCAAAACTTCTGGAGCGAGTCGTTTATGAACAAACTAAGGATTATCTCCGGACTCTCAATAGATTTGATCGTTTTCAGTCAGGTTTTCGTGAAGGCTATAGTACGCAATCATTGCTTCTTTAACTAACCGATGATATACGCTCCGCAATTGACAGAAGAATGGTCACGGTTCTCGTTTTATTTGACTTCAGTAAAGCCTTTGACCGCGTGAACCATTCACACTTCTCAAAATGAAAAAAATGAACTTTTCTTGCACAGTGCTGAATTGGTTCCACTCATATCTAATCGATAGACGTCAAGCAATGAAGGATTCAGATGGAAACCTTTCCAGGTGGTGCTCTGTTTCTAATGGAGTTCCTCAGGGTTCCGTCCTTGGCCCACTATTATTCTCCCTTTTCGTTCTTGACCTTCCGCAATGCATCGTAAACTGCCAGCACTTGCTGTACGCAGGCGATCTTCAAATATACTGTCACGGCTATCCACATGAACTTTGTGATGTGATTTCTAGGGCTAATCAAGACGTCTCTGTTATTGTGGATTGGGCTGATGAGAATTTCCTCTTTCTGAACAGTAGCAAAACTCAAGCTATCCTCCTCGGGAGCTCGAAAATAATAAATAAAATTGACCTTAACATCAATCCCAAAATCAAAGTCGGAGATATTGAGCTGCCTTATTTCAAAACTGTGCGTAATCTATGGGTAACCCTCAAGGACAACTTTATCGTGGAACAACCATATTTTAAATATTTGAAATAAAAATAATAGTAAGCTTAATCAACTTAAGGTGCATAAAAATCTGCTGCCATTACATACTCGACAACTGCTCGTCAAATCATTAATATTTCTTAATTTTGATTACTGTTGTCTTGTTTATAATGATTTAACGGCAGATCTGAACATCACACTACAACGTCTCCTAAATTCGAGCGTTCGATATCTTTTTAATATTCGTAAAGATGAGCACCTCACCCCCTATTACAAGAAACTTGGCTGGTAGAATACCAGATCCCGTCGCAAATACCTGCTTGGAACCTTTCTTTTCTCTATCTTTGGCACTAATGAACCGTCATTCCTAATTGATATGTTTTCTAAAATAACTTCCTATCATACTACGGTTACTAGAACAGAACCAAGTAACCTTCAATTCCCGACTCACCGAACTACTACATTTCATAAGTCGTTTGTCGTGGCCGCCTCACAACTATGGAATTCCATTCCAATTGATGTGAGGAAATCTCGCTCGGTGGATTTTTTAAAATCTAAATTGTATGAAATTTTATTAAATGAATGTTATCCTGAATAGTTAAGCCTGGTCAGAACTCAGTTCGCATTGCTAAATTTCTTTTTTTTTCCCTCATAGTCTTTTTATGTTTTTTTTTTATCCTGAACCATATATTTATATATGAATTGCATTTTTACCTATCTCCGAGTTCAACTGTTAAACATGAAAAATTATTGTTTTCAATGAGAGTAAATGTTTTTGTCTTTTTCTATACATTGTATATTATTAAGCTCTATTTATTTTTTGATTTGAATTAAATTATATGTTTATTTGTCATTTCCTCGCTGCTATACTATTGTATGATTTTTGTATTCTTGCTCTAAGGGACCTGTCCCAGAGTAAAATAAACGATTATTCTATTCTATTCTATCCGGATTTCATTCAGAAGTTTCCTTTCCTCGCGAACCATCTGAAGCACTTCTCAGGCATTTGAGATGTGGGTGTAGAGAAGGATAAAGAAAGGTTCGGTGGATGGAAATGAAAACTAACGAGGCATAAAACCTTTAGAAAAGATAATTATCAACATTACATTTACAGATACCGCGAAACGCTACGGTTTATCGTTTAAGTATTTGCAATAATGAAACGTTATATTGATTCGATTCCCTATTTATAAGGATTATATCAACAAAAGGACAGTTATTCAGAAATGGAACGAATGTAACAAAAGAATTAATAAATTCACGAGAGGTACAATATTTCACAGGGCACATCAATGCCGAGTAGACTCTTCATACGGCTCATAATATCCCCTTCATAAAGAGGTCACTTCCATCATTCTAAGCACACTAATAATGTAAATAAAGCCATTCAGAGGCACCGCATCCTCATGAAATAAAATTATCTGCAATGGGTAAAAACTACCTCTAGTGTAACATTACCCAGGGATCATAGGCGTCCAATTAGAACTTCGCCGACATCCCTTGTCCGGGTCATGTTCCTGGGTTAACCTAAAGAACTCAAAAGGGTGGAAAAATCACTTGACACACATAATGGAATGCCAATTTTCCCGTACTTAATTATACTACCCAGCTAAAGATAACCGCCATACGAAAAAGGTAGGGAAATGGGGTACATTATGCGAGACATTTGTAAGCCCCGAACCGAATCAAATCCATCTGGCATGAGAACAAAAACGGACGAAAAAAATTGCAGGAAGGACCACACAATCAAAGCAAGCAACTGGGTCACCAAGATTGTCCCTACCGTCTTGAAGGAAATTACAGCAAGAAATCTTTTGCGTCGCTTTCGTCTGCGTCTCAATTCGGATAATGAATCACTTCCACAAAAATTGGCGCAAAGATATTTTTATCAAGAGGTTTTCTTAGTGATAACTTAAGTAATATATGAAGAACATCATACATTTTTGGATGATAAAAAATGTTACTTACCAGTGCCTAGTTTTGACTCTCGGGTTCCTTCCTGGTCCGAAGCCAGAAGAGGTTCCAGAACGTGTATCCTCTTTCACTCTCTCTCTGAAATGTAAATAATTAATTTAGATCAGATACGGGTTCTGTTGGCAAAGTGAAGGAAATTTTGAAAAACACCCGAGAATAACAACACAAAAAGATGAGTAATTTTCACACGAAAGCTGAAAATATCAAGGAGAAAGGAAAATCGTGGGCGCTATTGTTTGGTTTCTAAAATCAAAATGAAAAAGGATGAAATTAAATATAAATTTTCACCACCAGAAGTGGCCAAATTACAAGTAAAACATAACAAATAGTTCCGAAACTCGAAAAGTTCTATATCCGCTAGCACCAAGTTATTACCACGTAAATCAATTCGTTATCGTTCGTACTTCACCAAGACTAACTCCAATAAAAGTATTAACCATAATATCTCACACATTTGGTATCTACCGTTAGAGAGTATGTAGGGAATTAGATAACGGACAAAAAACCTATACGTAAATATACGCTATTAATATCGTGCAAAACACCATAGAATAACTAGAGAGTGACCATTCACATTCATTACTATCATGTAGCTGGGTACAAGTAATACTACTTCGTTAAAGTACATAATAATTATTAATGAAACCAATACAGCAATAAAGGAAAGTAAATACCCTATTTTATGCTCTTATGCGGGAGCAACACAAAAAAATAAATATATCATTGCATGTACAGACTCCCACTTGACGCATTCACGGAGGGTTATAAATGCTTTTGCTTTGGAATACTGAGTATTATGCGAGCAATTGCGTTCGCAATTTTTGCCTCTGCCTCTTCCCAAGTGGAAGACGTGGGAGCATTCAAACCTCACCTCATCCAGGAGAATTAAACAGAAATACACGAATACACGAGAAGTATTTTCACGGGACACTAAGCTACTCCGTCTAGTCAATCAGGAAACATTGAACAAATGATTGGGAGTGCGGCGTTGCTAAGGTGGTCACAGATGTAAATAGCAAAATTATGATCCAAATATTTTAGTAAGCAAGGAATTGGGGCTCGAGGCATGTAACTGTCACCCAGGTGACACTTAAATTTGGAGACAGAAAAAAATATAATTTAAAAAATGGCCCTTAGTTACAGCCCTTTTCAATAAGATACGAGAACAAATACCCTCAAATAATTAGACGTGCTACAACTGAATGATGGATGCGTGATAGGGACTTCGGTATAAAAATGTTAATCGGAATCATCCGGTCTAAAGGAGTGAAATACTCTTCTGCCATATAATGCTCAAAAACTTACAATCTTACAATTGCCAAGGTATTTGTATTCCACGTCATTTGTACTACACCAAGACGCGGTTTCAGCATGCCTGGTGAACATTACCGAAAGATGGCGAAGCCTCTTCATTAGTTAGATACCAACAAAGAACTCGGGTTTTTCCTATCACACCAAACCTTACGTAGGTAGCCGTGAGATGAATTCGACAGGAAAACGGTCATTGATTTTCATACCGAGGAAATATTTCGCCGGAGATTATGAAACCGGGAAACCTTTGAGAACAAGGTTTTTTTTCAGATTGGTACCCTCAAATTAAAAGAGAATACGACCAGCAACCCAATAGGGGTTCGTGATGGTAGTTAGGTGCAATAATATAACCAAGAGGCTATAATTACTGAGTTTCGGCGCAACACATTCAGCAAAGAGGACTGTGCATACAGTGCGTGCGCAACAGGCAAGATAACTGAGAACCAAGGCCTTTGGTGATGTTTTCCTCATTTCCTTGACGGCTGTGGACTTCAAAAGAGACGAAAGAAAACGACGCGACAGTATCTGTAGCGGAGTCATCCTATGAGAAGAATACAAATGCGTAAGTTTCAAGGCGGAAAAAAAACCAACTCGCAGAATATTGGCTGATGATTTCTTCGCCGAGATGCTCAAGGGGCGTTGTGCTCTACTCGCTACACAAAGCTGCCTAAAACTATTCTCGCTCAATTCCCACTCGTTTCTGCCTCCTTTTTTTAATTTGAACTTATTACTTCAAAGTCGTGAAAGTTTTGGTCCTCACGCCTACAACCTTTTGGAACGAAAGAACGGAATGCCTCACTGGATATCAAATTTATTTCGCCTCGTCGCTTCTTTCAAAAACTATCCAGCTTATTATCTTCGTCTGTGGCACCGTTCCCGTACAAGCCATCGCATATATATCCTTCACAAAAGCGCCTCTTTTATTTTTGCAGTGGCACCAAGTTCACACTCATTCCGCCGGCTGATGCTCGACTGTTTTTTTTATTCCTTCCCTTCCTATTCTGTTCGTCCAAAGACCACCTGCGCTCCTCCTCACAGAGAAACCCCCCTACCACACGCCCACATTCTCCCCCTCTTTGAAGCACTCAAGATAAAAGACGCAACTGAGCATTTTCCCCAAAGCCTCTCTGCAAAGCAGCGGCGCCTTGCAAGTGCCAAGGAGATTATTTGCAATTGTTTCTCTCTCTTCTTCTTCCTCGCAAAAGAAATAAACAATAAATACTCATAATAAAAAACAACCTGGAAGATTTTCATTTACCCCATCCCATTCGTGTGGAGTAAGAAGTAGTAGATGACAGATCCACTTCTTTTCGCGCGCTGCTGCGTGAGTGTTATTTCGAGAGGGATGAAAAGGGTCTCAGAGAGAAAAACGCTCGAGTAGTATCCTTTTTTTTTGCATTCCTTGATTGCCTCGAAGAAAAAAAATACTACGGAAAGCCTCCCCCTTCCTTACTACATTGCACAAGTGACTCTCTGCTAGGCAAATTCAAGAAGTTCCTTGCAACACTTTTCCAGTCGCGAAAGAAGATAAAAAGGAGACCCGTGAGAATCCTCGATGGCCGCATTTCTCGGGAAGAGTTCATAAGATGAATGCGGGCCGAGTCACAACTTCATGATGAGGATTCCTGAGGACGATAAATTTTATGAAACTACAGCATCATTATCCAGCGCACGAACGACAGATGACCAATAAAATTAATTATTGCATGTAAATGAAAACTTGAATTCCAACCATTTAACCTCATTCATAAGCACGATATAAGTTACAAGTTGGCGTCCCATCAAGACCTCCTTTTCTCTCATATGTTTCGCAATGTAGATACACAAAAGGTAATAGAAAAAATTACAGAAATTTTATACTAATTTATAAAACTAATATGATTTATTTTCCTCTTAAAGAAAACTTTTCAGTGCAAACTTTTCAAAAAAATTTCAGTGCATCGATTATGCTCTCCCACCGACAATCATTAAGTAAACAGGACATATAAAAAAATAACCAATAAATTAGCAGGAACGTCTCCAACAAATTGTGTCTTTCCTTACGTAAAAATATTTCTCCTTCTAAGGAGCAATTTCCAAAGAATTTAGTCAACGAAACCACCACATATTCGAAGCATACTAGTTATCCTAACATTCGTTTCCCGCTAACCACAGCTTTTTAGCGATAAATTCCCATAAAAAGCATCATCTACTAGTGAACTTCACATTGAGAGGTTAAATCATTTGTCAAAAGCTCCTCCGAGTAATAACCATGTCATCAGTATCTGAACCTGCTGAACTTAAGTTACTCTCACTAACACACAAGTCAACACTCATCACCAAACACTTAAACTTCACTCTTCTTTCCTAAACTCTCTCTCACTAACAACATCTTAACGACAGTCAGCATCTAAAATTGTCGTGGACGTCCAAATCAACGACTTCCAATAAAATAACAGAGTCGAAGCCTATACCAGAAGAGAATCACAAATTAATGTAAAATTTTGATTCCGAATCCTGTCTTTCCGTATATTGAACAAGTCATTATCACAAGAGGTTATCAGCAGGCTTAGTTTAAAGTTAGGCAAGTTAGGTTAAAGGTGGAAGATAGGTTAAATGTCCAAGGCTTTTACTGGTGCAGGCACCTAACTTCTCATGTGAATAGCTTCTTAAGCTCGGCTTATGCAACATCCCTCTCCATTCCATCTAAAAGACTACTACCTTTTTTTCTCTTCCCCACTTAATAACACCCTCTCTCAATCACAAGGCCTTCAGCATCCCCTTGTCTCCCATTTTTCTTTCCAGCCACCTGCTTACTCTTGTCCTCCAGTAGTTTCCTATCCCCGCCAACAGCACCGAACAATGCGTTCGTCTGCGATTCCATTCATCGCACTTTCTTCATTTCGCTCCACATTCGCAGCCTGAACCCGATTCTCATCGCATCGCATCAGTGAATCGACGTTTCCATATCATACAACGCTACACATAAAATATGAATCTCCATGGCTTTGCATTATGACAGTTCCCCTGTCATCAGATCTCGAATGTTTCTGAACGCCAAATACACTGACTAAATTCTTCTTCTCTCCCTATATAAAAACCCATTTTTACTGATACTCAAGGATCTTAAACATATGGTTTTTTCATGTACCACTGCGCAGGTGCAAACCGAGCCCCTGATATGACAATGACGACCCAAGGAACCATATCCTTCGATAGAAGCACGGACAGGCTATATAATGCCCACATTATGATCATTTTTAATTTTAAATAAGCTCAATATAGTGCTCCCCCTTGAAACATGAAAATGCTATTCTGATTTAAATTAGGAATGGAGTAGGTAAGCTGTGCGAGGCATATTATGGTCTTAATGAAAGACAAAATATTTCAAACGACAAAAAAGAACCAACAATCACCTCGTATTTTGGGATAATCTTCCACTAGGCATTTCGACGTATATTGTATGCATGTCTAAAAACTTACTACAATTGTGTTTATTCATGCTGAAGCGTCAATTTTTGGCACAATAAGAACTTAATTAACAGTCCTAATGTTTGAGATACTAGACGATTTCAATGCTGATTTCCTCTCAAACATATGAAGCCTAAATAGATAGATGCCATTAATAATTATTTTTGCGTACAAATACGTACACCCAAAAGTAACTGGTACCAGCGATAAACAAGACAGCCAACTGGAGTAAAGACATGTAATACAAGACACTTTTTCCCCGCTCAAACTTAAGTAGTCTGTAGCCCTGTGGCTAGCGTACTCGCTGTTCAGGGTTAGCATCAAAAGTTGATATTAACAAACTTTTTCGCGTGAAATAATGATACTGCTACTTAGAGCGAAGTTTTTATCAGATCTTTTTAGTTCTCTTTAGTTAAGTTTAATCTCAACCGCATTTGCTCTTGTTTGTTCTTAAATACAAGAATCATAGTTGCCCATCAGATACAATTTCTTCGCCTAGTTTTCCCTGCTAAGACAGCCCCACGTCACAGCAACAAGGGTCATTGACGAGGGTTAGTGTAAAATGAATTTAATTTCCGGAAGGACATTTTCAATCGGTTCTTAATGGAACTTGATTGATGTTCTTGAAACCATATGACTTTCAATTTAATAGAGCATCATGGTAATCTTGAAATACTCAGATACTGAACTACACAAGGAGGGAGATTTAGCATGCCTACGGAAGATCCCACTATAAATCAAAGCCATGAAAATGTGATTTTATCCTCGCAGCATACCGCAAATGCTCCAGAAGTAAACACCTCGGGACAATCCTGCATCACGATTGTCTCAGCCATTAAAGAAAATTTATTTTTTCTTTATTTCGAGCATCATCAATTACAAATAGTTCACATTACATGCAATAATTTCCTTCAACGACAATAATTTTCCGTTGGATGGGTTACAAAAAGGATTTAAGAGCCATTTTTTTTTAAAGTTGGACAACTTGTGATAGTTGATACCTTCAATTTTCCTAAAAATTTCAGGATTTGTTTGTAGTACTGTGATAAGAAAAAGTGAAGTTTCCTTCCTCTGTAATCCGACTCGTTTCACCTTGATTAGAGGTCAAAGTTCAAGGTCTGGAATATATGGTGTAAATTATATGATCGTTCTACATCTAAAGCAATGAGTGACCCATGATAATTGTTTTTAATATGGATACTACTTGAGACTAGGTACATATTAGCATAAATATTTTGGTGGGCCACTTATGGCTTCGAGGGCAGAGGTCATTCTAAAATGTTGTTTTCGCGGTTTTTTGTCTTTTTATCTGTCTGAATATCTGCTAAAGCCATGAGTGGCCCACAGAAATAACTCTTGGATTAATTACACAACCTTGGATAGTACTTAGAAAAAAATAAAACAGCATGGGTCACTCCTGGCTTTAGTAGTAAAACGGTGTCAAAGTTGATAATATTAAAAAAAAGGTCAAAGTTCAAGGTCAATTACTCTGTAAGCCATGAGTCAATAACTTTGAGACACATCTGTAATTATCCTCCGAATGGTGCAGTTTTAGACCCAGGTTACATCCTCATGGTTGTTGTAACAGTGTTTTAAATACAGGCTTGTTTTCATCTCCATATAAACGTTTTGCGTAATGGAGTATTATACACATTTGACCTATTCCTTAAGTTATATTTGACTTTATAATGAGCAAAAATCAGTGGCATATTTTAAATGAGTGCCATAATTGGGTAGAAGATTTAGTAAATAATTGCAGTACAAATTGGCGCATAGTAAATATTTATTTAAAAAATAATTAGAAACAGCTTGAAGATTTAGTTTAAAAGAATAAATGTTTCCGAAGGCTATCATGCTGACATGAGACATGTTATAATTTCTTTCAACTTTCCTCTAGTTCTAATGCACCAATCCCTTGGAGGATTAAGGCTACTTCATTTCGATCTTCTTCCTGGGGAAAATAAGGTTAATGACATGTGATAATTTAATAAGAAATGGACATACAGTGGAAACGTTTTACCGCTCAAAAGTATTCTATTATCTGCTACCAATTTCTCTAACATCTATCTAATCAATAATAAAAGTATGTATTTTGAGGTCAGTAGGTAAAAAAAGGTCTAAAAGAAGTTAAAATAGGAAACAAAAATCCATTGCGTGGTAACTTATTTGTTCATTATTGTCCTGTTATTGAACGTCTTCTTCTTCAAGGATCTGATCTATGTTCACAAGTTTTCCTTTTTTCATTATAGATGCCATGCGACTGAACATACTTCTCATTTGTTGCATCGTCATGTTCTCCACAGGTAAAAATATCTTTCTTCCATCTTGATTTCTTCTATCTCGCATTTCTTTTACAGCTCTTTCAGGAGAAATTTTCATGCCAGTCTTCTCTCCTTGCAAAAATAACTGAAGCACAAAATACTTCTGCTTGGCAGTAAATTTCACTAATCTTCTTAGTGGCAAAGCCCAACCTGTCACATTGAAAAGTATTTTTTCAGACAACTTGCCATTCTCTATTCTGTGACCAGTTGAGTTGTAGCCATTGTAGACCCGTAAGAAGCCTTCATTTTATCTGCATAAATTTTTATCATCTTGTCTAGTGAGGTTTTAATGTCAGAAGGTCTGTGTTCTCCTGAAGCTATGTGCTCATCTAATTCAATGCTATCAAAAAATGCTGCACTGCATTCTGCTTCTGGACAAAAATGTAGGCATTGATACTAACGATCTTTTCGATTACTTCATGAAACATTAGAATTTATCTGTATTTGCTGAGTTGAGCTAAAACCATCTATCATGACTGTGCCTTTTGTAAATTGACAAAGTGTATAAGGAATCTTCTTATTCGAACCTATACCATAAAAAATCCAGAAAGTCATTTCGTTATCAGTGAAATTCACTGAATGGTAATTACGGATTCCAGTAATCTTCTTCGGAATTATAATAGAAGCAATGGCTTTATTTACTTCCTATGATGGCAACTTTTGAGCTCTTTACCCCTCTTCGGTACAAAATACCATTTTTTACGTCTTAAGCGGTTACCAAGTCATGGCCACTGTTTACATATGCTTGTATGTATCGTTTTGCCACGGCACTCTCCCGATCAGCCTGACCTTTAATTTTTTGGGTTTCGTTATAATCATGGCGGACGAGAATGATATCATGACTCTTGCAAATTTTATATTCTGTTTCAACATAGCCATTGCCAGTGTAGCAACCAGCGTCATCCGATTTTGCATACATATTGACCGCACTGGGAAAGTCTTCATGATATTGCTTCAAAACAACATCAGCAACTGATAGCGTATCAACCACATCTTGCTCGCAACGAAATAATATAGTGAATTACACTGACTTCTGTAATTGTGTATCTGACCTCGAAAAAAAAAACACATCAACATGCACTAAAATCCTCTTCTTACCAAAACATTCTTTTTGAGCTTCACGTTATTTTATGGGGAGAACTTTCTGTGCCCAGTCTCGGATCCATAGACAAGTAGTGTCATTCAACTTTGCAAAGGCATCTATTTTGGCATTATTTTGTTGTACGAAACGAATGTTATGCTTCATCCAAGCAAGTATGTTCCCAATTGCCATGTCAAATCATACTGAAAGTCATATTTCTGCTCGCTGCTTTCCATATTCTCGATAGTTTCTGCAATAACATTGCTAGTTTCCAAGAGAACAGAGCATTGTGGGCATGAATTATCAAGAATCGTTATGCAAGGCAATGCAAAGCTACCGTCATTTGGGCTAGACATTGCGTGGGAGATACAATGGCTCTCGCAGTTGTTCTGAGAGCAGTGAGTTAAATATGCTATCTTCAGATAACGTTTAGATTCTACCAGTTTTTTCAAAGTGTCTCTTTGTTTTCCATCAGATAGTACATTCTTTGTGATGTTCTTCAGTTTTTCAAACCCCTCCAAGCCTGTTGCAACAGTATTATCTAGACCAGCTAAGCAGTGGCGCTGACTTGGCTTGATGGCTTCCAAAATTTTCCACAAACTTGTAGAATGAAGAGGTTCATAAAGAATTTCTTGACAAAATTCTAAGTAAGCAGCTATTGTGAGCTAAATTTTTTCTATGCTTCTAATAAATTGATGAGAGAATTTGCTGCATAAATCCTTTACACTGATAAAATTTCCTATGTGGGAGAGTATCATATCATCAACACTTTTTTGTTTCCTTCTGCCTGTTATATCATTTATTATCTCCCACATTGTTTTTGAATCTTTGACGTTTGTTAATTTTGCTTCATAATATTTTTTTTTTAGTTTCTCTAATTTTCAGCAAGACTTTATTTCTCAATTTTCCATAAGTTTCCCTATAATTTCTGTTGGTTGGGTTACTTTTCCATTATTAAATGCTGTATCCCTGTCCTTGATGATTTTCATAACTTGCCTATTCATCGAAAATTGTTTGGGTATGGTATATCTTTGTCTATCATGCTTATACATAATTGATTACGAATAACTTCTATAAGAAGCCGAGACATTGGCTCAAGAAGAGCCTCAACAAAAAGACAAATGGTGCTGAGCTTTGAGTCGTCAGTGACGCATAACAGGAGCCCAAGTCACGAATAAGAAAACATTTCCTCTGACAATCTTCATTCATGGTACGACCCAAGCAATAAAATAACTCAACCTTTGCCAGTTTGTGCTTTCCATTTTATGACGTTTTTCATTTTTGTTTTGGAAAATCTCATCACCTTAGCTTTCTCGTTACTACTTTTTACCCCGTATTTCTAAAAAATCAGTTACTGAAACTACCAGTGCCTTACAGTTACTTCTACTAATTTTATGATGATCAGAAAAGTCCCACAGATTTAAGCCAATGCTAAGAAAGTTTTCAGATGCAACCATACATTTAGTATTTTCTATTGGGTGTTTGAACAATCAGATTAATATTCATCGTTTCCTTTTCAAAGTTAATGGACAGGCGAAAGAGAAATTTCAACCATCCAACACTGAACAAAATTTAGATGAGCAAGGAGCAAATATTTTCAGTAGCGACTTATTTGTCATGAAATGACTAAAAGGCTGGCTGGAACTGATAGCTGTATTCAATTCTATCATTTCCCCTACTTAATCTGTAAGACTTTGAAGATCTTCTGTCTCATGTGCAATTTTATTTCCCCATGACTTCTGCCTTAGGTCTGCCTCAAAGGGCTTTCAACACATCTAAAATACTGCTTTCCTAACAAATATGCTGAGTCTGTTTGGCCAATTATCAGTAAATTGTCTTTCTAATACGACTTGCTACTACACAATATGTCCCTCATTTCTGATCCTACCCGGCTACTTTATCCCAAGCATTCCCTCTGGGAAAAAATTAGAAAACCTTTGTTCCCTTTTGTAGCATCTTTTAAATGGTCCATGCCTCTGCGTCAGTCACCACATATACAAACGCTAATAGTTGTAAATTGTCATGATACACCATTAGACTAAATCAAGACGTTCCTAAAATTTACAGTCAAGTGTTATAGAGTGTCATACTACCAAGCCATATTCATTCAAAGCAATTTTAAGCGATGATTAATACAAACCAAAAAATCTCGTTTCCCCAGCCCACATTGTGGCACAGAAGGCATTCTGCTAGCTTAGCAATAGTCGTAGTATCACGTTCTCATTAATCCCCGGTGAATATACCTCAGACCGAGATGTCTTGGTGGTGTAACTGGCTAAAACAACTGTCACAAAATAAGTAAATTTCCCGAAGAAAATAAACAATTCTTCACGACAAATTTCTCCCCTTTGATGCATTGCTAGGCGCTCGTACGCCTGGCTACGTACCAAGTCTGGTGTATTCCGCAATACATTGGAAATTCCACAAAAATGTTTCCAGGAACTTCTTGCTCATTGGTGGCCCGATTTCCTCTAATTCGGAGACAAAAATATCTCTCAGGCTCGAAGGCCACAGGAGGTCCCCGCTGCAAGGTACTGAAGTGCATGCGGGGCACGCGTAAGAAAACGAAAAACCCGCGTACGAAACCTAATTAAGGAACACTCCATCTTAGCGAGGTTCCACTGTGCCCATGCAAGTCAAAAATAAAGAATTCACATTTTCATTCGTTTTGTTTGAAAATGTTTAATGACTGAAGGCTTACCTTAGCTATTGAAAAAAAATACGCTACAAAAGATGCAGATGATTCATCGGATTTATTTTTAAATGAGACCTCATTTCAAGAAACATGAGCCGACAAGAGTCGATTAGAATTCTGTTTCCATACCATGACCGCTTTTTGACTAGAATTTCCACAGTAATAAGATAAAAAAATTAAACACGAGATAATAAGGTGCGTACGTTTCATTCACATCCTATTCCATCACAAATTACGCATACAATTAAGTTTTTCTTTAAAATGATATCATGCTTAATCCTGGGATGAAATCCATCCCAGGATTAAACATGATGAAATATCAAGATATAGACATAAAGCAGAGTGTGGAGGGATATGAGACTGATGCTCATATCAAGAAAAAAGCACATTTATATCGGTGACAAGAATATATTACATAAATGACATTTAGGACATTTTACGAAGATGACACTTGTAATAAAACTG
The DNA here is from genome assembly GCA_963169105.1 of Ceriagrion tenellum. NCBI lineage: Eukaryota > Metazoa > Arthropoda > Insecta > Odonata > Coenagrionidae > Ceriagrion > Ceriagrion tenellum. Next base: position 100,527,587 of record OY720643.1, read on the forward strand.
GGTCGGATTCAGCGTAGGTCACATACGCGGAGACGAAAGTGAGAGTGAAGTTGCCTCGGCAATGCGCGAGAAAGAGAGAAAGATTGGCATAAATGACGAGGGGGAGGACACAAAACGGGACTGAGAAACCCTTCCCGTTAACTTCCGAGATACGATGACTTCCTTCGCCGACTGCGAAAAGATATGGGCGAAAGATTTGTCACGGCACCATCCTCCCTACCTGAAGACAACCGAGGTCGCTTTCCCTCCACCACATTCTCACCTGCCGATCGATTCACTCAAAATTTTAGCATTCCTTTTTTCCGCCTCCATTCCCGGAATCATTTCTCCGATATTCCGCCTCCGCGATATAGATTTTCTCGCATAAAGTCGGCGCCCTTCCAACTCCTCCATCGTTTATGGAGAAATTCACTTCTAGGTAGGAATCACGAACGAACTTCGCGAAATTAAAAAAAAGCCTCATTACCCAAAACAAAAGTCCGGGGTTTTAATGAGGAGCCGAGAGAATTCATTATAAAATTCCCATCCTCATCACGACACTTTTCTGGTTCAGAATAAATGGCCCCTCACACAAGCTAGTGAGAGTCACAACGAAATGAAAATACATCGTTGAGAACTTTTAATAAGTAATATTTAGATATAATGATTTTGAATAACCAAACTGACCAGCACATAATTGATTATTACCGTTTCATTACTGATTACATATGACCTGAATTTGGCGCTTAATGAGATGTATATCAAACAATTAAAAAACAACTTAATAAAGCAAATTAAAGAAGCTTTCCCTCATCACCTCTGATTATCCCCATGTTTTTAGCCGCAAATAATTATTTGATTATATGGGGCAAATCAAATCTAAGAATACAGGACACATAATTTAGCTATCTCGTTGATTAGCTCACAGAGAGGTTTTCAGATAGTATTGAAGTTATCTTTTGTACAACATGCCTACCACCTTTCTTGGAACAATTGTCTGATCCGAACAGCCGTAGTATTTTCCTTGTCATACTCATAACTTTAAAGGATCAACTTCATGTAATCCTGATACGAATTACGTACCCTGACAACCGATGAAATATGCGAGATATAATAAAAAAATCGTGAAGTCCACCAGACATGGTACGCAGCCAGGCGTACGAGCGCATAGAAATACACCAAAGTAGCGAAATTCGTCGCGAAGGACTGTATATTTTCTCGGGTTTGAAACAAAATTTCCCGACAATTATTTTTACCAATTACACTCCAAAGACATCTTGGTTTAAGGAAAATTCACCGGGAGCTAATACGAATGTGATACCAAGAAAGTTGCTAATCTAGACTGGGAAAACGAGAGCTTCTAGTCCGCATAAACCATCGCTTAAATTTGCCTTGAATGAAGATAAAATATTAATTTGTGATACTGCAAACGTCACCTAATTTTTATTATTTCGATGAAATACATTCTGCTCATCTATCAAACCTTTGGAAACCAGTCATTACTTCAATGAACAATGCATAAAATATGAAGAATTGCAAGGAGGAAGAAATTCATTCTCATTCTATTAAGTAAAACCCAACTCATATTCAAATAAAATAATCTCGTATCATCCTTCTCCATCCCGATCACATATTTATTTCTTTTCTGCAAGTCAGATACGTTTTTATAAAGAGGACGCTCGGTGTTTCTCCTGCGTATCCAGCACTATCCCATTTTTGTTCCTCCGTTTGCCAAGCCAACAATATAAATATAGCAATTTCCCAGCTCACATTTTATACTGTAGAGAACACTGAGAGAGAGAATGGAATCATTGTGTTGGGATGGGCGAGCCGAAAAAGATGGGATCGGAAGGCGTTCCGGATTTGGATTGGAAGGAAAACAAACGCACAATGGGTGCACTTAGGGCTCCTTAGACTTGCGTTTCCTAAGGGAGGGATATATGTGGTGTGGGGGATGCGATGCGCACGGATGCAGACGGGAGAAGCAAAGACGTGATGGGCCTCTCAACCTCCTGTATTGCCTCTCGTTCACCCCTCTCCACAGAAGTATCTCCACCCTCACTGTAACAGCCAATCCCTTCTCCACATCCTTCACAGTCCCTTAAGCTGCAACGGGGGAAGAGGGCTGAGGAGAGGCGGGGTCAAGAGGTCGCCTTGATGTATTGCAAGGGGAGGTCGTGTGTATCCGTCGAAGTCATCAAGCGCGCTCTCTGTTAGTCTTTTGTCTCCATTCCCGATTCCATTCAACTCTCCAACCGACCATTTACATCCCCGCAACATTCAACACCAGGAGTCGACTGTTTCAAGAGACGAAAAAGCCAAAGCTCAAAGATTTTTTAAGATGTTTCGAGGGTAATGAATTCTTTTCCACAGTGAGGAAAATATAAATTGCTGTCATAGAAAGTAAAAATACGAGTAATCTGCATTGAAAACCATTAGGTGATGACATTTTGTCATAAATGTAGTTTCATAAGCAAGGAAAATATTTGTGCGTAATTTCAAATTATAACATTTAAAATTCTCATACTAATTTACGGAGTATAGATGACCTTCAATTATCCTTAAATTAAACAAAGAAATATCTGCAGCAATCAAATAACGTTTCTTAAGTTGAACTTCGTTTGCATATTCAATAGAATTCACCTATACACGAGCGAAGAGACTCATTTGTGATCTTGCGAGCAGTCTAACAGATCTCGTTCTAAATTCAGTAATTTCAATTCACTGGTAAATCCGCTAGATACAAAACACAGATTGTAAACGAATTTTTCAGAAAAATGATCGAGTATCTTAGGAACCCCTGGGTGAAAATTCATGATTTTCACGGCAAACAAAATTCGCATTATATTTTACACAATTTAATATATCGATCATGATGCCCAAAATTTAAGTGAGTATTGCACAGTTTCAAAATCAAGTCAATGACACCAATGAGCATAATCCATAGTTTGGTGATTAAATTGGGAGAAAATAATGGATTTTTTATTTTATATAAATATTATTGATGGTAATGTTCGGTAGGTATATATGTAAAAATTATGCTCAAATGTGCTGTAAACGTGACCAAGGAGTTCATAAATGCATAGAGGCCCGGTATGATTCGTCGTAGATGTGTTTGCCTGACGATATCGAGAGGCCTCACTCTCGTAATTGTATTACAAATCAGCTGTTGAAAACTTTGCGAGATGAAATCATTGGACACCATTCGGATGTCAGTATTGTCTTAACCCGACTTCTCCCTTCCCCTAATCCGTCCACCTGCTCCACTCTCCTAAGCCCGGACCCCTGCCTTAATTTCCACACTGCTCAATAGTGCACGGTACAAATAAATGTCAGTAGCTGGTAATAGCGCCATTCAGGCGCAAGTTACGAGCAGTTGCGGGCGGAGGATGCCATCTAGCCTCCCATCCCCTAGACGCGACTCGCGTCATCCGCGGCCTCTCCTAACGGCACACGGGAGTCCGAGCTTCCGGATTAAGGAAGGTGCGGGCGTCCTTTTGTCCTCTGATTGATCTACACGCGCGTTTCTTCTTATTTTATTGTACATTTTAAAATTTTTTGCTAATTGGGGCGCACGTGCGAGACGCACATAGGGGAATCATCCGATACGTGTGTTGTAATAAGCATAGTGGAATGGGAAGCTCTATGCGATCAGAATCGTATAATAAACCCCGATTTCGGATCGAGAGTATACAGTTTCGGACGGGAACCCCTGTGTCGCCGAGGACCGATCGGAAGTGAGCCAGCCATCGTCGCCTTTCGACGCCGACGCTGACTCCGGAGCCTTCTTCCTTGCCGGTCAGCCTGCGAGACGTCCCCCCGACTCCCTAGACTGCGCGCAGTAGCCGCGAGAGTCAGCGTTCAGCGATGTAAGACAGACAGCCAACATAAGTCCGAAATAAACTTCATTTAAATTGGACTTGTGTCTAAGTTCAATGATTCCTGCAGCCACCTCCATTCGATATGAAGATTCTTTGATGAGTTACGTTATCCCTATGCCCCTCTTGGGACATGACATTATTACGGGTTAACTACTAAGATAGACTGGTTCCCACATTGTCCAAAGCCGAATATTCAAATTTGTACATGCACTAGCATATATTGTATTTTCAGTCGTTTGATCGACATACTACGACACACTAGCATGGCATTTATTCCAAAATGGATAAGTACGAACAACAGCCAGTATGAACAACTTCAGATAACAGTATTCATGGTAAAGAGGAAATATCTGCCCTGTTTAAAGAATGTTAAAATTCAATTTTTTCGCGTAATTTAACTTATCCGTCATAGGTAAGATAACGATTTATTACAACCAGAAAGCAATGGAAGGTAGTGATACAAATGGAAAGAAATTCGTAAGAAGACCAAGGATGGCAAGTAGGAGACAAGAACTATATTTGATTTTAAATAAAGACTCACGAAGAAATGTAGAACGTTTTTGATGGTGGTTTTAAAAATTTTCACTTTTTCCGCCCATTGATATGAGATAAATAATACGTTTCTCGAAAACAATTTTATCAGAGCGTGCTGAACATAAAAATGGAACGGATATTTTCCCATCACCCTTTCTTCTTGTTGGATTGGATTTTGGGGAGACGACCGACAGCTAAGGTTATTTGCGTCATAGGGACGGGTAAGGGAGGAAGGGTGGATAGAAACCCAGCGTCGGCTTTAGCCTGATCTTAACAAAAGGCGCCAAGGGGACCATGGTTTAACGTCTCATCCGACACACGGAGTACTGTACTTGAAATGCTCTTCACAAGACACTCAAGTAGGATTCAGTTGAAAAACATCCTTCTCTGCAGGGATTTGAACCCTGGCCGCCCGTATGGTTGGTCAATACTCTTTTCTTCATCTTCTAAGGAGAATCTGTCCTCAGACAGGTTTAAATTGAACTTTTCCCTCCATACTCGTTATCCTGTGCTGCCTCCTCAGCTCTTCGTAACTCCCTCCATTCCTAATATCCGCCAACATATTATTTCATCGTCTTCCTCTCCCTCTCTATCTTTTCTTCTAATGTACTTTTCAGCAGGCAATCTTTCCTCAGGACGTTTCCCATCCAGTTTGCCTTCCTATTTCTTATTGATCTTCAAATATTACTTTTCTCATTCATCCTCTCCAGCACTTCCCCGTTTCTCTCTTTGTCACTCCATTTCAATCAACCTTTATCACATCATAAATTCGGAACAATTTATAATATCAGCATCGCCAATAATACTCTTCTCATCTCAGAGCCGTGAATAGTTGAAGAATAATTTACAGTACGCTCTCCTTTATCTATCACACGGTCCAGTAAGCTCCTGCAGTTCTACACGAGATTTCTAAACCCCTCTTAAATAGGCCGGGCAGAACGATCGAAAAGAAAACGAGAACTCAAAGAGGAGGAGACTAATAGACTTGGCCGAAATAATAGCGCTGGGCACACAAAACAGTGTGATTAATAACGGACAATCGTCATTAAACGTTTTTCGCCTCGTAGTTCTTTTTCCTCCTGCATTTTTTTTTAACTTCGCCATATACGAGGACACTCCGGGAACGATCTTCCCCAGTGACCTGGTTCTGCTCTCGGGGCACACATTCATCGGTTGATCGATGGCTTGGCAACGAATTCACTACCGGACGACCATCGCCCGTTGCTTCCAGAAGATGGATTAATACACCCTTTAACCGAGCGCTTTAAGAGGCCCGTGATTTCTTCTTTTGAAGCCACACTTTCATCACAAGTGCGCGGACATCGAAGGCTCTCATATTCCGAGCCCGAGGATAAGTATTTTAAAATGATTTTGTGATATTTCTATTTCATGCTGCGAGTTGCTCCTGGCAGTTTCTACAATACTTTTTGTTCTACAATACTAATTGTTTTGGCATTAATGAGAAAACGAAATCTATATGGCTAAACACTTTTTTGCTTTAATGACGGTAGCTAAGTTTGAAGTACTCAAGTTACGCTATAAATTCCACCTTGCCAAAAATATGCTAGCATTAAGAGAATCAACTTTAATTATCAGTTAAATCGAATAGTAGAGATTATTAGTTGTTTTATACGACGAAACAGGTCGTTACAAATACAAATTCTTTAAAATTTATCAAGCTATTTCATTATATCTCGACTTTACTTCTTCTTCTTTAAAGTAGTTACTTCCATTAACTACTTAAAAATCTCACCAAAAGAAGCCTGTAACTGTTATATTCTTAGCGAATTTCAAGTGAAGAGCCAAATAAATAAAATTAGCTACATTGGTATAACTTCTACATTAAGAGACAGAGCAGGAATTTAGTAAATACTACATTCATAACGAAAAATAAGATAATGATGGCATTTTGGAGGAGTCAACTCCGGTCCGGTGAAAGATCAAACTATCATTAAAAATATCGTAGTAGTCGACACTGACAGGTTCGACTTCACAGGTTCATTTAACTTTTATATCAGTCTATTTAAAGATCAAATTAACCCACTTGAAAAATTTTATTATTGGATTTAACAGGTCGACAGACAGATTTAACAGGCAATCATGCAATGAAGATAATTTTTCCTGATCCATTACCCCGCGACATGAATTCTTCCGTACTGCCAACTAATAATTTTCTTCTCCCACCAGCCACCCCCCGAGTATTACGGACAAAAGAGTGAAAAACTCATGTCTGAATGTCCCTTGATGATTCTGAAATGCTCCTGTGGAATCTGTTGGCCGATTCAAAATGCTGGCGCCTTTCCAAATAAAATCATACATAATGAATGTTCGAAATCTTTTCTTGGTGATATGATTCAACTATCTTCCAAGAAAACGGAAGTTTAATGTGCGATTTCCGGAGGGATCACAGATAAGCCCTTTATTCGCATTACTTACAGCTTCCCGCATACTCGGACTTATAAACATAGGAAGGCTCACGCGAAGCTATCAACGCTACCAATATAAAAGTAAAAAGTTTTACGAGTATCTCAGGCCTTTCTTTGTGGGAATATTCGATATTCATGATGGTTAGAAGAAAATAACAACCACACGGTTCTTAATGAAAAACGACCGAGGCTTCGATACTTTATGTCATTTTCATGGATGATAATGACATAATGACAAGGATGAAAATGACATAAAGCCATGACCTGTGTCAAAACAATGGAAGGAAGTAATTAAAATCAGCGTGGAAACTACAATTGTTACTTTATTCTTATCATCACGGATTAAAAGTTTTCATAACAACTTCATTCTTCACCGAGTTCATTGAAATTGCTGCCAGAAAGAAAATCGGCATGGACCATAAATCGAAACTTGGGCATTATAAGAGGCCCGTCTATCGTGCAGACCTCTACGCTGCCCTGGATTCATCAATTGAATTTAACTGTTCATAAACCCGGTAATACAACGGACACTGGTTCGAGTCCCGGCTTAGGTGTGTTATTCTGTATGCCTTCGGAAAGTCACAGTATGCCGGGATTATTCGGAATTTCAGAGTCCAGAGAAGAACGAAATTTTGACGTCAAAAAAATTTCAAACAGTAACGGTAATACAGGCGCGTTGCAGGTACGTACCCCTAGATCCCGCGGAATAGCGCTGGATCTCGCGGAGTGAGGATGGCATATCTCACAACAGGACGGGAGGAAAGAGAACCCTGGAGCTGTTGGAAAGATCTGTCACGCGCAGAGCCCAGCTATTTAGTCACAGTCATACGACACCGAATGAATACCACAGAGGAACAAGCTTCTCAATGGGAAAATGCTCGGTGCACACGCCTCTGGAGGCACGAGGCCAATACCGGGGGCGCACGAGGCAGCGAATTAATAACATGGGATGAGGAGATGGGCGCTGCGGCGGCGGCGGCTGCCTGTGGGACTGTTTCGCGGAGTCAGTTCCCCTTTCGTTCTCTTCCCGTCCCGTCTGCTCCTTGAGATGATTCAGTGGGGGGGAAGTGAAGAGCAAAGAAGGAGAAGGGTGTGGAGGAAAAACTGCTGACAACGATCTCTCCCAGGACAAAAAAAGAAGAATAGGCCACGAGACTGGAACTGCGGGTGTCACTAAGTGTGATTAATGGACGGGGCGAGACATCCCGAAACAGCCAGAAGCCTCCTTCTCCTCCGTCGCGAAAAGATAGAGACAAACATACGCTCCTCAGTGACCGCTGGGGCGTAAATAAATGCACGCAAAAACAATACATAATAAGATGCACGCATAAAGCCACAATAGCGGTACAGACGATACGAATTCAGATTAGGACAACACAAAGTTCGCCACACGGTGTAGGCGTTGCTACCATTAAAGATATATGATTGAAGTTTCCCAGTTGTGCCAAACTACTCCGTGAGGTCCATTTAACTTCAAAATTAGTTTATTCAAAAGATATTTATGCCGAATTAATTTCTGCAAACTATTTATTACCCCAGCTAATTAACTCTGAAGAAAACTTTTGCAATATGTAGGTAGTAAAGTGCATAACGACTTAAATAACAGCGCAAAACAATTAGGACAGAACTCAAAAATCTAAGTCTTACGATTCTAGTCATATGCACGATGTGATGTTTACAAACATTAGTCTCTCCCATACGAATTCAGTGCCTTCAATATATGTAATAAGAAGAAACATTGAATAGGAGAGAGTTAAAATTAACCAAAAATTGGACCATAAGTCTAAATATAGAACAAAGAATATAGCCATTTGTGTAAAAGTTGAAAGTTGTAAAATTGAATACAGCCAAAGCAGACAAAGCCTGCAGGAAATAAAAATGGTTACAATTTTATTAATTTTACCCACACAAATAACGTAAAGACAGAATTGACACTGTAGGTGTAATGATTGAAGCATTTACGGGCAAGAATAACAGGAAAAGAAGTATAATGGAAGCAAGATGTTAATTAAAAATTACGGATCTCCAGAGCATACTTTACCACTAATGACCTTAAACATTTGGGGAAGCTTCATTTTAATTTCCCCGAGATTTAATACTCAAACCTCCCCGGAAGGATTCCAAGAACTATCGCGTTTGTTTCCTCTTCCATCTTTATATCCCAAAACTTTTCCATTCGCAATTTAGAGTTAACTTAATTAAAGCAACAAGGGAGGCAACCTAAGGTGCCATAGAAGATAACTCATATGGGTTTAACCTAGGGGCAATTTTACACGTTGATAAAAATCTCATAAAAATTGGTTTCTCAAAGTGGACAACATAATTGTGTCCAAAATAAATTAAATATCCTTGAAAAAAAGTTCAAGTAAAAAAGGGTAATAATTAAAAACATAAAAAAATAACAAACAAAAAAGATCCCAAAAAAGACCACTGAAATTATCTAATTTCATTATATCTATACAAGGACAATGCAAGCATAAAGGCGTACATTTCTCGGGCTCGCCACCGGGTATCTTACCCGGTGGCGAGCCCGAGAAATGTACACTGATGTTATTCCCCGGGAAAGTGTTAAATCATACATAAGCATAAAGGCATTTAACAAATTTAAATCGATCACGTAATTCATACATTAGAACCACTACTGGAGTAAATTTGCTTTTTAGGAGACACTAGCCGAACAATATAAAAATAACAATCAGACAAACAGATAAAGGTCTAATAAACACATAATTTTACGAAAAAAAAACGTAAAACTGAGGGAAGATGAAATAATGCAAAAGAAGCGGAGTCAATGAAAACTCCTCTTGATATATGCCCGAAAACCAACTTAGCCAACATACAAATTAAACAACTTAGGATTATACCAAAAAGAACTGCGACTTTATTACTTAATGTAAATATGAGCAGGTAAACGCCAATTTTCCTTTTCTACTTTTACTTCTTCTAGACTTTCCACCATTTCTCTACCTAGTTATTATTTTCACACACATTCCTTGCATCTTTCCCAGGGTCTACCATTATTTCTTTTTCATTCTAGATACTAACTTCAGGAAATCCATCATTATTTTATTGTTTTATCCTCGTTTTACAGTTTAATTCAACATTTTTCTTAACCTCTGTGATGTGATACTGGAGACTGATTTTCTCTGTTTTTCTTCATGCTTGATTCGAACATTCTCACGTTTCATGACCTAACATTTCGTATGTTTTCAGTGCACATTGTGTTTATGTTGCACTCTCTTCAATGCCTTACGTAATAAATGGACAAATCTTGTACTCAATATTTTATTTCTTTTGCTGTTAATTAACGTCCTCATGTCATATCGTTTAGGGCAAATAAATTTTCAAATACACATTCAGGGCTGAATCATACACGGCCTACTCTATTGGTGTTTTCACTTATTAGTACACCTCAGTTTGCCATTTTTCACTCCCACAAATGTAATTTCTGTCAATATCTCAATATACTTCCTATTTCTTACGAGCTAATATCTTACAGCATTTTAAGCTACTTGTAAAGAAATTTTTTTCCTTAATTGTCTGCCTCTTACGTTATTATACGTGTAATAAGAATATAGATGGTAATTATTGGAAAAAAGCAGTCTGCAGATCTCCCTCAGCGATCAGCATTGCATCATCAGCTTAACACAATACCCTAATTTAATAAATATGTAATTAATACTCCCTCTTTGATTAAGGCTTTCTGTTATTTCATCTAAAGTGTTGACGTTTTTAATCTTTTTGAATCTTTTCTGCTATTGCTGAGCCATATCACGCAGCGCCATCATCTTTGAGCCATGTCAGATACCTCTTGATCCACAGTTAAAATGTATCGGCGCGCAAGGGAAACAGTGAAGTCCTAATTACGGAACTTATCAATAGGAAGAACGCCATTCTAGCCATCTATGGAAAATACTTATGCATTCATGAAGTGAACGCAGAGCTTCACTATATTCTCCTAGCCTTATAGTCCAATTTTAATTTTAGGAAAACTGATAAGACTAATACTTCTTGAAAGGAATCAGAACACCCCAGTTCATATATAAGTATCTTCAGTCGAGTACTCATAAGTCAGAGATGAATCAGCAAAATAAGATACATTCCTTATATTATTTTTATAACATTTTTTAAAATTTAGATTCCACAAATCATGGGGAGGAACTAGATATATGTACCTTAAGTTATTTCCTCAGTGGCGAAGATTGTCTTTGTTCGGTGACTACTTTAAATGGGCAAGGTTTACTTTAAGTAAGTAAGTAAGTAACGAAAAAATAATTGGTATTAAAAAAGTTCCAATGATCGTTTTTTGGTTTTATCTCCTGAATATGACAAACCAAGGAATGGTATTTGACGAATTTCTGTTTGAAGTATCCCTCGTAAAAAATTTAAGACATTTTTCGACCCGTTGTCGCGACTGACCGTTGGGTATCGAGACCAGCAAGTAGGGCTCCTAACCCCTACCCTCACGCCAGAGCACCAATTAGGCCCCTTTCTCGCAGGAAAGTGGAAACAGCCTGGTTCCAGGTGATAACTGAGTTCTGCGTTACATCATGCCTGCGATGTCTGCGTGGGACGGCGTTCAGCAAACGCGCCCAGGTCTGACGATGAGTGCTTCGACGTCCTATGGCCGGGGTTGAAATCTTAGGCTCTAAGACGGTCGGGTGCGGCCTAGGGGAGTGATCAAGCGGGATTATTCCATTGTATCGTCACTGATTTTCATCAAATATGTAGTTCTTAATTAGATATCAATGAAACCTAGCGTATAAAACTCTTCAATTAGATGACAAGAATGAACACAGGCAAAGTTGTCCATAACTTTATAAAGCGTGACTGATTCCATTCATCAGAGAGCTGCTAAGAGGTAAGTCGCTGATATTCTTATATATAATGAGACGCTGGCCATCCAAGATGGGTAACGACGTATTTCTATCGTCAAATCAAAGGCATTATTCAATTAACCTTTTATATAATATTTATGAAAAACAAGTTATAGTGTAAGTTCGAAAGAAAGTTACTTACGGGAATTTAGAGGTAACATACCCATAAATGTTAATTTAACATAATTGGTGATGATTTTCGCTTATTTTTTACAGCACTGTATTCTAGTTACAGCGGTTTACAGAACTACCGGGCGAATTAAGGCAGATTTATGTAAATTTGCAGCTATTAAATAAAAGATGTGTCGTTTCACCAACAATATTGGATCTGTTCGTTAAAAGTAAACTTAATAATACTCGTAGGTTTTAAACCGGTGCTTTTTCGGAAATTCCCTAGCCTACGCTCAGCAATTCCTGATTCTTTATTTGTCTTCCTAATAGTCTAACAACAAGGACATATTCCTCGTAGTGACCAATACCAGCCCAGTAACGGAGCATCTCCGTAGCTCACGAGAGCCTCGTAGGAAATTGCATACATACGAGGTTACTCCAGACCAGTTATTGCTTTTCCCTTAAAAAATTGAGAGGCACATGTACACATAATATTGGTACTCTGACTCTTATTTGTTAATGACTTCGTGAAGAATCTACTGGTAGAGAAATAACTGAAGTACAAAGCGCGAAGTTAAACATAAGTCTTTATAAAAAATATCGTTTTATTATTACTATAAATTGTAATTCAGAACCATGTCTCGTCGTGATTTAAGGCTTAAGTGCGTAGTGTGAATGTGATGTCCCAGTAAAGTCTGTCATTTGATCTCTGGTAGAGTCAAAGAAGTCCATAAAATGTCTTCAAAAACAGTTAGTAAGAACGTCATTACTTAACGTATTCCGCCAAGAAATGTCGTTACAATCACCTAAGTCCCAATTTGAAAACAAAGTAGAAAGATCTTTTCCGTCCCCTAACGATAAGCAGTACGGTAGCTAGTTCGAGTACCGCTTGAGAGGATATTTTCACCAACCATGGCATGACGTATTGCAATATTTGCAATAAAACCCTAATGTAAGAAGCATTAAGTCCAGTTTCCAGCGGTAGATAAAAGATTAATAATAAATAATTTCTATTCCTGGTTTTGGAAGACCTTTTGTTAGAACCTCTCAAATGAAAACTTTGGATGTTAATGATTAATTTACACGCATTGCAAAAACCTTTCACTTACAATCCCACATTGGCGGTAATTATAAACAGAAATGATCTTGCTGGAGGACCTACGAGACAGGCTTATTCACGGCAACGCAACGCGGCGAGAGATGAGAAAGAAAGACGGGACATCGCGCGGCAGTGCATTGAGATGCATAGTGTTTGTACTCTTGATGGATGTGACGGGTGCACGGGTAGCCCATTGTGAATAATAAGGTAATGGACTTGTCAAGCGAAAGAATATGACGCGGGTTTCCAGCGACGGAGACAGCGTCGGAGTCTTAAGGAATATCTTACGCAGAAAAGGCTCAACAGAGGGAACGGGGAGGAAGAGATTCTCAAGACGACCATCCAAGCGATTGTGACTAGGATTAGGAATAAAAAAAGCTCCCTAATAAAAAGGAGCCTTATAAATGCCGCACTTGGCAGGTGAACGCCGCAGCGGGTTGCGAACGAGAGAAAAGAATAATAAAACCGTCCCACCTCGTGCATCCCTTTTTCCGCTGCAGTAATGGCCTGTGCGATACTATTTGTTTTTCGACAGACTCGCCCATCGCATCCACTCATAAATGGGACAGCTTCTATTCTAATGGAACAGAATGCTTACTACTATTTGAAACCAGCTCATCTGCAACACACTTTTTTAAACCCGAATACAAACGACTCTAGATTACATATATCACCTGAAAAGAGCCTTTAAGAGTAACCAACTATCCAGGTTTAAATAAGCGCAAAGTTGATCACGGTTATATTGAAAAAGCGGCGAAAATTATAACGGCTAAAGGAAGTATGAATAAAATGGATTGTATGAGCAGGATACCTCCCAAAACATTTTTTCGAGTACCATCGCGTCGGTATTTACAAATGCCATCATGGATTGAGGGAAGATTAATGAATTATGGTTCTCACATTACGTTGTAAAAAAGATGCAACTATGTCGAAATTTATATGAGAGATGGGCACTATTTATATTCCAATAAATATTTGCTCGATACTGCAGAGGAATTGGTGGACTTAATTCTTCATTGAGTGGACATAGCATAGCAGGGGTTTACTTACCTCTTTGATGAATCGTTTTCTATATCTTTAAGCCTCAAAAATATAATACCTTACGAAGTGGATTGTTTCTTAGGAGACTTCTAATTTAAAAAGTATGTGGAAGAATGCTACACGGTGACTTAGTGACGTTTAATTTCTCATTGAACACTAATAGTTTCACGTGATAAGCAGGAATTTTTTGCATTCTTGATGACTTCATTAATATTCAAATAGCAAAAGACCCCTGTTTTAGCACCAAGTGTAATAATTCCTCATAAAGATACAATATTTTATGAGCCCACACTCGTTAAAAATGGAAGAAATTTTAGGAATTCCGCAATTCACTGATGTAACAGCTACCACCAAAACAGATTTTTGCTGATAAACTGGACCAACAACTTTATTGAATTGTAATGAAAAACAGAAACTTTCTGATTCACCACAAAATTAATATATTCCATAATGTTTTTATCTTTTCATTATCATATAAATAGATTCCATGAAGTCACGCCTACAACAACGTTATGTATTCAACGTACGAAGGCGTTTCAAGCGTTATTTTGCGGAAATGTTCTAAATCCATGATGGCGCGAACAAAAAAACTCAGTAGTTATGACTGCTATTTTAAATAAAATCCGACCAAGGTCGATTTTAATGAAAAAGTGATTAACTTCTTTCATTTGCACCAACATTGATAAAGTATTCAAGGCGAAACCACAGATGTCCCCTGGAACTCTTTAAAACACTCAAGTATCTTAAAGTCACTCCTCGTAATCAGCTTCAAACGTTTCTGTTTTTCATCATGCTTTCTCCATATTATTGCCTGCATTCACTCCCTTCCTCCAACAAATGACTCCTGACAAAACACAAATCGATCAAATTCGACATGTAAAAATTTAATTAGACCAAAGTTTCGCTAACTACGGCAGCAACTGTATTTGTAATTCTTCCTACACGTATTTTTTTATTTACAAAAATCAACACAGACCTCACAATCAGACACAGACGGTCAATGCATATCGCCCCCAAGATTTCATTACCAGCCTGGCCAAAGGTTTTCTTTTAACTCTACACAGGATTTGATTTCACTTTTAACAAAGACACCATTATATAATTATTACCAACCTTTCACTACATTCAGTTCCAAATCCTTTATATTCCCATACCGTTTTCAGAGGTCTTTCCCTCGTAGTCCATGTTTCTGAACCATACTAAGCCAGCGCATTTTTTCAGGAAGCAAAATTAGAACACAGTGTTCTTTTTTTGATCATGAAAAACTTCATAATTAGGACCACAGACGCCTTTGTGCGTGCAGCAAACAACCCACATGAGAATGGCACGTTATCATGTTACCATCTCTCCTTAAGACAGCGTATTATGATTTCGTGGAACTCATGTTACCAGCAGAGAACGACGCGTGAAAAACTTCCGTGCCCTAAAATTACATTGCCCATGGGCGGCCGCACAAATAAGCCGACATAAAATGTAGAAATAATATGGCCTCTCTCCCGCGAGACAGTTCAGCAAGCTAAAGTAGGTCGGAGGTATAAAGGAATTATCCAAAAAGTAGATCCATCCCATAATATCAAAGAAAAAAGCCATGAAAACCATGGTTCTGAGACGCAGGTGATATCCACACAATATATATGAAGTAAACAATGTCCTACTGTGAGGCGCCTGAGGCCTTAGTCGCCAGATAGATGAAAGTAGACATGAGTGCAACGCCACCAGCTGTGCACTTCTATGATTTTTCTCGTTCACCTTATTCTAAGGCCTACCATGCAGGCGAATCACAATGCGTCGCAGTTCGCGAAGTCAAATTTCGCCAGGATTCCTCTTCACAAAAATGTATCTCCAAAAAAGTATCGTAGAAAATAACAGACCACTTATAATAATTAAAACATGACCTTGTTTCTCAAAGAAGATTACATAGTGCGGATTGGATTGTTTGTTATGGTGGCTAGAGAACAAGATTATCAAGAAATAGGGCCTAGGTTCGGATTCTGGCAGTGAAAGAAAGTGTTCATCGTAATCTCATTCCCGTTTTGTGTTCTATACTGAGTACAAAATTTAGCGCTATGATCAATATATATTAACGCGCTGAGTTGATTATAAAAGGAGGGATAACGATGAGTCCATATTGAGGTGATATGTTGAGTATGACTAAATTTATAGGTCTAGATACGTTAGACGAAGGATCAATATGCGTCTTTAGTTATGAGTTGGCCAATTAGACGTCTGGTTTATTCACAGACTTGATATATTCCCTTGACTCTTTTCGTGATAAGCATAAAACTGTAGGTCCTCTCAGAAAAACAGGATTTTACACACTTACCTGGGTTGTGAAAGAAGACTTAAATATAGGTTAATGAACTTTTATTTAACGTTAAAATTTATTTTGGGTCATATGTATGAGTACCAGAAAGACTTCTGCCATATCATTACATACAGCTACCGTTCAATAAAGATACGCCATAAAACTCCTAGTACGTCCATCGTCCTTCTCAGAAAATATAGGAGGACGTACCATTGCGTCCATGGCACAAAAAGTATTAATTATTCTCCACAGCTTCCAATATATAAAAGCGTAAATGTCATCAGCTGTCAGTCACTTTCCCAAGTAAGGCAAGAAACAAATACCGAAAAGAGAACAGCGGCAAGGCATTTTATCGAGTGTCATAATAATGGAAATTAATTAATGGGAAAATCGAATGCCTCTAGCGACTAGCGACGACTTCAAAACCACAACAAGAGAAAAAAAATAATGACAAAGGTTGCCGGAAAACAAACCGCGTATCAAAAACAATAAATTAATTAAAACTAATAGAAAATACAGCGAGAAAGAAGAAAAATAACAATTAATATACCAGCTTTGTCCGAAGAAATTAGTTCACTCTCATATTATTCTTCCCTATCACTCGGGCCCGGGATAAGATGGATTCCGCTAAAAAAATCATTAAGTGCAGAAAATCTTATGAAAAATGCATATTTACATTAGTTTCAAATAAAAGCCTCATCACAGTTTTACCACATTCACGCCATGAAAGCAGAAAAAAGTCTCACACCATTACATCAAACAAACTTCGTATGCAATTCCAGACTTCACTAGGCTCACTGAAGTTTCCAGGATCAAAGTACGAAATTAAGGAAAGTTTCCTGTACAAAACAAGGATTTAGGGTGATAAGTATCAGAAACCGCAAGCTAGCAAGAACGAATAGCAGAGAGGTTAAACAAAGTTATGAATAGATCTATATATCACCAAATCTCCGCTCCGTTAGCTCCCACTTTTAGAATAAGCTATAATTAACAGTAATCAAGAACCAAAGACAATCTTATACCAAATTAGCGCACAGATTTCATTGAGCTTTAACCGAGATATCCCACGCATATCTTCGGAAACAAAGATTATTTTAATGCTCACCCCGATAAGATGCTTAAATAAGATCGTAAATAGCAGAAGTGTTAATAAGAACCGTTTATGTACGGCTGACTCGTTTACGTACGGTACTCATAATGAATGACATCCATCACACTGACCAGAAATGGTTCATGCAACTTACTGTAAGCACATGGGATTGCATTTTCTGTTTCCATGCAAAATACGATTAAAATAAAACGAAAAACAACGACAGAGCAAAGAATCCCCAACTTGGGAAATAATAACAGGTAGAAATAAATAAATGTGATATTCAACAACAGAACGCGCCGTCAACATTAAATTATTCGTTGAGGCAGCGATAGAGAAAACCCATGGGAATTACAGCTTCATACAGCTCTCAAGGCCAATTGTTAGAACAATTTTTCGAAAAACAAAATGCTGTTTCAAAAAATTCCAAAATCCCGAGGTGAACACACGTTTAGAAGTCCAAATGAGGGTAGCAGGTAGCAGAAGGAAAAAAATGACAACTACGTCGCGTATGCACAAGACGCTTCCGTCACTCCAGATTTGAAAACGTGGGGATTACTAGGCAAGTATTACCAGACAAAGGAAAACAGCAAAAAGGAAAACAAAGAAATTATAATAATAAAGGGACGTACTCACGGGCACTTGTATGCAAGGACACGCTTAGCGGAATCCCTTGAGTAAGAAAGAGAGAGAGACGCTGGGTTCATCGTCACGTATTCTCAACGCTGAAAACCGAGCGGGCTAAGCTCGCTGAAAATGGGACCAGGGGAAATGCGCGAGGATGGTTGATTACAAGGGAGCGCAACGCGAACAGCAGCCACTAGACTCGATGGCATATAAGAAAAGAAAACAGAATAAATAGGTGTGCGCTATCTCAGAGGACGCTCTTGCAGGCACAAATTTTATCCACTAGAGATGACAGAAGCGATCACTTCTCCAAGATTAGAAATACATTGGACCAGGGCGACATTTCAGAAAACAAGAAAAGAAACAATAAGAGGTAGGTCAAAGAATCAGTTTCCCCCCACTGATATCAATTATCCAGTACCAACCCTATAATAGAAGAGTCTTCCAAAAATTGTATGGCCATTGCGTTGTGCTCATAATTCAATTAACGCTTTGAGCTTCCCATGCCATCGAAGTAAGCGCAAACGAAAACAAAAGATTAAAAATCATCTGTCATTAACAAAGATCAGCAACGAAGTTTTTTTCTGGTCAGATAAGAAAAAACATTTTATTCCACAGTATGAGCGTCAAACGGTACGGCCCTTGATCTATTTTAGTCCACAGTATGTGGACTAAAATAGATCAAGGGCCGTACCGTTTGAGGCTCGTCAAACATTGAGTGAAGAATATACGCGAATTGAATTTCATGAAATGACATACGAAAAATGTCCATGAAAAAAATATTATGTATTATGACTACACTTCTCCTCAAATTATTCTGGGATGCACACTATGAGATTTCCATTTATTTATAATAATTAAAAATTGTTACTTTATCATCAATTTTACATCATCGCATGAATAAAAAGGTTATTTTTCCAGTATTTTAAGATAACCATGAATTTAATAGGAAAAAACAAGAGGACTGCGGAGGCAACGGATAAGCTATGATTGGCTCTGAACAGAGATACCAAAATCAGAGAAGTGAACATAAAACTCGAAGAATAGCAAAATCGGGTGAATTGTACATACTCAAATAAGAAATGGTGCAATTTTCCGAAAAGGTAAGTTTACTTCCCACCTGGGTTTTAACGTTGATACCACATCTTTGGGGCGAGATCAGCCATAAATCTTCAGGAAGGAGGTATATTAACATTGAAGCCGAGAAAATTTCATTTGCGAGGAAAATTCAACGATTTATTATTTTCAATATCGCAATTAGATGCAAAAGTCATTACAAGCCTTCGAAAAATGGACAAAAGTAAAGGGAGATGAGGGCTTCGAGCATCATGATCAAAAGCAAGTGCAAAGGTAAAAGGGCTGACATGATAATAATACGAAATTTCAGATAAAAATAAAAAAATACTAGGAATTCTAGGGAAGAAAAGGAGCAGAAAAAAATTTAATATATATTATACACAAATATATTATACACAAATTTAACCTTTTTCAGCGTTATTTATTACTTTCCCGGTGACTTAGGCAAGTTTAGCTGGCGTCCGCGTGAATTCAATGTCTGGTTTGCTCAAATACGTCATTTTTACGATTTTTTAAGAAAGTTCTCAAATTTAAGCCGCACCCCAATTTTGACGCCCCAAAATCGGGAAAAAAAGGGCGGCTTAAATTCTGAGAAATACGGTATTATTTTCGAAGTATTACAGTCGGCTTTCCCAATTTTAAAATAAAAAAATCCCATCTAATCCAATATTAGCCGAAGATGTGCACCGCATATTTTCCTAAGCGCGTGAGAGACGAAGAATGAATGCTATGAAAGGAGAAAAAGGGCTGGAGAAAAAATAACAAAGAAGCATTTCAAGGGGAAGGAGTGCAGGGTGAGAGAGGGGGAGATGCAAAGCAAAGAGGCGCAGTTCCCATTTTCATTTCGCCGCGGCGGCGGTTAAGCACCGTGAAAACCCCGCCCGGGCCATTCTCATCCCCTACCCTCCGCCAACCGCCTCCCCGCACATCATCTCGGGGGCAGTCGAACGAAGAAATTCACAGCTTCCGACGCTCGCTGGAGAAAAGAACGAGGGCAAGAAGAACAGAAAGAAAACCCACATTACCACACCCCCTACCAGAGCATATCGTCATGAATACCAACTATGTTATTTTATGAAAAAAATTGACAGCATAAAATTTCTCCCTCTCCAATGCTGAATATTAATTGACCCGCTATGTTCTCCAAGAGGTTTCTCTCATTTTTAAGGTATGAGACGAATATTTTCTTTCACTTAGAAATTACTATTTAAACAGGCAAGAGCTAAGGAGAATTAAGTCTATATCAACGCGAGGAATTACCGAAACATGAGTAAAAGAAATGAAAGTGAGAGTATATAAATCTAAAATAAAAGAGTACAAATATAAGACCACTTTGTAGACAAACATTCACCCTGAGTCGATGGAAAACTACGGAATCAAAATTGCGGCACAGTTGAACTCCAATAACTGTTTCGAAAACAGTTTTTTCCCCGTTAAGAATGAAGGGTTATTAACTTGTGCATGATAACATTGGAAATGTGTAGTTTTAAGACGTTCATAACATAATATCTTATTAATTCATAACATTATTAATGAACCATTTGACCCAATTCATTAATAGTCAAACGGTGCTCTTGAACAACTAGCCAGAAACTTTTCACTGTAAAACTACTTTACAGCTATAAAAATCGATAGTGGTGATCTTATATAAAGTTCTTGCGAAGATTCCACGAACGTGGAAAACACAATACAAAACTTCGTCACAGGGTGACACTAAATATAAAACACATTTAAAAAGAAAACTCACGAGTTTAAATATTTCGGTGGGTCGCCCGCACCTTCATTAGTGATAGAATGAGGATTGAGGTGGAAGAATTGTACAGGAGGGGCGGTGAGGGGAAGGAGCAGGTAGGAGGAACGGGGAAGAGCGGGGAGGAAAGTAGCCAAAGACCTATTCGGGAGAGGAAACAATGTAGCGAAAAGTGGGGGGATATTAATGGGAACGGTTGAGGCCAGGTGGACAGAGGGCATTAAAAAATCGGATGCAACTTTGTTCTAAGGTCCTCAAAGTAATTATAGTGGCTGTGGGCGGGAGGGATGCCTAATTGGCTACATTGCAGCAGTCATCAAATTTTACATATATATATATATATGGACGCGTCCAATGCTGAGCATTGGACGCGAAATCCAAAGGTCCGTGGTTCGATTCCCGGTCCAGTCGAATTTTTTCTGCTTGGAATCGGCCGTCTTTTCATCTTCACACCACCATTGTGACTGTTTATTTTATGTGTTCCTATCCACTTTCTTTCTACCTTTCTGTATGAACATTTAATAATCGTTCGTTCATTCATACAGACCGCTCAGCGGCAAATACTCACATATATGTGTTCTATATACACACACACACACATATATATATATATATATATATATATATATATATATATATATATATATATATATATATATATATATATATATATATATATTTACATATATATATATATATATATTTATTTATTTATTTATATAGTTCTTGCGAAGATTCCACGAACGTGGCAAACAATATAAAACTTCGTCACAGGGTGACACTAAACATAAAACATAAAAAAGCAAACTCACGAGTTTAAAATTTTCGGTGGGTCGCCCGCACCTTCGTGACGAAGGTCCCACCGAAAATTTTAAACTCGTGAGTTTGCTTTTTTATGTTTTATGTTTAGTGTCACCCTGTGACGAAGTTTCATATATATATAAAATATATATATATTATATATATATATATATATATATATATATATATATATATATATATATATATATATATATATATATATATATATATATATATATATATATATATAATCGTTCTCTCATTCACTCAGACCGCACAGCGGCAAATACTCACATAAATATTTATACAGAAAGGTAGAAAGAAAGTGGATAGGAACACATAAAATAAACGAACACAATGGTGGTGTGAAGATGAAATGATGGCCGATTCCAAGCAGAAAAAATTCTACTGGACCGGGAATCGAGACACGGACCTTTGGATATATATATATATATATATATATATATATATATATATATATTCGTTCGTTCATTCAATCCTACCGCTCAGCGGCGAATACATACAATTAAGGTTCAAACAGATAGGTAGAAAGAAAATGGATAGGAACAAATAAGGTTCGTGGTTCGATTCTGGGTCCAGTCGAATTTTTTCTGCTTGGAATCGGCCATCATTACATCTTCACACCACCATTGTGTTCGTCAATTTTGTGTATTCCTATCCACTTTCTTTCTACCTTTCGTGACGAAGGTGCGGGCGACCCACCGAAAATTTTAAACTCGTGAGTTTGCTTTTTTATGTTTTATGTTTAGTGTCACCCTGTGACGAAGTTTCATATATATATATATATATATATATATATATATATATATATATATATATATATATATATATATATATATATATATATATATATATATATATATATATATATATATATATATATATATATATATATATATATATATATATATATATATATATATATATATATATAAAAGTTTGCCAGAGGAAGGCAGACGACAAACACAGAAAACAAAAAAATGATGAACACACTTACAAAGTTTCTTGATATTTCGGTGCCACTAGCACCTTGGTCGCAAGAGCGAAGACTCAGTTGCGACCAAGGTGCTAGTGGCACCGAAATATCAAGAAACTTTGTAAGTGTGTTCATCATTTTTTCGTTTTCTGTGTTTGTCGTCTGCCTTCCTCTGGCAAACTTTTATATATTCGTCACTTAAATAACCTAAATTTTAAATATATATATATATTTAAAATCGTTCGTTCATTCACTTAGACCGCTCAGCGGCAAATACACACAAATGTTTATACAGAAAGGTAGAAAGAAAGTGGATAGGAACACATAAAATAAACAAACACAATGGTGGTGTGAAGATGGAAAGATGGCCAATTCAAAGCAGAAAAAATTCTACTGGACCGGGAATCGAGACACGGACCTTTGGATATATAACGAATATATATATATATATATATATATATATATATATATATATATATATATATATATATATATATATATATATATATATATATATATATATATATATATATATTCTTTCGTTCATTCAATCATACCGATCAGCGGCAAATACATACAATTAAGGTTCAAACAGAAAGGTAGAAATAAAGTGGATAGGAACAAATAAGGTTCGTGGTTCGATTCCCGGTCCAGTCGAATTTTTTCTGCTTGGAATCGGCCATCATTACGTCTTCACACCACCATTGTGTTCGTCAATTTTGTGTGTTCCTATCCACTTTCTTTCTACCTTTCTGTTTGAACCTTAATTGTGTATACATATATATATAAATAAGTTGAGGGCTTGAAAAACGAACCGGAGTGAAAAGGGCTTGAGACCATACCCTCTCTTTCTTTCTCTCTCCCTCGCTTCGGTTCCCAAAGGACCCGGATGAGAATCGCCCAGATACTCGTTATTTACGGCCTAAGAGGTGGTTTTCTAAGAAAGAGATCTGTGATTAATGGTCAGCGGATGAAATACTCCATAATGTCTGGGAAGGGGATCTGGTAATACAGTAAGCGAGCCAAATTTGTAATTATGGGGAGCAGAAATCAGATAAGATTGAGAATGCTACTGCAAACCGACCTTCGTTAAGCGAAAACCTTACACAAAAGAAGAGACTGCTTGCACCGCATCAAAGCCTGCGATAGCGATCGCTGAGAAATAATTTATAATGCGACGGTTACATAAGAGGTGAAAATTTTGACTGCATGAAGTTCCGAACAATGTTCCCGAAAATATATTGACCTGCCTTTGACAATTCAAATGCATATTCATATCCATATTCATGCAGAATATGGATAGGAAGCAGCGCAAAAAGTATTATAACTCAAGTAGAATTCAAGAGAGTACAGCTGTGGTTTCAGCAACCGAAAGAATGATAAATTTAACACCTTCAAGAGTCAATTTAAGGAAGTATTTTACATTCGCATCCATATTGAAAAAAAGCCTTGTACTTTTCCACAAATATTTATTGTAAACTCACAACGCGTTTCGTAGCTTGCTCCATCATCTATTTAGCATACATTGCTATTGTCACTGCACTATGAACCATTCCTGAACCAATACACACGCTCTTTTCATATGCTTCCTAAACCGGAGTTTTCATTCCGGAATCTTTCATTACCCACGGAGTATCAACCATATCCATCAATAATTTTCAATATATTGACAATCTCCGAATACTCCAAAGTCTTTTTTTAAGACTATCTGGGATAGTATTGACAACACAATCTACTTGAAGGAGAGCGTACGCAAGAAGTGCTGCGAGGAGACCGATATTTTAGAAAAATAGGAAATATCACCACCAAACTCATTGCACCGACAGCACTACTGCAGAATCGCCATCGTCAAGGGAGAGAAATAACCACGTTCTGAATGAATTACATTCATCTTTTGCGCTAGATGATTTAACCATGCTGAAAAATGCAGAATTCCGTGTGTCATTGACATTTCCCACAAAAGAATTACCCGCGCCAAGATATAAATGTTAATGGGTCCTCAAATATAATTAAATGTGGACTCTTCAACATCAGATAGTTAAAACCTGCTTTCAATCATATCGATTTAGCGCACATAAAAGACTGAAAAACAGCTACAACTGGCTTATTAGGAGGAAAATGTGTTCATTGAAATTTTTATGCTATTCACGCCATCCCATAAAGGGCATTGTTTATTGTAAATTACTTAAAGCAGGTGAATATTGGCCATTGTAATATAAATAAATTCATTTTGTGTAATAACTAATGCCGCTACATAATGTCCCTGATTTTAATGCTCACTTCCTAAAAAAATACTGAAATTCACTACGCTGTTTTTACTTTCAAATGTAGTCATTATTGAATTAAAATCGCCCTGAGAATGTAATTTGTGCCAATATTTTTTATGGAAGTCAGCTGATGAACAGAGAGACAACTTAATTCGACAACAAAAACTCTCCCCATTCGTGCAATTTAAAAAAAATTACCAAAGGTTACGTATAAATTTACTCAAGTTTTTCTTTTTAACCAATATTCATTACGAGGTGATTGGGATCACATTTTCTACTGATGAAATTAAAAAAGAAGTACACAATTTTACTCGGTGTCACTTGCTTTCAATCAATTTTAACTTTCGTTATGAGTTTACTAGTTGTTTTCAGACATTATAACGCCCGCTAGATAAAGAAAACAATTTCCCGGAAATTTCAAAAGTATCAAATGACAATGATTTAATTATCGATAATAGGGTGTTTGTAATACTCGAGATACAAAACGGGTCCCCAGATGTATGAGTCACAAAAGTACAAAAACAGATGAATACGGGGGATGTCTTAGAGGTATCAGAGGGATTAACTTACTAGAAAAATTTGAATTTAAAATTTCTTATAAACTACCATTGATCACTTGCGGTTGAAATAGAACGGTGATCTCACAGAGTAATCTTTAAACACGTTCAAGGCCAGTGCGAGATGAGCGAATGGGCGAATAAACTGATAAGTACTAATTGCGAGGCGAATCGAGACCTATTTGTGCCATGGGACGCTTATCGTTATGGTAATGGTATCGTATCGTATGGTACGGATGTCACATCAGTTGAGTCCTTATTCGTTAAAAAGTTCCTCGAAAGAGGACACATATTAAACTGGTTTGGAGACGAAACTGGCTGGTAAACGGCCCGAATATCGATAGATTTGGACCTGTCTCGGTTTAGTCAATGACTTGTCCTTGGCAAGATATAAAAGATTGCTGTTAATTCTTGATACCATAAACCTGACTAAATACAGAAAATGCGAGAAATTTTGTGTTGCAAGAGATGTTACTAAAAAATTCATGAAAAATGATATTCTATCAGGTGATCAACACAGCTTTAATTTTTAGAGTTGCAGTACATGAGGCTTTAGTACGTTTATTGAAATAACTCATTGACTTATAGACAAATTTCACACAAATATTCTTCAGGGGTAGAAAAAAAAACACGGAAACATAAGGAAACACCATACCATCATTCAACAGAGAAAATGAAAAATATCACATTAACGTTAACATTGCAACAAGGTATTGGTATGGTCAAATATTTTGACATTCAACTTTATATTGATTTGTAGAAAATCGAACACTTGTTTTTAATGAAGCTGTAGTGTGTGGTATAAGTGCGAAAACCTCAACTAACAAGTAACAGCAAAAATTTGACTCGTCTCAAAAATTAAAACAACAGGAAATTTAAACGGTTGAGCCTGGAATTTTGGTAGAAATATAAAACCCAAAATTGCACTGTAAAATTTAGTATCTAACGAACAAAGAGACAAATCAATTAGTCACGGCAAATTTGAACAATATTTGATTGACAATGCGTAAAAGAAACTAGAGAGAGCGCCCGCGGTCACCAGGGAAAAAACAAACAAAGAGCATTTCTTTCAATTATTTACGTGCTATTCAGTTCGGTTCAAGGGCCAATTCAGGCTTGAAAAAAAGTTTGGAACAAGAAGGGGCAGTGAAAAAAAGGATAAGCAGCCCTTTGAGGACCGGTCGTAAGAGTGCGAAAAAATTGGGAACAAAACCTCGTCCTTCGGAAGGCTCCGAAGAGGGAGCACAAAAGGGTGGATGTGGAACCCTGATTGGAACGGAAAGGGGGTGAGGGAGTGGAGTAGGGGGATCTCTGGGAAAGGGTTAAGTGGACTGAGGTCGAGAAGGGGAAGACAAGAGGTGGAAAGGGTGATACTCGCGCGCAAGGTCGTTCATCATACTTTCTCCACCTTTTCACAGCCATTCGTGTGTACCAATGGATAGTCTGAATTTTTTCGACCGTGGGCAAAAATCAAAGGTCTCTCTTGCAGCCGAAATCGACACTGACGAGTCAATAACCTCACTTAGAAACGACACAACGACCACCGCTGAGCAGGAACTCGCAGCTTTGCTTTTATTGCGGAGTGAACATTGGAAGTTTTTTCTGACAATTTCTTACCGGAAGAAAGTATAATAATAATGTATGTTACTCCGACACAAATAATATTCACAATGATAAGCTGCGAGTCACTTTAGGTAGCCTTGAAGGAGAACCTGTTTGAGGTTACTATCTAATGATAACATGATATGCTTACACTTAAACATAAATATACCTCACGTAGTTAGACCAAGACAATTACTTAAAAACGTAAGTGCGTACCTTAAGAAGCTACAAATTGACAGTTTATAGAGTTATTTCAAACACATTTACAGTAATATTTCCTCTACACTCGCTTTGGCGAGAAGCCAAGACTACATTTTTCGATTGTATTTTAACACATTTAGATTGAGTACATGAATGGAGTTGTATAATTGCAAACTTTTTGCCCTAGTTCGTTTAAAACATCGTTTAAATATCGTCAAATTTGGTTTTAGTAAGGGCATACTGGTTTTACGTAGGGTAAATGGGGAATGCAGAAACAGAAACATTCCCAAGCCATATCAAGTTTCCTGAAAAGGCATTTATGGAATATTACGGTCAACCAGAATTACAATCCAAGAGCGTCCAACTTCCAAGCCAATCAGAGCGCACCGGACTCGACTCTAAAGAAAATCTGATCGACCAAGTCCCTACGAATAGCGGCCAAAAAAACTATTCAGCATTCGGACCGGAAGATGCAGACTGAAATGCCTGCAAAACGGATATCCGCTAAAAAGCTTGAACGCGGTAAGAACCCGAGAAATTTTATTTACAACAATATTGCAGAAGCCTTTGTAAACATTTTTAAAACAACTAATAGCATGATAAACCTACACCTTGAGAATTACAGTAACGTTAACAACATAAAAAACCAACTATGAGGTATTACAAATTGTATATTCTAAATACCAAAATCCCTTAATAAAAAATCGGCGATTTTTTTCAAATTTTTGAGAGCATAGATACGGAAAAATTTATTTCACTTTTAAAAATATTCAAAGCCATTTTAACCTACACGTGTAAATTTGAAGCTAAAAAGACCCAGTTCCTGATGAAAGTGAAAATATATTTGGAAAATGTTGTATGTTAAACTTCCAAGCTGAAATATTTTCTTCATTGAAAACGGAACCAAGGAATTTCCGTTAATCATTCCAGTATAGTGAATGTTAATATACGCAGACCAAAAGCCATTTTTAGATGATCTACGGAAGGGTTATGGTTAAATTCCTGACCTGGGTACCCTTTGTCCACCGGAATTTTTCAACAAATTCCCAAGCGTTCAACGGCTTACCGACCTGAATACGTATAAATAAAAATAAATATAAAAACAAACTGTAATTAGGAACAAGTATAATATCAATTCCTTATTTATCAGCAAGTCCTCTAAGATAGCTAATATTCTAACGAAATCAAATATACAATGCTCAGGTACATTTGCCAATCGCAGACATAAATTTTCGTCTTCAAAACGGGTAAAATTCTAGGAGTCGCGCGGTAAATCAATCGGCAAGCTGCACGGTATCACTCCATCACGCGACATGTATTTTGACGTTAATGATCAAATTATATTCGTCAATTGTTTTCCCATTAGGAGAAAAAGAACGACCATTTTGGTCAAATTTCACCAATAGATCTCAATGAAACGAGCGTCAAATTATGGCCGACATTACCGGTCCATTGCGACAACTTCCCGATTCTCGAGGACGGCTTGACGCCAAAAACTTTTCGAAATGTGTAACACAACGACATACTAAGACAGCGTCCTTTGCCACGTACATTTTGGTCCTGTATATTTAACAGCATATAGGTATTGCGAAATCGTTTCTAAAAACATTCACGTTGACGATAGTTGATTATGGTTTTTCATATCTAGTTTCTTCATTAAAAACTCGTGATGTATTTTTAATATTGTTGGAAATATCGTAGCCATTGATCAATGCTTCAACATGGACGTTAACTCAGTTTTAAATTCTTAAAAATATTTTTACGAAAGCACCTAAAGATTATTCATCTCATGATTATATGGTGCGAATTCGACGAGTTAAAGATTCGACAGATTTGAGGTATTTTGAGGAAATCTTTTAGCTTTCGAATCGGTGGTCGACAAAAATATAGGATTTACGCCACCACTCATTCGTGTTATACAAGTTGGCTAGACCATGCCATCCATTTATAGTCCGTTCCCTCCCAAAAAGATACCCTCCCCTTTAGCGCCTATCTCTTACTCACGCAGCCAGTCGCTAATGGCCTCCCTCGTGCACACGCACACACACCAAAATTCCCTCCCCTCAGCGCCAAACCTCTTCTCTCCGCAAAATGTTGCTGTTCCCTCAAGAGGCCACCTGGGAACCGAGCGCTCAAAAACCCTTAGATTTATTTATTCAAGCACCCCCTCACCTACCTCCGTCCTCACCAACCCACGTCTTTTCTCATACGACTCCTCCTTCCCATAATGCCCTCTTATAGCCACAACGTCCTCCTTGCTCTTTCCTTCTCTTTCTTTCCGAGTCCGTTCCTTCACTTATACTTCTTCCTCATTCCACCTCTATCTAACCCCCTTTAACCTCCCTGTCTTCTACATTCCTTCCATTTGTTTCTCCTCTTGTCGCTACTAACCCCGGAGTTCCGAGACTTAACCATCTCTCACCCTCACCTCTCTCTCTCTCTCCTCGCGAAACTCGCTCTCACATTTCCTGACCCTCTCCCGGTTCAAAACACGCTCGCGAAAGTCGACGGTCACGCTCGTTCTCCGGGAATACTCGAGACGTTTTACAGCCTTGAATGTCACCCGGGTAATGGGTTCTTGATATTAACGCAGAGGGGGTTTCTCTTCGAATAATGCAAGAAACTCCACGAAATAAAAAAATATGATCTGCCTAATGATGTCGGATAAAGTGAGCAGGGAGGGAAATTGAGAAAACGAAGAGGTGTTGGGTATGATAGGAAGGAGAAAGAAATGCAAAAGTAGAAGCTACAGAATATGAGAGGTACACTGTCGATGATGGGCTAACAACTCCTGCATATCCACGAATCATTAGTGACAGCAGCGTGAACGGAGCATGGCACGAAGACTTTCCGATTAAAACAAAATCTTTTTCTGCCTTTCGTATTTCTGAATTCCCACACCGTTTTATGACTGGTATCCGGACACCGCCTCCCACAAATTCGCAGAAGCACGCTGAATAGCATGCTAATGTGTATGTAGCCTATAATCCATATCAATGATATGAACACAATTACTCCCAATGAACCCACATGGCCTTTCAACTGAAGGGTTCCAGCACTCGTTATTACGTATAGTACGGATATTAGTAGTAGTCACTCGATTATACGAGTTCGGATTTACCGTGATTCCGGATAGCCCGAAGAACATAATTAGAAGAATTACGGTATACTTCATCCAGGCATATATGTGCTGTACTTAAATTATTCGTCCGTTTCATCAGAATTTCAAAAGCTCACTTCATTTGATTCACAGTTAATGGCAGGGCACCATCACTGAAGGTAAGTGGATCGTGAGACACCCCGAGATAATCAGAGAAAAGAAGTGAGAAACGCATCTGAGTAGATGACAAATATTTTGAGGGGAAAAAGACGAATATTTTGTTAATCATAATATACTTTAGCCATACAACCCTGGCGTATTATTCGTGGTGGCCCCTATCAACAAAATACACAGTTGGATATCCGACACTATATTTTACGCTAATATCAAAGAAAGAAGATAATTGCAGCTGTTGCTGAAGGACGCATATCACATTCAGACACAGGCCATTAAAATGACCATTTCCTATAAGAACAGAGCTTTCGAGTGTTTATACAGAATAACATTTAAAAATAAAAAATAATTACATATTTTGCTAAACAAAATTTTGGTCATTTTGCTGTCCAGAGGCGTTTTGATATTACAAAAAAGGCAAAATGAGAGTCCAAAACGGATTCAATGTTGAAAATTAAGAGAACACTTAGAGGATTTGTTGGTTGATAGAACATCGTATGGATGTCACCTTCTCCAAAACCATCTCTTTTCATGCTGCTGCACGAGGAAAGTTACGAGAAATTTGAAGGCAGGAAGGTTTGCAAAGACTGAACGGACGTGTCTCAGGAGTTATACGGGGAATTAACTGGGTCCGCCGAACATCTTTCAATGTCCATAGGTGGATGAACATGGGCTCAGCACACCCGAGAAAAGTTTTCCCCGGTGAAACTACTGAGGGCCAAGCGAAACAAAGCTACGGCTGTCCTAATCTAGTTTTATCCTTGAAATGAGCCGGAGTACGAACAGAACAACATGGCGCACTCGGGAAGAGGAATCCGGGGATTAACAGGAGTGTCCGGTGCGAGTACATAACTACGGGGCGTACAAGTAGCGAACCTTCCGCTATAGAAAATCCTTACTCTGGGTGACCAAAAATTGCTCAAAATCAAGGAGAATTCGAGGTTAACAAAGAAGAAAATAACGCATTTTGCATCACAGAGTAGTTTTTGACTTCATGAGTAAATAATTTATATATCCAATAGTTTTTCAATAATGTTTCCCTCGCTTTAATAGAACATTAGAATATGCGGATGTAGATGAAGTCGTTCCAGATTAGCTTTAATTTTTCACACTATTATTAGGAAAGGGTTCAAAGTCTTGCTACCATTGCTAGAGCCTTTAATTTGGTCGGCCCTTAACCAAAGCATTTTATTCCATCTACAATGTGCAAATAGAGGAAACTAATCGGTGGGACAAAGGGATAACGATATAGAATTATCAAGAAGACTACCGCTCAAAAACATCGAATGGAATCAGGGATTTTACCAAAGAAAGACCTGCAAACCTTTCCCGAAAAAAACAGGAATTTAAAAATAGGCGAGAACAAGATAGCCAATCAGAAAGGACGAAATTAATGTTAGAGACAAGACTTCAGAGTATCGGTATCAACAGCTCTCATGAAAGTAATCTATCGATACGTCGACTAACATGCAGCCATTAAACCGTAGTGAAACCCGAGAACGATTCGCTACAAACATTCACCAGAATAGCCTGAAATCATTCATGATTAATATCATCCACAGAAGGTTATTTTTGAGGGAAAACAGTAATAATGACGATAGCACGCTACATCGCAACTTCATTGTGCAACATACATTCTCTTTAAATTGTCTACTACAAGATCTCGACTCGACGATTCCCGATAATCCAGTCAGGTTTCGACTACTTAGATCGGTATTTCAATACGGATGTTTTCAGTAAACGTTGGCAAAGAAGATAAGTTAGATTGATTTCTAACTTGCAGAGTTCAGTTGTGCCTGATGTCGATTGGTAAGTGAGATGGACATCCTGGTGTTTATCAAACAAATACGAAAAAGAGGAACATTTAATTTTAATTTTATAAATCACGCATTAAACAAGAATGAGTATCTCTGGGGGAGAAGGTAATTTTTCACAAGATTTCCCGGTCTTCAAAGATAGGCAAAAGGGTGTTAAAACCGTTTAAATGCTTCTTCTGACTGAAAAAGACTCCCACAGAAACGTGCGAAGCCAGATATCCTCCGTTGCTTCACAAAGATTTGATTGAAGTACACGATCCCAGAATAAATTTCAGCTTGGGCTTCACGTAACTAAAATTAGTATTAGGTCAAATAGAGGATCTAACGGCTCAAGGCTGCACACCTACACATTTCCAGATTCACAACGCACCTGCAACATGGCCTTGATAGACAGTACTAGTAGAACGCGCAACATTACTTCACAAAGTGAGATAAGGCTTAGAGCGATAATATTACTTCAACCGTACAAACTAGGCGAGAGCAACATAACCAGATAACATTTCCGCAACAAGAGTGATCAAAGGTTAATGGAACCTCGGAATTAATATGAATTTCATTTTTTACAGGAAACAACGCATGGTTAAATTTCCTCGCAATTCCCAATGGAGAAAATTTTAGTTCGACACATCCACGCCTGATTAATTTCCATAGGTTTTCCAAGCAAGTAAATTAACTCCATGTTTGTTGAAACATTCTTTTATCACGGTGCTCTGGATATTTCAGGAGAGGCATAAACGTGCACGACCTAGATACAGTTGCAACACATTATTTCATTCCACTTTTGCGTTCTTTTACAGGTTTACTCATCATGATTATGAAAGAACATGACACAAATGAGATGAAAAAATGTCATTTGCCGGCAACATCCATTAAAATACTTATTAGCTGTCAACAAGAGGAATTCGCGAGAACACATTTTACCCTCCTGATTCACGACTATTCAAATCTCGTTGAAATACTACTCCACGACGAACACTGCCATTATTTTAATCTAGGATATGGCGTGGATCGCAGTGCATTTAGAGCGACAGGCAACGAGTGATATGACTTCCAATGAGGTCACATTTTCAACCTGAATAAAGACATCCTCGAAATAAAAAAACAAATCACCAGGAGCATGACAGTAACCCATATCTCATTTTCGCATGAAACAGAGATATGGAAATGTAAGAGAACTAAGACTGTGAAACCTAAGCTCTTGACACTTCATGCACATCGGATTGTAATTTGCAAAGAGCACGAAAAGTATTATACGAAGAGTCGTTCCTCATACAACGTTGACGAAATTCATTTGTAGATTCATGGCATGACGATGCTTGAAACAATAACATATCATTTAGAAATAATTCTTTCCATATAAAAAATTACCTAGGGGTGAAGTGATTAGGAGGAATAGGAGTGAATTCGAGGACAACAGCCAAACCATCTGCGGATTAATTCACAATCACAAACAATTAATGACAATCATAGCTTTGATACAACTCGTGCTTGAAAAACTATGAGATGGACGATATTCTCCCCATTTAAAAACACATTTGCCCTAATCCTGAGAGATGGTATTTCTAACTGAGTAAAGCTAAAATGGGTCTAATCGTCTTTTATTGGAGTAGCAAAAATCATCAATTGCATTTTGAAGCAATAGGTTTCGTAAAACGTTAGATGTACGGCCGTCAAAAGGTAAATTTTCCAGAATACGAAGATGCTGAGGAACCTTTGTCAGTGATATCTTATCACGTGTCTTACAAATATTTAGCAATGGTTATTTATTGGTTTTGCATTAAAGATGAGCTGTGAAAGTACTCCAAGGAAGGAGAGAGCTAGAACGCAGTTCGCATTTCGAACCGTATTATTATCGTGGAAGAAAGAAAAAAGAGACAAGTAGGTCCGGGGATGGAAACAAAGGAAAAGGTATATTGGTTAAATATACATGACAAGGGGAAAGACAAAATAGGAATTGAAAAATATAATTAAATGTGAAGAAATATAAGTAATTCAATCTACAAACTGCGACATAAAAGGTGACAAAATCCATTTTGATACCATATTAGGGAAGAGGGAAATATTACCCCAGAAAATTACCGACTCGTCTAAGAGTGGCTTGGCCTCGAGGTGAGACTGTTACCCTGACCGAGAGCTGCGAGATACAATAGCAGTTCCTGGCTGAGCTGATTAATTTTTTTACGGCAGATTTTTACTTCAAATAGCCCTAGTTACGTTTTTCCCGAAGAAAATTAGTTTTTTTTCCAAAATGCTCAAGAAGAACACATAAAACTGAATTTTGCATAACCATAGAAAGATGGATAAATCATTAAATTATTGATGCGGTGTTTAAGCTTTCACTCCATCATAGAAGTAAGTAGATTTCTAACTTTTCGCAGGATTTGAAAAGGGAATCATAAATATACTCTATTTAGAACAATAACAAATGATTCAGAGCACGTACGTTATTACTAAATCAGGATTAGTGTATTAAATCAAGGAAGGAAATTATTGCTTCACGGTTAGGCTGAAACCGTTAAAACTAAAATGGTTACAGGAGGTTCCTGTATGTTCTGATTCTTTCAATAAAGTTCCAAAACAGGTTTCGAAAAAAAGCTGGAAATTACCTACAGGAGTACGTAATGACTGCAAAGCTTAGGTGATTAGCAAAGCCCTAAGTACATTGAGAGCTTTTGAAATGGATCGCAAAAGAAGACGAGCCACGATATCATGCAAACAACGAGTAGCAGAGCAGGAGTTTTAAAATAGGAATGCCATAGGAATGGCAGATACGATAATTGACAACATTAAGAGGCAAACAAAATGGTCATTGGTAAAGAATGCCAGAAAATTGATAGCCCAAATGAATCTTTCAGCATACTCACATTCCACCTTGATGAGTCAAAGTAATCGACCATGATACCCTTGTTCGACGGTATTGAGATAGCTATGGTAAGCGGAGAGCTAGAGGAGGAAATAGCCCATGAAGGAGTCATCGATAGCTAAACTGAACAGACAGCATACAGCGGAATGGTGACTTGTTACATATTTGAGCAATGGGACATCAAGACGAGGAATTTAGGAACCCGTGATATAACCTCATCGTTTGAGAAAAGCTCAAAATCTTCTTAACTCTTCAACTTATTAAGACATTAAGACCGCAACATTGTATCAGACTAGCGCCCACACCTGTTATTTTCGGTCGCCGAACGAAAATTCCGGCGATGATTTTTTCCTTTGCAAATTATTGCTCCCGAATACGCATAACAGAAAGCTCCTTTGAAGGGCAGCAGAGAGTTTTCACCCTCAATCATCTTTTCTCAGAAGCAATAATTTGTAAATATAAAGTTGTTTTCAACCTTTTGCGCCAACGCAGCGGAGCCATTTCTTGACGTTTGGAACCTTTTTGTTAAAAAAATTCACGTCAAACTAAATCTTACACTCTAACGTTTTTTGTCAACACAACACAAATATATGAAGGTGCAGATAGAATTAGAAACGTGTTGGAGTGCCCACCCTCGACAAAGAAAATTCAAATACAATAAAAAATGTATTTGGGTTTTCCGCAGTTGTTACAAGAGAATGAAGTCTATAATTTTCCATGTACATAGTGCGCCATTGCGCAAGTACTCGGCAGTGAAGGAATGTTTTTACAACAAGTTTTCTGAACAATGGGTTGAGAGCAATGATCCTTAACATTGACCATCCGATTACCTCGACCACACCAAACGCACTTATTTCTTATGATTATGTGCACGCGCCTCACCCCCCCCCCTCCCCCGAAAACTTTGGATGAGCTTATGACACCTTTGACGGCAATTAAGTCAATGCAGAGACCAGCAATGCTGCGTAAGGTACGCGAAGATTTCGAATCTCGCATAGTTGTGTGCCGCGCGGCCGGAGGAAGTTGTCAGATTGACCATTTCCGAATCAAGAAAAAACGAATCGGAATTTTTGTACAAGCTTAAACAAAATTTTAAATGTATATACAATGTACCATATCTATCGACTGCGCTGAGACATCTTTCGCTGTAAGACAATTTTGAAAAATGGAGAGGACATAATTACGCGTCCAAAATGGGGGTGTATAGAGGAAACAGAGTTGAAGTAGGAGGATGAGTATTAATGAAGGAAAAAACAAGGAAAGGAAGAGGGGGAATACCTAGTAAATTACTTTACTTAACTTCAATTATATTCCATCTTTAAAACACAACTGCATCGGTATTTAAAGTGAACACATCACTTAGAAAATGGATGAAGACTATGGGGACACCCTGTAATTGAATATTAGAATAATGCGGAAAACAAAGAAATCCACTGAGTTAGGCCGGAAACTATTTCATATACCAGCTTGATATGCTCGTGGATGGGACGGGTGAAATCCTTTCCCAAACCCTAGGGCAACGTCCTCCACCGATTTCCCCCATTGTGAAACCCTCCAGAAGATGTGATGGGGGCGGAAGAGAATTTAAACTGCTAACATCTTGC
This sequence comes from Ceriagrion tenellum, assembly GCA_963169105.1. Lineage (NCBI taxonomy): Eukaryota > Metazoa > Arthropoda > Insecta > Odonata > Coenagrionidae > Ceriagrion > Ceriagrion tenellum. Next base: position 100,564,367 of record OY720643.1, read on the forward strand.
TACTCCTCCTCACACCGGGGGAGACGGACCCCGGAGGCAGAAAGCTCCAAACCGCCCCACAACTTCCACCCAGGGAGAACACTTCCTTCACAACGCCTCCTCTGCTGTTTGTTAAACGCCCATCCAACTATTTCCCAAGTCTTCCTCATAAACGATTGCCTCACAATTTCCGCAATGTGCTATTTACATGCCTTGCTCCATGCGGCTCATCTCCCGCAGCCAAGAGACAGTATTTTTTCCATCGCAGGAGCTATTCAAGAAGACAAATATTAACTTAAGCATTAAACAAACGGATTCCACAGCTGAATGAAAGCGGTAATTCACGGATGATGGACCGTGAAATCTTAGCTAAAATATTTTTTTTATACATTACAAAGGAGGAAAGAAAGCTACCCAAACCCTTCTTGGGAAACAAGAATACATCTTTCTGTAAAATATTTTGCATACGAAAAAATTAATATTTCGACCACGTTCAGTCAAAATATTCCCACGGAAAACTGATATTTCCTTCGAAGAAACGAAAATTAATCAAATTGGAAGGCTTCCTTCTTAAGTTATAAGCGAAATTGATTGGTTATTCAGGGAAGCGGCCGACAGCTAAGGTTATTTAGGCCAAAGGATAGGTGAAGAAAGACTGGAATGTGTTCGGCACCGACTTCGGCGACAAAGAGTTTGCGATAACGTCCCATCCGACGGACGGAGTACTTCACTTGAAGTGTTCTCCACGTGGCACCATCGGTGATGAAATTGCACTTCACAATCTCCCTCACCGCAGAAATTGAATTGAATGAAATTGAATCTGGGCTTTGGGAACGGGATGCCAGAATTCTACCTGGAGTAAAAATATACTAGTAGGTACATATAACAAGTGAAATACAGCGAATAGGTACACCGTAATGTACGCAATACTATGACAAAAGTATCATAACCACCTGAATTACCCAACTAATCATACACACTATTTGAAAACGTTCCCCTTGATTCAATTATGCGAAATTTAATGAATAAAGCACTAACAAAAGGCATATGAGTAATTTATTTCTAATATCCAAGATGACGTTACGACTTTACTAAATGGAAAGTCCTCGACAGTAGAGTTTTCCTGCATCACTCAAAAGTTGAATTAATGAACGATGGCTGAACTGATTCGCAAATAACTTAGGTGGAGAGATGATTAGTGGGGTAATTCTGCACGAAAGCTGAGAATAATTTGGGCATCCATTAACGTCCAAAATTAAATACCTTAAGAGGACTTTGGATTTTAATCCCCATTAACTAACTTATTATGAAATCGTTAAAATAGATCAGCGCCTTTACCTACAAAATTATCAGTTCGAGGAATTGCAGCTTCAGTTCACTACCTGGAATTAAAGAGAAAAACAAATTCCCCATACCGCGAAGACTGCGGCCGTTAGGGAGTTAGGGATATAATATGAAACTCACTCCGTAAGCGATTGGAATGTGCGACAATATCGTTAGCGAGCTCAGATGAAAGCGATCCACCATAAGGAAAATCGGCCTATATTACTGAATTGCTCACAGAACTGACTCTAATAAATTAGGAGATTTACTATGCGGCTAGAAATTGAATAACATAATGATTCTCAGGCAGAATTTACCCAACTTTTTCTATTTTCGCTGACAAAACCTAGCAGTCTTTTTGTATACTTACCATTTTGCAGAGATTAAAGGGTAAATTACAAACAGGACCTCCAAAACAATATAACGATACGACATAAGGAATTATATATACGTCATAAATTGATCTCACGAGAAATGTCAAGGAACCAAATGCCCAGGACAAAGAAAAATTAATCACATACATACATATGCCCAAACGGAAGTCTCTATTTTAAGAAAACGAGTCATTACGAAATTACCTGGAGTAGCTAACATCTCTCAAGGACCCAAATCAAACAATACGGGATTCCTAGGTATTTATTTCTCCACCTTTGTCATTGTTCAAGCAGTGTTTAACCGAACCCTACTTTGAAAGGTAAAATTACTGCCCGAGCTATTTCCTATCGGCATATTATTTATTAGAACCATCGTTTCGTTAATTAGCAGCGTGGTACCTCCAGGTAGCCAACTGCTTCACCCCTACACAATTACTAACTTCGACGTATTTCATGATTTCCTTCATGTACTACCCCAATATTACGCTTTCTATGCAAAAACTCACGTTCAGTTCTCCCCCTGTATTGTTTTCATTAGTTATTGGGTCACAAAAAGTATCCAATTAGTTTTCCTCATCTTCTCCTCAGGATGATCATTACATGTGTTTTACCTCCCACTATTCGCACAATTTCTGCCAACTCGCCCGCTTCAATCATCCCTCTTCGATAGCATCACATCCATATTTCCAACACGTAATTAAAACAAAAAAATTACCATCTCGATTTCAACTGCAACCTTTGTCTAAGAAATAATGCAATTTTCTGACAAGCGACGAACAAATTTACAAACCATGATAGGCTTATCGAACTCAATAAGATAATCCAAATTTAAATTTCCGCGGTAACCCACGTCAAATAGAAAGGGCCCATAGTAAGAATTATGCTAGTCACTTTCCTCCAATGGGTTCATACTGGTAGGTTTATTCCGCAAGTTATTTATCAAACACGTGACTTATGACGTAAATTCCACGTGTAAACGGCACTGCAAGTCCACTTGCAATAACTTTTAAAGATTCAGCAAGTCGCTTGCCGAAGCGTATATTCACCAATCTGTAATCGAACTATCATCGGCCTATCAAGTGAAAAGCGTTTCATTAAAGCAAAAATGGCTAGGAAACTCTTTCAGAGGAAAAATGCGGAAGAAACATGTTAGGGTGATTACATTTCAAAATCACTTGGTACTTTTTCACAGGGGTTTATTGTTAGTCGATCAGTTTCGTCGCATAGGTGATATCATGAGGTCTTTTATGCGACGAAACCGGTCGACTAAGAATAAACCACTGTGAAAAATCACCAAGTAATTTTGAAATTTATTCAGAATGGATTTTCACAAAGTGAAGCCTGTCACCATCGAGTGTTGAGGTGGTCCACCCTTTAACATATGCCCAGTGTTACGCCGAGTAACACAGTGCCCTTTGGCATTTTCTCCACTCAACCTCGTCCTATTATTCACCGCAGTCATTCGGCATTTCGCGAGAATGTCCGCCCACCCATTTTGCCAACTTCATTTCTTTCCCCGCGGTTGTTCTCCGGACACAGCCCACACGTTTTCAAAGGTGCCTACGTATGCATGAGCGTATTCTCTGGCGGCACGGTTGGCAGATGCGGCGGCAGCGGCGGGAACTGCGGCACATGGAAAGTCGAAGAAAAGGCAACGAGAGAAGGGTGACAAGGCGTGGAAATAGAATCGGAACAAAAGGGTGAAACTGGCGTGAGGTCTGTTAACAGCGAAGACGGCGCAACATTCGGCGGAACGGCAAATCCGGTGGAAAAGGTGTAGTTAGGTATATGATATACTCCCTCGGGGACGAATTTCACTCGGCCAAACAGCGAAGATCAAACAGAAAATGCTCGAGCACACTTGAATGTTAAATAACTGAAACGCCGTGACTCGTATGACACTTGTTTACCTCTGTGAACAAATGCAACATCGCGCTCTACATCTACACAACACCTATTCATGCGCTACCTGCACTAATGAATCTTGCTTACACAAAAAACTATAAATCATTAGCCTTTGTTTCAGCATAATGAGCTCTAGAGCGCACATACACATCCAAAAATCGCTAGGAAGACAGAGAGAAGATGGCACATTTTTTAACGGCATAGTGCAAGATAACACGAATCCCTTCGTGGGAACCCACAAAAATTTACGCTTTTGCATTTAACTACACCAAATTCGTGGAATATACCTAAATTAATAATTTTTTCCAGCACAAAGAGCCGGTAAAAGGTTAGCAGAAAGGGTGGTGGACGGAGAAGATGACATGGGGCTTGACTCGGCTGGTGAAGAATGGAAACTTATGAAGTATGAGGGTAGTAGAAGAGGTAGTGGGAACAACTGATGGGAGGCAAAGGCATGATGAAGGCTATGATAAAGTGAAGGATGTAGGGTCATCAAAGAAGTAGAAAAAAGAGAATAGGCTTCAAGCATGGAATGAAGAGAGGGGGATAGTCCGTTGAGATAAAGAAAGATATTGCATAATGAAATTGGATTCTTCGCCTATGAAAAAAAATAGATTTTATTCCATTTTAATCTGCCACAACCGGTAGACCAACTCAATCATATATAAGGCGCCCTAAGAACCTAATTCCGTAGACACATCACAGAATATCTATCAGTTCCGACACTAAGTCTGGTTCATGATGTAAGCAATCATACGACTTGCACACTTCATCATCAACGTTCACATGAAGGATAGAGAACAGAGGTCACTTCCCTTAAATTTAATAGTAGTCACATGGAAAGCATTTGCATGCATTTGGAAGTCATCAATAACCACCGTCAAGGGAATTTTTTTTTAAATTACAAAGGAAAAAGTGATTAAGAATTGTTAATCAGAAACGAAACATTGCAGCAAACATGATAGGTATGCAGCAAAGTATGTGTTCAGTAAAAAAAAAGTACTCCGTTCCAGGGGTCGAAAATCCTTAAAAGTTGCTAAGTATAGTCAATTCCAGTCGATCTAAAAAAACCTTTCCAAGCAGAAAATTCAAACACATGGCACTCAATCCGTTAGAATGTTAACTAAACTGGGTGACCCTTTCAGGCCATAAGCAAACCGAGGAGGTTCGAACCAACGCATAGTTTTCTACCTCTCTTATCCTAGATGACACTAATACGCCAGTTTCATCTACATCTATATACTACCTTACGCGCAGCCGCAGGGGGTGTATGGCAAGGAATGTTCAGATACTATTCATGAGAGGTGTGTGTAAGATTATATTAATTGGAAGAGGGGTGAAAGAGGGAAAACGAAAGTGAACTAAACGTTAACGAAGGGCTTCAATGCATCGCTCTGTTTCATGTTGCAATTACAAACAATTTTGGAGGTAAGAGGAATTGTTGAGCCCATCAGAACTGAAGTGTACGTATCTCTCTAATTTAAATGTTTCTATCACTTACAGAGAAAGCGAGCGGAAAAATAGCATCATCCGTGTCAAAGGGAAACTCCCGTTATTGGAATTCTTCTGGGGAGTCTGTAAAGTAGCATCTACGGCTCCAACGGCTTCCAATACAATCATTCTATTAATGGTGATCCTCTCCGAGTACTTGCAGGATTTCTTAATGAAGAGCCAGGATTTCCATTGCATGTTTTTAATTAGCGAATTAAAATCTAATTCTGCTGGATGCCAAGGCTATATCACCATGATACTACTGACACGAAAATGTTCCCTTCCCTACTGCCATGATAGGAATTGAAAGGAAAAGAAAGGAAAGGAAGGAAAAAAGGAATTGACATTGGCCACATTCAATTCACATGCTCACGATTGATTTACGCGATTTTATTCAAGCGGAAGTAAAGACAGGTTCCTAAATTCGTACGAGCTGAAAGATGATCTCAATAACTTTCACTGCGCGATAAATGCTGAGAGTAAATGAGCTTCCCTATAAACGAGCTGGAAAGATGAGAGAGCTAAAGATGAGAGAGAGAAGAGCTAAAGATGGCGTACATGTTTTTGTATGATAGTGAGATTATGAAATATTTCCATTTTGTTACAAGGCATACATTGAAACATCATGTAAGCAAATGTTTAACAATGTATGCAATCAAAATATTGTTCTTTCGCCAAGTTAATGAACCTTATTTTACACATCAAACAAGTATTTCTGATTAAAATCATTCCACGATCAGTGCCGCCGGTCGTATCATTGGCCAACCATTGCCGCATGAAAAGTTCAGACATTATTTTCCACAGTAAGCAGTAAAAGTAGTAGTAATCAAAAGGGTTTGGTCAAATTTAGAAACTGAACCCCCTGACCGATAGCTAAGGTCGCGACCCCTAATCCTACCAATCAATCGTAAATAAATGCAGAAATGTTCACGATACCACGAGCGGACTACTGCTCAGGCGCGAAAGCTATGGAGCAAAGAAATTTTTTTCCATCACCTCTTACCGTTATACATACGTATGAGGATGAAGATCTACAAGTGAATGGAAAAGAGCGAACACGGTTGTCCGTTTGTGATTGAGAGAGATGTGAGAGGGTGGAAAACTTCTTCGGAAGCGTGCGCGATTCGTTATTCATCTGTTTCCACCCACCACTCACGGTCCTCCCCCTGCTTTTTGCGTTATTCCTTTTTTTACCCGTTGCGCGTTCCGCTTTGCTTCTTCTTTTCCCTGCCTCGTCTCCGTTCACCCGAATCCTTCCGTCTCTCTCACTCCTCCCGATCCCACCGGCACTTCACAAAACCTTCGAAAAATCTCGCAATGCCTTCCACCTCAGAGTACCTAAACCTTCTCCTTCCTCCATCCCCCTTTCCAAAAACCTTCCTCTTTATTCCCAGCCCATTCCATCCACGCACTGAAAAACTTCAAACCCCCGTCCCCACAAGAACACTCCCCCGGAGCTCAAACTCCTCCACCAACATACCCCATTTCCGATCTTCTCATCCACTTCCAAATCGGATTTTACGCGCCCCGGAGAACCCCTTACTTCCCCCCTTTTATTTCCTTCTCCAGGTTCAAACCTTACCCTTTGACTTGGTAAAGGGTTTTGCTGCCGGAACCACACCGAACTTCCCAGCCGGGGAGCCGGGTTCCTCTTTCGACAGCCTACTTCCTCTAAAGGGTAATCTCTGGATCTTCGCAATCTCCCTTGCCTCCTTACCACTCCTTTCGGTATACTGAGAGAAGTAAGTACCGTCAGCACACAAGCAATAACAGATAGAGAGGAAGGGATGTGTCCAGACCAAGCTGAAATCTATGCAATGCAATGAAACCAATCAGGCAAAGAGAAATTTTGTACGATGTGCAGTAAATAAATCTCATCCTGTCCTGCATCTGAAATAGAGATCCTATGAAAGCAGCATATTATTATATTCTCGATGAAGTAGTTGGACGAAGAGAAAAATTAAGAAAAATACAGAAGGATAGCAAGGTGAGAGCTATTGTTAGAGTGATCAACAGTTAATGGAGAGCTCAAATGGAATGAAGAATGAAACCACTAGATTTTCACAGGCGAAGGCCTTCATATCCTGACAATATTACTTTCTTAAGCACAGCATAAGACCTACGTCTCCTATTATTGCCCATATCGCATTTTCTTGTCCTTCCTATCCCAACCATCCTCCCATGGATGATAGCCTTTAGCATCCCTTGGGCCTCCAGTCGCCCTTACGATTATCTACCCACCCACACCCCAGCTCCCAGAGAAGTTCCCTCTCTTCACCTATACCAAGGAATTGCTCTTTACCATAACTTTCGACGAACCGCACTTTCTCAAAGTATTTCGAACTTTCTCACTCATTCAGGCATCCTATGAATATTGATTTTTTAAATTAGACCATTTATCCATAAATATAGTGATGCAGCCAGGATTTCGACTCGCGTGAGGGAGATCCATTTTGAAGATAACAAAGGCGGAGGATGGTGAACACTGTTGCAAAACAGGAGAAAAATTGTAGGTTTCGGCAGTAAGATCTATTAAAAATGCGACTGAAATAACAGCCGATTCATTAAAGATTCTCGCTGCGCATATTTCAGAATTAACAATATACCCATGGTTCTCAGTTTTGAAAATAACGAACGTCTAGTTATGAAAATTTGTTCAGTACACAGAATAAGTGTTATTAGCATTTTTTGTCAAATATCGCACACATACAACTATTATTTTGCGTCCTTTATTCAAATGAAATTAATGCATCGGGGGAGGGAAATAAAGGCGTCATGGCCTCTCCCCTCGGGATATATAACTGATAAATAAGAAGAAATGCTCTGATTTGGAAATTCAAAATCGTATAATACAACATTTCTCACCAACAAATGCCTACGTCAATCTATTTACCTATGACTTGACTACAGGCTGCAAGCCACATAAAACAGATAAAATGCTACACTCAATGTTTCATCTTTCCGCGTGAAACATTGTCTCCAGAAAGAGACCCTTATTCCATCCCCAGATATATATAGGTGCGCCAACGCAATGCTGTTGGAAACACCCAAACTTCCAAGCCAGGAAACACTATTCAGCCTTCGGCGACAGGATTCAAATTAAGAGCCACCACTGTATTCTATTGCATTCCATCGCAATCTTGGATACCTAGTGAGGAAAACCATTTCCTAATACCATTCGGAAAAAAGGCGGTGTCCAGCCTCAATCAAATAATTGTTCCACGATCACATTAAAATGAATTGTTATTTTTACAAAAACGCTTAATTTTTACGGCGCGGATCGATGTTGGCATCACAAATTTAACGTGGAAGAATTGGAAGCAGTTTACGTAAAAAAAGTAAAAGATAAAATATCAATACATGAAAGGCACGAAGATATTTCACGTGTCTTTAAAGACGCGAGACGAAGTCACAAAGACCACGGAGAAGAGGAAATTGGAGGAGATAGAATTCTCCGTGTACATGAACAATCGAGATCAAACCAGTCAGAAGATCAAAGAAATGAGCGAGTACCGAAGTTCATTCTAGAGTTGGCAGAGACAGATACGGGAAGCAAAATCAAAGAGGAATCAAACTTAAGGACATTTTCTGATGAACAACAGGACAGGACTAAATCAGTAGATATGGAATAACGGGAGGTGAGAAATATTTTACTTTTAAAAAACGGACTCCGAGCAGAAATGAAAACAATGATAAAAAATGCCGTTTTCATGTCAAAAAAATTGTTACCGCCAGACAATCTTTCCTGTCATACAAAAGATACTGCCAAAACTGCCAAAAAATCTCAAAAAACGGATTACCTTTTTTTGAAAACAAAAATATCTGCGACAAATAAATATTACACACGTGAAAAGATCCTCTTTTTACTGTGGACTCTGTTAATCCTCCAAATTTAAAATGCATACCTTGATGTGTTCCTTGTAATCTGAAATTATTCGTGCAGTCATTCGTATTCATCTCGCGCTGAAACTAGCTCAAAGAGTCAAGACCTAATGGCCCAAATTTCGTTAGAATCGTTTATTAAGACTCCAGTCAGTAGTTCCCTTTGCCTGCCCCAAATTTTAAAATTACTGCTCCACGACAAAGACGCCACGGCAGTTTAGATTAATCATTTTGAAAATCATGTTAGAAATCAGTGTTTAAGCTCAGAAAAAAGTGCAATGTAGTGACATAAATGTAATAAAACAAGTCAAATTAGAAAAAAAAACCATCAACAATACGGTATTGTGGTCGTTAGTATGCTATAAAAATAGTATTTATTAGGTATAATTAAAATACTCGACTGCTTCATAATTGAGATCCAAACAGATTTCTCCTTCAGGCCAAGATGAGCATGTGGAAGATACCTAAACAGCGCAGTTTCGCCGTAGGAAAAATATAGTAATTACCTGGGAAATTCTACTATCCTATGAGCGAGGTCTCGAATAAATTTCACTACATCTAAGTTTAGTTAATAAATAATTTAAATACCAACGTATTGAGACCCTAAAAGCAATCGATGACATGCGACGAGGAGGGTTAAAGAACATTGTTGATGAGTTGAGATGTCTGTCTTAATGCTAATGTTTAGAAGATAACTCAAGTAGTATCAAGTATATTGGATAAAAACATTTGGAAAACGAGCATAACCAACGGTCATCACAAGAGACGTTCAAGCTGAAAAAATCTGTGGATATTTGACAAAATTAAAGTTTTGATCCCAAACGAATTCATTGTACTTCCTAACAATTGGTCTCAGTATCCTACCACACGAGCCACTTTCTCAATGGAGTAATATAAAGATAATGAGGATATTATACTGGTTCGATTTTTCTAGCAATTTACTTGGTCAGAATATCTCACCACAAAGAGACACTCCATTGTGTCAGTTTCCGCTTCTTAAAAATTTAGTCACAAAAAAAATGACGTCGCAGACCTCACGAGGTCCGACTGATTACGTCGTCTATGCAATGAAACCAATCGTAATGTGGATAGGTACATCTTGTAAAGACGGAAAGAGAGAAATTATAATAAGTCTCACAAGAAATCTTGGGTTGATATTTAGAGAATTATTTAGTGGATGACTAAAGAATTGATTTGCTTTGGGTAATCAATCGGTGAAGGGAGGGCAAATGGAATTAACTATGAATCATTCTTAATCAAGATCCACGTTATATTCTACAATTTTATTTCAACTGTTTGGCGACAAAGGGTTCCAACAAGTTACGCCTGGTGATGAAATGAAAAATTAGCAATTATCCACAGAAATATCAACAGAAAATTTCAGTGGATAAATACTAATTTCTCATTTCTGCATCATGCATAAATTCCACTCAATATCGCATGAATCTTCTTTTTTTAAAAAACAAAGTTACGCCTGAGACTTTTACTAACGCAATTCAAATTGTTCGAAGAAGTCCAACTTCTTCCCTTTATGAATCCTCTTGATTTTACAGACATAGGACCCTATCTTCTCACACAAATTCTTTTTTATCTCAGTATACGTCCCACTTCTTCACATCCTATTCATTCGCACTTATTACAACATACTACTCACCACACCCGTATTCACCACACACCGGACACTTTCTCGATTTCCTGCATACATCGCACCTTATTTAACTCTCCTTCCCACAAACATCTCAGACGACAGCAGCCGTTGGCCATTCCTTTTTCCCGGAATTCATCTTTCCTGCCCATTGTGACGTTAAATTGAACGCATCATTAGTCTTCCTTTTTACATCGCTACACAAGTACTCGCCATCAGCTCATTTATATCACTTAGACGTTTCATTTGCAAGCGACATGACACTTTTAAAGTCCCCCAATTAGGGATATATGGTAAACTTTAGACTTTAAAAATATAGCTGTTTTTTTCACTAAATAAAACAAAAGCTTTTTCTCTGCAAACGTTTTCGGCTACAAACCCACTTCATCGCGCATGTAATTTGATGAGGATGTATACTGGTACGCAAATACTAATTTCGATTCCCATTCCAGCATAAAAGGAGAGGTGTCAGCACCGAGGACTTTTCCACCACCCTCCCAACCGACAACTATTAGCGAATCCAATCTAAAATGGAGAGGAGGACCCTTTAAGGGCGAATGCGTCAAAGCAGCAACCTGGAAGCTAGATGGTGCCCTTCCAACACATGAAAACGGAGAAGGGTGGAAAGGTTTCCGGGCAAAAGGGGTGAGAGGGAGGCAGACCCTCTAATATGAACGCATCGAAGGGAAGACCAAATCGATCGCATGACGTCATGAGACCCGAACGATATACCTCCGCGATTTGCGATATTCATGAGGAATTAAAATTTCGATAGGGAGTGACTAAGCTATTCGATGCATCGCATTTGCATCTCATGAGAACACGCGTCAGTTTCCTTTGAGCTAATCTCGCCGTAAACGTATCCGCATCTGATGTAAATTAAGTTTAATTATTATGCTTTTAATTTTATAAAGATATTTGCACATTAAATTTAACACCCATGCATGAAGACGAGATGGTCTACCGCCCGCAACTCTGGACATTTTAGGTGAGTAGACAAACTATGCTTAATTACTAACAACTCATCCTGTCTGAAATGTCAAGCATTCTATTTATTGCATCAATAAACACCCCGTGTGATACATCAATTTAGTAATATTGATCAGAAACGGCTGTTTTATAAAGCGAATGGTTTTTTTAATGATTACTCAAGCATTAAATCTTGAATTAATTTTAATGACGACCAGAAATAGTTATTCATGGTGAATAAAATTTGGGAATTTTCTACGTGGAAATGATGCACCTGTCGATAGGCCTATAGTTAGGTCATAACGATTCACGATAAACTTCCGACCAACGCGACTAGGATGGCGGTTTGTTAACATCGCCTGTAGCGGAAACAAATTTGTAACATTGTAAATTTAACTTAATATAACGAGGGGACGTCAAGCTCTGCTGGTGAGGTACAGAAGGATATAAATATAGCGACCGCTGCCACAGTGTTCATTACTATGATGGCAACAACAATCATGCCGCAAAAAGGTGGGAGAAGAAATGTCCGGATACGACCCTGATCACCTGTTTCTACTCTCTATCTGGTCCAAATACTAAGCCTGCCCGGTCGAGAGACACTAAGCCTGGCTCAAGATGAATTTCTACTAAGAGATCTTAACTTAATTTTTTAAGGGTGATGGAGGAGCTCCTGCGAACATAATTCTCACCCGGCAAGATTGTGAAAGAACATACACTACGAACAAGAATTCGCCAATGCTAAATTTGCTTAAATACTCCAAAAGTGTGAGCAATCTCCATTGCAACGTGGAATTGGATTAATTAAGGGTTTAATACAAGTCAACTGCTTTAACTTTTCATAGTGTATGACAGTCGTGATACCAAGCAACAATTGAATAAAGTTGTGAATGACGAAAGAAAAGAAGAGTTGAACATTTTTGTTAACTAATAAAAAAGGAAAAATGTCTCTCGTTCTATTTCGGCGAGCAATGTAAACTATTAAAGCATTAAAACATTCTTAATGAAATGCATTTTGCATATCTGTAGGCATAAGATTTGAAATTGTAACCTTCGGATACAATTAGAATGAACTGAAAGAGAGCGTATTGACATGAACTAAATCGCATGAATCGAATCAACGGAATTAACCGAATTTCTCGCATCTAATTACAGAGCGATCTTATACCCATTGCATTTACGTGGTTCAATTATCTTAAACAACCAAGATGGACATCGAGCGCTCATATCATGCGATTAATAATAGAATAAGTTTTAATTTTGATCGAATGGTCATGCGCATGAATTTTCATTCGCAGAATTTTCCATATTATTTCATTTATGAACGTCATTCGCATGATGACTCGCAAGACCGTTCGCCGTATGGCCACATTAGTACAGTAATTCGTATACTTCCCGATGGCATGTTTTTCAACTTAGCATTCCACTAGTTTTTCAATGATCCAAGTTCCTAATTCCCTTTCTTTAGTCTTCGCCTATTGGCCAAGGGAGATTCCGAAAATGACCCAGACTTAGGAATATCAAGGGAGGCAATAGCAATGCGAGTACCGAGGGGTTAAATGGTTACTATTTCGGATCTATGGTGCCATCATCTAACCATTTCTTAAGGTTGTTTTAAATGAGACCATTAATTGCGTAGCTTGGCGAACAGAAAAAAAGAAGCCGTGGTCACGGCATTAGAGTAGAGGTAATATATTTATATTTCGTTAGTAACCATTCTAGCTAGTCCCAGATTATCACTAAGAAATTTTCACTGCCATTCCATCCATACTTCTATAATTCGAGGTAGCGCGACAAGAATAATATGGTTTTAGCCAAACGAAGGTGGCTGGAGCGGTAGTCTTGAGTCATAGATCGTTCATTTTAATAACTTTTCAAATATGCCGAAAACATTCTCGGACCATATTTAATATAAGTGCATCCGTTTATACGGTAAAATCCCCATGGATGTAGTCTTATAAGTAATACCAGAGTTTTCGTATAAAGTATTGATTAAATCACAGTAAAGACTACAGTTTAGGGCACGGAATACGAAGTTTAAGCGAAAATATATTGCACATTCGTGTTTTGACTCGGCTTAATACCATGATATTTGTTGGCTACCATAATAATAATCTGAAACATATTACTTCCAGTTAAGATGAAAATCTGTATATACGTTGTATAGTTCTTTCGAAAAGCATGTCTAGTGCCATTAAGTACGTTTTCAAATAGCATTCAACTGCCAAGTACCCAAACCAGTGGAATGCAGTTTAAAAAATTTATCTGTACCTACATGTTACTAATGAGGAAGCGTAAATTAACCTTCAATTAAAACTGTGCGAATAAATTCACCATGATTTCTCAACATTAAACTCGAACACCACTGCCTTATTCAGGTTACGAGCTAAAAACTCGTGTTTTTCTTAAAGACAAGGGCCCAAAATTTTACTCCAAACTAGACAGAAAAAAAGATAATGACTATGAATAGCAAATTTCCGACTAAGTTTCTCATTTTACATGACGCTTCCAGGTTCTCGAGGACTGCTTTTTATTTTCACGAACATTACCGGATTTGATGGTTTTTCAGGTGAGATGCAAACATGCAGATGTACATCTTTCCGAGGATTCACATACATTATCACCTCAAGATAAAAGTTTACGTCAGAATAAAAATATTACAGATAGGAATAGAGAATGGTCGAAATGAACAAAAATAGAGACCAGTGTGGACGGAAGTCCTCCGTTCTACAAAGGCATAGATGGTCATCAGGGGAAATGATCCTAGGTCGTTCAATATCGATAGTACTCTTCCTTCGATATAGGTCTTCGGAACTGAAACGCCAATAAAATGCTTATTTTAGCGTTTGCTCCGTAAAAAAAGCATTGATTTGGTATTTATTGTAAATTGATGTGGTAAAATTATTGATTTGGTAGGGCACTTGTATTCGAAATGACGGCTTGCGTCGCACATTCGTAGATTTCCTTAGGTGTTCATGTCAGAAAATGCTCAGAAGGCACATTAATGGCGCCCAAACGGTGAAAATGGAAGCAAAGACTCATTTTAATATAGAAAGCATACATCTAATCAAATAGCCCTGGAGGCGATCGACAATTAAAGCCATCAAAATCATCCAGGAAGGGGAACGGGTGAAGGCAGGAGAAAAACGGCGTCGAAGCTAACATAAAACCAACAGAATGCCATATGCGGCTCAAAGGAAAACCAACGGAGGGAGAGAGAAATACGAGAAATACTTGTGTTCCCGCAACAATGCAAACAATTCATACACTACTAGCTTAAGATGCCACCTGAGCAGTTAAGACCACGTCTGTCTTCTGCGCTCAAATAAAGGTTCGCTTTCTAATCCTTTTTCATTACTTCTCCCCTTTTGAATTGCCTGATTGCAAGTTGCCTAAATGAAACAGTTGTCCAATTTACATCTTCCTTAATTTGAGCTATACCACAAACATTCCTTTCCTAATAGCTTTTATGCCACATCTTCTTTTAAACACCAGAACGCAAATTCAGTCGTTCGGTTCCAACTTTTCCCAACTTCTACCCCGCGTAACAAAAATAACGAGCTGTTGAATAGTGTTTATGCAGCAACCTACACAACACAACAACGGATTTACTTTTAGTTAAAACCACAGCAGCTTATAAAGGGTGTAAAAAGTAACTGTTAATACGCGGTTTGAACAATAAGTACCCTTCAAGCACACGATAGTGTAGAGGCGATATCCATTGGTCGACAGGTAGCTCTGGCGCTTGCACTACTCTTGCTCGACTTCTAATTCTCTATGCGTAAATCAGGTGTCGCTAGATCTCGGTTACAAGCAACTTTGTATCTGGAGTTGCAAATATCGTTCACCCTACCGCTCAAAAGTAACACATCTTTAAAAAACATTGACTTATTCGCTACATCTCAAGTCTGCCCACAGCCAACGCCCATATACTATCATGTGAATTTGTTTATACAGTCCCATTTTCAATTTCGATGACATTTCCAGGTGTTCTAGGTTTCTCAGGTCTGAAGCAACCCATGATACTAAACCGTGCAACGCAACGGAGGATACGGATCGAGAGAAGGAAGGCGGGGAGGGACGGAGGAGTGTGTGGCGGGAACGAAAAGGAGGCTAACACTTTTAATCTCTCGATTTAGGAGCCCGCCTCTCTTGGCGGGCGCGAGAGAGAGAGAGTATGTGCGTCTGTGCGGAAGGCGGAATTGATTCCAACAGCCTCTCTCTCTCGCTCACTCCGAAAACCTCTCCGCCTCGAGGTTTCGCGGGATCTGGAGGATGCGAATTGAATTCCCAGAGTGCCCCCGGGGAGGGGGGAGGCGCGAGGGCATAAGAGAGAGAGAGAGAGGCTGTGCCGATGCGGGAGAGCGACTGTGCGGAGGTGAACTGCGGTTGATAGTTGGATGAAGCCAAGACTTCCGAGAGCTAAGCTGAACGGAAATTGCACCGAGTCAAAAAGTTAATTTTATTATTTCAACCCTTTTACCACTAAGAGCACATGTTGTGCCCCGCCTAAACTAGTCGTATACACATTAAGTTAATCAACATAAATGTCATAAAAAATGGCGAGCGTGAATGCTGGGAACATTTTAAACAGAATTTGTGCAATGTTCAACGAATATTTAAGTGTACTTGACCTGTTTCAAGTCATATTAAAATCTTGTAAATCGTTAAATGATATTATTGATAGTCATACGTGACCACTTTTCCATTTATGTAAATGATAGTTATTATTTTGGTAGGGCGAGCATCGACCCTAATTAGTAAATGAAAAAATTAACTCCCGTCACACCATTTGTTCTCGAGTTTATGAAACTTTAAAGTACTTAAGACGCTCCTATAACGCCGAGAAAACTGCCTCTCTTTTAAGAATTTCCTCGACAATTCTAGATCCTTCCAAATCTCTTCCATTTCTATTATGTTTATTCAATGCTCCATCAAGGCTTTCTTATTCCTTATGCTCCTATTAATCATCCAATTTAAGAGACTCATCCGCCACATTTCCTAACATATTTCTCGCACGTCCTCTCATTTCTCTCAAATCAATTCAAATTCCGGTTGGTCAGAAAACACCGTATACACCTGTTGGCAGTGGGTGGCCGGACTCTGCATGCTTGGTTTCAAGGTAGTCACCTCATAAAGGGTCTAAGCTGGAGAAATCGGGCCTAGGGTACTGCTAGGCTTTGGCTTCTCATTCGCCAAACAGGTGAGTCTGTGCCACATTCGACCGAGAGAGCAACATAAACGTTATCAGGGAGAGCTGCACGAGGCGCTGGTAGTGAAAATTGAGGGAACCAAGTATACTTCAACTTACCACGAAACATCAATAGCTTGTTAAAGTTCTTATTTGAATCCGCGAGTTTGCATGATCTTATATTTCTCATCAGGACTCAAGCATTTAAATTTTTACAAGCCCTTCGATTACATTAAGCCTCGAATCAATTCAAAGGAACAATTTATATACCTTACCCTAGACATTATAGTTGAATTTCGAATTTCACATTGATATATATCGGCCAAACAGAACAGGTGTATTATAGCCAAGTGCGTCTCACCAAAACATTTTATGAAAAAAATAAAGTCTTTCAATGATATGGATGAACTCACACATCAACCACGAAGTTAAGCCTTTAACTTCTAAAAATAAGCTTACTTTCAAGGTTGTAGCGATGATATTATCTCTGTCACATGCCAGCTACAAGTGAAGTGGGATCACTACCAGGCTTATAGGTTCAAATCGAGACTTGACCTTCTGAGTAAGTTTGAAGCCCGTCTGTTTATATGAATAATAAATTGAGTGCTCCATGACCAAAAGGAAATTGCATAATTATAGACTTCAAAAGGGTTAATACTCAAAACGGGTGCTTACATATGCTCGTGACTTCATTCAAAAGGTATTGTAGGGCATTGAAACACATCACGGTTGATGATTGTGGTCAAGGTTTCGCGCCTCTGGCGTAAACGGAAATTGCACCACGTCATGATTTGAATTCGGAGCTGCAAAAACGTGGATAAAAAATTTAGAATGGAAGGATTCCACAACAATGAGGGATTTGAAATACATCATTGCATGACATGTAAAATTTCATACATACTATGTATGAAAATTTTCAGGGATATGATTTGATACATGATACATTAAAACTACAAGTTGATTTTCCGACCGGAGAGTTACAAAATTATCCGTTTCAATTATGGAAAACACTCCATGTTACCCGTTTATATCAAGTTTTGAACCGAAAGTTTTAGTATTTAAACTCACTCCTTTTACCCTGGTGAAGTAAACCAGTGGTGCAACTTCTCCAAACTAAATTCATCATTATACACAAAACTTATGACTCCGAAGGAGCTTTTAACATAAATGAGAACCCATTAGAACTGAAATTTCACCATCGTTGATGAAACGGAATCATTTCAACGTAACGATGCTCAGCTCCGATACTTCCGAACACATGAAAAAACAACCGCTATTTTATTTACGCTCTAAGAATATTGTGAATGCTTCTAATCTATACGTTCTACTGCCTTTGAGGAAAAAAGGTACCAATCAGCACCGAGAGTAACGACGATGGTTGCTACGAATAGGAAAACACAGGAAAACGACTGAATTGGATATATGTAGTAATTATTAGTCCACTTAAGTATTGACTAGTCATCTGCTTATGAATGTAAATTATTACTTACATATATGCAAAAAAAGTGGTCACAAAAATTAATTTTTAAAATTCCAATATGGTGCGGATAATAATAAGAGACTGTTCACAATGGTTGGTCAGGAGAACCAGCGGCTGAAAATAATTCTGAAATAAACAGAATACATAGATGAAGCAAGTTGTCAGCAAAGGTAGGCGCCTTTGTAGGCCGAGATAGAGGAGGGAATGTTGGGCCAGCAAAACAAGGGGTGAAAGAGAATAACCAACACGCATTGGATGGAGAGATAAACTGAAGATACAGTACGCATCGCAAAGTGTAGTGAACAAATTTATCAAACAATTTCATCCCAACAACGCGCTTCACATTTAATTAAAATTTGAAGGTTTGATCCCACTTACGAGGTAGATATTAGATTTAATAACACTGTGAGGAACTACTTAAACTACATACTTGAATCCACCACAGCAGAATGTGTCATACAATAAAGTTTCATTTATTATTAATAAGGGTTTTCAAGCAAAAAAGGCGGTATATTGTGAAGGAATACGGACTATAAAACCACTATTACTCAAAGATTAAGTTGAGTCTGGGCTCGTTAACAAATGTCTAAAATTTTGGATCAAAAAAACACGCTAAAGAAGACACATTATTATTTGGAAGGGTTGTGTCCGATGGGATGAGTAGATGTTGATAGCTCAAACAAAATCGGTAGAAGAGGACTAAGACACAGGAAGGCAAATAAATAAAAATCTAGAACAGTATGGAACTTCTAATTTTGCATGCTTTGTCATCTATATTAAGTTGTGAAAGATAATAATGTGCCCTTAATATTTGCAGCGTTGTCACTATTGAGGCTATAAATTTGGAAAATATTGTTGGTGAACGAAGATAATCATCGTACATATCATATTACCTGAATGCTCTACATGAAGTCATAGTGTGTTAAATAACGAAAAGTTTCAAAGAAGCTTGGATGGTCAAAACGCGCAGAAGATAAATATTTTAATTATTATTTGGAAAGGTTGCGCCCGCTGACTGAGCTTATGTAGATGAATCCGACGAAACTCGGAAGAGATGTATTAAGAGGCAGGAAGATTGGGGTGGATGTGGGGCGGGGGTCTCAACACATCCGCGACACACGAGGAAGGAGATCTGGCCCTCTCTTTGGGGAGTGTTCCCGCTCAGGGTTCCAATCTTTTCCTTTCCTCCCATACGCCTGCACATACAACCCCCGGGCGACTGTGAGACTTCCCAAGAATTCCTCAACCGCTCCTCGGCGGGAAAATTTCCACGCAATTCCCGCGGGGGGGAGAACAAGAGGTTCACACGCTGAGGAGCTTCCTTCCTCATCTCGCTTTCTCGTCACCCTGCAGGCGACGGCGGCGTCAACATGACAGAACCACGCGTGTGTCTTTGCGGTTAACGAATGAATGAAGTTCACTCCAACCCTACCCCCAACATACGAGAAACTAAACCCCCTCAAACGACCAACCCATGAACCATCTACGCGTATCAGGGAGTTGAGAGCGAAAAATTATAAACGGAAGAATAAACACGTGAAAGCGATGCAAAGGTTAAATTGAAGGCTTAACTTATCTCTTCATCCGGGAAATATCTCTTCATCTGTGGATATCAAATAATTTCTGCCTTCCGGGAAAAGCACGAGGAATGTTTGGTACATAATTACATCCCATGGGACCGATTATTAGCGACATATACCAACTCGAATATTCCGGAAACTCGTATACATGCGAGGAACTTCGGGGTAAACAATGCGATCAAACACTAACGACGTACATTTTTTCAGAGAAGTTAATAAAGGGGCATGTGTGTCTTACTCCCAGCGTTGAGATTCGACAGAACCATTAATAAACCATAATTATATGTGTCTACCAGAGCTATGTGTTACTAATTCACATTTATCTCAAGAAAATAGAATTAATGATACCTACAATCATTTATGTCGCTGTCGCAACAATGAGAAATGAGCTAACTCTAAAGAAGCAAAATTACTTACCAAAAAGCATTTCTGAAAGTTTATAGTGAAATGGCTTCCATATAATAAGTATATATTTGCTTATATTACAAAAGAAGTAAAATCAGACTTTAAGGGACCCATACGTACTAACTTATAATGATACATTCAAGCAACAATGAGCTTGTCCGCGCATGGAAGTACATAGATATTTTCAAATGCCCAGATGCTTCCGTAAACATATTGTTCGATCGGAATACGAACCCGGATCCGAGCTGTGTCAAGGGCCAACATACCAATCCAGCAATTGAAAGTTTCGGATTTCAATCCCGTTTATGTACTATTTTTCGGGGTGAATTGCGCTACATTAAATCATACATTTTACAAAAGTGCATTAATCAAAATGCAAGAACACAAATGCTGGATAAATAAGATAAACCGATGACTTGCACGTTAATGGCTACTATGGTTTCCTTTGATGATCATGAAGACGTTCATACGACAGAAAATAAAGCCTGACATACACGGCAGTACAGTTCCCACATAAACATGCTGCAGCGTAAGAACTATAATGCAAAGGCTTGCAGCTATGCGCTCAATCACACTTCACAATTTACGTCCTTTTTCGCTAAATGGAGCTGAAATTTTCCGTCACTCTGCATGGCGAGCTCCCTAAAATCTCGGTCACGTACACCCTGTGGCGGTTTGCAGGGCATTATGTAAATTCATATCGTCCTGTTGGAGAAGAAATAAACACGGTGGAATGCCTTTTGGAGAGCGGATGGCGGAATAAAATGTTTCGCAGCACTTCACATGAGAAGCCTCTCCACACACACCTACGATACCATTGGCGCCTAGGTAAAGACACGTAAACTTTCGATTCCTTGGTCACTCCTTATTAGCTCGGATGTACTCGTTCAACTAACACAATTTTAAATGTGAGAACGGATGTTTTTATGTTTAATTTCCACACAAGCGCGTGGAAATTAAACATAAAAAACAGTTTCCTGGAGCAGAATTCGGATACCGTTCCCCCTAAGGCCGATCACATGTGTCAGATAAAGCAACACATCAAAAATTGAATATACTTTTAATGGAATCGCCAACCACATTGAGAAAATGTTTCGTGCATGATAATTCACAGCAATGCATTATTTGGAAGAAATACTTACTTGCTACCACTAGTTTCAAATCAATCGCATCATCCTCCGGATTAGAACAAGCACCCCAGGATGACGCGTATGTGCTGAAACCAGGTGCACTAAAAATATATGCTTGTAAATATATTTTATTTCTGTATATTATCATTTAAGGCAAATAATTGCGAGTTTTTTCTGAACTAGATCTTCAAGCCTAGCGAGTACCTACCTATCGTGGGGAACCCGGATCCATGAGTGTACCCGTTTGACAGTAACGCAAGACACACAAAACCTCGAATACTGTGGCAATTAAGATATTTTTCCTCTGTTAAGGCCAATATTCTACAGCGTAATATGAGGAGAGGATACGCATATGTTGCGGAAGCAGAATGGTAAGTCTAGCTTTGCCGATTTTGAGCGGGCAGATTGTTATGCAACTCCATTTATGCTGTCTTCAAAAACGCAGTATTTTTACGGAAATAAGTCTCTCAAATTTAAAGTCCGTCATCGAGGACGAGGGTTGCATCATTCATAGATCTATGCTAATTTTAGAGAAAGGTTATCAGCACAGCACAGTCACCTGAAGAACTAAATATCACCAATGGATAAAGTAAATTAATTAAGCACAGTAAAGATAAAATAGATACGAAGTATCATAAAAATTAAAAATATAATAGCACTAGAGTTAGAGTCAACAATATTACTTTTTCCTTAAATGCTGTTCCAAAAAACTGGGGTAAATCTTGCAATTCCAGCAAAAACGATACTCACTACACCTAACGAGAGTCCCATCAAAACAGCTGACTTAAAGACTCATAAGTTGGTGAAAATGATGGAACAGACGAATTTAGCATTTTGGAATTGGAAACGACAGATTACAGCCTTACTCTCCACTATTGGAGCTCGTTCATAAACAATTAGCTCTCCAAATGAAGATGAGCTTCTGCACAGCTGCCATCATACTTCGTGGTTCTCCTCTAAAATGCACTATTCCAAAAATGATACAACCATAAACAACGCACCAGCCTATCCCACAATGGCCAAGTTGAAGGTCACATCCCTAAATAAAAAAGGCAACCAACCAAAAAATCCATCTTCTCCTATGTTCTTCTACTACTATATTTTCGCGAGGCATTTCTTCTCCTCACTCAAAAAAATACTCAGCCGGTCACCTTTCCAACCCCTTTCGAAAAATAAATAAAATACATGCCAAGAGCATAAGGACCCCTCCTCTATTTTGTCAATATGCCGATACATATTTAATATTCTACTCTCGTCCCATGCATTCTTCATGCCTACGTCACTGCAGGCAGGAAGCCGGCGCGAGAAAGCGGAGGAATTTTTTTACGTGGGAGAAAAATGCAAGCAAGGGAACGGTTTAAAAAATACAGAACACACTAACACAAAGACATACGGAAACAGGAATAAGTAACTCCGGAACATGCATCGGCGTTTCCCAGTCCTTTTGTGATGCTCCACCTCCGTCTCTCGGCCAGAGAATACGCGCCGGATGCCTTTTTTTCCAACCTAACGTCATTTCGCGCATACGTACACATTTCTTCATATTTCTCGCGAGAAATATTCACGAGTTCCGAGACTTCCAAGTACATTCCTGAGAGCGTCTTGGAAAACACACTCAGTAGAATACCTCTCCGAGAACATCACGGCGCATCTTATGGATTCGGCAAAGTCATTTTTTTTTCACTGACTGTACATATTTTTCCGATTCAAGAAACAATGGTTCACATCCACATTATCAAATCTTAGTTAATAGATTTACGTATGAATATCCATGATAAAATATAAACATTGTCAAGGGCAATATTGCCGTTATATCCAGTCATTTTAATACTGAGGTCGTAGGTTTCAATTTTACCTGGATTGTTTAGTCACCATCCGGAGCAAGGACGATTATGAATCCGCTGATGTCGCAGAATTTCGTAGTTACGAGTTGAATGCATGAAAAACGTAGCCCTTTCAGTAACCCTGGAGAATTGACCCATTAATTAGACGGTTTACAGGTGCAATTGACGAAAATACCTGACCGGCATCCGAATTTTCGGGTTCAAATACCGATCAAATCAAATGATTTTTCCACGAGAAAATTCATTCTTATGGATATAAAATTAGTTCATTTGTTTTGATCATAGACCGCAATTATTTAACCAAACTTCCGGTTCCACTACGTCTGGTTACGGCTTAGCTACTGCTACAGACATATTTACAGAAGAGAAAAATCTTCCGTAGAGCTATGACTCAAAGCAAAATATAACGCCATAGCTACAGAGTTCAACAAGTACGTAACTGCCTTAACTCACCAGCAATATTTAAGTACAATGGTGGAACACTGGTTGAAGTAATGGACAGCTGCAAAAGGGAAGGATGAACTATCCGTGACCAAACCAGGCAACTGAGGCTCCTTGATTTGAAGCACGCTCACCTGCGGAGCAGAAAAAAAAACTTTGCAACAAATACCTTAATATTGAAGCAATATATATAATAAAAAATACAGCAGTTACCCATTATGAATTATGAAACCATAAATATTACATATAACATCTAAATACTAGTACACTACCATACTTAAAGCAGGATTTATATTCGTTCAATGAAGGCAAATTCCCGGTTATTCATGGTATAAGTCCATAAACCGCCATTTGCAGTCTTCTTGACTCTAAATGCACTCATTCATTAATCATATCCCGTTTAATATATGATGATTAAATTATTAAAACTTTCGCGGTCAATGTTCGTCAAGCAGTGATGGTTTTTTTTGGATAACCCACGTCAGGATTTTAAAAACAGCCTATTTCAAGTGGAAAGGTGAATATTACGAGCAGACAGAAGGAGCAGCAATGGGATCCCCTATCTCTCCCGCAGTTGCCAACATATACATGGAGGACTTCGAGAAGATAGCTCTGGAGAACGCCCCCTACAAACTGTCCATTTGGCTGCGGTATGTGGACGATGCCTTCGTAATATGGAGACAAGGTAGAGAATAGCTGGAAGAGTTCCATCATTATCTAAACAGTATTGACGAGGACATCACATTTACGAAGGAACAGGAAAGCGGCGGGAAGTTACCCTTCTTGGATGACCTCATTACAAGAAAAGAAGACGGAACCTTAGGACATTCGATTTATAGAAAGCCAACCAGCACCAACAGGTATCTCCTTGCCGGATAACACCACCATCTAGCACAAATCAGAGTGATGACCACAATGATCCACCGATCCATCACTCTCACTGACGAAGACCATAGGGACGAAGAGTTAAACAAATTGACGGAAATTCTAATGAAGAATGGATATGGATGAAGAGAAATCAGGATGGCCATCTCCCGTAAACTAAGACGACGAGAATCGAGACAACTTGACGAAGAGAAGACCGAGGAGCGGAAAAAAGCCTTCCTACCATATATCAGAGGTGTCACGGACAAAATCTCCATAATATTACTAAGGCATCAAATAACCACCATGTTTAAGCCACGCACACAAATAAGGGATATTATCAGAAATGTGAAATAAAAAGATAAAATGGAAACAGAGGGAGTATACCAATTGGACTGCAGCCAATGTGACCAAGTGTTCGTCGGTGAAACTGGTCGGACAATAAAGACAAGAGTCAAATAGCAAAGCGCGGCAAATCAGCAGTTGCAGAACATGCCGCCCTAGGGCATACCATTGACGTCACGAACCCAAAAATTCTCGCGAGAGAAGAACATTTCAAGACGAGAATCTTCCGGGAGGCATTGGAAATTAAAAAGCATAACAAGAATTTCAATAGAGACCAGGAGACAAAGAATAAGTGAATCATGGCTACCAGTTATTTCTAGAAAGAAGAGCGACGTCCAGAACACTCTCCGTCAACACCCACTCCCACCCCTACTTGCACCACCGTGACTATATAAATTGATGCAGAATAAAGACAATTAGGTCATTCAGCCCTGATGAGGTCTCCGGCAAAGGAGAAGAAACGCTGTCTTTTTTTAATCTTGACGCGGGTTATAAAAAAAAACCATATGATGATTATTTTATCAATCACACCATGATATTGTGTAGATCGCAATTGCAAGGGTAAATTGTAAACATACCAATATGACACCGTAAGTTTTAATATGTTAATAGAAATGGATTAAAAAATACAACATTAACAACAAGCACGAAGTGATTAGTTTAAGTTTCATTTAAGGGTAACCTCTACCTTTTCTGTTTGTGTGTCATCATACCAAATTACAACGACATCTCGATTCGGTAGAAATGAAATGTAAGAAACGCTTGATTGCTGCTGAGAAAATTGATACACCGTTATCGATAGGCATTTTCGAAAACCATAATTCGCTAAGCTACAGCCGTTGGACATACATGAAGGGAAGTCGTTCATAGGAGCAGAAGTATAATGCTAGGAACAGCAAATAGAACAATATTTATAGAGGACCGCTTAAAATCCTACTCAGAACGATATAAATCTGACTTTTATGCCAACAATGTATCTTATAGCACTACCAGAGGCACCACTAACGCACGAAATTCACAGCTTATTCTCGGTTTTTAGGGCTTCACGGCTCATCAGCCCCCCTTTTTTACCAACTGACATTACTTAGTGAGAACCGACACTTAAAGAGTCAAGAAAGCGGCAGATAAAAAGGAGGGGAATAGGAAAATGGGAGGGGATAACAAGCATTATTCGCAAAATTTATTCCTCATACAATAACGTACACCTGAAGATACATAAAAGAAATCAATGACAATTTTCTACTCAATGTTTAAAATAGTTTTTATCAAAGGTAAGGGGTATTCGGCAGCATGACGACCCCACGTCAAGGCGAACCCGGGTGATGTCGACGCGGAACCGTAACGGTTACAGAAATGCAGAGTATTTCTTCGGAAGCACCGGGTGTTTTCCATACTTTTGCATAAATATTGCTTTGATTTCTCAAACTGAAGGCAATTTACTAGAATAAATAGATCCTTCATAATTAAGTTCGCGCAGATAAAACACGCGACAGAAACAGGACTCTAAATGTATGCAATCAAGAAAAGCAATTATCTATGTCTGCGTTGGTCTATACCTATGCGCGGTCTGTGGTCTATACCCATATGAATAAGAAATGTGGGGTCGTATATCTTCCTTACATTGCAGAAATGAGTAGTTAACACATACCCCATTAAAGAGAGAACAGAAATACAGCAAAGTACGGGGATTTAAAATTCATTTTGCAATTTTTTTGTTCATTAGCCTAACGCATATTCCTAGTTATTTATTACCAGAGGTGGCCGAATTCAGCATCCACCTCAAATAATTATTTATAATCAAGGTAGCGCCGTGTATTTGCTTCGTCTTTCTTGAAACAACTTAATTTTGGAACAACATTCAATTAAGAGTTCTTTTGATATGCAGAAATGTAAGAATGTTTGTATGCTGAAGGTAAATATTAAAATAATGAAACAATGGGACAATTTTGCGCAGCTTGCGTAGCGTAGCGTAAAAAGCGTAGCTTGGTCGAATTTTTGCGAAAGATAATTAGATATTTTAGATTAATATAATTTGAAAATATCTGTTCGGCAACGTATCTCTCTTATTTCATAGTAGTAGAAAAGTAGTTAGGCGTCAAATGGTATTCTATGGGTCTCATTGTAACAAACCTGTTCGGTATTTCCCAAGCTAACTCAGCCTCGAGAGTAGCTTCAGAACCTCTAGTGGCTCCCAAACTAATCCCTCTAAAATCTGAGAAACGATACGTTAGATTGTAGCAGTATTTTTAAGTGGGTTAATAGAGTAAGAATATACTTCGTTTGTTGGGACCGATCCAGAGAGTGGACGAGAGTCAAATAGTGAAACATTTTTAGTAGAGTTAAAGGTGAGAGAGAAAGAGGCGGAATGAGATATTAAAGAGGAGAAATATTTGGAACATAAGGAATAGAAGAGCGCTTATGAAGTAATGCATGTCTCCTGGAGAGACGAAAGAGGCACGAAAAGATAGTTCATTGTGGAGAATACTATCATAATGCTAAACCCTAACCTAAGGGCTACTAGCAAAATCTTAATACTTCGACACACCCAGGAGGGCATGCATGTGTGTAATATGGCCTTTTTTACGGCGAGAGAAAACTTTCGCTCAAATAACCTAAACTCAGTTACGTATGTAGCCCTTTTACTTCTTTAGTCTTGAATTAGGAACATGGTTTTGGGAACTATTGAACAGCTAAAACTCTGATCTCCATCCAGTCAGTATTACCACGCAATTTGTATCGCTTCAGTGTAATAAACAGATATAGCGAGGGATCAATTAATGCCCTCTAAATGGACTCGACTTAAGGTCGGAATTTCTCTAGTTTGAAATTGGAACGTCTCTTTGGAGCAAGAAACTTTAAGTTCAACATCGCATTGCGAAGTTCCACAAGCTAAAAGCATATAATTCGCATATAAATTACTTCAGTAAGTGGAAAGTTAGTAAGACATGAATTCAACTATATAAATGCCCCGTGGCAGTAATAATTTAAGAGTAATTTAAATGTTAACAATCCGTTACGACTTTACAAGTGTACCAATGGAACATGATCACCAAAATAGCACATTTACTATGTTTTGATTTGACCGCTTCCAACTGATGTTTGGTCGACACCTAGAGGCCGTGAGAACGGAAAACGCGCCATGATCCGAACGACGAGAACTAAATGCCTCAAGCGGAATTACCTCCTATCTTACACCCTAGAGGCGGCTCGCACGGTTCTAGGGTGTAAGGTATGTGTCATCATTTGTCATAAATCTGAGGCCATGGTCAACAAGTATTCTCCTCTTGGCAAACCTCTTCTTCACATTTTCGCCACAATTCTTTTTATTATTATTATTATACACGATGAATAGTGTGACTTTAATATTATTTAACATAAATACTACGAAAAGTTTCCTTAAACTACTCTGCATTTATTTAACTATTAACACTGGAGCCGAGTTTCTCAATCAGATTTCACGAATAAAGTAAAATTTATCACCAAGGCCAGCGGCAAATAAAAGTGACGCACGCAGGTGAGTCACAGTTACTTAAATGAGGAATTTGCAAATGGCATTAATTTTTGCGTGGCCCATGAAAATTCGTTGCTTAGGAAATGGGATTGGTGAGGAGTGGAAAAATTATTTCGCACATCGGCCAAAGTCTTGCGCAAATCCTTGGCCGAGATCCATTAAAGTAATAGCTCTTCCAGGCGTGGGCGAGAGGTTTGCTCCCTCACAATAGAGTATTGCGGATTGCTACCGTATTTACTAGCTAGACGCTGGGCTTAAGCCCTTTCGAGTAAATTTGACCTTTCAGACCTCTCTCACTTTGAACTTGATTGGATTTCAGTATTAGGAGTTACATCAGCGGCTTTCATAAAATCTACCCGGGAAGAAAAGAAGATTTAAAGAAAACAAAATTGCTTTCGGATGGACTAAGGTCGTCACCAAAGCAAATACACCGAATTTTAAAGGGAAACAGTACAAACGAAGTTTGCCCCACGGAGACCTCCCATTAGCGCTTTTCGAAATCTGCTCGGCACTGAGAAACGCATATACACCCGTATGGTAATTCCAACTGAGTATAATGAAAAGTAAAGAAAACTTTGTAATTCCACATAAATATTTATTGTACGACCGAGGTTTCAAGAGTGCAGAAAAGGAATAAAAGCTTGTGAAGGACTGTTCAAATGGTCGGAAGGGTCTCATTTTTTCCAAATGAATCCTTCCGCTCCAAGGTTTTTCGGTTTACCAAAAGTGCATAAAAAAGACATCCCGATAAGACCAGTAGTTTCAAGCGTGTCTGCCCCTAACCACCTGCTAGCGAAAAAACTTAATGTGTTGTTTAGAGACCTGTCTCAATTTACCGCGGAGTACAGTGTGTTAAACTCAGTGGACTTTGTGAACAAGCTCTCAGAAAAGACAATATATACAAAAAGTGCACTTTAGTGTCGTTAACGTTTGACGTTAAAGATCTTTTCACCAACGTGAACCCGAAAGAAGCCGTGGACCTGGCTGAAGACATCCTCCTTCGAAAGTCCATACCGGCACCGATTGTCAGCGAACTGTGTCATCTTCTCTCAATGTGCGTCTCCCAGAACTATTTCGTTTTCAACGGATCGTTCTACAAACAGTCCAATGGTTTAGCTATGGGTTCTCCCCTGTCCCCTCTCTTGGCAGATATTTTCATGGACTCATGCGAGAAGGACTTATTCTCCTCTGCCCACCCCCTCACCAAGAACGTAGTTAGCTGGCACAGATATGTGGACGATGTATTGTGTCTGGTCAGGGACTGATAGACAATTAGACAAGTTCCTCTCTCATTTAAATTCATTAAAACCTAATATTCAATTCTCAATGGAAAAAGAAGAAAAGGGTTCCCTGAATTTTCTAGATATCTGCATTTCAAGGTCCCAAGAGCACTTTCAATTTTCTATATTTCGGAAAGACACATACACGGACCATGTTATCCATTCCACTTCCAGACATTGTTTTTCACAAAAACTTTCTGCATTTCATTCTATGATCCATAGACTATCATCTATTCCAATGACTAGTTCAAAAATTTTAAAGGAACTAAATACTATTAAAATAATAGCAGTGAATAATGGCTACCCTGAAAAATTGATAGACAAACTCTACCAGAAGAAAGTGTCCAAAATAGCCAGAAGCGGTATCTATGGGTCTCAACCTAGTGAAAAAGTGAGTGCTCAGTGGAGGTTTCTCTTTTTAGGCCCATTATCCCTTAGGGTATGCAGTAAAATCCCCAAAGACCGAATAAAATTAGCTTTCTATAATAAACAGTGCCTGAGGAATTTGATTTCACATACCAAGGACAGAATACTTGAGAGTGATAAAAGTGGCGTGTACAAATTGAATTGTCAATGTGGAGCAGCATACATCGGCCAGACTGGACGCAAATTTAAAGAGAGGATTAAACACCAATCGTGCGTCAAAAATAAGGACCCGGCGTCTCTCTTCGCCAAACATCTGCTGGATGAGAATCATCTTAGTGACTTTGTGCCTGAGATCCTACACATAGAGAAGAAGAGACTAAGACTTGACGCATTAGAGCAATTTGAGATTTTAAGAAGTGTCAAAAATAAGGAAAATATTGTAAATGAAATTTTGTATCCTTCCCACTCCCCCTTTCTATACCTTCCTTCCTTCCACACCTAAAGGAGGCCATCCCTTTTCTTACCTCCCCTACTACCTCAGATTACTATGTTTTCACGGACGCACTGGAATTCCCCCTCTTACCTTCCACCAGACCCACGCGTCACCGCCGCTTCCTTCCCCCCCCCCTTTCCTTTTTTTTTGACAATGTAAGTACAGGAATTCCCCCTCTTCCCTTCCACCAGACCCACGCGTCACCGCCGCTTCCTTCCCCCCCCCTTTCCTTTTTTTTTGACAATGTAAGTACAGAAATTCCTAATCCTCTCCTTCCTCCTTGACTCCATGCTCTTAAACCCATTCCCCACCTCCTTGGCCAAACTCCGCCCCTGGGAATTCCACCCCTTAACCCACACCTCAGACCGTTGTGTTATTGGGAATTTTGGTTTTGAAATCATTTATGTGTGACTATATATTCTCCACCTTCTATGCAAATTGTACCAGATGACGACGTGCCACGTCGAAACCTAGGTCGTACAATAAATATTTCTGTGGAATTACAAAGTTTTCTTTACTTTTCATTATGTTAAGTCGATTCCATGAAGTCACGCCCGAGACAACGAACTATCGAACTGAGTAAGTGAATACGAAAATGGAAATCAGTCCTTTAGTGCAAATATCAAACTAATCAAACCTAACTGGCTACCAAACTCCACTAAAATGTAGATGAGGGAAATATTAACTAGGCCAGCAGTTTCTGAAGTAAGGTATAGGCCTAAAGTATTTCAGATATGAACGCACTGGGGATATTCGAGAGGAGAAATATTCGAAAGATCTAACAGCCACTAAATTATTAACAGAAATGGAGAATAAAAAATAAAAAAGATATAAACAACATTCCTACAGACCTGAAGATAGTTAGTCCCATCACAGCAGAAAGTTTTAGGGTTCAGAGTGCCGAAAACTCGTTTACGAAAGAAGTTACAATAGTGAAAAATGGTAGGCATAGGAAATAGAGCAAGAACAAGAAGGCAATCTATTCAAGATGTCGAGGAAGTTCAGAAACGCTTGGAAGATCATGGTTTAGCATGAAGGGTAGCCTAAGAAGAACATGGTGGAATACAGCGGTGGAAGCCATGGCTCATTCAGAGCTGTAGCGATCACGGAAGAAGCATGAGAATGTGAGTGACAAATAACGAATACTTTTAACGCATATGATTTCAATGCCATCACTCTTAATCATAAAAAAACAAGAAAAGTGGAAGATTTAGATTGATAGAATAAGATTTGGGTTTAGATACTTAGGTAATATCGCGAGAGCTAGACGATAGAAATTCGTTTATCAAGCGACGCCCCAGACTTTATAAAATCTATACAGCAATCAGAATCGTCCTCACGCACGTTGTTCCTCAGTGACATTTGCATTAGGTTGCTGGCAGTGAATGGCAGTCTACTATGACAATAACATTCCGTTTCATCTCCAAAGCTAAAAGTAATTTCAGTTATAAATATATCAGTGGCACATATAGCTACAAAGGGTAAGGTTAGGAGGCTTGGTTCGAACCTATTTTATGCCACACGTCTGAATTATTGCACGGATAACTATATAATTCTTGGCTTTCAAGGAACACTTCAACGGTAGAGGTAATCAACGATAAATTATTCATCATGAAGTGTTCCTTCACTAGACCTGGATGTTCGCTAAGTTGCTACAAACAGAAATCAGGCATACCTACACTCTACAGATTGTCTTCACTTCCTGGAAGTTAAAAGCTTCCATACTTAAAGAATACAATTTTGTGCAGCATCATCAGGTACTGTGGTAGAACCTGATGATGCCGCAAGTCGGTGAAACACGTTGTACAATCCAAAATAAAATTCCGTGGCAAAATACAAAGTTGTATTCTGTAAGTATGGACAAATCAGGCTGCCACCAAATACACACATCAGAAGCATTTTAATTTGCATTAGTGTTCTTAACGGAGATCCTCTATATGATTCAACGCACTAATATTTAAAGCGCGAAGACTGACGGATTGGTAAATGTCTGAATTGGTAAAAGATAAAAAATGATTGAATAGGTAAATATAGCCACTTATTCACACGAAAAAAGATTTTATATTGCTCCTGATTTTTAAAATTAACAACGACGAATGACTGTGATTCATCCATACGTAATCATGAGGATTCTAAACTATATGCGAAATGCATAAAATATTACTGTTTGTTTTATTTTACTGGGTCTCTGTGGAGTCAATTTCCCTTGCATCAGCGTTTACACAAATTTTCGCATCCTTGATTATAACTAAAAACTATCCACACAGCATATAATTATTAGCGCTCTATCGCGCTATTATTGCAAAAATAGGAAAAATAATCCCCCAACCATTTCATGTCAAACAACTGCAATAATCATCATCGATTAAATCATAATTAACGAATTTCAATTGAAGTAACAATGTGCATGCTTCAATGGTTATAACACGTACAGGTTAAAAAATTGAAAATAGCCTGATATTAAAAATCTATTTATCGAGACACAATGGCTTATATCCAATTACAGAGTTAGACTATTTTTCATGATTGTTATCGTTTTAAATCCCGTTAGCCTGT
The DNA here is from genome assembly GCA_963169105.1 of Ceriagrion tenellum. NCBI lineage: Eukaryota > Metazoa > Arthropoda > Insecta > Odonata > Coenagrionidae > Ceriagrion > Ceriagrion tenellum. The sequence continues at coordinate 100,597,421 of OY720643.1, forward strand.
ACGACAAGCAAAATTGCGGAGAATGTACCTAAAAGTGGAGCAGAGTGATTTTCAATTACATGGGATGACTCCATAAAGATAGTAGAAACCGCAAAGCGAGCAATTTCACCGCCATATGATGCTATGGTATTTTGACATGCTTAGTGGAGGGAATTAATTTCACAAAGGAAACTGTATATTAACTGGATCGCCCTCGTAATCAAAAGCTACAAACCAATATATATTTCATTAAGGGTCTTTTATTTTCGCCGTCGGTATTTTCACTGCCTAATAAACGAACGGATTTCCAGTGGCATTTCCTGCTCTGATCACCGAAAAACTAAGGAAGTTAACGAGGTGGAGCAACATTTGTTTATGACATAAACCAAATTATGCGGTCGAGTTGAAACTTTGATTGATGTAAAAATAGCATATTGAAAATTGGGACTATTGAAATTGAAATGGTTGGTAAACGAATTAATGCCTGAAATGCGCAGGATAACACTAAAAAATATTAACGCCGAAATTAGCACTCAAGGACGCCTTACATAGACGGGTAGTATAGAGAATTGCGTCAAAAATGTCGCCTTGCGGAAAAGGATAATATATTCAAATGAAGCAAAAAAAGTTATCTTATCTGCTACGCTATAGAGGAAACAATAAAACTGGACTCACATAACCCACCTCTTGTAAGGGTTAGGTCGGGATCCGCTAGAGACTCGGGAGGCTACGTGCTAGGCGTGGATTAGGTACTTAGAAAATTCGGATCAGGCGAATTCCTGAACGACGTACAGAAGTTTCTTTGGACACGTGCTAGACCTATTACTAGAGCTGACAGAAATCACATAAGGACAACCAATTAGTTCAAACACCATACACCAGCTCTGGCGTTAAGACACAATGTCCGAATTGATAGGTACCAAAATTCCTTCTATGCTCACACCATTGGTGGTGATAACACCAACAGCGTCACACATTCTAGAGACATCGTGAAAAAAAACAATTTACCTCACACCTCACCTTCCTACTTTTTCCTATTCCGTCCCCTTTCACGGCTGGTGCGGTAAAAACGCCTACCGTGAGCTTCTGGAGCAGCTCGTATGGTAGACTTTAGATATAGGTTATAGGAGCAGAAAAGTCGAATGATTCTTCAGCAAGTCATTTTAAAGTTTGGCAAAAATTGACTAGCAACGTTTTCTCTGAACGACTCATAAACTAACACAGAGTCCCAATGTCACTCAATATCTCGTAATAAGTATGACGTGCGCAGTGTTCAAGACATGGCCTTGTTTTTTATGGTATAACCTACGAGGTGGGGGGCAATAGCTTAGTGGGCCGTATAAGTTCTGACACTCATGTTTGCTCTGCGCGCCCCGCCGACGCTCCCGTGGGTGTCTCACCAGTTCCACATGAGGAAAAATGATAGTAATCAATGGCTAATCAGAGATCCATTACAGGGAGGTGCATTCCTCGGTTTTCATCAGGGCTCATCGGTGAGGATAGGTCCAGCCACTTAAATTTTACTTCAATTCTTATATTATTTTGGATTTGTCACCAACAAAAATTATGTAAAAGTCGGTTCTTGGCTAGCTAAAAATACTATATTACCTATCTACTAAAATACCATATTTAGTGGATAGTGTTGACTCCAGCGGCTACTCATTTACTGTGTAAGCAATCTCCCTGTGTCCGGAGTTGCGATGCTATCAAATTAAACCGGAAACTTGCCTTTGTACCTACTACTCAGTACATCAACTGCGCATATTGCAGTCTTCCAACATGGTATCATAATTCCCTAAGAAAAATTAAACATCTGGCAGGCCTTAAATGCTGAAATCGGGGATCATAAGAGACAAACGCAAGAAAGGACCCAGCAGGGGGAGATATTATTGTATCAATGTCCAAGGAGCTAACCTCCGCGTAACTGTCCAATGAATTACAATTACATTGGAGGGTTGGTCTTGAAATAATCAATTTTATCACCTCTTGCCAACATTTCGCAGTTTCATTAATCATCATCAGGGCTTGGAATTTAACTTTTGATGTGAGTTCGTGTACCGAGCAGGTTGAATGTAATGTACAAATGAATCGAGACAATTTTGAGCAACAAACGGCAAAAGTTATGTGTGTACATAAGTAAACTCCACTTTCTCCGGCGAGATGTTGTAGAACAGCATATTTAACAATGATACTCAAAACGATATCGTACATCAGGTAAGACTCTTGTCTTAAATGAACTGTCTAGCAGTCATCATCAGGTAAGACAAGAGTCTTACCTGATGATGACTGCTAGACAGTTGAAACACGTGTTGTAAGAGTTTGAAATAAATTTGGTAGACATGAGGACAAAATCTACTATCATTTAAGAATTACTAACCGCGGAACTTAGCTCATCCATATTGGTTGTACGGTCACAATGAAAAATCTCATTCTTTCATTAATTTTCATGTTTACAGTTCACAGCTCCAACATTAGCCTCCAGAGGCTTAAATACGCAAAAATATAAGGAAGAAATGCGGTTTTTCATTAAAATGGGTCTAATATTCACTTAGCAGAGTGAAGCTAAATGAAAAGCTTTGCAAATGTAAGCTTTACAACTTCAACCATATGTTTAGGTTCACTGAAACAGACCGGCAAGAAAAAAAGATCGAGGAGGTCAACACACGATACTCACGCACACAAGGAAAAAGGCGGCATGGCCAGAAAAAAAACGAAACAGCAACGAAAACTGCTTTGACAACAAGTATGCCAAGAGAAACGGGAGAGCTTATACGGCACATGCGCCAATTAGGACCGCAGGAAAACGAGTTTCAACTGTGGGAAGGTTCGCACACTCTTGTCGTGTCGTTAATCGCAATGGCCCAAAAGGGGTGGTAACGGTCAATTTCCCTGCATCCCCTAGGGCCAACACAATTCCGCAAACAGGGCGATGGGGTGACCGCGAGTAAGTCCGACAATTAGGCGCGATTAAAACGTCGAGCGGCAAATGAAGACGCCCAGGGAATGAGAGGCGAGACCATAGGGGAAACGAGATCGAAATAGTGAACAGAGGTGCGACGGATGATGTCCAAAACCGCTGGGTTCCACTCAGCACAGGTTGTGCGAACTTCTCTCCAGCTTCTGACTCTGCAATTTTCTCAGAGAGGACTTTTTATCCGCAGAATTAACTCGGATGTACTAAAATGAAAGGCGCCGACAAACTTGGACGCTCAACTGTGACTGGCGAGCATAATGGAAAAAAAAATTTGCATATCAACATCAATCCTGCATAAATCCAAATAAATGTACAGGGATGCATTCGGTCGTTTACTTTAACTTCACATTGGATGCATCTTGGACATGCAACCTGCGTCGATGTGGAAACTAAGTTTCATAAAAATTACATAATACTGATGAGGATTCCTTTTTGAATACGAAGAAAAAATCTTGTCAAGATCAACCTGAAACATTTACATTCATTGAAGAGGTTTCACTACGAATACGTGGATAAGAATGCTTAATTCCTACATTTTCCTTGGTTTATTAAACATAAATTCGGTTATCACTTAAATAATTCATTTTCTTGCAAACACATTACTTTAAACTATTTTCTCAGCCATAGGTGAAAACCAAAGAGCCTTTTCAATTGAATAACGGCAAAAATTAAATTATAGCTGTACCTTGGTTATGTTTGAAAATATGATGACAGCTGATTAGATATCAATACTCTTTAATTTCCTTAGCGTTCTCCTTTTTATAAAGATTTACCATAAGACACTTAATTTATAGTAGAAAAAATATCTTCTTCATTGTTTCATCAATAATAGTCTTATAGAGAATGTATAATCAAGTAAAATTTTAGAAGAGAAGTTGAGCAGAAAAGTATGGTTTGGTTACTCCTCTCAAAATGCGGACACATATTCCCAAAAAGAGAATATGAAATTCATTGAATTTAAGGTATAATGCGGAGCTCCCTAATTGTGAAATAAGAATATCCAGTTAAGAGTAGGGACATCATTTCATCATAAGTCAATGAATGAGCGTGGATAGAATGAATAATTCGTTTTCATTTAAAACTTGGAGACCTCAAAAACAAAAAACATATGCAATACGTTTTACGTTCCCTCGCATGAGAGTCATTTGAGACTTACACGATTTCTTTTACTCCGAAGAACAAACGATTCAAAAAATTTGAATACATTACGCTTATTAAAATCTTTAATACAATAATCCATGCATAAACTTCAGCATGACGTTGCCAGCAGGATTTCGACAAACTGGATCTATTATTACCAGAAGTCTGCATACAATGTGATACATTTAGTATCAAATAAAATATCCCTTAAAGAGACGCATTGGTACTGGTAATTCATGGAAAACACTATAATTTTGCACCTTCAAGATAAAAAAATTCAGGTGATAAATCAAGAAGCGAAATAAAATTTTCTCAGCACCTCCTCGTCCTCGAAGAGACAAAAGTTATCTAAAGATCATAGTTATGGGTTTTAACACCATACTGAAATGAAACAACTTCTTTGTTAATTGACAAGAATATCCTTCGCTTTCTTCATTCCTCACCTAAGTCATCCTGAATAATGACTCATCCGTGAGTTAACGGTATTTTTTAATTGTTATTAAGTTTTGCAAATGAATTGGATTACAAATAGCTTTATATAAAATTAACGTGGTTAAAACATAGGTGAACTCTCATCTCATACAGATTTTCACAATATATGTAATTTACTGATTAGTGGGCAAAATTAACTAAGAGATACATGAAGAGTCACCCCGATCGAGTAACGCTACAGTCAACATCAAAGCTACACATTCCATCGCAAGTTGATAAGTAAATCAGACTTAATGGCTTTGACATGAATACATGGTACTACAGAGTAATTACAAGGTACTCACTAGCTAAGTGCTTAGCAAAAGAGTCCCAACCCACAGAAGAAACCCAAGTCGCACTGCATTGCCCATCATCGAGAAGTAATGGACGAATAAGATATACGCATCCCAAGGATAGCCTAGTAGGTCAAACGCACGCTTACGAAGCCACTGTCAACGGTGGAGAACGACACAAGCATATGCGCAGAGAAAGTGCTCCTTTGACCCGAAGGCTTCCATCAAGGTGGAGAATGGAATACATCCAGAATCAGACATTCGCCCTGGAATCCGTTCTTTCCTTCATCCATACTTTATTAACCCGCGGGTCAAGTACAATAGGCTCAAAGAGAATGCCTTACGCTGGTCCATTTACGAAATGTCTAACTCCAAGCGAGTAACTCGGAGCGCTGAGAACACAAAGACGTGAGGGAAAAGATTGCCGGGCCACCGGCGCTAGAGCAGAGAAAAAAAATGGCAACCTACAGGAAATCGGCCCCCTTCTATGGAGGAGAGTAGGGCAGAGCAGGAGTGCTCTTCCGGATGAAGACATTACTATGGCTGGGCTACTATCCTCTAGAATGGATCCTCATGACTGCCCTATTACTTTATCGAACTTTGCAGCGAGGAAGGCTGCTGGATCTTTTGAACTTTCACAGTGAACTTGTAGTTTGTAACAACTCCTGAAAGTGAATAGAACTAATTGCTATTGACAGGTGAGATACCTTATGACAAACTTTTTCATATCTACAATGACGCACCATTAACGTAGTTTCCTGTAGGGTTAAACACACTCAAAACTTTTACTTCCGGTTTTAGAACCATAAAACTGGCTAACCTAATTTCCTCCAAACTGCCACTGCATCCTAGGTATAATTTCTTACCTAAGTAACACCTATACATTGCTTGAAACACAAGGTACAGTTCTATTTCCATGTAAGAATTTTTTTATACCACTATAGCTGGATGAATTAGTCTAAAATGCTGACCAACACCTGTGATAGAAAGAATGAATATCCATCATGTAGTGAAAACTGTGAAAAGCATTGAACAAAATAAAAAATCTTCTCAGAAAATAAATGAAATTTTTTAATTCATGGTAGATACATATTCCATCCATCTCATTTATTTCCCCGCATTTTGCACGAATTGATCCTATATTGGTTTAAAAAATACTTGAAAAAAAAGAACGATTTTGCAATACTTTTCAGCTCAACTCGATCGTCAGACACAATACTTCGTAGCTGATACTAAAGCTAATAAACCTGTTGAGCAAAAGATTGTGTAGATAGAAAAAAGATATCACTTCATGATGGATACTTATTCCTGATTTTACAAAGTATTTACCTGATGTTGCAGTTAAGCTGCGAAACGCGCCGCGCAAAGCAAATTTTTGCGTAAAAAGGTACAACTTTTGTCACTTCATAATGGATGCTTATGTCAATTACATCTACATAGTGACGCGTAAACTACATTTATAAAAGGAATATTAGGAGTCCTCATCACTAGACTCTAGAATGTAGCAGTGCATGAATGTGGCTGAATTTTACGAGGTTTAAGATGCTTACGAGGACTAAGCAGTTTAGAGTAAACTTTTAAACATGAAGCCAGTTTATTAGGTCTTACGCACAGATTTGAGCTCTTTTCACAATACCTAGCCCGAAATGGATGGGCATGATTGGTATGACTACATGAACATAAAAACTCCAGGTGCGAAAATTGCCGGTCAGTAGAAAATTACGTGTCTTCCTCTCCGTTACACGGTGGGACCCAAAAACTAGAGAAAACAAGACGTATCATGCATGTACTTCATTTCGAAAAGTCCAGGAGACTTTATTCTAGAAATATCATAAAATAGACAACAGTAATTCGCAGGATTACGTTTAAAAATCCTAATCATAAGCCCCTCCACGCTCCATCAAGAGTTGAGATCGTTTTTGAGGATTCCGCCGTTATCAACATGCAACAGCGGAATACGCACGAATCCAAGGTACTACTAGACTCGTGCATCAGCTACTGCCCTCAGGCTTATTTACGAAACGATGGCAATGCCGCCAGGGGATTGAAAGCGAGAGGCCAAAGGGTTTCAATCCTCGTCGCACAACGCCAAGCTTGGAGCGATTAGGCAATTAATTAATGACATTGGAAAAACATGATTCGCTGCTCTTAGCGCAGAGAATAAAGCTCTGCCGAAAGGCTGCACTCAGTGGAATCACTCCAATATTAATAAATAACTAGGCAATTTACTCACCGATTGGTTGACAATAAGGAACCGACAAAAATTTCAATATATAAACGTCATATACAGGGCAGAAAAAGACTGACTTCTTCTCATCTGTACATATAAAATGCAAATATCACTCACTCACTGTCTGGTTAACAAATCTATAAAACGACAGGAAGTATTGAAAAGACATACTTACGCCCCAAAACCGCTCCATATTACAACCAGGATGCTCACTAAGGAATTTTTTTGAACAACTTGCCATTAATTTTTTTAAATATATCTTAATCGATCCGATATGCGCGTAACGATATCTTACTAAAAATATAGCCATATTGCCTCCTTAGTAAGAATCTATGAAAGCCATTAACTGCTGACTCACCCCTTGATCAGTCAAGTTCTGAAACCAAAAAAGGAATACAATGAAATTTGCTATAAAACTTCGAATTGGATTTACAATCCTCAAATAAAGAGCTTTTTACGATATTAGAGCAGTGACTCAACATATGATGACATTTATACCCATGACTCTCGCTATCAACTAGATATCTCAGCTATTAATAGCCTACTAAATCAAAGAGGCCATTCCATAAAGGCTATTTGTGTTTACAAGGACATGTTTACTATAAACTTAAACGGGAACATTTTTCAAACGAATATCATATAGAAATAAATAGTATAAAGTTTATTTTATTTAACGACTTTAAATATGATCATTTTAAATACGTAAAATCAAGTACAAGCACACTTAAGTATCAAGTTCCATTTATAATGCGTGAATTCGACTACATTATGATAGGAAGTTAAAATTATATCATTAGAGAGTCCGACAAATGCATTATTTTACTAATTAATATAATGAAGAACAAGCAAGCTTTTCTAGAGTCACCATTTATTTATTTAAAAATTTACGAAAACGACACAACCAAGGCCATATATGAAAGTTTTTGCTTACACTTCACTTCCTTGCAGTTCACTTATAAGAAAGGAGATTATTTCTTTTGTAATGCAATCAGAATCTGCATTACATTTTGTGATATAAATATCCAACTATAACATCAACAGTCTCATTATATCACGCTATAATAAGCATAGGCACAGTTTCGCCATTTGCATGGCTTCTATTTAAGTAAACATCTTATTCAATGAAGATATAATTTGTCATAGAACCATCACCTAATTTCGACAAAGCATTTAGTAGTGCTTCAGAATGTAACGAAAGTTAAGATAACATTTACTGTACATCATTATGCGTTAAATTTTATGTATCTGCTCCTATTATCTTAAATGACCGTAAAATTTAACTCAAAAGTTTCCCAAACGACTTAATAGAGACGTATGTAGGGTTTCAGGATCGAGAAATTTAGTTGGCATGGGCTATTCCTCGAAAAAATTCGTAACGAGGCCAAATGTTTGCCTCATCTGTACGAGCTTCAGAGACACCCAGGGAAGACATGTAAATCAAAACGATTTTAAGTAAGCTCTCTTTATCACTGCTTTATTAAATGATGCAAAAACGATATTTCCCACGGCGAGATATATGCTAATGTCCTAAAAATGTTTGAATTTTTATTTTTCTATCATTCAACTTTGATTCACTGACCTGTAAAAAAAATTCATAAGCTTAGACATATGACTTTGATGCTATTTTCATCATTTTAATGGTAAAAATTATGTTTTCAGTCGTTGTTTTCGGTTTATTGACCCAGAAAATGAGGGAGAACGCCGTTGCAGGTGAAATATACATTTTTTGGACTAAAGAGAAACGAGGTTATCAATGATTATGAGAAAAATAAATGAAATCATCCACAAAACTATAAAATTTAATTCCGAACCGGATTTCGATGTCAATACATCACCTGAAAGTATTAAGTGGTGTTATGAGGGAGCAATATAAACATGATTGGTGGGAGGGGGAAGGAAGCGAGATAAGGGGAGTGGGAGAAAGAAGGAAAAGAGGACCGAAGAGGGAAGGAAAGGGGAGGGGAAAATAGTGAGGAATAGGAAACGAGGGTTAACAAAAACGGGAAAAAAATTCCATGAAAATGCCTAAAAGCAGGGGCTTGAACTCAGAGCTATGAAACTAAAAAAAAACTTGTGCAAGAAGTACATATAAATTTTTTTTACTCCTTCGACAATTTTGGTCCTCATTTTTCCGGGGAAACTAATGAACCTAAAAAGGAAAACCATTAAATAAATTTAATTTTCTTGCTTATCCTATAAATATATTATTGCGTCTTCCTTTTTCCTCATGAATCATTTCATTTTTCCAGCAACAATTTTGGTCCAGATTTTTTCCGGGGCAACGAATCAATAAGAAAAACTGAACCATCTAGTAAATTCAATTTTTTTCGACTCCTTTCTGTCTCAATTATTACCTTCAATATAATATATCAAGTCTAGGCCCCGACCAATGTACGATCTCATTATGGCACTACTAGGAAAATACAGAGATTTACGCCATTTTTAGCAAGATTAAGATTAAATTCAATAAACTGTCATCATCATCAAGAAAAATACATCTTATTATACCAAAAAGTAAGCTGCTTATTCCGCTTTTGTCGAGGTGTTTGCCTAAAACATGAAGCTCTATTTCATCGAATAACGAACGGCTTCACTCGGAGCTAGATCTAAGACACATTGCTTTTTAGCTAGGGAATTTCTAAAGAACAGATCAGATCTGAAATAAACCTATGTATGATTAATTTTTTAATAATATTTATGAATTACTCATTAATTCCGGCAAATAAAATATACACCATCTGCTGCAGATACGTTTATCGTGAATTGTATGGAACACAACAGTTGAGATTTCGGAGGTGCATTGACACATGCGTATGACAAATCTCTCGGATTAAACTTTTTCCATCGATAAAATCGCTATATTTAATTCTGCTTCTCACAACTGCCTAAATGTCTAAAAATAAACTTCTAATTTGTTTTCTACGCTACGTTCGATTCCTGACTGATTACGTTCGGCCGTGTTGATTAAGTGCATTTCTCAGCACTGTCTTTCTCTACCTACATTCTCCCTCCCGTTCCCCTCGATACATCGGCAGACTCTCTCAGTACTTTCCTTCCCTCTCCCAGCTCCTCTTATTTCCCTTTCCGCTAACTCTGATCAAATACTCCTGACTCCATTTCACAGTCTTTCCAAAGGGTGTTTATTTATGTTCTGTTTTGGTAATTTAGAGTGTTGTTTTTAAGGTGTGTGGTAAAATACTGAGAAGCGACAGTGATCAGTGAGAAGAAACAGGGAGCAGGTTTCAATGTTAATTGTACTATGGTATGTGCCGTGTAATACAATAAATTGATATCTGTGAGATAGTGTCCAGAGAATGAGTACGTGTCGCTCCATTTTTTTCATTACAATATATACCAGTCATGATTGCTTGCGTAATTCGATTACCACACATTCTCTCGAAATACCAACCAACCAGACAAACTAAGTGAACTGGACCGAAACTTGTGCCTAATGTAGTGGCATTTCTACCCAGAACGTTTCCTCCTGATAACGCTATATATTGTATTCTCTCTTACTTTCGGTAGACGTCCTCGCTTCTGATCCGATTATTTGATCTTAAGCATCCGCCTACAGCACTGTCTTCTATTTCTCTTTTGCTCCAATGTTCCAATGGTCCACGTCACAAAGGCATATAAGCCAAAGTTTGACACGAATATTATCCGGTACAGCTTTCTAATCGGTACGCCTCTTTTCCTTAAATTTGGAATTTAGATAGCTTTCATATGCACCTATTCAATCCAATGATAAGCCGCCTTTTAAGTAGGTGAAGGGTTTCACTAGCTGAAGCATAATATCTGCCTTCGGCTTCTCTATTCTACACTCCGACAGAGACACTCATTTCCGTACCATTTATCATCATGTTATATCCTAGTAGCATTCAATCCCTTGAGCTCAAAGCTATTCGAATATCGATACTTCTGCTCATAATATTGAATTTCATTGAATTAAAACACAAAATCCAAGCTAAATTTAGGAGTATTTTTTGTAGGACAAAGATATTATACATGAGTTCCTGCAGTCAACACACAGTAGCGAGTGCATTGAAATAAGCAGATTTTCCATCATGCGGATGTGGACTATGCAAGAAGAAACTTTATATACTAATGTGTCACTGCATCATTTAGTATGTATAACTGAATCGTGAATAAAACCACCCTTAAAGCAGCCCCTCACTCATCCCCCTGCGCCTCTTTGCCTATATTTCGACATTCGCTCACTAGCTGGCCATACCACCCTTTCACATTCCCGCCCGTTCCACATCCTCTCCCTCAACTCGCGCTTCCCCTTCTCTTCACCCCCTCCCCCTAACACTCTCCGGTTAAAAAAATCCCCTCTCCCATACTCTCTCTCTCTCCAATTCCCCTCTTTCCCTTCCAACCCCCCTCCCCGATCCACCCTCTTCATCCCGGTGGCACCCCGTGAATATTTCAGGACACGTGCCCGGGTGTAAAGGCCCCACGGACGCAGTCGCTCTCGCGCCGTAGCGCGTGCCTCGGCGGTACTTTCCTGTGTGTGCCCGGCGGGGCTCGCTTCTTTCTCCCTCTCCCTCTGTGTATATCTCTCACTCTCTGCTTGCTGCCGCCGCTGGCGTCCGGACGGTTGACTGCTCTTACTCCCGCGGAAAAAAAATTGAGAGCAGGGTGGAAGTGTGGAGAGAGAGAGAGGGGGAGAGACAGGAGGGGGGAGTGGCACGAAATTTGGGTCGATATCATACTGCGACCATTGCGCCAAGCACTGACTCTTTTGGGAGGGGGGTGGGAGAGAGAAGATGATTTGAAAAAGGGGGGAAGAGGGTGAGTGTGTCGATGTTTCCAAGTAAGTAGTGTGTGAGCGTGTGCCCCAATGCACCACATTCACCTCGGGCGCTCGTGAAAACATCTTACTAGCCCGCCGAAGTGACTGATGGCGAAGTAACTTATCACGAGGACGAAGACAAACTCGGCACTGGTAAATATAGACAAACGGGAAAAAGGGCGATCATGATGAGCAAGTGCCTAATACGACCCAATACCAATTCGATTCAAAAAGCCCCGCGCGTGAGTCATAAAGCGCGCGTGTTAGAGTTGAGAGTAGTCTCGAAACGCCGAGTAAAATGAAGATCGAATTCAGCCAGCATTAGGATACAAGTGCAATAAACAAAATATGGCGAAAGCCCCGAGTCACATGTTGACCGTACCAACGTAGGCCAGCGTCTGCTGCGGCAAAATTGCAAGACGGTCACACACACACATTACCATGCCCCAAGAAGTCAGGAGTTCCAGACGAAGGAACACAACAGTTGACGAAGGGGAACGCATCCTTCCCCAATAAATTCTAGATCCATACAACTCGCGCGCGCTAATTCAGTTTGAGCGCTCGTGAAAACATCTTGACAGCACAAGGAAGTGATCGACGTTGACGTACTTTCTGGTATGGACACATAACTAATCAATTACATAAAGCACACTTGGCCCATGTAAATATACTTACACAGCGAAACAAAACTGATCATGATGAAAATTTCTTAGTCTGTTCCAATGGCATAGGACAACAAACGACGAAACAGTATATTAAAACAATTGTGTGGAGTGAGGTGATCTCGGGAGCGGGCACATGAACAATTGGAAAATTGAAAAAGAAAAGATTAGAAGCTTCCGAAACCAACCGCTGAAGATGGCTGTGAAAGATCAAGTGGATGGCTACATAATTAACTGAAAAAAGTATGCAAATGAGTGAACGGGAACAAAACTGTATGAAACACCACACAGAGAAGACGAACCTAATTGATTGGACACATCCCGTGGAAAATTAGGTTACTCAGGAATATAACTTATTCATTCATACAGCGACAATTCCAAAAAGAAAGGCCAGGGGTCAAAACACATTGACTTTTTAAATAAGGGAGAACATAAAATTTACATAGCGATAATGATGACGTAAAACATAGGAACTGGTCCTGTAAAAAAAATATTGTGAGAAAAATTACCTCACTAGAACGTATGAATTGGCAAGAGAAAATATTCACCTTTGCCGGAACTGGGCTCGCGGACTTAAGCTTCCCAAACCTGGAGAAATATTTGAGCAGGATATTGAGTACCAATTGCTCTCAGCTTCAGAGTAATATTCTCAGCAACGGCTAAAAAGATGAAAGTTGAAGTATTTCGTCACCGTAATTTGCTGCATAAGAAATTATCCTCAATTAGAAACCCTTGCCAGAAATAATAATGGAACACGATGAATCATTGGTAGAATCTTCTCAGGTATGGGTATCGTAGAGGTCTGCGCATTAGCTATAGGTCAGCGGTATAATTACTGGTTCACATTCAGTTTAATCGCCGAAATTAATACGCTTTTAATATCAAGGTAAATGGCGGGATGGTAACGGAGATTGCTTTGAATCCATCATTTCAGCGGCGTATCTCACTTGATTGGTCTATTTTGTCAGTTCCGGAGAATTATAAAGTAACATTCCCCATGTCAACCTGCATCAAGTTCCATCTGAAGCTTTATCAAGTAATCTTATCCAAATGTGTAGTCTCCGAGACACCAGCAGCTCCCGATTAAGCCTTTCCATTCGATGTCCTTCATTCTCCATTCGCTTGGAACAGCTTATAACGACATGAGTGGCCTTGCTTCGCAATTCATCTATTTTCCATATTCTGGGTCACTATTTAATATTTACGAACATGATCCAAAACGATCGAGATGTAGCTTAACGAGAGTGGAGTAATTTTTCATTTACACTTCATGATCCAAATAACTACCTTCTTTTCTGCTTACCTTCCTACAATTCCCTAACCTCTTAATTACAACTCAGCATATGCCTTGCGCCTTCTCCAAGTTTGGTCTGAAGTCTTGATAATACTCAAGTATAATACTCCATCTTAAGTATTTATATCACCTCTCCAATTTTTAAACGAGGCGTTAGTGTGATTTCTGGTGTAGTGCAAGTGATGACAGGAGTGGATAGAAAACTCACCTACAAGCAAATTCCGTTTCATCCCACCTAAATATTTCGTCAACTGGCGTCATAAACCATTAATGTGCTACAAATAAACGCTCTAACATGAAAGTCACCATATCGTCCCCCACTTAAGCGCAATTCTTAAAGCATGGAATATTAATTTTACGTCATATATAATAGCAAAACACTGAGAAGATGTCACCACCAAACGTGAGGTGCTTTGCCACAGGGATTCAAAAATATACATTTAATCATTAACGAAAGTTTGATGCAGGCTTTATTGCCGGAAGTTTGACATATAATGCTAGAGTAAAACAATTATGGTAGAAATGATAACAGCCATAAATTTAAGAAGACAGACCGCAAAATTGATAGACTTGGAAAGTCATTTCTTCTACGTACACAAAGAGACTATAATACTTGCGATTGATAAGTTCTATAAAACTATCTTAATAACTTCCCATCAGCACTAAAAACTACCTCCTACATAAATTTCCGGCATGATTTAGCTTTCTGCATGGGTTAGAACTATTAACTAAACGCATAAATAAAACTAACTATTTTATGTATCATAACTAATGTAGTATGGTAGCATATAAGTCTACTTAGCACTCCCCTAGTTTCTGGTTTGACCGCGCTAACTTATGCTGACTGCCTTTAGCCTGCGCAAGCGGCCGATTTCAGATTTGACCGCGTATGAGTCCTTTGTGCCGGGAGTGGAATCAACCCGTGCCACACACCCTAGTTGTGGTTGCACGATATTTCTTAGATGTAGATGACAGAATCGAGACTTTTCCGGTTGAGCTAGAGTCGACATCGTCAACTGACCTCAACGGTAACTGCACTCATCCGCTGTGAGAGAAAATGATTTAATGAGAAAGCTAATAACTTCAAGGACCCGTTTTCCGAAAAGGCAAATTCAAAAAATTACAAAAAATACCTTTATTTGAATTGAAAGTTCCCTGAACATGGTAAAATTAGGAATAATATAAGCAAAACTAAGGTATTTAACGTGACTCTATTAACAAATCAAGCATATCCAATAGCATTTTTCAGTTAGGCGTCAAATAATATAACAATATAAAGTGTTTATTTTTTAAACTAACGTTTGAAACCTTAGAAAAATATTACTAACAGAAGTTCTCTAAGCAAGCTCAGAAATATGTACGCAGGAGGGGTAGTGGCGATGTGTAGTCCTAATATAATTATACATATTTGAAGTTTGGTGTGTAAGAGATATTCAAATGGAAAAATAAATATATAAACTAAATCGACATCAAAATGTCATCAAGCAACAGAAAATTATCGAAAATTACGGGAATAAAATCGCCCATCAACGGCGAAACAAAATTCGTTAGGGTAAACGTTAAAATAGTGCGAAGACTTCCAGGATGAATTCGTTTAATAGCTATAAGTGATAGAAAAAATTAAAAGTAAAAATTATCTAAATCAAGTCTAGCTAAGAAATTAGCTGAAGAATATAGGAAAAGAATTGTACATTTCAGGAAAAATTTATCAATATCAACATATTAGAATAGGAAAACCGTCCAAAATGTAGCCACACGATAAAAGAGCTTTGATCTGAAATCTCGAGAGCTCAAAATATCATCCAGCGTCCTATAAAATTTTGGGAGGCATCAGTACAATCAGTGGCTACTTCAAGAGAGCGAGGTGATGGCGATGATGTCGCAATATCTCGCCTTATTCATATTTTTCATTTTACTAAGTTCAAGCACATCCCTTAGACAGAAACAAAATAAGTTATACGCGACGAACACCTGCGACAGTGTCGCGGACACGACCTGTTTTTATTTCGTGAAGAACATCTGATCGCAAGGGATAAAAATAAATCAATAAATACAACCCTATTCTGTTTCGTCCGAAGCCCAAAACGCGTCTAAAGAGATAATACCCCTCGAACGGGTGCGTAAACATCTTTGCTTCGCTGAGTGAGAAAGAAAGAAAGGAAAGACGATGGAGAACGACAGGTTTAGAAGAAATATGTCGCGCGACAGTGGTGACAGATCCCGGTGGCATCGTTCCAAAACAGAATGGATAACAAAACGCAGAAGAGAAAGTGAAAGAGAGAGATAGTGAGAGAAAATGGAGGGGTGAGGAAGGAAGACGAAAAATAACTGAAAGAACGCCAACCACGTTGCTATGCATTGAAAATTGAGAAAAACCCTTTCCAGAAAAACGTTAAAGGGCAATAAAATAAAATGCTTGTAAAAACTATCAACATTCATAAAGCTACATTTAAACTCGCCTTTTAGTTACCTTAAATTGGAAATAAACTGAGGACGCCATCGCGAAAGTTGTCCCAACTCGTTATACACCACGATGGGGATAATTAAGAAACCTTTCTCGTACGTCGGATCAAGGTAAGATGGATAGTATTCTTGTTAAACGATATAACATTGAAATCCTGTTAAAATCGAGAGCTGATGGCTGGAAAACTCGAGTATTTGTTAGAATTGCGGGGAAGAAATCTGTGTTGAAAGTAAATGCAAGACTCTCAGGTTATCTGAGGTTAGTTTCTAAGAAAGTTAAAAATTTATTCTCAGAAAAATATTTCAATTTCCAAGCCATTGACGAATACATAAACGATGAGGTATGCAGTGACGCTTACGGGAGCTAATATATAAACCTACTGGGAGAAAATACTAGGGGTAAAATACAAACTGAATTAACGGGTAGTATTATGGTTTAA
The DNA here is from genome assembly GCA_963169105.1 of Ceriagrion tenellum. Taxonomy (NCBI): domain Eukaryota; kingdom Metazoa; phylum Arthropoda; class Insecta; order Odonata; family Coenagrionidae; genus Ceriagrion; species Ceriagrion tenellum. The sequence continues at coordinate 100,614,162 of OY720643.1, forward strand.
TTACTAATCGAGTATGCACGTCACGTTAATATAGCTCGTAGTATCTCTATACTTGCGCAATTATATAGGCCAGAAATTGCCTTTTACTCCGATTCTCGGTGTTTTGTTTCCACGAAGGGTATGCACGTTGCGTCAAATCCAACCGCTTCCTCTGCGGCCAGGAAACTCACCATTTTTAGCGGGGAGAAAGGGTTAAGAACCACCGGCCCACAGCTGAGCACACATAACGGTCCCTCCCTACGGTAACCAATCAGTCCCTTATATCGACTCGCAATTAAGGAACTCCTTCTCCACCCTTTAACACGCGCCGGAGGTACGTGGGGGTTGGGGGTTCGGAGCCCAAGTCCAATAGACCACAGATAACGTATTCGTGGGAGCGCCCGACGAGGACTCCTGCGAACCAAATTAAAGTTCCGCGAGAGGAGGGAATCGATTTATTGAAATACGTGCGAACGGCGGTTCGATGCGGCTTAGCGGGTCGTTGATGTGACTACTGACGACTCGACTGTGGTCGTTATATCGATCTATATCGAAGACTTCCGCGCCGAGTTTCTCACCACTTAAAAAAATGACTAATTCATGGCCCTGTAATTGGTGAACCCCGTGTTTAAACACAAGTCCACGTCACAAAACCAATGGTAAGTCGCTTCTTATATTAACTATTACAGTCGTACGTCGACTTACGAATATTTTTATTATTATAAATACGAATAAAAAATAATCGACAAACGAATATTTTTCATATTCGGCTTTCCCTTTAAATGTGTAACAATTCCCGACATTCGAACTGAGATGCCTTGAGAAAGCACCGCACGACAACCTAGCTAATGAGAGCAACAATGTAAAATTTGGTTCAACGTAAACAAATACGAACTCAACCAAACTTTCTAAATCTGAAACCAAGCAACATAGATATATTCAACGGTACGAGTGGGCAACAAAATGCGATTTTATCGAGACACGAAATTCGGTTTTAGGAAGTAATTTCGCAAGTAGATGTATCACAGCTGTTTATATCACGATCAGATATAAAAGCCGATGATAAACTGATTTCATCAACGTGCACGTAACTACAGAAAATCCTGGAAATAAACTAGTTTAAGTTAATACTAAGGTACGCAGAGATGAAAGAGCCTCTCAGCGCAAACACCACTCGTATCCACCTACTTATTCAGAAAAAACGGAGAAGATAATACAGGCTGGATTTCATCCCATTCACATGTTTGAACATTGAAAGCACAAATACAAAACTTTATTCTCGCCGCGTGGTGCAACGAAACTCTTCGGCTAGCTATAACAAAAAGCTACCATTTTGTTTGCTACCATCTGCGCATGGCACAGTATATTTTACTCCCGGAACTCGTCTAAGACAAAGATTTCATTCGCAAAGTAAATAAAATACATAGGAATCCAATCAGATCGGTTTAAAATGACTACGGGTGACAGAAAGTGTCACCTAAGTCATGTGAGGACTACATTGAGGACCGTTCGGCACTAGGGGCTATCACGCTAGGCATAGCAAACTTGAAATATTCAGAGCAGGCAACGGAGAAAAACCCACGCTATATCTCTAGAACCGATAAAGCGGAAAATAAATGGACACAGCTGGGTACAAAAACTACTTCTTTCCATCTACCATTATATATCATAATAACAACTGCGTCAGGCCATCACATGCAACATTAAGTTATAATTAAGGAACGCTGAAAAACAGAGTCAGAACATAAACAAAGACGTTAGGCAAGATACGTGAAAAGCCATAATGACAGCCTCGTTTGTGCTACTGAACTCTTGTTGCAACTTGGACGGGAATGGCATTCAAACCCTCCAATAGTTAATTAGACTCATTCTTTTATGTAAATAGTAAATCAATTTATATGTTGGCTAAGTTAATAATATCTTAAGAACTCCACCATGCTACGGTAAATCAAATCATGTGAATGACATCATGGGAATAAACTGAGGAGCAGACAGGTTTAAAAAGCTGTCCCTCCAGCGATCGTTAAGAGAACATGTTGGCTATCAATGAGACAGGAATAGGGTTAGTCGACAGGTAGTGTAGCGGATTAGTAGATTTCATCCCTAATGCCTGTTTCTCAATCTGCTACGCAATAATAACATTGTGTATTTCATGAACCTTGCATGACTCTTGTATCTCATCTACGTAGTTGCAATATATATTAATTTAATAGCTTCAAGAGGGTTTTCAGCATACCTATAGTATAGTGCATGTTGGAGAATGTTATATTTATACAACAGTGCACGTTGGCACTATTGTGTAAAAGTGGCTGGCAGGGAGGTAGATGTAAACGGCTAAGACACGGGCTAAGCGCCCCGATCCGGCATGGTCACGGTTTTTACACGTACCCTGGTATATGGTATAGCAATTTTTTAATGATAGAAACAATAACGATTACGGAGCGATGTGATGGTTTTGTGTTTGTCTTTGTTCAATAGGCACATTCATCCATTCACTTTGCGGAAGAATGGAAAAGTGATTAAACCCGCCTCAGTCAATTTCTTCTGAGTTTATTTATTTTTCCTAATTGAACTCCAAAAAAAATTGGAGTTCTCGAGTCACTCTTATTCTATAGTCCATACTCCCCAGTTGAAGTGTCGGTCGAATTTAATTTTCCGCAGCTTTCTGTACGTGGCAACACAAGCACAATCAAATATTGTTATGATATGAAATGTCACTTGTACTTCGGAAAACTATTGTTACGCCATTGCCGCGTTTCAGCTTACTTAGCCATCACGATGTGATTGAGATCGGCCGGAAGTTTTTTCTTCTCTGAGAACTTTTCTGAGGGGAGGCAAAAGCTTGCTTAACATAGAAAGTATAAAATCGGTCGTCACCTATTAAAAATGATCCTTAGGTTACAGGACTTGGTATCCGACGAAATGTGGACACTCAACATCTTTAAGGGGGATCGAATAAATAAGTTGCGGGAAGAAAACCCTAGGACTCACGGGCGATTCTGGAAAGGATGTGGGAGGCTGTAAGGTCAGTGGAAATATATGGAGGTTTAAATTGGCCGGAAGGGAAGTCTTTGGCTGAATAGTTTCAACCGTGTTCGGAAGAAGTTTTATTGTGGGTTTTCTTCTTAATTTTTCCGCCACGCACACAACCTTCTCCCTTAAGCGTTCGCGTTCGGTCGACTTATCAGACCTCCCGGCCGAAAGCCTCAGCAGACAGGGAAGAAGTTGGGAACTCGTTTGCCGAACAAGTGATTTCGTCGACCCGATCCACTTCCACCTTTCGCGAATGATTTCTTTCCGCGGTTAACCTTATTTCTTCAGTTGGGAGTCGCGTGACCTGAGGTAAATTTTACGCCGACCGAGAAAAGGTAAAAGAGTCGTCCGTTACCGTTCAAATTGAAAACTTAAACAATCTACGGTCGTTGGAAACTTTCAACCTTCTTTTTATGGGCTTCAGTTTTTTGTCTACCAGATAAAATAAACCCAAGATTGTCTAGTAGTTTACTATCAAAATTTTGGAACTGCACTATTTTGAAAACGTGATGGGTTGGTTCTATTTCACAGAATGAAATGTTAGAGTGAAAGGCGAGTTAAGCATTGAAAATTGCATATCAAAGTCATGAAGTTAAAAATAAATTTAGTGCCATGCCGCAGTTCACCATTTTTCTCATTTAGGGATCGCACAATCTACAGTTACTTTAGCATTTAACCAAAGTATCGAACAGTAAACATAAACCGCTAGACACCCTTGCTTTTAATTTTCAGGATAAAGGATGGAGACCTAGTATTTTTTCATTAGCAAAACTTTCTCTTTGAATCTTTGCAGGAGTTATTTTACGTAGCTTTGTTTAATTTGATCTTAACCACTAATCGGTACCGCCGAATCGTTACAACCTCCAATATTCTCTGTCAAAGAATTCTCTCCATGGCTATAAAAGATCATACGCCTTATATATACACTTTTAAATATATTATTTACTCAAAGTCTTGAATTTCTAGCTATATGCGCACTATTTTTCTAATAATATAATCCTCAGGCTTGCTTAGGTTACTCATTTCTCAGAATCTTTGCCTCATCCAACGCTAGTAATTCCACCTAGGGTAATAGAAAAATTCTCCCACAAAATTGAACTACTTACAAATTATATTCATGAAGTCTAGCTGGTATTTACTAGTGCTAACAGCTCGCTCAGCAACGTAACTTTGCCTTCTAACTGCAACAAAAATACGAATATCTTTAGTTCTTCCATCATTATTGATCCAATTTCCTATATAGTAAGATAGCTCTAAAACATAACATTAAGTTTTCGCATTACTGAAAAATATTCTTAAAAATTCCATGCTTCTTCCACATAATAAGATGATCTGCAGCTTTGTAGACAGAAAAAAAGGAAAACTTATCTTAAATTTCATCCAGGAAAGATCTATAATGATTTTTGCGCACTATTTTTAGGGAAGCTAAAACTGATACTAAAAACAAATCAGCAGAGTAACTCACAATTCTTGAAAAATGGAAAACATTTTCCTCAGGAGTTCAAACGGATGAAAATCGCATACTTTACGAAGAAGATGGCGGTATCGCAAATATTATGTGACCGTCGGCACTGCGGTTGACATTTCTTGAAGTGGGTGGCTTCGTCTCGGTCCTAGTTCAACGCAAACTGCATAAAAATTCGCGGTAGGCGCTGGTCTCCCTCGAGCAGCCCGATGCAATAACGCCCGGCAACTTTCTTTCCAAGAGGAAAAACAAACGAGCTGAGGAAAAAGCCAAAAAGGAAAAAACGAGACTAGACTGCGAATTGCCAGCAATGGAATTATGCTATGATGCCCAAAGGCGAGGGAACCATGAGAGCAGCGTTTTTATAGTATTCGAGCTCACAGAAACTCTTCGAGCATGGAATAGATGATAGAGATGAAGTTTTTCCCGCTGAACAGTTTTTCTACAGGCAACCAAGCATTCAGACTATTCTAAAACTTTCAAAAGTATTAGCGATTAATCTCAGTGACACATAACAACCATGAAAATTCAATTTTTTTCATGGATTAGACTTAGTTTCTCCTAAGCCAACCGATAAATTAATCGTCTTTCGTAGTTGAAATAAAAAAAAACAATTCCTGAAAAACTAAGCCCCCTGGCTTTATGTTACCTACGAATTTAATTCCTTTGAGAATGAAAAGATATATTAAAAACAAATAAATTTAAATGGATAAAAATAACCAAACAAAATTCAAGCGTAGTAATGCTTTATTAATACGATACCGAGAATCACCAATCTTGAACTGAAAAATACTTAACAATAGCAATTTTCTTCTTTCTCAAGGCATTGAAAGACGAATACACAGCTCAAAACATCTTGTTTATGACGATACTGCATCGAAGAGCTATCACCCAAATAAAACATCGTGTAATAATTTTAAGTAGGTACTATTTAAAAATGTGAAATACCGAGCAGTGTAGCTCAGAACCTTAAAAAATATTTCTCAAACCTCCTTATACAGCGGCTATCCGATGACGAATGTTTAAAAGGCTTCTTCAAAGACTTAATAAACATTTTTCTTACCGTACACATGCCTGGAAATGAAATTGATAATATTACCTATAACAGTCTAATTTCGATTTGAAATTATATGACATTTAAAAGCTTACTTCGTTAAATCTAGTAATAGTTATCCCTAATTTTTTCCTATATTTTCAGCTCACCGAGGGATCATTCAATTGCTACGATTACTCTTGCGACCAAGCGTACTGTGAATTGATGCCCCTCAAAATAGTGCATTCCCGCCTTGAAACCCCAATCACTCCCGACTCCACGGAATAAGCATATAAGTCAAATGTTGTTCAATTTACCTTTATAAATCATTGTATACCCCATATAAATGATTAAATCACCTGTTTCTCCACTCATAGTGAGGAAAAACATCACAATTACAGTTTAGTAATGTACACTATTTGTTGTGGCACAATGATTTACATTAAATGTTACATGAACCCTAAGTTATTGATAAAACTGATAAAAGGATTCCTCAGCGGTAAAAATTACATCAAAATACATCAAAATTTTGATGAGTAATGATTTCCACTCTTAATGAAATTTATCGGACAAAACCCAACAAACCCCAGATAAATAAGCTACATATGCTACAATAAAATAAATCAGATTTGACTCAAAGTTGAGATCACATCGGACGGGGAAGGAGCGGTGGGAATGTTGGCAGGAGTTAGGATTATATTGGGAATGAGCGAGGGGTATGGAGAACCTCGGCGTTGCCATTTCTCTGTTTATGATTAAATACGCCAAAACATTCACAACTTCTAACTCTAATCCACGCAGGAAGTAAAATGCATCTTCAAAGCAGAGATCGGGATGATAATGAACAATCTAGGCCAGAGGCGAGATGTCACGGTGGTGGCGGAACTTGATGGCAGATGCCTGAGCGAGGTGTCACATCGATTAGAAAAGGCTTGGGTATTTGAGGTCGGCAAAAGAGCACAAGGGAGAGAACGGCAAATGGTAGGCGACAATACCAACGTAACTGCAATCAATATGAGAGTGCAGATCAGCAGCGAATTTCATGACAATGTACCATCGAGTCGAAACTACAAGATTGACTCTATGTCAGAATAAAAGGTTGAGCACAGAATCATGTGGTTCTCTACCGGCGTATGTCAACAGAGTCTTAGCGGGTTTTCCACCAGGTTAGGTATTGGTCGGCCGAAGTTTTTATTACAGCCTCTGTAATCCAACTGTAAGCCAACGTCCTCAGGGCACGAGGACAATGTCAAAGGTAGTCATCGAAATGCCAGTCAACCAATACCTAACGTAGTGGAAAACCCGTGAGGACTTCATTAAAAAAGGTTGACACTTTGGAGGAGTTTGTAACGAAGGGGTGCGACCTTATGAACCATGGTGGTCGACCAAGGGTACAACCTTACACACCTTTAGGGAGATAGCTCGTGGTAAACGAACTCTTCCACAGTAATGGCTCTTTAAAGCGCTGCATCAGTGTTTTGACAGCACTATAAGTTGAGTCTATGGACTTTCATCACCTATAAACACTCGGACTTGACGGCAGAAGAGACTACAAGATTTCGAAATCTAGTTTTAGAGAAAGATGCTGAAGATAAAATGGACGGATAAATCAAGAAATGAACTATAAAGAAGAGAAAAAGAAAGGATCTTCTAAGCAAAGTGAAAACCAGAAGTCAAACCCTGAGAAAGGTTTGTGCAGTATAAAAGGAAAGGAAAAATAAAGGGAAAAGTCCACAGAGGAAGGCCAAGGTATAAATACATAGGACAATTAAAGAAGGCACATGAGAAGAAGAACCTGTAAGTACTGGAACTAGCATTAGTAAAGGAAGGGCAAAGGACTAAATTCAGCCAATATAAGGATTTGAAATTTATGACCAATAAAAACCTAGTCCAGGAAAGGAGAATGCTCCCACGAAGCAACAAGAATGCATATCGTTTGATAGGAGCTTCTGAATCGTGCGATGAGTCAAGCCAACGGATGAAACGAATTTAATTCTTCAAGGTGCCTCTTTCGTGCAGGTCTCTCGGACGCTTACATGTGCCGTGCATCGAAGTTACATTCTTTCCAACTTCACTAACGAGAAGAATGAGCACGAAAACAAAAAAAAGAACAATACCGTGTGCGTCCTACGAATCACCTATTTAGTTCGTCGCATTGCAGTTTCCGTGGAGGATTGGAATACTTCAAGGCCTAACGAGGTTGCAGGGATCTCGATCTACGTTGAAGATTTCCATTAGAAGTTAAAAATGTTAGTACATTAACTCAACATGAATAACGAAATCCTGTCATTACACCGTTTTTACGCTTTGCCCTAAAATTAAAAAAATATTATACTTTAAAATTCCAATCGAGCAGTAAATACTTTTAAGGTTGTTTGAGCGAAAAATCATTTTACCTAGAATTCAATGAATTTGGTCTCATTTTAAAGAATAATATAGCACCCTTCCATTGACATAAAAAATTAACCCCTTACCATAATATTTTCCGAGATATTTGCAAAAAACCAGCCCTTTTACATGGGAAATGTATCTACGTGTATGCACTCCAGAGACTTTATTTAACAAATGAGGAATTTATAACACCTAGATCTCGTCAAAAAATCGACAGTGTGTAGTTTGTGTGTTTTCCCAACTATTTCTGAAAATTAATCATATTGTCACCGCAGTAAATTCTTCGATATCACAATAAACCTTCCGTTTTGATGGAGTTTCAAACGTACCGCGTGAAAAACATAAGTCAAGTTAAAGATTTATTTGGATATTTTCATTTGATTGCTTACAATTTCTGTCATGTAAATCTATAACACAGCACCATTAATAGTGCAATATTTAATTTGTGTGTCTCACAGCAGGTGACAATAAAACGTATAATTCGAATATGGTCTCTATTATGACTATCAACTATCATTACTACTACCTAACTCTATCTCGCTCGGACTCCTAAATAAAAATGGATACGCCGCGCCGGTACTTCCTATCTTTTTCATGCATTTATTCCAAAGTAAAGTCATCAAAAGCGGCGTTTACCTCGACGTAAAGTGACAACTAATGAATCCTCACAAATTAATAAAAATCTATCCGAATGTAATTAATAAAAGCTGCTAAATATACAGTTAAATTACTGATTGCATCCATAAATAAATCATAACACTGCATTAAAATCCACGGAACGACGCGTGGAAGCATTGTAGTGTAGCACTTTCCCACGCCTGGCGAGAGCTAAAGAGGGGGAAGTCTCATGTGAAAGGGGTCCGCAAAGAAGTACAAGGAGGAAAAGAGAGCATACTGGGCAACCATGACAAAAGAACTACGTTTTACTTGAAAATGCTGGACGGAGTAACCTAAATTTGATCACAGTGGAAGTTGCCTATTTTTTCATACTTAGTTATCTACTGGCGACCAAAACAATGTCGCCGCAAAGCATACCAATAATATGTTCGTAACCGATCGGAGGGCCCAATATTTACGACTCAAAAATCAAGAGCGACTGAGAAAACATGAAAAATGCGCATTATCCAGTAGTAAAATATATATTACGACCTTCGTATAGCTTATAAATCCGTATTAAGGTAAGCATACCATGTGTATGCCAGCATATATAGGGTGTGTGGAAGAGTTGTGAGGACAAGGAGAAACGTGGAAGAGAACAGCCACTGTAGGTCAGCGGAAGGGTTTGGGAAAAGGTAGTCAAGGTGGATGATGAGAATAGGTGGAGGTTAGTAAGGCTTTTGTCGTATTATAATTATTCTCTGTTAACCAGAACCTCCTACCCCCCCTCCATTTCGTGATCCACGCGCTGACCCTCTTGAACAACTATTTCCTCACCTCCTCGCTGTCCACCAAGGACATCCATACGTTCGACCATTCCTCCTCTTCGACCTACCCTCTGCAGTGCAAAATAAGCGTCGCGGCTTTATAATTCCTGCGGAAGGTTTGTCCTTGACCTTCGTTAAGATATATGCATCTCCGACCACCTTCACAACGTAATATGGATAAAAAAGCCTCTCCTTGGAGGAAATATTTAGTCGTTTCATTTCTTACTAAAACACTCAGCCTATTTCTATCCTATATTTAAATCAAGAACAGTCTCTGTTTTCAGAACCTGAAGGATTGAATCCTTTACGTCAATGACCCTTTGCCTTGAAAAATTACCTAAAATTCTTCCTTATCTCTAATTAAAATCTTTGTTTAATTAGGTATTCGTTGCTGTTGCCAATAAAAAATTTTCCCTACCGGCCTATTTTCAAGGATAAACTATATAAGTATAATTCCAATGAGCACTTATGTCTGTAACTTTGCTTAGCGAGAATATGCGTCTTAAACCCATTATGAAGAACGCTACTGATTTTCTTTCAACTCATGTTTTCTGTTTTTTGTCCTCTTAAATTAAATCTCAAATTTAAAGTACTTCCTGACTTGCTTACTGATCTTTCAAAATAAGTTTTTTCTCTTACTTTCATTGTAAATAACTTTTTTTCCATTTCTTCCAGAGAGAATTCATATATATTTTGTTGCAAACCTTTCGTTTAATGATGATATGTTTGCGAGCTATTTTTTCTTCGCTTTAATTTGAATACAAAACTATTTATGTAATTGCTGTAATACTCTTTGGGGAAGCCCAGAGCATTATAAACAAATATTCATTCCACTCAACCCCTACCAAATCCCAATATAAACTGGTGAACACACATTATACTTCCGCAAAAGGCAAAACCTAATTAGTATTAAAGATTTATCTAGTGGAGCTCCGTACTTCTACAATTCCTCAGCAAAGCTTCGTTTATTCACAATGACAGAATCTTCGGGATTCGCTGACTTTAGAATTCTAGAGAGCTAAGGTGGCATGAATAACAGACTGAGCCCTTCGAGGCTAACAATATTCTTGGGAGCCCTGATAGTCAAGTGTAAAGATATTATCACTCCCCAGAGCGGACCGAGTTAGTGAGTAAAGAACTCTTATAATGAGACATTTTTTTATTAAATAAACTTACGAATACTGTAGAAAGTGTAATTGGAAGTGAGTAGAAATTATCTAGATTATTACAAGTACAGGATCATATCTATCAATCATATTTATTATCCAAAATCTTACCCGCTAACTAAGTCTTACGGAACTATAAGACACCGTCTCTGGCGTTACTCGGTGGAACTACTTAATAATGAGTGAAAAAACACCTGGTTAAGACTCCACACTTTGTTTGAAGCAACATGACCTAGGTTTCGGCATATCATGCCGTCATCAGGTGGCATATCATGCCATCAGCATGTGGCATTTGATGATGGCATTATATCCACCTGATGATGGCATCTTAGGAAAATCTTTGCCCCTGATTACCTCCTCCAAACGCAAACGTTGCCTATTATTAATTTCACCCGGACGTTTATTTCCCTCAATCAAATTTCAAGGGAACGTACCCGCTTGTCTTCCTTTTAGTCCTGCACTTAATTCATCCTCCTAGACACCCCGGCTATCACTGTCCAACTTTCTCTGCCCACTTTTCTGCCCAGAAAAACGTTGCTCACCACATATATCACGAAGCCATAAATGTAACAATGGGCATATTCGTACAGCATCTCACAGATACATATGGAATAATAGTAAGGAGAAATAGAAGAAAAATATTATAATGACAGTTTGAAAAAATACATTTCGATCATTATGAATACAATCATAACTCCCTCCGAATATAAGTTTTAATTTCCAAAACAAAACCTTATGGGCTATTAAACCACTTCACAACGATAATTTATCGAGCATTAAAGTGAAGGGAGATAGAGCTGAGCTGAAGAGAGAAATCCATTTAAGGTTATGCGACGATATCGAATGGCTACTTGGGATTTCTCCCCTAATTAAGGAGTATGGCCATCCTCTCATCCACGATCAAGAATCAAGTTTTTTCCTAACGTAAGAATGGGAACTTTCCCAAATAGATCCAAGTTTGTAAGAGATAATTTACAACCCTTATACCCAACCCAACAATGTAACCCTTGGTTTTAAAAATTTATACCTGGAGTGCTTCGAAATACTGATTTGCATCCTAAAAAACTTTCATCTGAAAAAAGAAGTGTTAGAAAGATTCACAATCAGTTTCCTCCAGGGATGAATTTCAGGAAGAGAGCTGAAATAAGGGACTACACTCCGTAAAATTCGATTCCGTAACAGAGCATACACAATACTACTTTAATTTTACTAAAAGTATAAGAACTTTTACACAAAGAAACTTATACATGCATTAACTCTGCCACACAAAGACGAACAAAAGGCATTATTATAATGCTAAGGCAGTTTTGGCTAATTAAAATTTAACGCTACTGACAACATACCATAATCTCTAACGGTCTACAGGCAATATGAGGATTAAAATACGAGGATTGCTTTTACATCTGAAAATAATGGAAAATTAATCTTCAAATAGCATACATTGCGTCATTTTCTCTAGGTACAAAAGAAAAGTATAAACTGAACGCCTAAACCCTGATTCGGTTAAAAGGTCACTGAAACACCCGTGGTATTTTTAACGCAATTAACATTATGCTCAAAATTCTACTCATGCATCCACCTTCAATCGTTTAAAACGAACTATAACGTCAGCATGCTCTATAAAACATGTAACCAACCGACAAAGTGGCTGTTTCTACTTTTTTGTTCCCCTCACATTCTTCAACGACACAAAGACACAGATTCAGGAGAATAATATGCCGCGACTTAACTTGGCAAGAGATAAAAAGTAAACTACTTCAATCCCGTCTTCGAAGAAACTACTCGAAAACATTCTTCAGAGTTTTTTTTTATTTCTTTGGCTCCTTTATTGCTTTATCTCCTCCCATCGCCCGTTAATCCAAAAACTCGGCCATGAAATTGCACCAACCACGTTAACGACCTTGCGTTTCGCGACTCCCCCATACCACTACTTCAACCCTTGCCCGCTCATCTCTCATACTTTCCTCCCACGGCGAAACAAAAGAACAACGAAAGCCCCCAGTGGGCACATATAAATCCTCATAAATCCCTGCCTCTTTAAATGAAAAGCTGGAGAAGAGATGCTGAAAAGGGGAAACACAGCAAGCTACAACCACCAACACCATCTCTGCCGCTATAATGGGCGGCCTACGACTTTCACTCGCGAGAAAAAATCCACCGGGACTTCTTCCTCGCGGCGGCAGAGGTTCTTAACCTTTGCGTCCTAACCCTCACTAGCTTTCATTTGATCTTATAGTATGTCCCACATCTGTATGACAGCATGGGTCTTGTGAAGAAATCTTTGTCAAACGTACACTCACGTGCAGAAAAATAATTCCAGCACTCCACTAAATTGACTTTACGGGATATTAATTACATTTTGGAGGACTCCAATCCGCAGTGCGTACGCTGCATTACACGTCCATATCCGCAGTAAGTATATAGCATAGCACTAAGTTAATTCTGTGATTTCCATTAGCAATATAGCACCTCCGGCATCATGGAGATTCACACAGCAAACGAATTTCCAAAGAAGCTCACAGTGTAAGAAAATGTTGAAAGAACATATGGGACGCCACATTAAAAACGATACCTTACACGACTACCTCATTTTTATCCTGTAGTAGCTATATTGTGACCAGTTAAGGTCCGCTATGTGGTCCTCTCCATATTTAGTGGACAGAGTTAGCTTTTAAGGAGATCCGGTTACTGATTGTGAGTTTATCTCGAAAAAGTACAAGATGCGATGTTGCCAATAGCAGAAAAGTGACTAATTCGCTAATTCCAAAATAACACTGTATTCAATTACTTACTGCAAATATAGTGTCCAATACGCAAAAACGTTTTGCATAGAGTGAAGTTGTTAATAGTTGACAACAGGACGTATAAGTGAGCACACGCATCATAAGCTAGCCAACAATTTCTCCAAACAGATCAGAGAAAGATCAGTTGTATGCACTAAAAGCCAATTAAACTGGTGAAAAAAGTACTAATAGCCTTGAAATGATAGCCTGCAAGTGGCAGCAGAAAAAATAACTTTCTATATTTGCCGTATGCTTACTATGAATATAGGATTTTGCCATATACAAATATTCCTTCCGAAATTAAATTAAAACTCGCTCGGTGCATCAAATAGTTTCACACTTGGCACTAAGGTTGCAATAATTTTCTCCATAAACCCCATTAATTCAGCTAAATATGGAATACTCAGTACTCGCTACGTAAATTTAAGCAAAGTAATTAAGTACATACTAACAAAAACAGCTATTTCGTAAGTCGCATTTTGACGCGATAATTTATTAAGTGATATCCTTCGTAAAATAGCTCCGATGACAGAAAAAACGTTAACTTATTTCTCATTAAAAAAACCGTTCACCAGCAGGAGAATTACTCTTAGACGAGAAAATATGGTCGCTTCCATTTGATGTGCTTCAAAAAGTAATACTTTACACTATAGTCGATAATCGAGATTTGGCTAAAACACATTAAATGATTTCCTGTCATTGAACTACGGTACGAAAGAATGGAAATGATTTCCTCACTGAGGTAAATACGATAAATCCTTCACATGTTAGATTATAAATACTCTAGATAACAAGAGGGTATTTTTGTGAAATTCACGGTGGAAAAATCATTCGCCTGAACTGGGAATCAAACCCAGATCCCTCGATTTCGCGCCGAGTGCTCTAACCAATTAAGCTACCCATGCGTCCTCCTCCACTGTGAATCTCATGAGGGCTTTAAGGAGCAAGTTGTCTCCTCTGGCATCTGGCTATGGCAAGAACCTCTGGCATCATATGCACGGTACCTGTAAGGACAACTTGTTCCTTAAAGCCCCCATGAGAATCACAATGGAAGAGGAGTCCTGGGTAGCTTAATTGGTTTGAGCACTCGGCGCGAAATCAAGAACTCGATTTCGCTCGATTTTTTGCCTTGACTGGGAATCGAGGAGTTCGATTCCCAGTCAAGGCGAATGATTTTTCCACTGTGAATTTCACACAAGTGTGTGATCACTAGCGCGTGACTGCGTTGAGGTAGCAGCGCTGGTAGTTCCGTGGTTCTCTGAAAAAGCATTAGCTGAGTTCATATCTCTGTGATAAGCGGGAGAATTTGAAGTTAAGTATGAGTCACTTATTTCATTGGTGCATTGAGAAACAACAGTAAGCAAGCTTTGCATTTGATTTGGATATCAATGAAACAAAGCAAGCTGAAATTATTAGACTTATGCAAAACATATTGTAAACATGCCATTCCAAACTTTTCTCTCAGATATCGTACGAGGATAAAGGACTTCAACCTCAGAAATAAATATGAATTCATGGAGGTAAAACATGAGAAGAAGCTAAATCCTGCTGAAAAGCTTTTCCCCCAAAACCAAGTTCCATACTCGCCTCTCAATCCGCTCACTTCAGGATCAATTAAAATCCCATCAATGTCCCTAATACGCTTAGGGTAAACAAAGGTAAAATCTCCGTCTTTCGAGGGGATGATTTTATCACAGAGAAAAAAGTTAATTGAAGTCAGGAGAGGGAGAAAGCGTTGAATATTTCGGAGAAGAGATAAACAAAGCAAATGAGGACGAGGTTGGGTTCGCTTCATTTTTATTACCTCCGCAGATTGAACGCTTGCCGGGAATTGCAACTTTCTCAGAAGATGATATGACTTAGTTCTTTTGAGCCCTCCAGACATCGTGGATCAAACTTTCCGGGACCGATAACCGCTGAGAATGAGAATATGGCAATCAAACGCTGGGAGGAATTAATTGATATCCATTATTAAATATCGTTTCTTTGGGATTAAAATTGATACACGTCTTCTTTATCGGCTATTTTAAGACGAAGAGATCAAAACAACCATTTTACAATAACTATAAATTATCATAATTCTTGAAATTTCTCTTGACAGCTTGTTCAACTCATATTTTTAGGAACTTTAGTACTTCTTATATGACAACCACTAGCATGTCAATTCCGTTTTTTTCTGTTACTCCAGTTCAATTGATCATTTTTTTATTAAGGAAAGACCCTTTAATCTAAAAATGCTTTAAACCCTAACAACTTGGAAATACTGCACATACCTATATAGAAACTACTTCATAACCAAATAGAATCGATGGTAGACAGAGCTTTTCAATGTACCAATGAAATAAGTGACTCAAACTTAACTTCAAATCCTCCCTCTTATCACAGAGATATGAACTCTTATTCACAATTCACGTATGTCACAAGAATCATATCTCTCTCTAAAAACATATTGACTCTATAAAATTCCTACAGGACCAGTGCTCACAAGCACTTCAACTCACACACTAAATCATTCATCGTCTTTAAATTTAAGATTATTCAAAACATGAAAAACAACAACAACAAAAAGGCCTTCCTCAAACCATTTCCGGTAACATTCCAAGGAAGTATAGCAGTAGTTTTAAGCTTCGAACTCTCTACCAATCACAGATATTGCAAAAACAAACAAGGATTACGCTATCCACCACCCTTCGCCAGTTTTGCGGTAATCATCTAACCTTATACCTATCTTTAGTTCTGCATGAATTCCATTAACTTTCAAAACAGACCAGCTATGTGCAATGTCAAAATACTGAAAGCGATCAATTAAATACGTCACGTCAGGAGCTAAACATAAACATAGGAAGATAAACAAAGGTTGAAAAATTCACATAATATAAATAGCCCTAACCCTTAAGCACCATAACCAATAGTCTAAATAAAAAGTTAAATTAATTCCGTAATTTATCAACACAATCTCCCGTATTTTTGAGTGCAATAATACGTTACGAGTTTTATGTATAGAATTCGCACTCAAGTGAAGTAATTTGATTCAAATGCCTTTATTAAGGGCACTTTCCCAGCTTATTGGCATGGGCGTGCTTTAGATTTCTCTCTCCTCTAATAATCACAAAGACATATTTAAAGACTGAATAATATCTAAGAATGGAAGTGAAAAGCTTTAAGACGTCAGAGGAGGCGAGTGCAGGCAAATACAGACACGGAGATACATTGAGATATAATTAGCTCATTATGTACTGCAGGCAAGAGGGGCAAGCCTAGGATAAAGAGGAGAGATGAATATGTGACGTTCCTCTTTATTCATGTGAAATTTGGTCTCTTGAGTCGACCTTAACTTTTCTGATGTTTCACTATTTTAGTATTACCTGAAAGAACACAATTGGTAGACAAGTAGAATGTGATAGTAGAAGGTACCCGTTGAAATTCAACAGGGAGGAAAAAAATGCTGATCACCATGCATTTGATAAAATAAAATCATTTAACTTTGCTGTTCAAAGCGTGAAGACAAAAATATTGACTTGAAAACTAAACGCTAAAATGAGATTCATTTTGTCCATAATTGGAAAACGTAATGATAAGTCAGTCCACCACAATAGCATCCGAATAGCTGTAAGTGGCGGAGGTAGAAAGCGCTGGAAACGGCGATGATATGCAAACACTTTTCCGTTAGTTTTGAAAAAAGTTTGAGTTTCAAAAAATAACACTGAAGTCGTACTAAAAAACAGAATTGTGACAATTCTATTAGACATCAGGAAGTCTATTAAAAATATCTACTTGTTTTTTGCGCTATAAAATGGAAAGCTCTTCAATGACAACAACTTTCGAAAGGTCCATTATACAAGTGCACTATAAGCACAGATGCCAGAATCGTGAAAATTTTCATCTCAATCGATATATTAGTTCACGAAAAGGAAAGAAAGCAAACTCACGGAAAGACATCCATTCATCTTCATAGATAAGACTACAATATTCCTATAAACGTCAGAAAATACAACTTTTTTAAGATACGATCATCGAAACCCCGAATAGCCCCGAAAAAATCCGAGGGCCAGCCGATACGTTAAGAGAGAAGATCAGCATAAAGTCTGATTTTTTATTTCCTTGAGTGCGAGAACACTTTCAAAACACGAGTCCTCATTAATCAGTCAAGAGAACCAAGTAGCATTCCGCTTTACACTGACGCTTAGCACTTCTCAACTGTCACGATCGCTGCGAAATCGATTGCGTTCTGCCGAATTTCACCCCATCGAATAAACATCCAATTATTAGCCTTGGGGAGAGACGTCAAGTGCACGTTATTGGCTCGAGGAAAGATTTATTGCGAGTCGAACAGTCCCTGAGGGAATTCCAGCCGTTTCTTAGACGTTAAGGTTTCCGCGCTATAAGGTCAATTACACACTGAGAAAAAGCACTCGTTTAATTGCTCAGCTCTCACTAAAATATGCGTCAAGTGCTCAACACTTGCGAATGAAGCATTCCAGCAACTAGATAACAAATAAGGGGGCGTTACGATGGCACTAAAAATAGGGACTAATGTTGCCGCATATTCTATCACTATCGGTAAGAACTTAGCTAGACCCGGCAAAAGGCAAAGAAAAAGATGACTCTTGAGTACTTATTTAATGCAGCGTTTCTGGAACCAATGCCAATAGGAAGTATGAAGTCGCATGGGACAACCGCAAGTACATTTACTATACTGAAATATTGATGCAACCAAAAACAGAAAACATTGGAGCCAACGAAAAGCCGGCAAAGTCGACTGATAACATTTCAGCAGTGAAAATTTACAGGGGTGAAAATATCTCTATCTTGTAGATTTCAGAGTTGATTTTTGCTCACGTACTAAATAAACACTATGAGAAAGCAATAACGCGAATAAGAGTTAACAAACTTTCATTTTTAAACAGACTTTTGTCGGTCTTTTTTGTAGAACGTCCGTCCATCTCTGGATCTTCCAGCAGAACTCCGCTAACATTGAAAGTGACCACTATCTTTGGTAATGCTGTTCCATTGCAGCAATGACCGGATAGAATCGCTCTCCATTTCGCCACTGAAAGCGCCCCAATTCAATCCATACATTCACGGTGGATGAACAGGTCGTACAACAAGCGAGGGAAGCCAATGGTTAATCCTGGTCTTCAATGCGACACCTTAATTACTGAACACAAGCCTTTTTGACAGTAGAAGTCAATGGCCGCCATCTGGAACCACATATCACGTCAGCGCATGCAAAGCAAAAGTTGTCCGCGAACTTAAACAGGAATTGCAGTATATTCGGTGGGCCACAAAATTTATGAGATGTGTATCCTTGTAAATTGTTAACATTTTTAATGTCACTAATGCGGTAAATCCCGAATTAAAGAAACTAGAAAAAAATGACTAATATAAGACAAAATGGAATAATATCAACGCACTGCAACATTAAAGACTGAGGGTGTTGGGTAAAATCAGTTAGAAACGTGCGAAATTCCTCAGAGGAAAAATCATCCGCCTAGACTGGGACTCGATCCCGGATCCCTCCGTCAAGGCGGATGATTTATTCTCTGTGGAATTTCGTACAATTGTGCATTAGTCACTATTTACACGTTCCAGTTTCCTTTCCATTCCTGTCCTATGACGCGTCCTGCGCATGCGCTCTAATCTATTCCGGGTCTCGCCACCCGAAATAGATTAGAGCGCATGCGCAGGACGCGTCATAGGACAGGAATGGAAAGGAAACTGGAACGTGTAAATAGTGACTTACGGGTGACTGAGTGTATCGCCTTACTGCGATAGGTATGTAAATCGTGAAATTTCTCAAAAATCTTCAGAAGGCACTTTTAAGGGCGCTTTTCGTACACAAGTTACAGTTTCAGGCTTCACTTTCTGGAACAGCGACACATGAAATTACAAAAAACAGCATGTCATACACAATTTGAAAGGGTTTTTGACCAGTTGATGCCAGATTCCTAAAATTTAAAGATCACCTTGTAGGCATAAATATAAAATTATTTTTCACACATGAACCCATACAAATAATTGACCAGTAAGAAACATCATTGGTAAAATCAGTTAGAAACTCAGTTAAGATAAAATCAGTAAAATCAGTCTTTTCATGTGATTTTCGTGTTCAGCGACCCAAATTTATAAAAGGTTGCCACTTCAATTTCGGCAAAAATTTATAGAAAAATTGTTCAACAGAGCAATAGTGAACCTGCATTCTACGTAAATCTAGGAGTCAGGTAAGTTTACCCCGTCTCCTAATTGCATTCCACCCCGTTTGAAATCTCGACGCATTTGGTTGCGAAATCCGTACTGTACATTTTCCTGTCAGGCTTGTTCCTCCTTGCAATGAGTGATACCCCTCATAATACTGAAAAATCGCCTAACCCTCCACGCTACTTTGCCACAAAGACAGGAAAGTCGGGAATTTATACTTGTCATTTATTCGCGCCCGCCTGGCGTCCTTCACTTTATTCCGCGTGGCATTACGGACCTACACATTTTCTGGGTTCGCCCAAATGGATGATCGATGTCTGCCAATTTCGCGGGCCTCAATTTCTCACCCAGGAATGCCAAATAGCTGATATGCACCAAGGATTCTCCCTGTCTCGCCGATCCCACTGCTAAGAAAATTCACGAGAAGCAAGCAAGTGAATTTTGGGAGGAGGAAAATTAATTTTAAAATAAATTGAGTCCACTTCGCCCACTAATATTAAAACTACAACGATGTACAAAACTGAGAGCCACTATGCATTTTTTTGCGTTGTTGGTATATTGTTTTTGCATTGTAGTGCACTGAATCTTCCACCCATAAAACTTTGGCCTGAGGAATCAATACACAAACTGAGAAGAAGACATAAAATTTTAAAAAGAGCAACTTTATTGCGGAAATGAGGAAATTTAAGATTAATTTTTACGTACACTACAACAAATATTTAAATACAGCATTCCAATTTAAAAATATATATATTTCATAATTATTTCATATATATATTTCATATATCATTTCATAATTCATTGCTATCGAATTAATTGGATGAGGCAGCCATTCCACGGGAAATGACATAATTTCGGGGATATTGAAAATAAAGTAAGAAAAAATATGGAAAAACGAAAGAATATATAAACTACTAATAAAAAATTGCTATTGACTGTGCTACTGATGTAATGAGCTTGTATGTTGCAAATAATAACCACCGTGAAAAATGGTTGGGAAAAGTGTATTGCGAGGGCCATCGAGTTTCTAAAAAAATTATGTAGAATACCTTCATAGAGAGCATTATGCACTCTAACTAATAAAGTAACTAATCATGGCCACTAAAAGAATTATACATCATTTATGAAGAAAGGCATCATGAACAACAAAAAGATAGAAGAAAAGAGAGAAAAAGGAGTCTAAGGACTGGAGAAATATGAAAGTAAATAATACCACTTTATATGCTAAAATATCACAAAAATTAAGAACTGAGTGGCATGAACATCAGATTAGAAATTGGAGGTTTTGATTCTAAATTTTGATGTGGTACCCAAGGGAGTACGAAGGAAGGGTATGCCCAGAAAAAATTGGGTTAGGGGAATACAGAAGGATATGAGAGAAAGAAGGACACTGGAATTACTTTTAATTTAATTTTACATGGCTCAGATGAGGCCCAGTGGCCCCCTCTACCCCTGGACCATGAATAAACAGTTCAGAGTATCATTCAACGATCATTAACACAGACACATCAATTCATTATCTTTTATAAGTTTTTAATAATTTCTCAATGATCATTAGTTTGAACTATCAGGTCAATAGTGATAGTGAAGCATGGAAATCGAAAAGCACAGTTCAGAGCCTAAAACCGTCTCAAAGCAACAGCGTTTCGGAGCGATACAAATCTCAACCAACAAGTAATTTGAGGAACGATACAACCAATCCTGTTTTTTGGCAGCACAGAGACAAAAATACCAAAGAAGCGCCACATTATCACCACGCCGTGCCAATATTACTCCCGATGACAATTTACACAGGACTTACTCCCGCTGACACGATATGTTCGCCAGAGTTCACTTAATCTCACTAAAGGTTGTAAGGCTAAGTGAAAACTGGAGCATCGAGGCCTTTTATCCGGAATAAATTATATATACAGGGCGTTCCATGAGGAATCTGCCTAACTACTAGAGCTGACAGAGGATTTGACTCCCACCATCATACATCAAGTAAACATGGGGTAGCCGCCCATTTATGACTTCCGCTAAATTAAGATATTTAGCAAGATATCATATTCACTATTAGCCTATAAAAGGACGAATTTCGGCAAACATCCGAGTTCCACCAAGAAAACAAATTGTTATAAGCTTGAGTTATAATGTCAAAAAGAAAAGTCTTCTCACCACTGAGTCAGGTTTCATATTTCCTTAATCGATTCCGATATCTTTATGGAAACAGCGCAGTATGAAAATACTGAGAAGTAATAGAAATCTAATAAAACAATAATTTAGTCCGTCTCAGATTATAAGAAAAAAAGATTCAATTCTCCTACCGAAAGCATTTGGCACATCAGGCTAGGTGCGGAGTCCGACCGGAAGGGTGCCAAGCAATCGGCATATCAGGATCCATGACAGCAACAAAACTCACCTCTGAAACGGAAATAAGAAAAGGGTCGAGGTTACCAAGAGTTCGAAGAAAATCCAGATGAAAATGAATACAAATAACTGTAATCAAAGCGCCGACAAAACCAATGATTTTTCATGGGTAGTATAATCCCATTCGGTGTACAACTTTGCAACCTCGTGTGAATTCGTATCATTTCATTGATTCATTCTTTTGAATAAAAAAATCACCGGTAATGCTGACACGATATTGCGTCAAAACTCAATTTTATAATAAGGCGTCCATAGAGCAGTCGGGCCATATCACATCAAATACGGCTTCGATTTTTTATATCTAAGGAGAGTGTGCGTAGCACACATTTGATAGGAATTGGAAAGATGACGTCTTTTAATTAAAAATCATAATTTACATATCAAAAACTAAACTTATTTAATCTTGTTCCAAATCCTTGGTCAAAATATAAATAATAAAATAAAGTAAGCAAAGCAACCACAACGAAATAAAGAAGTGTAGAGTGAAGCACGGGGCCCGCAAAAGCCCGCAATGAACGACCCTATCCGATGAACTACACATTATATCAAAATGGTGATCGCCTGAAAAGTTTCAGCCATTCCGATATTAAAAACTCGAACTCTCAGGAAGAGCTAGAACTCTTAACCACCATCATCACCAACCTGATCCCCAATTCACAAGGATTCCGATGAAAATTATCATTTCCTTCCCAATAAAATCGAGGTATTTCAATAAAACGATTGACTTGGTTCACAATGACGAATCCAAATACAAACGCTCTTCTTCGGAATGCAATATAAACGCTCAAAAGCCGCTGTCCTCCAAAAGCCGATCCGCCCACGAGATAACCCTCATCACGGCGTACTTCAAGGGCCTCTCCACGCCCCTCCCTGCCCCCGACTCTTATTCCTCTTTTCCGGTGAAAGGGTTCGGACAAAATCGGTCCAAATGAGTTTTTGGGGAAACTGATGGATACACCGAGAGTAGAAAAAAACGAACAATTGAGTGGTCCTCAGTCACATCCATTACCCATCATTTTCTCATGGGTTAAATCCTGAAAACGATATGATGAAGTGCGTGTTTTCCATTTATTCAAAAATTGATAGGTGACTTAAATGTATAGGAAAATGTCGTGGATTACAATCGACCTTCTTGCAGACTGCCATGAAATTGGTGTCTTCTCCTCTTCGCAATTGCAAATTATAGCTTGTATTCACAAACTAAAAATTTCATATACATCCCGAAGAAAAATTTATCATTTTGGGGTAACCTCGCCTCAAATGAAATAACAATTGACCCTTGAGGGCAAGTTTCTTTCGATACGGGCATATGTGTAACAGATCACTTAGAGCGAAATACTCGGGGATAGTTCTGAGAAAAAAACGATGCATGCATTTTAAGAGATAATTTTCTGGCCATTAACCAAGTAAAAATGTCTAAATTACGCATTGAAACTACTATGCATTGAACTATTTTACCTATGGATGTTATAAGACCGCTAATATTTACATGCATTCACAATGTACCTCCCGTGTGGCCCAGAGATCGCGAGTTCGAATACCGCCCCAGGGAATAAAAATTGCATTTCCATTACGATTAAGGTCAATTTGAAAGAATAAATACTAATTATGAATAAGTTACACCACACCGACCCGGAGATCACATCACTCATTATGGACGAAGGTTAGATGATGTGACATAGGTACCCTTAGCAACTATATCACTGAAATCACGAGACGATTACCATCAGCGACCGTATTTACGTAACACAGATCCTGCCAAGTCTTTTTGCAAGAGCACCTGCAATCGTAATACAAGACTAAAAGTTAAACTGGGATTAAGAAGGTTAAAATAATTTCAGGGTAGTGGAGGGCTCCCATGGGATTCCATTCAGCTCCTTTAACATTTGAACCTTGCAGTGTAAACTCGTACCAACAAGTCCAACAAATCGAGTGGCATTTTTCTTAGCCATTTAATTTAACCGAGAAAAATACCACACGATAAAGAAGCATAGAACAAGGAATGGTTTTTAATTCTGCTCAAAAGTCGTTCTATTAACTTAAGATTGAAATAGATACGTGAATGTTAGTGAAAACTCTGCCCCTAGCAGAACATTCTATAGGAAACTACGGGGGTATTACAAGAAAGTAGATTGAGAGGATGGCGAGGAGTTCTCTGGCAGTTTTCTAGCTATGCTCGAGTTTCATTTCAGTCACGCTCTTCTTAACGCCAGGATCTCCATTTTGAACTCGAGGAAGCCTGGGGCTCATCCATGAACGCGCGGAGCTGGACGAATGAGCTGGAAGATTATCCACGGGCGTAAAAAACTCAAGAGTCGATTGGCACAGTCGCTTTCTAAGGAAATATCAATGGATGATAATATTCACCACCTTCGGGGAGATCACATCATTCTTTAAGGTTGAGGGTGAGGACGATGCGACATAACTTTAGCAAATATATCACTGAAATACCAAGATGATTATCAAGGGCTCCATTTACATGAGACTGATACTACACAGCCATTATTATTAGAACAACTAAAACGGGATTCCCGGATTAAATTCGTCCATTTCCATTACATGGGTCCAATATGACTACTAATTCCATTCGGCTGCTGTTTAAATCCTAAAATTTAACGAAAAACTCATCTCAGCATGCCAAAACTTCGTTTTCTCCTCTATTTCATTTCACCGAGAAAAACGCCACTCGATATAAAGCAGAGAACATGAAATAGTGTTTATCTTGTTCGACAACCGTAGCTCCTTTAACTTTAGCTGGATTTAGTTACGTGCATGTTGGTGAAAACCCATCCCCTCGCCGAACATACAATAGGGAACTCGCGGGGTACTGTGTGCGCGTAGATTGAGTGGATGGCGAGACAGTTCCCTGACAGTTTTCTAGTTATACTCGAGTTTTAGAGGAGTTTCATTTCAGTCACGCTCCTTTTAACACCCGGTCTTCCATTATACACTCGAGGAAGCCTGAGGCTCTGCCATGCACGCACGGAGCTAGACGATTGAGGTGGAAAATTTTCCACGGGCGTAAACAACCCCGAGTCAATTGGTACAGTCGCTTTGCAGGGAAGAATCAACGGTCGATAATATCCGCCACCGATGGTGAGCGAGAAAGGAATAGAGGCGGAAATAGACGGTCAGAGACGTGAGGGCGGGAGTGCGCCAACCGACTCTCGCAACGGAATACGCTGATGGTACACAGTGTGATTAACACCTCATCCATCAAAAGACGCGTTCCGTTGATAGCTCGCTCACGCAGCAACAACAATAGCGTCGGGGGATACACCATGGAAGAGATGAGAAATATAATGGCCGTGGAAGCCTCTCTCTAAAAAAAGTCGCAGTAAAATGGCGGCCAACTTTGGCAGTATCACCACGAACGTTATGTTAGCACTTATTGGGAGTAATGGGAGTTAAACGGTGGTATAAATTTCTACATAGTAAAATATATATAAGCAATAAATTATTAGATTTCATGACAAACATATTATGTTACGCGTAGATGTTTTGAAGAACTCTTGTTAGATTTACATGGAGATTCAAATTAATCACTTTATGGTTTCTTTCTTTTTAAAAATAAATTTAAAATAACATCCAAAGAAATTCCAGAGACGTGCAGTATGAAAGGATATTAAATTAAATTGATTGTTTTACATAACGACTTTGGTTTCCAATTCCGAATTGCAAGAAATATTTTCTCAAGATTACAACATTTACTACTACAAACCTATGAAAGGGATCCTCATAGCAACCCGTGCCATTCTTGATGAATGTACCTATAGGGGAAAGCGTCCTAACGGAGTCAAAGTAGAAATACATTTTAACGCCCGCAGACATAATTAATTTGAATAAATAAATAAATAAAGTTCCTACGATATTAAATTCTTTAAATGAAGGGTTGTATCCATCCTTCGCATACGTGGCGCCTATGTGGAGGAAATAGGGACGGTTGGGGTGCAAGGTCCACTTGTACATAGTACCTCCCCCTTGTTACTTCAGAATAATCCTCTGAATTGTATATTATCCAGCAAATTTAAAAACGGGATTAAAGAGGAGATGGTTTCTTGGAAAATGCTGAAATAACATGTAACAAACATCAAGGAAAAGTGATAGGATAGTTTTTGTTTGAAAATTTCAAACTGGTCTACCAGAATGAAAACAAATTAAATGTAAAACTGAGGTTGTAAATTAGGCCTGGTCGATATATTCTGACTCTTAAGTCTGGTTTAGATAACTTTAAACAGCGGATTAGCCCTTCACAAAATAACTTTAAACTGCATGTCATTCAAATGCATAAACACATGCAAGTTGAGCCGTTTCGGATGACAGAGTCAATTATATATTTCTTTCATTCATACAATAATGAAATCGAAACTGAGGATGAAGTAAGCTAACAATGAGATTGAGTTAATATTTAACTACTGACTTAATACTCCATTGCACCCATATTATCAAGCACCTGCCAAATGCAAAACCAAGCAAAGAGGTCAAATTAATGAATCTTATATTCTTAATAATCCGGCCAAAAATCAATGCAAATTATCATTTACATCTTAAGGAATTTTCATCATAAAAAAAGAAAATTAACCTCTAACTTTCCTTAAAAATTTTAAAACCGATTTCTTGCCTGTCGTCCAATATTCACACACATGTTTAAATAAATGTATTTACGTAAGTCTACACAAATATACACAAATTAAAACTGTTTTGAAGAATCTTGACAAGCGGTAGGCAACAGATAGGTGAACGAGAGCCAAATAATACCTACAGATAATTCAGTAACAAGCCGGATGCGTGCTGCCACTAATTGCTCATCATTCTCGAGAAAAGAATTCGGTAATTGACTATTATATCCGCTGTGATATTATAGATCAAATATAATGTAATACAATTCAAAGATTACAAAATTAATTACCTATATAAGGCTAATTATAAATTTAAACTACATATTTCTGATATTAATGGGGCGTATTAATTAGGCTAAAAGTATTAATAAATATATAATTTAACACTTTTAGCCGTAGACCTTACATTGGCCTTTCAGACCTTGGTATATAACTTAAATATTTACATAAAATTAAATTTAAAAAAATAATAATAATTGCAAGGCAATGTTTGAAATTGGAAAAAAATTACATGAAGCGCAATATGTACAAAAACATTGAGCACGCTACTAATATCAAATGTACAACAACTGTATATTTTCACACTATCAGTTAAAATTTGTCGGAAAAGTGGAATTAAATAATTATCTTATAAAATTTTTACATCCACTAAAACTTTTGAGTACATGTAACTAATGTTCGCTTAAGACAAAATAATTAAAATAATTACAAGACATAGATCATGTCTACATAAAATAATTTTAAGAGACAATAGATGCACGGTAACAGATTGAATACCATACTGCTTTCAGATGCAGAATAATTATCTACTGTAACTTTCTCAGTTGGAAGTTTCTCAATAATATGGAATTAAATAATTTTCTTTTGAGTACAAAAATGTGTGTATATAATATTGAAATTATAGCAAATATTTGACGCCATAATGATTTTATTTTATAACCATGATGAACATAGAGACAAAATACTTGGGATTAATAAATGGAAACAAAATAAATTATAGGCAAGAAAAATTTTAATACCTTTTTGGCGAGCAACCAACAAACCATTCGCAAGATATTCGGCGGAAGGCGGGGCGTGGTTCGCCAATCACTGCTCCAAACGCCCGCAAATAAGCCTGCTAATGCCCTATCCTTTTATAAAACCATCTCATGCCCGCAATGGGAATAAAATGAATCTTAACGGAGAGGAGTGACACATCGTCCATTAACGTCGCGAGGAAAGGGGAGAGAGCGAATGAAAAGAGGTCTTTTCATTGGCACACGGACTCTCGCTGAGTTCACCTGCCAAGGATGGCATTTATGTAGCGCCACTTTCTGAAGATGTTTTTCTTCTCGTTCTTTTGGTCACAATCTTTCAAATGCGCACAGTAAGAGTCTCTTCTCAGAGCGTTACCTCCGAAGAATCTCAGAACAAGACATCGTCTTCTTCATCACCGAGACAGCTCCCGCCTAGCAAAGATTATTTTGCATGACAAGTTCATTACCTTATTATTCAAACATGGTACCAGAGGGCCGCCTCATCCATCAACAGTGTGAGCGCGGCAATGCATTTCGATACATTACTCTGTGTTCCCTGAACATCCATCGCCATTTCCTGGCAACAATGGACGGATGCAGCTCTAACAGGTTCGTAGTGGCTTCATGAGAATCATAATGCATGGCTTCCCACGTCCATTAGTCGCTTTGATAATTCATAAAACACAACATCATTCGATTCCCCGTAGCAATAGGTAATTTTATATACTTGAAATGACTTGTGAGCCTACATTCGCTAATTCCAATCGCAGAAGTATTCAAATGAGTCCGCTCACGACCACTTCGTTACACATCCGTTTCGCGTGATTTCTTAATTATTTTTAAATTTATCATACACATTAGGGATAACCAAAAAAAGTGGTGCCAATATAATACATAAAATTATAGACACACAAACAAAAGCGGGCTAACAGAATATGACCAAACCAGGGAAGAGAAAGTTCGAGTAATTATGTAGAAATAAGGATAACGCATTGTTAGCGAAGACGCTGATATGAAAAAAGAAAAATGACTAGTGTAATCGGGAAGGAAATTCAGTAAAGAGGCCTGGAGTAATAGAAAAGAGTGTTTGGTAAAAGATAGTCTAGGAACAGGCATATGGAACAAAGACTTTGTTCTGGTGGTTCGAGTAGGCATTCAAAAATTGATGGGATAATGAAAGGGTAAAACCAGCAAGGGATTGAGGATAAGAGTACAGAAACCTAGATAAGAAGAAAGTTTCAGCGAATAAAATCAAAGGAATAGACCGAAATTCGAAAACAGACCAACCCATTTGCGTAGAATATTTTACCTAGATAAGATACACCGGACTTTTCATAACGGTTTTACTGCAACAGAACTGTCCTCGAGAGAGAAGTTGCCTCAAAATTATTGACTGGCAGAGCCAACAGGCTTAGAATTATTGTTGCGAGTCGGTGCTTTAGCGAAAGAGATAACAAAGGAAAACACATTAATTTTATGACGCACACCTTACCATGATAAACAGCTCCATTCAGAAATGATTAACGAGTGTTAAAACCGGAATTACACTGTTTTTAAGTATAACAATACTTCAAGACTCACCGATCACCATCGCATTCACTACAATGGTGTTTGCAGCTAAAAAGTGAGTTTGAGTGGCTTAACATAGCTATAAAGGAGTAGAAATTAGAGATGTGTTTCTTACTTTAACAAATGGGATAACAAACAACATCAGATCTCAATGCTTCCTCCTATTTTAAGTTAAAATACACCCCATAACAAACTTCTCAGAGGTATGTGAATAATTAAAAAATACCTCTTGTAACTTGGTATCTGGGGCAAAATTTATGCTGGTGATGTTGGAAATATTGTTATAGCTCGATTGTGACTACTGTGATAATTGCTTTTTTTATCATGTTCCATAGGAATTATTTTCCACGAACAATAAACATTCTATTCTATTCCCCTATCGTTTATCAGTTACTTGCAAATCACTGACATATGTGAGGTCAAATTCATTTACTAAAGAGATCTGACGAAGTTGTAGGTTTCCGTGTCTGAATAAGTTCCTATAACAATTTCACGACTAAATATAATAATGTCCCTTAATTTAGATTTTTACAATTAATATCAAAGACAGATTAATAGGAGTATTTATGGCACAACAAAAAATAAAAAGTAGAATGAATTGCCCCTTTTAACTCACACAGTCGCGGAGCTACTTTTACGGTATACAGAGCAAATTGTTCAGATGGTTATAAAGGAGACCATGTTTGAATTTTATATTGATATTTGAGATGCATTACTACGCTTGAAGTAAATAAACTTACACTAATGATGCTGAAATTTTGTTGAAGGCCATTAAATGTTGACGAACTTACAAACTATACATTTTGGGCCTTTACGAAGAAATACGTTGTACGCCGTCGGTTGGGCACACCATTAAAAACGATGGATTTTTGATTAAAAAAATGAATCAATAATGTAATTATTTTTTAATAATAAAAAAACGGACAAACAACGACAATTTTATGCTATTATTTAAATCTTGCTATTAGAGCACATAGTTGCACCGAATCTCATAGTAAATGACATCTATATTTCGCCAAATATCTTAAAAACATAGAGGACAGGAGCTGATACTTGACACTATTAGAAAGAAGACGTGTATATTTATGAAGTACAAAACTCATTGCATTCTACCAGCAGTTCTAATTTATCGATAACAACTACTGTATTAACCTTGAGCGGTGGAGTGAACTTCATCAAGATCATCAAGGGGGGTGACTAGTGCTGTGTTTGCGGATACCCTCGTGACCATCCCAGATACCGACTTGTTGAGTGCCCTTGTAAGAGGAGCACTAAACGGATTTCCGCTCACTGCTCAAACCGACAGACCAGCTACTAAGTGCACAGCTCCTCTCAACACGATACCGAAACTAATTCCAGATTGGAAGCAGGAGTCGTAAATGAATTTCGGAAATCTTCAAAATACATTCCCTTGCTTCCGTCTGACATTATGCAATTGACAGTTCATCCAGGACAAGATCGTTCATAACACACGGATATATTTCAATAGCATGCATGGCGAGTTATCTAAAAAATATATAACTCATTTCAAGCCATAAAGTGTTGAATAAACATGTCATACATCATTTTATAAAGGACGAGAACCTAAGACGAGTTTTCCGTACATATGTTTTCAAGTTATAATAAGTTTTTTAACCATAATGATAACAGTAGAAGCTGAAAAATGTGTTGAAAATATTTTTTTAACTATTGAAATGTGTTCATTTAAGCTGAAAGATTTTATAACATCACATCTTACAGATTCCGACATCTGCCTTCACTATACATTTCTTTGCGAATGAAATGGTATCTATAAAATTTACACTTTGCCCGCCGTTAAATGTTCATCTTTCTTTGGTTGCCGGGGAGGAAATTTTCGCATTGGAAATAAAAACAATATATCGTAAATAAGAAGACGAAAATATTCGGAAATATGAAAAATGCCAGCGCCACAACCACTTCTAACAGTTTGAGCGTATGGATGAAGAATTGTACGTATTTTAATGCGTATAGATAATGAGCGAATGGCCGCTTGGAAGCATTAAAAAAATCCAAGAAGGAAACCTTTAAGAAAAGAGAAATCCTCACACAAGCATTAAAAAAATCTGTCTCCGAAATGAAAATGCCAAGATATATAATTTTGTTTGAAACAAAAAAAAATTTTTGGGATGCTCTTCCTCTCTTCTTATTTTTCATTTGATTTACGTTCCGAATAAATTAACTTTCGCTCCCTGGCATTCTTTTATTCCTGCCCTCCCTGTCCCTCATACTCCCTTTAAACCATATCCTCGCTCATCCAAAAACCTCCCCTCTTCTTTGCCCTAAACCCTTCCCCACTCTCAGCCTCCAGTTCACAACTCGGAAACGGAGAGGCTTTCCCCTTTATTTCTCATCTGTGCTCCGCCCGCCTTTTGTATTTCTAACCCGAACCCCATTCCTCCACGCTACTCACAACCCTTAAAAACTCGAAAACCATCCCCCTCTCACTCTCCCTCTCGCGCACACACACAACCCAACACTCTACCGCCCACGAATTCAATCCTTTTGTCCCGCGCGCGATGGAGCGTAGGCACGAGAATCTGGAGGCAAGAGAGAAAGAAAAAAGGAAAGGAATATAAATGATAATTAAAATGATTTCCCCTACATAATACATCCCTCCCTTCTCCTCTCCTGGCCAGGCCCATTAAAAACTTACCCTTTACACCCTCACTAAACTTTTGTGAACCTTTTGAGTATGGTTGAACTCATCCTTCCCCCATTATTTCTCATCCGTTACCGAGTCTACCCCATCGAACCGAGAAATAAAGATTGGAATACCTTCATCAATACATCAAGACAGAACGAGTCATCAAAGGGGTGATGTTTAGGCATGATTACGACCACCTATTTTTCTCCTAAGAGTGATTTTTCACAACATTCAACCATGACTATCTCGGTACAAACCTTCCCCTCACACCATCATCATCAGTCGTTCAGTCCAAAGATTGCTTGGCTAAGGCCCTCCACACTTCCCTATCTAACCCTAGTTCCCTTACCTCCTGGAATCTCTTCCTGTCTTTTCCTCTTTATTCGGTCCATAAGCTTATTCCTGAGCCTTACTTTTCCTTCAATTTCACCTTCAATTATGTTCTTCACACACCCATTGTCTCAGGGTGACTGGTTCTTCTTTCTGTATAGTCCTTTATGTCATATGGTCCGTTCCTCTTCTATACTTCGGCACACATACTGTCACGCTCCACACGAATGTTTTCACATACTGTTTACTGGTTTGTAGACCTATATTCTTTGAGCACAGCAGTTGTCTTTTTCCCAATAACGCCTTCTTAGCTTGAGCTATTCTCCGCTTGATATCCGTTGTACTTCTTTCGTCCCACGTGATGGTATTTCCGAGATTGGAGAAGGGCACCTCACACCACTCACTCTTAAATCATAAATCTGATTCGTAACTAGATTCTCACCCATTTTTCCCGCAAGGTCAAACCAACGATGAGCGTTCCTCTCATAGATGTCCATTACCAGAACATTCATTCCTCAATGTATAATATCACACTTGTTCATAACCCTAAAGATTCCCCTTAAATGGCAAACACAATATAATTGAGGACGAAGACAGAGAAGAAAATCAATTAAACCCCCGAAAAAACAACAGAGCAAAACAAATAATGTTACAAATAAAATAATTGTTTACACCTCTAGTTAGCAAAAGTACTGATAAGTCAGTATAATAATGAAGATTGAGGTCCACTATCACACAGTTCGGTTAACACTAACCGTATCATGATAGGGCATATTCGTTAACTTTGATGCCAACGGAGGTGTGGTATTATCCACATTGCATACCACTACCAGTAAGTTAAGGCGCTCCTAATCCACTAGAGGACTTAAAATCTTCGGTTGTAGGCGATATTGGGGGCCAGGACTATGTGAAATGGCATTTTGAAACGATATTCATATAAAAACAGCGATTAATCCGAAATTGGGGATCACTCGGTGTATTCAAGCAGCATGGATTTCTCCCCGAACTAAGAATCTCTCCTACTTCCGAGCAAATATTTTACCAGAGATAATAAATCAGTCCCTGGAAAATTTGAGAAATGAAACAAGATTAGAAGAATAAGGAGGAGACAGAACAAGCTCCTTAACCAACTTCCGCATTTCCCCTTTAAAAGTGAAAAAAAGCGAAAAACTTGTATTGTGCCGTTGGAAGAATACTCGAACCCTTCCTCGCCTGTTTCCTTCCCATCCGTTACCGTTGTTGCCCCACTCCCTCGAGGGATGGAAAGGGGAGGAAGGGAGAATGTATCTTTTTTCGAGAATGGATGGTTGTGGCACAGAGGGGGGTGCGAAAACGGAGAGAATGAGAGGGGTTGGAGCATAACAGCCGAGGGTAGGGATTCGCCCCCATTCTTATATTTCAAACCCCCCACCCCGCAAACGTTTCACCCTTCCCCTCCAAGCCGCTGCAACACTTATCCGTCTACTTGTGGGCTCGAGGGGTATATCCACAGGGAATCATGCCCGGGGAGAAAATAATGGCAGGTTCGCCCAGAAGGAACAGGCGTGTGGGTAAGGAAAGATAGCCACGGAGTGGAGGAGAGAGGAAAAGAAAGAGATACGGGGAGGAAAAATAGACAGTACATATCTACGAATGAAATGCCACGGGGAGTGAGGAGAAGGAAAAGGGAATAAGCAGAAGGGAGGGATAAAAAAAATGAACTCATATGCACGAAAACGTGTGACTTTCTTCTCACTGGGGAATATTACTCCCTAACTCTCTACGTGAAATACGACACGCCCACGCGTACTCCACGGTAACCGCAAAAATTGTGATCATCACTCCAGTAACTACCGAACTCACACGGTGATCATATCTTAAAAATTTCTCCTCAAGTAGATCGAGATATGCAGTGAAATTTATGGACACACCGCAAAAAGGAGGAGACATTTCAGGTGCATAACTCATAAACGTGTTGCCGATGCAGACGAAAACTTGTACGTATTTGGGAACATCATCGTTTGCGGTGGTTGAAACCAAATCGAGATGTGAGTCATTGAGTGCGATTCAATACCTCTTCAATAAAGTTAAAAAAAATTCTGGGCCACCAGTGTAAACGTTGAAAATAACCATAAATTCTATATACAATCTTTTTCATCTGCATGCAATCTTATTCTCAACTAAAGCATTAGTTTACGGAGCGGAAGTCGATATTTAAGCAAAAGTCGAAAGCAGTGTTTTTTATTCGACATGATGCTTTGATATTTATTAGGAGACATAAAAATATTATGATACGTATGTTTTCGCGTTAATGAGAAATAAGAATATATATCATCGAACTGTTTCGAAATATATATCAAGTGTCACATCGTTAAGAGTTAAAATAGCATTTATTTGCCAAGTAACCTAATCGGTATCATGCAATTTCTTTCGCTAGTTTATATACACATAAATAATAAGTACACATATCTTAAGTTTCACGCAAATCTGTGCATTAAAGATTAAATCGCTCCAACCACCTTAACTGCAATTACATCACAAAGAGGCCTCATAATTTGCAAAAGGCGCCCAAATTCTTAAATAAAAATATTAATTTAACACGACGACGTTTAGCTCTGATGAGTGTCTACTTCTTACAGCTACGATACCAACTCATGGTATCATGAGTAGCTAAGAGAAGCCTCATGGTGTAAACCCATCGCTGAGGATAACCAACGAATATTGTTTCTTCGATCGCTTTCACCCAATGAGATCTTACGGCAATGGGCTCTCAAAAGTTTTACTTTAAGACCCGACAGTATCAAAAAATGAAAAAAGGACATGGGAGTCACTAAGGACAGGCCCTAAATTGGGTGTTAGCAAGATTTATACTGAGATCAACTTCGGAAAGTACATCATGTTCAGAATACGAAAAAGGTGTTAGATTTTCAACTGGACGTCATTTGCGTTCTTTTTGATATTTAAACATGAATTTCACCAAGGCTGGCACAGAACGGTTCGTGACGACATTTACTCGTATCCCTGGAAATTTCTCGCCGTAAAAACTGAATTCGCGTAAAAAGTCCCTTGAGCCGGCCGCAATGGATATTGGTAAACGACGTCACACGGCGAACGTCTCTCTGCTAACATATTAAAGGTTTTCTTCTAAAATTTACGACAAAACCATGTTACACCACCATTGTGTCTGTGAATTTTACGTGTTCCTATCCTCTTTCTTTCTATCTTTCTGTATAAACATTTATATGAGTATATTTGCCGCTGAGCGGTCTGAGTGAATGGATGAACGATTGTATGGTCGGAATGGCTCATTTCCTACTTGGGTTAGCGTACCCCGAAACGCCTGTTCTATATCTTTCACCACTGTCTGTGTGCTTGAGTTATTCTTTCATTTCGCCTTCTGTGTATGTCATTCCTTCTCTGCCGGTGGGTGATAAGCAGCCCGCGCGCCATCTATTGGCCGCTCTCGTGGGTCATGCCCTGGGGAGTGTTTGTTCGTATAAACCCCCCGCCGATTCCAGTGCTTTCTTAGTAGACTGGGTAGCTTGGTGGTCTGAGCATTGGACGCGAAATCCAAAGGTCCGTGGTTCGATTCCCGGTCCAGTCGAATTTTTTCTGCTTGGAATCGGCCATCATTTCATCTTCACACCACCATTGTGTCTGTAAATTTTACGTGTTCCTATCCTCTTTCTTTCTATCTTTCTGTATAAACATTTATATGAGTATATTTGCCGCTGAGCGGTCTGAGTGAATGGATGAACGAATATATATATATATATATACGAATATATATATATATATATAATTGAACATATTTTTACAAAACATTTAATAATTATAGCTTTCGTGTCTCTCGTATTGCATTCATTTCTACATATATATATGTAGAAATGAATGCAAATTATATATGTATGAATATTAAAAGCTCTGTTAGGATGTTTGCAGATGATTGCATTATTTACAGAGTAATGGAAAAAGTCGATGATGGCGATATCTTACAAAACGATCAAAATAATTTGGAGAAATGGGCGGGTGAAAACGGCATGGTTATAAATGGAAGTAAAACAAAACTTATAAGATTCAGGAAAGGAAAAATATAATCTCAAATAATTATTACATTATGGGCGAATTATTGATGGAAGCCAATCTCTGTAATTATCTTGGAGTGACTTTATGTAGGGATTTGCAATGGGGGCCGCATACTGAAAAAATTACAACGAAAGCTTTCACAGTGTTATACATACTTTTTAATGAGGACTCTTGGAAAAAGTTGTAAGAAAACCAAGGATTTCACCTATAAGACATTTGTTAGGCCAATTTTAGAGTATGGGGCGTCAGTCTGGGTCCCTTATTTGGGGGGGAGAAAAAACAACTAGAAAAAGTTCAGCGTTTAGCCGCAAGATTTGTAATGGGAAATTTTAAAAGGAAGGCTAGTGTAACGGAGATGAAGAGGGTATTTGGATGGACATCACTGTAATCGAGGAGGAGGAAAGCACGTCTCAAGTGCATGTATAAGGTATATATTGGTGATCCTGCGTGGAGGGATATATCCAAAAGGTTAAATAAGCCTAGTTATCTGGCGAGAAGGGACCATAAATATAAGATTGAGCCTCCAAGGCAGCTTTCAAATTCATTGAAATATTGCTTCCTGTATCGGGGGATAAAGGATTGGAATGAGTAGCCCAAGAAAGTGCTAGAGCCCTTCCCAAGTAGAACACCGTTGTTGATGACGAGATTGAGGGGAGTTGTACTGCGCGGGCTTTTCCCCCTTTATTTTTCTAAGGTAATAACTTTGCTTGTTTTGTATTTTGGCAATGTCTTTGTTTTAATTTTTACTTGTATGTATATTGGGGTTTGCTCGGCTCATGCCGATCTGTGTGACCACCGGACCATATGGTCTACTCGTAGCAATTTCTTAATAATATTATATTTTTTGGGCACTTCACCTTTATTGACATTGCCTACTTGAGTTTTCTTTTCTTTTTGTAAAAACATTGCTCGCCACTTCTGGTCGAAAGTGCGAAATGTCCGTCACTTCTTCAGTGACATGTTTATTGTAAACGAGTTTAAGAATTACATAGCTTTTAATAACGTATACAGATTTATTAACTCTTGGATTTCATTATTACTACATGTTTTCTTTGATAAACATTCATTTAAGCCTGCAATTACACGCCAAATACCCATAGATGTAAATAAACAACAGGAATGAGCGCTACCACACAACAAATATCTGAGAAGTGAAGCCTGCTCTGCCATATGATGTATTTTCGCCATGATTTTCCCATTAGATTAGGAGTTTAAAGCTATGTTTACAAAAAATATTGGATTGGTTCAATCCAATCCAATGAAGTACATCGATGAAAATAGCCAATGAGGTGAGGCTAGAGAGACAACCATGTAAATATTACTGAAGGCCTATGAGTGGAAAAAAAAGATTTGACAATAGCGAATAAAAATCGTCCACTAATTAAATGCGAACGTAAATATAAGTATCGCAATTTCTTCTTCGGGTTTATAACTACTCCACAGCCACGTCCTTAACACTGACATTTTCTTACCTGAGCCGAACTTGCTCCTGGACCCTCTCCTCCCAAAATGTTTAAGCACGTATCTCTAAAGGGCTTCCTGCGTAAGAACCTCCTCCTTAGCAAATAACAGCAGTTATGACAAGGAGACTCTTGTCCTCTTCGCTTTGTCTCTAAATAAATTCGATGAAAAAAATGACGATAAAAAAATAAAATTAAGAATTCCTAAACGCACTTGCCACACAATGTCATAAAACCCTTGAAACTGGAAGGGGTAGCACTCCAAACCCTTGAAAACAGCTTCCTAATGCAGTCCACCCACGAGGCCACGACATTATGAGTCATTGCCACGGTGAGGCGTAGCAAGGTTTCAGAGGTCTACGTAAAAGAGAAAAACAGGAAATCGGACCGCTTTGGGCCGCGAGAAAATGCAATCTCCTCAAGCAAACTGCAACACTCGAACCACGCTAATCCCTATCCGGAGACTATTACGTCTTCTTATTCCTATTTTTCTCCTGCTCACATCAATTACCGACAAATTGAAACGTGTATGCGCTCATAACAGAGAACAGAGAATACGGAGTGTTCTTAAAGAGCACAAAGAGACAAATAGCAGAGGAGCGGCTGCAGCTGATGCAAACAACTGAGAGGGACTGATGTTTTCTCAAGCCATTTAACCCTAACTCAGAAGACAACTGTGTACTGGAGAGAGCACGCGAGCAAAGGCAATCTTCATTAAATCCACTCCAAGGCATTTAAGAGTGCTCCGCCATATGTTCCTCTTCTCCCGTCCACGTTTGTTCAACACAAATTACTCTCATAACCAGCGAGAACTTTAGGCAATTATGCCCCAAGTAATCAATATATACATAACGAGAAATTTGAACAGAAGGCTTAACTGTGTCTAATTATTACAACCTTGAAAACAAGCTAAGCACTCCACAGTTCGTCAGAAGCTAAACCTGGTTTAACATCATATTTTAAGACAAGATAAGAAATTTTTCCACAAAAGCCAACAAAGATTGCCTCTTCCCTGCTGGCATTTCAGCCGGCAGAGTCGTCCGTTGATTCTAAACAAGAGGGATAAAGAGAGGAAATACTATAGCAATTTTATCTTCATAGAAGAGTGCCTTACTTCCCATTTTTAATTATTATATATTACCACACTTACCTGCCGGTTTAGTCGAACAAACCTCTTATGCTATAATTATTTGTCAAATATTAATAAATAGCCTCGTTATATTCTACAGTTCTACTTCAAGTTCACTACCGACAATAGTTTCAGGACATATGTGGACCCCAGAAGTCAAGGGGTCTAAGTGACATTTTTGAAAAAAATATGTTATGTACAGGAATGGGATGTGAAAATATAAATCGTTTAGGTGGTAAAGGGATCCAAGTGATTTTCTTGATAGGTGCTGCTATCTAGGGTAATGTCTCTAAACTACTTAGTGGATTGTACCAAACATGTTCAACATTGGCTTAAGTTTTCTCTAAACAATGATTTTGTTACTTAGACCCCTTGACTTCTGGGGTCCTCATATATACCATCAATTACGAAATGAAGAACAAATTGGCCTTGATAATGGTACATATGAGCTTACACCATGGTTGGTGGTAGGTTGAAATAACAATGAGAAATTTTACGCTGCTATATTTTAGGAATGTTACCTGTAACTTTTACATATGGAATTGTTTCGTTTTTAAACAAAAGTAATAACAAATAATATAATTAGTGCGATGATTATTTCTTCATTAAATCTGCCAAAAAAGTAAAGCCTGCAAGCAGTGACAACGAATTTACATCTTTATCTACATACTACCATGCGAGCCGCATTATGGGCGTGTGGCAGGGGGTGGTAGGTCACCACTCATGTAAAGATGTAAAATTTTTGGAGGTGAAGTGGTGACATGTATTATGGGAGTATATTTAGAGAAGATCAGTTTTAATTGTGATCTCTTATTGTGCGCGGAAATAATGACAATTTGTAACTTTTACATATTTTACATTAAATTTAACAAATGTTTTTACGATATCCGTTCGGGGTCTAATTGGTTTTAAATAATGATACGGCAAAAGTTCATCTTGACCTCCCAAATGTATATGACAGAGTCGAGCAATACTTTGTAGCTAATGGTTCAGTATTTTTCGTGGAGAGGAGTAGCATGCATATTGACAGAACTAGATTTTTACACTTTAGTACTGATAACAATTAACCCTGTATATGGCAGCGGTCCTTCCCAGCGACCACCATTCAAAATTTGCCGCCCGAAGCGAGGGAATAGTTTTATCTCTCTCCGCTGCATGAGTTAGTTACTAAAAAAAAATACCATTGGGTTTTGGATGGCCTTGGGTGCGGATGGTGGCGCTCCCTTTGTAAAAATGGTCCCTCCGAGGGACCGCTGCACGTTCCGGACCACGGTGGATCCAGCCGTGCACGAGGACGCGCTTTTGATCTTTTGGATTTTCTTTGTCTGAACCTCATTCTATATCTCAATAATTTAGTATATTTAACAATAAATATACATAATTTATGTTAAAATCATAAATTTGTGATTATATTTAATCTTAAACATGTTATTTAAGTTTTTTCATGACATTTATCCGAAATTTCTCCTTATTGTTACGAAACCTTGAGTTTCCTTGAATTTGTTTGAATTTTCCTTCACTTTATTTTAAATTTTTTGCACGTCTTATCCGGTTTCATTTATTATTGTTATACAAATTAGATGTAATTTCACTAAATTATGCCTTAAAAACTCTCTCCATGCATATATATCTAGCCATATGCCATTCTGATATATTATGAGGTGCATAAATCCTCGAGAGTCTGAACGATTTGTACTCATGAAATTTTGCTGAAGATATTTTTGCCTGAGAGACAAATGAAAAATTTATTTATTTCTTTATATATGTAATATTTTTAGAATTTTAGCGCCATTGAGTTGATTTAAAATATTTTTACGGTCTCCTCCGGCTGAATTTTGGCCCTTCTCCCGTTGTCATGAAAAGGCCTTGGCCCCTTGCACATCTCAATGCGTAAATTTCTCCTCTAAGTACTTTTTTGAGTGCCTATGAAAAGCATACACATTTCAGTCACCAAGTAGTGAGTATAGTAACGAATGAGATGGCTCTAGATTCTTAGGTGGGACTTAGATACTGATGACAGACCCGCAAGAATTTATTCTGCAAACACCGTGCCACTGACGCAATCTCATGATGATCCAGTGCCCGGCTCGAGTGGAGTTCCACAAAAATATACCACAGCACAAGAATAGGTAAATATCATTTCATCAATACACAACCCGACGAAAAAGATCAAAGTTCCAAGAACTAATAATGTAGGCTTATGGGAAAATGTTGATTGTCCAGAAGAAATTTCGGGCTACAACAAGTTCATGGTGGGGAGGAGATTTGTTTGATCATTTGCTTTCATGCCACAGTGTGTCGTTGAAGCCATGGTAGTGGTGGTTGAAGCTTTTTTGTTACTATTTGGATGCAGCTATTGTGAACAGATATATGATATACAAGGTGACTAACGAAGCTAACAACTCTATAGGGAAAATTATATCAAAGGAAAGAAATGACCCGCACAGTCAGACCCACCGTCTGACTGTGGAAAACGCCGTCAGACTGAAATGTCAGAAATCACATCACAAAAAAGGGAAAGGAAAGTTGATGTGCTCATGACAGCACTAATGCAAAGGTGAAGAGGACTAGTTATTATTGTTCTTGGTGCAATGTGAGTATATACTGTGATTTATTCCCTTCTTTTGACACTATCTAACTCAAATGTGTCATAAATCACTCATATGAATAAACAAGTTTTTATGGCAATAATATATCGTAGTTTATGATTTTACTCGTAAGATGTCAGTAAATATTTACCATCTTTTGTAAAATAATTATAATTTTCAACCCATTTATATGGCTAGTTTTTTACTCTCAGCCACTTTATTCCAAATTCTTTTCAATATAATACGCATATTTTGATATATTGAGATATTTTGTGAACGTATGCATTGTGAATAATTTCATTGATACTCCGCTGGTAAGGTAAAAATGCGTTGACGTTTTTCTTACTTTGAAGACTTTCTTGAACACTTTCGAATTGTTTAGGCTGGCTTCTAGTAGGCGAGATCATCCTGGGTGGAGCTTGGACTCAGCGCTTTTCTTTTTGTATCCACCCGCGCACTTCTGGGAGCATGACCTCCGGAGCGAATTTCCTCAGCCATGGCTCTAATATCGCTATGCAGTTATAAGCATCACTAAGAGTTGGTAAAACCTTTTCAGTGGAAAGGTCCTGTGCCCCTAAAACGAATGGGGGATGAGAGATCGTGGACACTTATAGAG
Organism: Ceriagrion tenellum; assembly: GCA_963169105.1. Classification (NCBI taxonomy): domain Eukaryota; kingdom Metazoa; phylum Arthropoda; class Insecta; order Odonata; family Coenagrionidae; genus Ceriagrion; species Ceriagrion tenellum. The sequence continues at coordinate 100,656,100 of OY720643.1, forward strand.
TATAAATCCTTTCCGAGGAACAAAGAGACGGACTATGGCCAGCCTAAAAGTGTTGCTTTACCATATGAAGATACAAAAAATCGTTCTTTCCGCGCACAAAAAGCAACCACAGAAAAAACTGAGCCATGGCTCTAATATCGCTATGCAGTTATAAGCATCACTAAGAGTTGGTAAAACCTTTTCAGTGGAAAGGTCCTGTGCCCCTAAAACGAATGGGGGATGAGAGATCGTGGACACTTATAGAGTATAAATCCTTTCCGAGGAACAAAGAGACGGACTATGGCCAGCCTAAAAGTGTTGCTTTACCATATGAAGATACAAAAAATCGTTCTTTCCGCGCACAAAAAGCAACCACAGAAAAAACTGAGGTCCACGGAATACACTCCCATAATGCATGTCACCATTTCACCTCCCAAAATCTTACATCTTTACACGGCTGGTGACCTAACACCCCCTGCCACACGCCCATGCCGCGGGTCGCATGGTATTATGTAGATTAGATGTAGATGAATATGTTAACTGGAGCTCTCAAATTATTGTTTAGAAATGAAATCGTTGTTATTCATAATTACTAGATGGTATGATCATAAAAACTGGTATTAAATACTCAATTATACTGAAATGCATCCTTGTAGTATACTCATAAGACTCCGAAATAGTACAAACACATGTGAGGATAAAGTCACAATCAAACTCAGGACTACTTAAAAATAATCAATGAGGACATATTTTCGAGGTCCAGTAGGTTATACAAACAATTTGACAAAAATTGAAGAAAAACCAAATATAATATATAAGTTTGTCCCTAAATAGACAGCGGTCCCTGGGAGGGGGCCACCTCAATATAAACAATACAAAATTTTTTGAATGATGACAATGCTTATTTGTACTCATCAGAGATCCAAATAAGCGAAATTTGTCAATAAAACTCCATGAAAAAAGCTTCCCAAATGCTGCCCTATAAAGGGTTAAGCACCTAAGCGTGAAATTTCATTCATTCCGTAATGGAGAAGAATGCAGTTATATGGGGACATAAAGCCAAATGGAACCATCCCTCTCGAACTCTGGGACTGTACTAAGGCTTAATAGTGGTAATACGTAGGTCTCTAGTTGAGTGCAAAATTCTACGTACTACATTCGATGTACTACAGATACCGATGGGCCGTAATAAAAAAAATCGATGAGAGGTGCTGAATGCAGACAACTTATGAAAGTCTTTAAGCGATTCTTAATATTGACCGGATTACCTAACCCTCAAAAAAGTGAGAGAATTATTCTCGGGTTACACACTGAGTCACCGCTTCCATGTTTGCCAACGTTTCGGAAAGCGTCTAGCTCACCAGCATCACAGCTGCAAAATGACACAAAATTGATAGCTTCATATATCCGAGTGGGTCGGTTTATATGCCCTGCCGAGAGGTAAGGTAACCACTGATTGGTCAATATTTAACGCCGACAAAATGATAATAAACAGCCAAATTGATGGTTGCGGCGATTAAACAATCAATACTGGGGAAGAAGGACTTAAATACGAAGGAAAAAAATTTAGACTACAAAGAATTTTGGATCTTACTAATGGGAGTCTTTAAATATTTACATAAATTAATACCGAAATAACACAAAATCAATATTCCGATCACGCCATTTCAATGGCTATACAACACAGAGCATCAATCATAGTTAATATTTTACGTAAAAAATACAGCATCATTGTTCACATTCATGTGAAAATCAATACGTTCATTCTCCAAACGCACACCTTGTTCCTTGTACTCTCCGATGCCGGTTCAGAAGTTGAACAAGAGAAAATTTCAATCATAAGAAGATTCGGCAAAGAAGCCAATGAGCATATATTTCATATACATGACGTAAGGAAACTTATTCTCAGGAGAGAAGTCAACATTTCTTCAAACGCTGAAACAGTTTTCTAAACAATGCGCGATCTGATTGAAAGTGCTCGCGGAAGAAAACAAATATAAGCAATCTTCAATCAAATCTAGGGAAAAGAGAGAAAACCCAAGGTCAACAAGGCGCATGTGATTACCGCCAGGTGTCTCCACATTCACGCCTTCCTAAGCAGCGCAACTCAGCCGATAAACGAGTAGAGCAAGCTTCGAGTGTAGAGTACAAGTGAGGTGTGACAGAACATCGAAAATTGGCCAACCTTTTCATCAATGTCTTCTTTCAGGTCAATTTTACCACTTTCCAACGTACGATAAATTAATGTCGTTATATGTTCGATAAGCAAACATGCATGATATTTTCCAGCAGTTCAAAATGAAAGATAAACGGCCAATTGATATAGAAAATATTTATGATTCCTTCGATGCTTTTTTCTTTATAAATTTTATAAATACTTGGCATAAAAAGATACATCACCGATATACTTTAACGCACAATATTGTTGGTATGTTGATACATACGATACTCGGTGCTTGGATATGGAACATATTTAGATACACAAGATAAATATAGAGAATGCGATAAAGATGTTACTACAACAGGGTAAAGTATGTGCCACGCACTGGGAGAGACTTGACGGCGGACAAGTTTTGCTAACGTAACCCAATTAAGGAGTTGTTACATTAGGAAATGTCCAACAACTTACATATCAGTCGGTATACCCTAAGAATGGCCAATATCAAACATTTTCTTCTCACAATGCACGGCAGTCATTTGGAATAAGTTATCCGTTATTAAATTGTCTCATTCATGCTCTCAATAAGATGAAAACAAAAGACTTGATACATGATGCAGGGGAAATTTCAGGACATTTCCAAACTTGAAAAAGTTAAAGACATGAATGTCACATGAATGAACTCATTCCTCAGCAGGCACAAAATCATTCAACATATTGTTCGCCTAAGCCCCTAATCGGATTTATACTAACAGAACAATTCCATCGCTTGACATTTTAAGTCGACTGAGGAGGAAATTTAAATTAAACACTATACAAACAGGCATGATTCTGAGCTTTCCCCATTCATAGTTGACTGATTGTTTAACAGAGTAACCCACGACTGAACACGTAACCACTAATAATGACAGGTGGGTATGTTGGTGAGACAAAAATGATCGGGGATTCGGAAGTAGGAGGAAGATAAACCAAGCGTCAAAGTTAGGTTAACAAAAGGCACCAAGGGGACCTAAGTTTAACATCCCATCAGACGGCCAAAGGACTCTACTTGAGGTGCTCCACACATAACGTCAAAATAGCGATCAGGGTTCAGCAAACCAAATCCGACAAACTAAACCACTGCCGGCATTCGAATCTGAGTCTTCGAGATGTCGAGTACATGATAAAATGGCAGCGAAGGCTTTTCAGACTCTCTTCCGCGTACTTCCATTGTCGTAGGCGACAGTTTCGACAGCATTGCAGCTGTCTTCTTCAGGACAGAAGTGAAGATTCACTGCCAACTGAACGACTCCGCGGAAGCCTTCGAGATCAAAAGTAAAATGACTACAACAACCCGATCTTCACGAGACTAAGTGGTACTTATTTCACCTGGATTTTGCCAGAACTTTATCAATACAGGCGCTCATATAAAGCCCACTTCCCATGCCTTAAACGACCACTTTCAAAAAGAGATACATTTTGAGGCTAGGATTTAACTCTGCTACGAAGTTCGTTGTTATTTTGTAAATCTTTATGGCAGAGGAAAATGATACATATGAGCTCCAAGTTTAAATAGATAAGGACCAAGTAAAACTTTCCACAGTCAGTTTTAAACTTGAAATCTGGAAATATGGGTGCTAATTTACGATGGTTTTCACTTGTCGCTCTAGCGAATCGACGCAAATAATTCGTTACAGAATTTCGGATACATCACAAAGCAGTTGCCAACTGATCCATGGCATTACCTGGAATCCCTTCCTCTGCTCGGGGGTTAATTTAAAAGGGTGGATGAACGGAAGTAGAATGTTCAGGAAAGGTGAGGGTCTGGGGGTTGCTCTCGGGGGGGAGGGTGGGGGGAGAGAGGAAAGAAATAAAGGGAAAACAGTTGAGATCTCTTAAGAACTTTCCATTTCTGAATATTGCCCTTCGCCTCCCTTCCCCCACTCACCACCGCGTGTGCCAGCGCTCACGAAAATCTTCGAGACAAGAGGGCCAAGGAGCGAGAGATAAAAGACCATTTGCAACAATGAGCGTGAGGGTTAGCAGTGGAGAGACGGGAGTGAGTGAGTCGGAGGGGAGGAAGGGGAACGAGATATAGGTGGTGGGAAGAGGTTGGTCCTCAGGATGGAAGGAGTAGATATAGGAGGGGTAAGGCGAGGAAAAGCGTAGCTTGGTGTATTCTCGCATACGTAATGAGCGGGGAGTGAGTGAGTTTTAAGAGGGGAATGAGAAAAGAGGAGAGCAGTTTCTAAAGGAGGCGTGGGAGCATGCCGCCGCGGACTAAATGGGAGGGAAAGAACGAACGGCATGAGGAAAGATGCCATGGGAGTCCAGAGGACCACGGAGTTCCTCGCTCGCGGAATGGGGCTTGAGACAAAAGGAATCCGAATGAATGAGGTCCGCAGTTACCGTCCCAAACTGGCCTCGCCTTTGCCTTAGCGGAAGCAGCCCCTCCCGATACCCCTCTCCTTATCCTACCCGCATCATTCATCTCTCCTCTTACCTTCCTTCTCTTCCCCCTGGGTCGGCGTCATATTTTTTCTCACCCTTTCATCACCTCATCTTTAGTTTTCAGCCACCGCTCACAGTTCACATCCCCCACACCGCTATTCTTTGCACCACTTCCTTTTCATCGTCTCCACCACATAACACTGTTTTTTTATCCCCCGAATTCTCTTTCAGGGTCACCACTTTTTCTTCGAGGTGGAAGGAAGGGTCACGAGAGAGAAAATGGGGAGTCGCGATTGATAACTTCTTGCAAAAGGACCTGTGCCATGGTACAATTTTTCATCCCGGTACAAATCATGACGGCATTCTGGCACGGAAAGATGCCAGGAGAATTTGTCCCTTGGATGGGGAGTAGGGTGCGGAGGTCACAATTTGTAAAATCCCCTTCCACGCCTTTATGAAATACACCAGGCAAGCTATGAAGGTTATCAGACTGAAATTACATTCAAATTATGCAGTCTGTCGGTTAGAGAGCGGACCAATCTTCGAACTGATGATTCCTGATGATATAGATATCGAAGATAGATATCTATATCTGTTAAGGAGCTCATACGCGACTGTGTAAGTAAAATAAATACTAAATTCAATAAATATTTCAAATGGTTTCAAAGATCCTACTTCCGCAGGTTTAATCCGTAAGCTATTGGAAACTAAAACTAAGGCACAAATATGCTAATTATTCCACGAAATATGTTTTAATGAAGACTTTTAATACCAATGGACACCGACTGAGGCGCCATTTCTATGAAATTACCACATTTTCCCGCATCTTTCCTCCATTTTCGCAGTAATTATGAAATAACTCGAAAAATAAGGCGGTAAGATGCGACTATTTCATTTTTAGTAAAGCTGCCAGGGGCCATTATTATGAATGCCAATTTCAAAGAAAACTTCAAGTAAATACTAATAAACTTCTAAACTAAACTTCATAATAAATACTAATATCCTGTTCCTCTTCGTCTTTCTTCCATTATCCCATTGAACACTACGTAGTTTCAAGCTAAATTTACAAGAAAAATAGCGGAAAGGTAAAATTTTGCTCCTCATACCGCATGAAGGACTTACTATTCTATTAGTACATAAAATATGAATATATTGATATTTATCCACTTTCTCGATGAAACCATCTTATGCTTGGAAAATAGTAGCGTAGTACAGATAGCAAGTAATACAAATGTGCCGTGTTGGAAAAAAGTTGATCAAATGGATGGAGTGTATCACCAATAGAGACTTTATAAGGGACGATAGAAATGATTCATGATATGAACTCAGGTAAAAAGAAAAGACGTAATAATTACATCCATTTTGAAAGTTAATTACTCCTTGAAAAAAACAATTGAGAAAAAAAATAAATGGCAAGAATTACTGAGGGAAACAATGAAACTGAGGAAGAACGTAAACAAGATGAATAGAATAGAAATAAAGGGAATATATGATTAGTGCATAGGTAAAACAAAATAATCATCAACATGATGACTGACGATTTTGACTTCTATGTGACGAATTTTCGGCATGCAACGATACATCGCCGCACAAGTTTACTGAAAACTCAGAATGTGCATCCCTAAGTTAGCTGTGCGGGCTGAAAACTTCTTCCGAAAAGTAAATTAATTCATCAGTTAATGATTTCAGTGTAAATCGCATCCTTTGAAGATTTATGCCGCGCTTCAAGCCATATACAGGAAACATCCAGTTTCGAGAACCAATCTCTGTCCTTAATGGAACGTTTTTGTGTCTGCCACAGATATTCGGTTGCCCTCATATCCAACGCCAACTCGTGGATATGGACATTCGAGAGAAAGGCACCATCTCTTTGCAAAGAATTACGATTCTTCACAGAATGTTAGACCTCTTAAGACGGATTCTCCCTAGGGATCACTGTTAGCCAAAAATTCGTTCTAGCCAGACGCTGATCGCTTGAGCACGTATCAACTTTTTGGAAGGTGAAGAAACGAATTCATCAGACGAATTATGAAAGACATCTAAGTGAGAAAATTAAGGAGGACTGAAGCGGTTGGCAGAGTGCAGAATGGAGTGGAGAGATACAGCAAACCAATCTTCGGATTTCAGACAACTGATTATCATGATAAAAGGTTTATGTGAACTCCGAGGTAGAAGATAATATAAAATCAAACTATATGATCAGAAAAATTGAGAATTTATGCCCTAAATTATCAGTCGTATTTATTCTTTTAGCAAAATTCACATTTTATATTTGTTTTACATTACACATTTATAGATTAGATATTTATAGATTAGATATGAGAAGTCGACACACCCTGAAAACCAAATCCCACCTGAAACAATACCAGAATATAACAATAATTATATAGAGGAATAAAATATAAACCAATAAACACACGGGGGACAGGGAAAACAAATTTTTGAAATGGCCAGTGGTATTGGACCCTTAAACATACAGAAAGACAACAGGATAGACACATTTTGCTAGAGTCAAACCTATATGGTAGAAAGGACCTCAGGCACAAAACTAAGAAAAAGACTGCATAACCAATAGATTTAAAATGTCATTTTTCCGCGTTTAATAGGGGATCACGATAGTTACGACAGGTCAGTTCTATGAAACCTAACTCACACTAGCTAGAGTACATCTGGCGCTTGTGTTTAGCATCTAACCATCAAAATTAACAACTCATCCCGCAAGGAATTTCCGGCTTGATTTATCTTACTATTACGTTCCTTGTAGTACTATTTATCAATCATATTAATAATACTAACCTTTAGCTGTATCGCAACTAGCATTGCATGGTAGCGGGAAAATGAGAGAGCAGCGATTGACGTGGACGAATGTGATGGCTGGTGCCCCCTTTACGCCTCACCGCCCTCACCACTCTCCTTCGCTGCTCCGGGACGATAATTCGAAAACGCCCCACGGTGTAGGGCGTGGGAGGGGTAATGCAAGCGAGGAGGAGAGCGGCCGCGATAAATTTTTACACGACATGGTTATTACGCGAGATTAATTTCCTCCCCATAATGAGGATCTGGATGATTCCCACGGCCCCTCCCCCAAAACACCCCACAGACGTCCACCCTCTTTCTCTCTCACCCCCACCCCTCTCGCACGTACCCAATACGCGACATTCAAAGTTAAAAAAAAAAACTGACCCGCAAGCCTCGAAACATGTTCCAAAACATATTCCACCACAGAATCATTAGGGCTAATTAAGCAGCAGGTATGTTACGCGGAAAAATACGTCCTAAAACAGTAGAGTAACGATGCAGCAAACTAAAAAATGAGGCGGACGACGATAAATTTAACGAAACAGTAACATTTTATTTCTAATTAAACACTCCCATTTTAACCTGTTCTCTTATTTCATTCGGTATTTTATGCTCCTGAGCATGACCCACAGGCAAAAGGTAAGAATACGTGAAAATATAAGCACATATTGCGGCAATTACTGTACGTCCCGAGGAGGATATATGTTTCCTGCGCACCATTAAAAACTCCACGGATACGTTGTACTTGGCGATAATAATGCTCAAAGAATACCCTTGTACACAAAAAATATATAAAAATAAAACATATTTTAGTCTCATTAAAGGTTGCCTCTATACTATCTATGAAATAATAAGCGACCACGACCGATGATTATTAGGTGAAGCCGTGCATAAGCATCCAATTCCTCGCCTCGAAATCAATACTCGCTCACAAATACCACGAACCAAGTCAGTGAGCATTATTTGAGGGCAGGTTACTCCATACACATGGTAATGGACTCAAGTGTCTAACACAGAAGACTCAATAGAGGAAATGCAAGCAATAAGCACATACAGATGTCACATTCACGACAATAACAGCGATTATAAGAAAAGAATTGGAAGGCTGTGCTCCAGAAATTTTAATCATTAACAGATATGGTACATTAATAGGTAATACATATGAACAAAAATATACCTTAGTTGCCATTAAGACTACGCAACATATATATGGAGCTATTTTCGTCGTCGGTGCCCTATCAATTTTCTCATTAGTGCAGCGAAGTTTAAAACTGATATTTACTACGCATCTATCATCAAACTACATTCCCCATCAGAGAGATGAAAACTAGAAGAAGAAAAACGGATAAACATTTTTATGAAACATTTTAAATGCTAGGACAGATTCGGAGGAAAGAACAGCAAACAGCTTCTCGAGCGATTATTAGACTTGAGACTAATGGTATCAATGAGAAAGTTAAAATAAACTGACAGGAATACATCATGGTCACGTTTTCTTTGAAATCACAGTTTTAGATTTAAACAGTAATGAGGAAAAAATAAAAAAGGGTTTTCAGGATATAGTGACCACTTAGAGATACCTTGCTTATTCATACTTGCGCATGACTATTATTGCTATACGATTCGAAAAAATCGAATGAGAGTCGATCGTGGCGCATGATGGGCTTATCATCAAAGGTCGAAGTCATTTTCGAAGTAGGTATTAAAAGGGGCACAGGAAAACCAATTTATATCGCTCTATACTAATACATTAAGTTTTTCTCAGGGCACAACCGACTAAATTGGGGTAAAAAAATATAGAACTACCGCCTTCAATTCCTTTCCCATACAACGTGAAGTTCTTGCTACACGACGAATCTTCTATCCTGCACACCTGTTCAGTGATGACAGTTTTATGCCTTGGGTCTTTCTCGGGAAACTTGCATATTATTTATTTAATTATCCCCAAACACTTCCGCACTCCGACACAAAATTTCATTTATGAAAGAAACGGATAAATACACGCATTTTTTCGGAACATGAAGTCATACGCAGCTTATAATACACTTCTGAGAAAGAACTGTGAATAATAGAATCATCCAGTCAGGAATACAGAAGAAATTGACAAAATAAATTATTACTAACGTAGATATACACACCAAGTATATTATCTTGGTCCTGCACAACATAATATACCAAACAGTGAAATGACTGGACCCGTCAAATTCACAGAACACGGTGACCGCATACATATCAGATACATATCAGATAATACAGATCTTGTGTGCTGCAAACGATGCCGTTTCGATTGCAAATACATCGAATGGTCTACAACGTCTTTTCTTTTCCTTCATTACTACTGAATATAAATATGAAATAGTAACTGACTAAAAAAATTATATTAACTTCCAAATCAAGACATATATCCATGATTATGAGAAAAATACCTCTGCCTTGTAAATTGGCAACATTCCAATAAAACAAGTTAGGCACTTCGACTACCAGAGGTTACGGCTCTAAATATGGGATATTGGAGTACGTACCGGTTAGGCTACGACATCTCGTGCGCCGGGTAACGGACGATGCATTACCACAGGCGGCGACAGGTTTGGCCAAAAGAAGGCGGCATTGGCAGAGTCACAACTGATGAGATCTGGGAAGAAATCCCCTCTAATTATCAAATTACGAGTGCTTTCATGATTTTAGTTTCTATGACACATTCGGCGATAAGAAATAAAGTAAAAATATCCACAATGAATGACTCGTATTTCACCGACCAATTCGTGGAGGCCCAATACATCGGTGAGATAGCCGATACATCAATAATTCGCTCCTAGGTGGTAACATCAAACCGCATCGCAGAATTGAGAGCGGTTCGCAAGCAGTATCAATATATAGTCCATTATGTCCGCTGAAAGAGCATAAATGTATAAGGTTGCCCTGGATACAAAAGCAAAAGTTAAGGGAGCCTCGAAGACGATGTCTTCTGACTTTTGAGAAAATGACTTCTAATGATAAACCAACACGAGATTCTTCTTTCAAAAAACCGCAAAGCATATTTTTATGACAGTTTTGTCATTCTTTCGGCCTGTTGTACAATGAATGTATTACACAGCAAGGAACATTCTTAGTTGGAATAGCTACTACTCAGTAGCACTCAAAGCCTGATGGATACATTATATGAATTACTACAGAAATTAGAAAATGCTGTTCTGAGAAGAAAAAAATAAATTTCGAGCATAAATATTCAGTGCATAAGTGACAGATTATAGATAAGTAGACATAGGTACTATTATTAATAGGCGATTTTTTCGCCATTGAACGATCCATTAAGTCTCCATGCAGCCAACGATTCATGTCATCAGCGCAGCGGTTTTTTTAAGCCAATTTCAAAGAACGAATTTAAAAGCAATCGCGAAAAAAATGCGAAGAAATATAACGCTAGGAAGTGTGATGATAAGTCATAAAGCACCGGAAAAACCGCTACGGCAGAATAACGTGTAACGCAAACACCATTTTTTTCCCATCAACCAAGTCTGATCCCCACTCCCCTCGACTCAACAGTACATACCACAGCGATCGCGCGATATAAATTAATTACTTCCAGAGATTTATGAATTTAAAGCCTTTTTATGACCTCCACGTTTTTGGGATGGCTCTGAACTTTAAACACAGAAAAAATATATCAGACTAAAACTCGCCGTTTAATAGGGAATTATGCATGCAAATATAATCCCTAAAATGAAATATCCCGAGGCAAAATACTCATTCTGGTATAACTTTTGATCTAACCTAAACACACGGAAATATAGCAGCGTAGAGCACTGCCTTCCATCAAAATTTCCTCTCAGATGATTCAGCCAAAGACAAATAATGTAGTAATTCATTTACTATACGCAAAAAAGTTACTTTACTCGCTTATGAAATCTTCACAAGCCTTTCAGTATTACTGCGTGAATTTATAGTTTAAATTTCTCTGTATTTTCAAAACACTATTTATGCTTAGACTAGATACATCATAATTATATTGCATTACTTTCGTTTTAAAAGACAGTAGTCCAAACTAATGGCCTATGTAAACATAAACTGGGCAAGGACTGATACAGAGGCCTTGGGAGAATGTTTTTTTAAAGTATAAGAGGAAATACCGGCGAGCAGGTTAACAAAGAGAATTGAAACCCGCATTATAAAGAAGGCGGGTGAAAACTTGTGAAAGAATAATATATGAGAACGTAGGAGGTATGGGTCAATTGAAAATTAGATAAGACAAGACTAGAATAGAAGCATTGAAACCTGGTGTTGGAGAAGAATACTGAAGAACCAATGGACAGAGAAGATTACAAATGAGGAAGAATGCAGAAGAGTTGAAGAGGAAGGGGCCATTTGGAACACAATGAAGAATAGAAGACCCAGATGGATTGGATACACCCTGAGGTAATATGGGTTTGTGAAGAACATAATTGAAGGAAATAACAAGGGAAAATTCCAAAAGGAAGGATTAACGCGTACGTCAAACAATGAAGAAATTACATACGAAGAGCTACGAGGAAGTAAGCCGAACAGAATTAGACAGGAAAGGTCGGAGGGCGGCAGTCAACCTATCATAGTATTATACGACCGATGGTGACGAGTAAATAACAATCAAATGACAGTGACAGAAAAGAAGATAAATTAAGAGAGGGAGGCATGAAACAAAGGAAGAGTGAATTGAAGGAAAGAAGTGAAAGAATATTACATAAAGGTAGCCCGTACCCATAGACCACACCACAATGAAGCCACCTTTGATAGAGAGAGAGTGACGGTTATCGGGCATGCAAGTGAAGAAAATATATTTTGGATGGAATGAAGAAAGATATACCTCGCACACTGAACCATGAGGTTCATTCCAAGGTCGTTCAATGGTAAGATTGGTTGGCTGCAACCCTCCACCCTTTCCTAACTACTGCAGGCTCCCTTACTTCCTCGTAGCTCTTCCATGCACTTTCCTAATTACTTGGTCCATGAAGTTATTCATGGGTCTTCCTTTGGGGGCTTTTCCATTTTCTCTTCCTTTGGGGGCTTTCTATTATATCTTCAATTATGTTCTTCACAAACCACTTGTGCTTCAGAGTTTGTCCAATCCATTTGGTTCTTCTTTTCTGTATGGTGCTCCATATGTTCATTTCCTCTTCTACTCTTCTGTAAACTTCATCATTTCTTATTTTGTTTGTCCATTTTATTTTCAGCTTACTCCTCCAGCACGAGGTTTCGAAGGCTGCTTGTCTTTTCTCGTCAGTTTTTCCCAAGGTTAAAGCCTCCGATCATAGACAGCCACACTCCACACGAATGTTTTCACGTACAGTTTCTTGGTTTGTAGTCCTATCTTCTCTGAGCACAGGAGAATCATGAAGTGATTCGTTGAATACTGCTACTCAAAAAAGCTCCTGTACTCGGAATTGAGCCACCAACCCACTGAATTCCCTTCCAAGAATTTACCATTCCCAAGGCATCTATTGGAATAGTAACACATCGGCATACTACCTTGCGAGCCGCCGTATGGGCGTGTGGCAGGGCGTGTTGGGACGACAGGCGAGTAAAGATGTAAGGGACTAGATATTAGGAGGTGATATGGTGACATTCTTTCAGGGAAAGTAATGAATGGAGCTCAGTTTTTATTATGATCGATTATTGTGCGCGAAAAGAACGAGTTTTTGTACATATCTGTTCGGAAATAGATCTCTCCTATCTCATCGCTTCTGTCAGACCTAGAGATGTAGTGTGGCGTCATGGTCATACTTTCTGTGTCACTCTGAAACACACCACTTCTGAATTTCTTAAGCAAACTAAGCCTGGTGTGTAGACTCCCAGTCTCTACGGGCTCCCACCTTTTTCCCTCTGAAAGCTGTGAAACATCATGTTGGCTGGTAGCAGTTTTTAACGAAGCGCGCAGCTTTCCTACGCATTGTATTAATGTTTTCACACATAATCTTGAAAGTCTTTTAGATCTTTCAGTCCAGGATCCCAATTGCGGCGTAATAGCAGCATTACCTCGCCATTTTACAAGTGCATAGCTATCAGTAACCAAAAAAGGGACTCTAGACGAGCATCATTCCTAAAAGTGAAGACATTTCGTAAGGGAGAATCTTTTCAGCGATATAATGTGAGGACAATATTATCAGTATAATAGTTATGAAACATCGGGCGAAAAAGAAAACGGAACGCGAAAGAACACCTGCTGCCACTGCCTCAACATGTCTCAAGTAGACTAATTTCAAGAAACAATTGGATCCAAATTGTATTTTCGGAAAAAGTCCTTTACGAGATTTTTGAAGCATAAGTTTAACCCCTTCGGAGTCGATTATTACCAATAAATTTCACCGGCAAAATGTACATAGCGGAAAAAAATTCCCAGAAGAATTTTAACAGGTCATTACGTTCGACACATACCATTCATTCAGGTAGACCTTATATGACCATCCTCGCTCTCTAAAAAAAACTCATTACTTTAGGTTTACAATGGCGTTATTCCTCATTTGCCGCATTCGTTTTATATTAGCATTAACCAAACGTTGCAATCCATTGGATCATCGTCTATCCTAAATCGGCACGCTTTCAAAGGAATATCCAAAAAAAGATATAAATTTTATTAGTGAAAATATAATTGTAGGAGATAAAGAAATGATGAGTCCAAATCAAACGATGAGTGAGTCTAAGAACACATTAAATATCAAGGATTTTATTAATTTTGGCATCAACACCATCAGATAAGCAGGTATACTAACGAAGCGACAAATTTAAGTATTCGCAAAATTGCTTTCATTAGCAGCACTAAAAATCGGTAAATCATTCTCAATCCGGAATCAATCAGGATTCAGGCCCGAAACATTTAGAGAGAGGTAATGGCATTTCATACTTCATCCCATTGAATGATTATTACCTCTTTCCCGGTCTTGTTTGCTTCATCATCAATGCCTTACTTAAGGGTACCTCCTTTTCATCACTTTCCGTGTGAAATGTACACGTAAGGTATAATGGTGACGAAATTGTGACGACATGAGATTGCAAAGGATTCGCATTGATCCTGGTACAAACAGTTCCCATAATTAAGAATATATCCAGAGATATTCGACCAGTCTAACAAGGTCTCCACGCAGTGATGTAAGCCACCAAAGCTACAAGCGATAACATCAACAACGCGTCCAGCCAGTAACGGTCCCGACATTTGACGAGAAAAATGACTTTATTCCCTCATAATGAGCAGGAAAGCTACACGAAAAATGTCCTCCGATATGGTATCTTTCTTATCCCTCGTGGAAGCACGTGTGAGTTAAAACGGATTGGTTTGGAAGGCATTATGGCAGTGTATTCGCCCGTTTTCTCATCGCTTTGGTACCCATTTTTTAGTAAAAACTCATGGAGAACGACCTGTTCCCGAGAGGACTTAGCGCCTTAACAAGTCGTTTTGAATAAGGTGGCATTTCATAAAGAAGAGGGGAATTTTTTCCAGATCCTAATCCTGCTTATGAATGAACAGATAGGGGTATAAATATCCTTGGTGACAGGGAAAGGAGAAAAATAATGAATGTACGAGGAAAAAAGTTTAATACCACTTTTACAGGGTTTTGAACAAAACCCATGAACTCCAGCCCCTCATAAACATTAAGACTAAAAAGAGTTAGCTTTTTTTTAACGAGAGCTTATCTCTTCGGATTTTGCAACTCGTTCGTTCCTTTTGTCTCAAAAGAAAATATTTGCTCTCGGCATTCACAGAGCACCAAAGCCATTAACACTTGGCTGGCCTTTTCGTTTAACTCTCGCTTCCTCTAAAAGTACTGGTGTTTTTTAAATCAGTTAACGTTTGCGATTTATCAATGAAAAATTTGTAAATACAGTTAATCCACCAGTTTTTTTGCACACATTTTCTCGACGCATAGACACTTAAAGTACTTATGAAAATACTATACTCAAGTTGGAGGTTTCCGGCGATACTTTGTGGAATTTGCTAACAATTTTGAATGAATAGGGTAAACTTTGTTTTTCCACAATTCATTGTGGAAAAAAGTTTTCCCTATTCATTCAAAATAAAAATACTCTGGTATGGTTTGAAGATTGAAACGTGATGTGGTGGGAACGTTCATTAAAGATTTGACTTAGACTAGTGTCGATGCATACTCTCGTACAATACAACGTCCCTTCCAAGCCTGGACAGACAGACGGATTTCTTCCATGGACTTGACGATGATGTAGCAGCATACGAGAGTTGGCAAAAAAGCAACAGCCAACATTTATTTTTACTCCCTAATAACAGAAAATAGTGTGTTGAAACGATCCTGAAGAGACATCTGATCTCCATCGGTCGTTAAGCCTTATCAGGTTATCACAACGCTACCGAATCGAGCCTCTGAGTGCTCTGACCAATTTCGTGGACTCTGCAGATGATAGACTGCAAGATTAGACTCGCAAATACCAGTCTGGCACAAAATAAAGACGTAAAAGCATGTTATTTGCTTCTTAATTTCTTTACTGTTCACTTCCACTTTTTATAATGGAACTTAGTACTTTTCTACATCACAGCTTCAGACTACGAAGAGGGGCGCCGTAAAAACCTGGCTCCATAACCAAAGCGAGAACTGGCACTGACAGGGCATACACGCCATAATGAATCACTGGAGAGAGGCAATAGAACTCGGAGGAGATTACGCGGAAAATAAAATGTGTAGATAAAACATAATTCTTTCACATGTAAACATTTCACTCATATAAAACAAATAGTTTTTGATCAAAAATGTGATGTATTACTTTCTGGGAAACCCTCGTAGGATCTCGTCGAAATTAAATCTGGAATTCGTGAAAACTGTAATTACTAACTGGTTCATTACACGAGTCAAAAATTTCAGTTTTTTAACAATTCCTCAATTTTCATATTGTTCCAGCAATAATTTTCATCACCACAATGATCGATGTCAATCGGTTATACAATGGTATATTTTCATCCAAATAAAAAAAAGAATGACGCAGTACTGACCTAACTGTGGTATAAAGTTTTACACTGGCAAAAAGACTACTCGCTCAAGCCGGGAAGTTCATCACCAAACAAATCTAAAGGAAAAAATTAAAAATCAACGCTGACGATGTGTTAGAAAAATGTAAAAAAATGCCATTAGCCCATAATCATGACGAAAGAGCGATTCAAAACAGATACAAGTGTTACAAATAGCAGGAAATGAGATCGTCTTTCGAATAAAAATGCACTGTGACCCATGCTTTTTTCCTCGTACATAATGACGCTTACATCATTTAAACAGCCTTCTATTAATTAACAACATTTCCCACAGAATATAATTAGACCACTACACTCTACTTGGCAGGAAGGTAATGAGTAGGCCGAAAACCTGACCTAAAAAAATTAAAGAAAAATAAAACTATCGGACAAGAGACCTTCAATCATCAGGGTTAATTCTAGTCAAGAGAAAATGCAATGATCCGAAAAAATCACCGCATTGATACATTATTCAGTAAAATTCTCAGAAACTTGACAGAGATGATCACAACATTTCCTCCATGAGAGGAAATGGGGAAATTATAGCACTCAACGGATGAATATTAACTAAGTATGAAAAATTAGGCAACTTCTACTGTGATAAAATTTATTCTGACCGGTTTCGCTTTTTACAGCATCTTCAGGTGATACTGTAAAAAGCGGAACCGGTCAGAATAAATTTTAACACAGTGGAAGTTGCCTATTTTTTCATACTTAGTTATGTTCCGATTCCACTCCATCAAGCCTGAAAGCACAGAGGAAGAATAGTACATGTGTAAATACACGATTACGTAACCTTAGGCCATTGAATAAAGAGCAGAAGTACTATAGTTAAATTCCAGCTCCACAGAAGACTGGTTAAATACACGATTACGTGACTTCATGACAGTTAAGGAAAAATAGAAAATACAATTAAAAACGTTTTCCTCTAACGTTTTTTAAAATTTTGTTCAACTGCTTTTAGTTTAAAAACGTGTCCTAGACGTAATTTTCAAACATTCACGTATTAAGTTAGCACTTTCTCCTCAATTAAATTGTTCCTTACAAGCAGACGGAGCGTAAAGAAAAATGCAAAATTGCAGAAGAAAACATTCTCAAATAAATAACAACGCTAGTTTAAAGGGGTTTTAGGTGATCTAGGCACTGAAACTTAGTCAGAAAGAGAGACGATGACAAACAAACCAAGCTACAAATTATAAAAAACCGAAAGATCAATTTAAATAGATAGTTTTTACCCAAAATTTTTAGCTTTAAGCCCCGAAAGAAAATTACTTATTTAGGCTCAATTTGCTTTGAATAAATTATGACAAAACCAACTATGTTTAAATGCACAGAGTTGCAACTAGTCTCAACGCTACTGCGTCATCTTCAGGCACATCATAATCCAGGGAGCTGTTCCACTCCGTGATAAATTATAGTAGGGTACTATAGGTAAGGTACCTGAAAATGACGCAGTAGCGTTGAAATTAGTGGCACCAATCAAGAACTCTGTGGATTTAAGCATAGTTGGTATTTTCAATATTTATTCAATGAAGGACTTCCACAACGTTACCCCTGAAAGGATTGAATTCATCAATTTGCTTAATTAGTTTCATACACGAAACATAAGGATAGTTGGACCGACATAGGATATATATGGATGGACATTGTCAAGTAACTAAAAAAAACGCAACATCAATCAAAGGTAACATGAATCACGCAAGCAACAATTTGAAGTGAACATTTTGATCCTGTTTTGTGAACTTCTAGTCCCATGACCTTGGTAAGGAGTATTAATTTTACTTTCTTAAGTAAACTGCACTTGTGACATATAGTTGAATCATTCACTGTGGGATGGCTGCAAGTATTTGTACTAAACGTCTTAAATTTTAATCTGTGATTTCAGGCTTGATAGACAGAAAACGAAACAATTGTACTATTGAATAATTGACATTCACTGTGATATTTAACGACCGGTTTAACTTTTTACATCATGTTCAGGTCAGGTTATCTGAAGATACTGTAAAACGTGAAACCGGTCGTACAAAATCCCATCACAGTGGAAGTTGCTCATTTTTTCAAAAGTGCAGACTTGAATTTTGCGTAGATTCTTCCCGGTCATCCAGCCGGTCATCCAGCCGGTTTAATGCATATGTACATAGGACCGACGTTTAAATGGACTACTAGTCCATTGTGTGAGTTAACGATTTACCCACCCTGATGAGATCGCCCTGAGGACGATGGACAAGTCATTCGTTGAAACGTCGGTGGTTTAAAAATTGAACCCATGGAATTACCTAGAAGAATTTACTCATAGCAATCGCCGGGAAATAATGAGTCTTAAAATTCAAAATTTCCAGTCTTAATATTTACTTTTCTTTACACTTATCTCTGAAAAGTTTTGTTTTTGATACCGAAATAGTCGGTTTAATTAATATTTGTTCGGCATATATTGTAAAATATTCTTGGCCCGCAACATGGAATTCAACCGCAGCATGGAATTCAATATGAAAATAAGCCTACGGACTCTCGACTTATCACGATAACGAAAGTAATCAACAAGAGAATTACAGTTTTTTCATAAATAGGCATTTTAACGCCATCCACTCACTGAGTGGTCAATTGATGACGCATGTTCAGCTAAATCGTACGTGCGATTTGTACCGCAAAACAACGGGGATTCCATCAGTCCAAACGTAACTTTTTTACATTACCAGTGAAAAGAAAAGGACATTCACTCCTATTCATTCTTAAATACACATTTCGATAATATAATATTCTCGGGATTCAAAAACCTATTAGATATCAGACCCCAAAAAGACGGAGATCGCCCAAACACTCTTTGTTCATAGGCAAAAGTAGTCAAAGTTCGGTGAAGACATATATTCTACCCTTCATATGTGTCTGAGATTACTATTTTAATACGCATGCATGAATACGAGGCATCGCGCGACTCACTGCGAGAGAATTAAAGACTACAGAACACAGGACGAAATAGCACGAAGCCAGAGATTCCGGGAACTAATTCGACCCAATCGGCCACACACATACAGACACGAGCTAGCAAGCCAAGACGAGACAAGAAGGAAAGCCACGGAGGAATGTAGACGGTTAATTTTTTTGAATGAGCACTCAAAGATGCGAAATGTTCCCGATCCAAAATTAGATTTTCAACTCAAACCCATAAGCGCCACGAAAATAGACGTCCTCGGAAAACGTACTAGCGGGAATCTCTGGTATTACTCCCGTCTGCTTGCAATGACGCGGCCTCCCACTGACTCCCTATCTCCAGATTGAGGAAAAAGAATCCGCCGGAAATCCATAAAGTCTTGAGTTTATTACATGGAAAACATTTTGAAAGGAAGTTAAACAAATTAAAAATTGTATCCCATACTTTCTATTTAAATAACTGTGGCAAGCAACGTCACAAGGAAAAACACTATCAAAGAGGGACCTCGAAGACAGCACGTGTTTTCATTTACATATCACTGGTAAAGGATTTAAGACTTTGTAACATAACGCTGGCCTCGCCATTTTTTCTTTAACTACCTCATGGCTTATTATAACAATAAGGGACCCGCCATATTGTGAATTGAGAATAAACAATAGACCGAGGGAGTGGGAGCGTCGGCAAAAAAAGCACGCAGGGATGAGTGTAGAGGAAACCGTCGGAGTGTACGGTCGTGCCAGGACAGCACGCAGGGATGAGTGTAGAGGAAACCGTCGGAGCGTACGGTCGTGCCAGGACAGCACGCAAGTTTTGATAGAGGAAAGTTCCAGAGTGTGGCATCGTGCGAGACATAGCCCACGTAGAAAAGGAGAATTGACCAAGGAGCTGGAATCAAGGAGAGGAACGGGAGATCTTACAACAGGACGAGACCCAAGAGCTGAGGGCCCGCCAAGGACGAACACTACGCAGGCTGAGAGGATTTTCCAGACCACAGAGGGACAAGCCAACCTGTGTCGTCGAATAATTGGGTTGTAACTATAAACTTTTATTTTCATATAAGATACAAGAAGCCATAAGGCAAGAGGTTTTTAATTGGCCAAGAATTAAGTTTGTGACTGGATGTTGTGAAAAGTTTAAGTGGAGAAGTGTGGCAAATAATTGGACAATATACTTAAAAGAAGGAATAATTATCCATATGCCAAATTTGTCTGTAAATTAGAATATACAGTTGGTCATGACCTTAGGATATAAATAATTATTTTCATAATTTAAATTGTCTGTAAATTGAATATTTCATTTTGTTAAGTAAATTGCAAGCGTATCTCTAAACCTGTTACGTTTCATGTATTTTCTTTTCCGACGAGCAAGCTGGGGCATAATACAAAGTAGAAGAAATATAACGAAGGAAATACGTGTTACAACTTTCCTGGCGAATTATTTGAGTACACAATTTCCGATGATGTTTCCATTCTCATCAATGTTTTCGGTTCATTTTTGTGAATTCACATTTCTTCTTATTCCATTTATGTCTAACTAGCCAGAGTCTTCCATATCCCATGTCAACTAATTTAGTTATCCTAATTTATTTTCTCAGATCTCTTTATATTTCCCCACTGCATTGGTCCACTGGTCTCCTTAGTGGTTGGTTTCCTTTTGTTTTCCCATTAACGAAACAATCTTTCCGAGTTGTAGGCGCACGTATGCCGAGAACTGTATAAACTACGCCACTACGCTTTCTAAAATGTAAGTAATCTAACCTTAAAACTGATTATGTATATATATAGAAACGTGAAAAAATCATGCATGTTTGAGCTCAAATACTTAGATGTCTCTTCGACACATGCATACAGATTTGAACGGTGAAAATAAGGTATCAGCACAAAAATGTCGCCATAGATTTTAATTTTCTCCCCATTAAGTCTGGACGAGCTTTTGAGTATTTATCGTCACATATTAGAGTTGAATGAGACAACAACCTCAGTGCTGGAACTCAAAATGGCACTTGAAGCTCACTTCTCATTGGTGCGATATTTCAAATAAAAAATCATGAACCTTGACCGGGACTCAAACCCGGATCCCTCGGTGTGGTGCCAAGCGCTTCGGCCAGTTAAGTTAACGATGTCTCCCACTTCCTAATGTATCTATATTTCAATCGGGTTTTCAAGCAATAGGGTGTTCAAGACTCCCCGACACATTATGTAGCTAGCAGTCCAAGGACTCGTACAACTGCTATTATGTAACATTCGACAGTTCAATTTAAAGAGACAGGAAAAATATCGCACTTAAGTCGCCGATGCTGCGTCATGAACTTTTTCAACGACGTATCTTTCTACATGTCTTTCTGCGATAGCCAGGAGAGGAGTGAGACCTCCTTACTCCCCGAGTTCCGTACACATAATATTAACCATAGATACAGTGCTAAGAGGGAAAGAAATCTTAGGTGAAAAGAACTGGATTGGACAAAAGGAACAATCATGTCCATAGAAGGTTGTCCCGCAACAAAATCTACGTTTTCGCTTCATCACTGCGTCCTACATGATACCGTGCGATTCCAAGCAATAAAAAGTAATTGCTAATTCGTTTTCCACAAAATTTCTTTTAACCACAGTCAGTTTTAAAAAATTATCGTCATTTTAAAAAAATCTACCACACCTAGGAGTAGTCAGTCACTCATTTACACAATGATAAATGGAAAAAATGGCGGTAAGGTGGAAACAGAAATAGCGAATGACTGATTACGAACTACGATAGCGACCAAGGTCTTACCAAAACATGTGGACTGGGATGAAGTGGAGCGGATGGAAAAGGTTTCAGTATAACAAGAACAATATCATTTACCATTGTTTAACCATATAAATAAAAAGACGCTCGAACATAGAGTAGCACCATTGCCATAAGTATATAAGGAATTAATTTTTACCACCAGTGACGTTTTGACATTGAAACCAGCTATGGTAAAAATTAAATAAGAAAATGACGAAGTAACTATTTCCAATCACTACGGATCATTTCCACCATTTTAGATCGTCAACAATTTATTTTGTGCAACACGAATTCCTCCAGCAAATGTTTTTAAGATGAATATTGCCCAGGTATAATTTTTCAACAACTTGTCCCGCGGATAAGTTTGCAAGGTACTCTTTATGCTACGCTAATGAGGACGGACTGCATGCCAAATTATTAGGGAAACATTAGTTATTGCGGTAAAACAGGCTTCTTTCACTTCCTCTCGAAAGTAAAATTACTTTTTCTCTACAACTATCTCCACGTTAGCGCATCAATGCCACTGAATATTTCTTTCCGCTACTCTTATGTTACTCAGAAATTCAAAACGTTCACGCTACTGCTGAAAATCTGCCTTTAATATTCATGACATTGTACAAACTGTTCCCTCCCTTTTTAGAGATAACATTTTCTAACCCTCTAATATTTATTCTCAATATCATAGGCGAATCTATTGTACCGAGAATTATTTACCTCCTCCCGAATTGTGCTTATTACTTTCTACAGTTCAAGCATTTCCCTTTCTATTAATTGAAGTAAATGTGATTGTCATATTCTTACTGATCTTTACATTTCAATATTCTACGGTTTTGCATAGTAATTTACGCGCTTTAAGTCTCGACTACGACTTTCATCTTACTAGCAAATACTATTAATCCTTTTTTAGATTTACTTTCTTCTTTCATCACTCCGGCTGCTTCCTCAATGTAAGGATGGAGGGAAAGGAAATACTGAAAAAAAAAGTTACATGGACTGTAATATCGACACAGGAAAAAAATAAATTACCGATCCCTTGAGTGCGAAACGCATCAACGATTTCTCTCACTAAAACCCCCTACTCAGGATCTCCTGTGTCATTTTCTCGAATGTCCCCACACCCTGACTCTCAGCCAACTTCCCCATTCCGCACAACACAACCTGTCAAAACGCATCTAACACGCTCAATCACAACAGAGTAGAGGACAATTTCCAACCAAAGGAAAATCAAATAACGTATTAAAAGAGGTCGCTCAAAAAAGATGTAGGTCTTTGGTTTTCAGTTTGGCAATAATGAGGAGATGAAAACTGGTTTTGGTTATAATTAGTCATGTTTCCTTAAAACTACAGTAAATATAAACTACGGTCACAAAGAGAAAAACCTTTCGTCGAATAATGTCTGCGAAACCATATAATTCAACAAAGCTTTTCCCATAAACTTCACATATGCTCTTCCAAATATATGATGAAATATGACCAAAACAATTGAATATAGACCAAGGGCTATTTTTCCATCTCGCGTTCAAACATTTTCGCATGCATTCTTGCAATTCACCGCATTACACGAAGAAATTGGAAATTCATGTACGTATATAAATCAACTTATGCAAATACGTGCTCCGTGAAAAACGGACTTAAGAAATAAATGCTTATCCTCCCCATCAAAAGCATGTCTCACTTTCCTGGAAACAAAAAGGGTAAATGTTAAACGTCCGAATATGACGTAATTTTGGGAAAAGCTGCGATACTCACTAAAAAATAAAACTCTCCTAACTAGTGCTATACCAAGTACACAATTCTAATAGAAAATGTAGTATTCGGAGCAATCACAATCTTTAATTTTTTCAGGGTTTTGTGTACTACTGCTATAGAAACATCTAAGAAATATGCCACTCGTGTTTGCAAACGATGTAAATGAAAATTATAACTTTAATGGTATCCGGTTATACCTCGGAAAATTTTAGAATGCTGAATTTGTTAAGTCTTGAAATATCTGTAAATAAAATTAGCGATCTACTCTTTTAAATATCTTTTTAGACCATGACAATGAATAACAGTGCATCGACCCGGTACTGCTTATATCATAGATGGCAAATGGAACAAAACACAACTCTCATACATAATATATTCCAACAGAAGCCATCTCAAAACCATAAAAAATACACATCACATTAACAGAAATTATTTCTCTTTCTGAAACTTTTTAATTCCGGACCGGCAATTTGCTGAGTCGATCACAGCTTTCACACGATAGCAGCATCATCAGAGCTACTGTCTGTAAAAAAAAAAGCAAGATACCCGAGTTTGAGATGCTCTATCGTCCAAGAGAGAAAACTGATTTCAATGCAATAAAATTCATAATAAAGCTTGTTTATTTCTACGTTGGAGGATGTACTATTAAAAAATATTCCGCCCATTAGTATTTCCTGTACTTAATTTTTTCTAAAAAAATACCAGTTTTTTGCGCGTAAAATCCAGTTTTCCAACTTTGAGCGCTTAGGACACCCGTAATTTTCGTTCCAATAACTTGCAATTTTGATATAAGAAAGAAAAATCTATTCCTAACTGTTTGCAGAAAACAAATTGTTTATATCTTTAAAATTAAGCATGTTACTGTAGATAGCACAAACCTCTGCTAACTTCGAAACTAATGGCTCAATTGAAAATTGATTGAGACTGTTGTGTGCTCTATAATGTAAGTAATACGGGTACTTAGATCATGTTGAGTTAATATCATTATTATAGCCAATTTTGTCTGTTATTTATCGGCATGTTTTGCATAGCGTACCAATAGCTCTGCTGCGGTTGAGTGAGGGGAAAAGAGCCGCGTGATTGCCACTCACTCGCCAGTAGCGCGGTTCATTTAAATGTCCATTCACGTACGGTAAAAGTACGTGTCTACACTAAGCGTATGTCCCTTCAAGACATCTCGGGATAAGTTATTACCAATATGCCTTTAGCTGTGCGCTTCACTGTGATAAAAACTAAAACTGAAACACATGCACATATATGCATGCGTCTGGTGTGAGCATACCATGTCTTCTCCGCATAAAAAACATTTGAAGCCATCGTTCCTTAAGAGTCTGATTCGCCGCAAAAAGTTGTGGCGGGTTGCTGCAATGGTCACTGATTCCATCATTATCGGCTTCTTGCTCAACTTTTTATATTTAAAACCCATATCCAACAGAATTGACCCTAACTTTGCGAAGGAGAAACGCGGGCAATCGGGAACATTTTCTAACAAGTCATCCATCAACTTGCGTAGTGTTAGGAACATGTTTTTCAAGTAAAAACTATACACTGATCTCCGTATAACACCTATTGTGAAATGTCAATGAAGATTTTTGGCCCTCTCAGCACGCGACGCCTCTTCTTTGTGGTAGAATTGTCGTCGCTAGAGTTCTCCTTGTCACAATCCTTTTGCTTGGCGGCCATTCCTTTTACAGTTATCAAGCTGATTACAAGGCAGTCAGACACAGTTTGATACATGGGATAACGCTTATTCGAACTTTTTTCTGCTTCACATTGGAAGAAACAAATGGCACTTACAATCATTTGGACTTCCGTCTCCGAGATACCCGTTCTTGGACGCATGGTGCACCGATGGAGTGTACAGTGTTAATAGCAAGAAAATACCTACTAATAGTGGTAGCGAACATTTTGAAGCAATCAGTGCATGAATCATAAGTTGCCAGGGTACTTTGAGTTACAAGACACACTGTGGCAACTACGCGTGGGTCAAGGAAACTTTCTCTTTTCAGATCCTTTGTTACGGTCTCCTTGGCTAGGCTGAGAGCCAGCAATATCCAGCACTCAAAATAAAAATAAATAACAGGCGAAATTAGCTATGATAATGATATTCTCTACATGATCTAAGTACCCGTATTGCTTACATTATAGCGCACACAACAGTCTCAATCAATTTTCAATTGAGCCATTAGTTTCAAAGTTAGCAGAGGTTTTCGCTATCTATAATAACATGCTCAATTTTAAAGATATAAACAATTTGTTTTATGCAAACAGTTAGGAATAGATTTTGCTTTCTTATATCAAAAAGGCAAGTTATTGGAACGAAAATTACGGGTGTCCTAAGCGCTCAAAGTTGGAAAACTGGATTTTACGCGCAAAAAACTGGTACTTTTTTGAGAAAAAATTAAGTACAGGAAATACTAACGGGCGGAATATTTTTTAAAGTACATCATCCAACGCAAAAATAAACAAGCTCTCTTATGAATTTTATTGCAATGAAATCGGTTTCTTTGTTTGGACGATAGAGCATCTCAAACTCGGGTACAGATTCTAAACATTTGCAATCGAGGTTGATTCATATCGTACAAGTAGCGTGTGGGAAAACAAATGTATTTAATAACTTACAAATGAAAATTATGTTCCTCGATTAAATACATCAAAGATTTTTTCTACATCTGTTGATGAATAAGCCCCGTCATCCCTCGCGGGAGTGTTTTTTAAACGTAGCTTATATAAGGGAAGAATTGAACTTTCATTTCGACTCACACGAACGATTCTGAGGTGCCCGCAAAAAAACATACCGCGGATTTACGACTATAATAATGGATAGCAGGATAACAAAAATAGATGTACCAAGCGTTTAACTCATAACTAGTAGTAAAAGTCACTGCGGTCATTTCCTGATCAAAGTCGGATCGAAAAATCCAGTGATTTTTACATATATGTAGCCGCTGCGTACATTTAGAGGTCTTAAGGCGCATTCATAAGCGTTGCGACTTTTCGACATAGTTGCGGGGCGCAGAGGCTAGAATTCTACGGAGAAAAAGACACAAGGCTTTGAAATATGGCTCTTCGTACGCATTTTAAGAATATCTAGGGCGGAATAGGTGAGGAGTGAAGGACTCACGGGATGGTCAATGAAAATGATCACATAAAGTAAACAATACTATCTGGAACAAATAATGAGAAGTTTTGGTGAACACAAACTTCTTCAGTGAGCTCTCCAACGGAAATTTGAGGAAAGACGATTGTCCGGTAAAAGAAAAACTCCATGGCTTGCCAATCTGAGGATGATCGATGGACTAAAACGTCGTATAAGCTATTTCGAACAATATAAAAAAAGAATAGATAACTCCATGAGTATAGACATCGTCAGGACCGGAATAGGCAGAGGATAAATCGTCAAGAAAAAACGATAGAGAATTGAGGTACTTTCCACACGGACTATTAGGATAATAAGAGGTACAAAGGAGTCACCAGACCTTATTCAACGGACTGGAAGCTACAGTAGAGATGCTCACCACATTCTAATCAAGTATAGATCAGGACTCCATTTCAGATAATCCAGCACTGCCTGGATTCGTCCCGGTCCTCGGTAAGGGAAGACTCCACATATCAAACTACCAAATTCCTGGAGGCATGGTAACGCTTGAGATAGCCCTTGAGAGATAATCGGTTCAATCATGCCACAGATACCTCCACACACAAACTGATATGCATATGCTCTTTCCATCTCTGACCAATTTCGTCGCCTTCAATTCAGCAAAAAATTCTGAAAATATAAAAAAGTTTGGAGATCGAAAGTCCCTTATCTTCACTCAGCATTGCTGCCCCATTCGGATGCTTCTCCAATACATAGTAACGAGCCATTACAAGTTCGTATCACTGGCTAGTCGTCAGCATAAAAAAAGGATCCGCGTCGGACCAATGGCTGCAGCCCACGATGCCGTTCTCAGTTCCCTTACTCAGCTTTTCTCGGAAGGAGAATTATTTTATGTAACGAATTATTGATTTTTTATTCAAAGTACGCACGACAGCCCAAAAAGATTGAAATTCCATAACAGGAAGAGCTACACTTATCACGTTTTTGTGGATTCGTACATTCACATTGGCACGGAATATAGTTTGCTTAGGCCAGATTGTCACGCACGATTCGTCATTCTCCGCCAAGAATGAATCCTTTGTAACCCTCCATTCTTATCCGTGCGCCGTGACAACATACTAGTCACAGGAACGTAGACGTAAACATTCCCGACACAAATGGAAGCGAAATACGAAACTAAGGAGGACGTGGATTCAACCATTTACGGCAAAATGTACTGGAGAAGAACCATGAACTTTTATACATTGCACGTTCGCTGCATGTATTAAATACATTAAAAGTTCCTCACATGTATAATGTAAACAGTCCATAGGAGTCATGGTGCACAACGATTTTCACCGTCATCCTGGCATAGTACCTGAGAATTTACGCATTTATGTCTGACATTCTTCTCGTTCTTCCCGCAAACAATAAGCAATCACAATAAAAATTAAGCTCACTTAATACATTCCTATAATTCATGTCATTTCATCTCCAAAAAACTTATACCTTTACACGGCTGGTGACCTAACACCCCCTGCCACACGTCCATGCAGCGGCTTGCGGGGTATTATGTAGATGTAGACTTTGTTTGCCAAAATTATATTTGAAGAGCAATGCGACTAAAATAAAGGCGATTACATATATTCTATCGGCCCCGGTAGTGACGTGGTGAAGACCTTGACCTGATTCGCGAGTTGCGGGTTCGAGTACCGCCTGGGTAGATTATTTCCACAATCAGGACATGAGTTTTTTGAGTAAGTCTCTTGTTTTTGTACATGAAATCACACGTAAAAGGCCTATTAAGCTGTTCGCGCGGCAAAATAGGTAAATAAACATCATCTGATTATATTGCAAAATCATCAGCACACAAAAATGGGCCAACTGGAAATCCACGAGCGGAGACTTGCTCACTTATTTCATTTAAAGGATACAATATACACCCAAAGCCAAGCCAATGGCAGAAAAGATCGTCTAAAAAGAAATGTAGAGAGTCTAAATGAAATTACCTTCATCTAAGAGCACACAATATAAATATTTGTGGAAACTAACAGTAAAAGTCGAATCCATTCACAAAGACGCACATCGCCGGATATATATTTTTGTTATAACAAATGAAATGCTTCTAATTTCGAGGTGTTTGAGGAAAAGATACCATACATTCAAACTATTAAGAGGCCTAATCATTACTTGATCATACAATAAACATCATCCATTTAAATTCTAGATGCCTACGCGCGAAACTGAGTCATAATGATATGTCCCTCCATACCCTTTAAAAGTGAGCACTTTATCCCGAGAAACGTCAGTGATGAATTTATTTCCCAATTAATTAAGTTAATTTCGCTTTTAACGGCGGATAATCATTGTAGCTCACCACAGAGTATTTCGGCGATATAGGCTCACCACTGTGCATTCGCACTCATAAATGACTGCTTGTACTGATCCGAATTCATTCTACCTCTTCATATCCAAATTAATTTGACATTATCCCAAAATAAAAATACTGACGTGAATCTTTGAATGACATGTATAATCCAAAATCTTTAGCATTTATAACAGAAAAATTTCCTTTAATGCTAAAAGGAAAAGCCGTCCACTTCATAATTAACCATTGGTGACGAGAAAAAATTATAAATTGAAATATCAATCATTACGTATTAACCATAAATATGATCGATTGACGTCAGGCTGTCCAATTTTTAAATATTCATCATCAAATTATATCCATTAAACTCCATTCAAAGGCACATACACTGTTTCTCACGAGTGTGGGCGTTTTCCAGACTTACAGAATTTAAAAGTTATTAATTATCAACCTTTGACATTTTTAGGTAGACGTTTTTCTAAAAGCGCAAAAATAAAAAAATCCTCGTAAAGTAAAGTAAAGTAAAAGTAAAATATCCTCGATATTTTTAGCATTCATCGCAAATAGTATTTAAAGAAACCAGTAACCTAATGAGGAGCATTCAGGATAACAAAGTTAATGATATTTCAATAAGAATCGTAAACTTAGCACTTTTCCATAACGCATAAAATTGTACGCCAAATTGCAATATTCAATATAATACTTCAAAATAACCCTGATGGCAGTAAGAAGCTTTATTAGGCTACATAAATCCGTCATAAATTACTTAATCGATCTTTTGAAAAGAAGACTTTCATTTTAAATGCTTTTCCGCATATTATAGCTCTCAAGTAAATAATTTGAATTCGTGTTACTCACATAGCATATTTCACATTGAAATATGAGGAAAGAAGACTGAAATAACATTTGGGAAACTAAGTACTCCCATGAAACCTGATAGTAAAAATGACATGTCTGAATATCAAGAACTCATTCCTACAACTTTATCGAGTGCACGAAAAATTAAGTAGTGGAAATTAAATAAAGGTTGCGATTTACTCTGAGAAAAATATTGTGAATGCCTTGGACACATTAATAGCAAAAAACGCGAGAATCAACCAATAGAAAAAATGAAAGAGCTGAAAAGCATGGCAATATCCGGGGTGAATGACAGAATTATCACTCAAACAGAAGTGCTTCAAGGGTTTTCATTTGTTCACGATATTTCTTATTTGAAATGAAACCTGGGAGTCAATTACCGTTCTTTTTTTGTTACGAGCTATCGTTTGTTACCATCGCTTCCGCGTTAAGTACGATATGTTCTCAAGGAATTATGTTTCTTCGCCACGTACCGTTCGTTACGCTTCGGCAATGTTCGGAAAGATATTAGCTTTTAATGACGTCATGCTAGAAGAAGACGATAAACAAACAGCTGTTTCCACAGCTTGACACGACGGCGCTACGACAATTGACTCTCGAAAAGGAATCAGCGGAAGAAATAATCAGCGAGAAGGAAGGCAATAGAACGGTAAGTCCTGCAGATCCCTATGCTTTAACTTTAACGGTGATTGAACACATAAGTATATGCAAATATTTATTCCTTATGAAAATTCTACATTGATTTAACGTTAAGCTATCGTTATCTTAACGATTGGAATAGATTAAGATTAATAAAAAAAGTGAAAATTTATAGCTCAACATTTATAATTAGTTTTAGTGGATAGTATCCCTGTTTAAAAAAACTCTTTTCGCCCAATTATCTCCGGTTGTTCTCATAGTATTTGGTTTACATTTCTCGTAGCTGGAGTGACAAAACTACGTCGCCGGCCCTCAACGGGGCAGCTGATCTTTCAAACTAATTTTATGTTGGATCATACCGATTTTGCATCCGCCTGTTTTCCAAATTTTGCACAACAGGTATAAGTATTAACTATGATAGCAGTTGGCATATAATCGAATGCTTTGCATTCCAGATAAACAAGGGTTTGAGTATAAGAAGGTGAGTGTTGATAAGTTAGAGTGACGCTACTGAATTAAAAACTAATGATAATCCACATATCTATGATTTAGAATAATTTATCCAGGAAGCATGCAGTAACTTCTGAAGATTCTTACAAAATAAATGTGCTTCCTTGTCAATTTTTACTATTTATTCGTGGGTATATTGATCATTATGTAAACATAAGACATTTTTAATTACTAAAATAATGTTAAGTTATGTTGACTTAAAAACATTAGCATGAAGAATTAAATTTTGAAAGCCATTTTATTAAGAATTTAAAAATCTATGGCCCTGTTGTTAAATATTTGCAGGTTTGGCTATCTCAAATGAAGCATTAAAAGCTGGCTCTTGAAGGCTCCAGAAGCATTAGAAGCTGGCACTGAGGTACAGGGGAGACGCTCATTTTCTTAATCTGGATGCTTGTACGTTCCGAATTTGGTCGACATCATCGGATCTTATGACGATTTATTTCCTGTGTAGATCTCTTTCAGGACAGATGTTGCCATTAGCAGCAGGGAAATGATCAAATTAGTATGTAGCCTACACACTACTCTTCAAATATGCATATTGTCAGGTGCTTTCCCCGCGTATGAGCTTTTTAAGTCCACTAGGGTTTCCGTCCGGGTGATGTGGTCCATGATGGCTGACTTTTCGATAATCTACTCAAGCAACCCTTGAGGATGATGCACTAGTCAAGTGCTGAAACGTCGGCCAGCAAAAATTCGTGGTTTTTCGACGTTTCGTTGGTCGAGTCATCCACCGTCATCAAGCCCGAATGAAGACAGACGACTCGGCCAACGAAATATAGTCAACTACATTTTTTACCCCAATGGGCATTCCGAATTGAGCTTCATAAAAAAGCTGTATTATACCACCGCCGAAAACTCTTCTGCAGACGCCTACGCGCTTGTATTGTACGTCTCTGCTTTGCTACTTTTGTGACTCTAACAACGACGCCACTCAAGTAAATTGCTGCTGCAGGTCACTGGAGTGAGAATTATTTATATTAAAACAGTAAGTATCGTAACTATTCCCTACTTACTTTCTACATATCTATTTCTACCGCAGAAGTAACGTGAATTTGTCGAAAATCAGGAGATCGCCACGATGCATAAAACTTATATTAATTCAAATCTTTGCACTTATTGTAAATCAGAATGCTACATCTCTATGTAGGATTAACTAAATGTTGAAAATTTCGTATTGCAACGTCATTGAGAACATTCTTCTGAACTATTGCAAAGCATTTCCTCACTACTATTAGTGGCGCTGTTGACCGCGGTGGAAATAAAGGGGAAGGCGAAGATCTCTCCTAGGCTGCGGCAGAAGGCAGACCTTAAAGGGCGCTTTCATGGTGTACAGCCGAGATACATAAACCACTTAACACGAAGGGTAATTTAGGCAACAGCGTACTCATAAGAGGCCATTCAAGTATTAGGTAACACGTTTTTGGGGGGTGGGGGGATGGGATTACCTTACATTGTCTTAAGTAAGGAGGAGCAGGGGGTCTGGTTTCACCAATTTACACAAAATGTAGTCCGTCTGAAACATTGTATCGTTTCCGAATAATATTTAGCAGTGACATGAAGCATCCGCTCGATAATGGCGTATTTTCCTTAATCACGCCGCTAAACCAATGCTCTTATTCTGTCGTCTTACTAGCTAGCTACATCACACCCATGCTCAACCAAATCGAGCATTTAACGAAGAGTAGATTCAAATATTTAATGTTTAACGTAAGACTGAGAGCGAGGGGGGGTTGGGAAAATCTTACATTGTCCAACATAGAGGGAGGGGGGGGGGTCAAAAATGACATAAATCGTCTCACGTAAAACTTGAACGGCCCCAAAGAACCACAGAGTCAACTAATGTGGAACGCCTTACTCATACACCGCGAATCGTCGGTCGGAAGTGGACTAGTCGGAAGCAGGGGTGAGAGGGAAAACTCTCATGAGAAAAAAGGCCTCGAGAGAGAAAGGAGGATAGGGAGGCGAGAACAGGGTGGGGTGGGGGTGATGAGAGATAGTTGGCAGAGGAATGGATTGGTCCAGGCGATGGGTGCCAGGAAAAAAAGAGAAGAAAATTGGATAAGAAGCGATTGAAAACGAAGACGGAATGGTGGGGGTGAGCTGAATAGCGTGCAAAACCCCAACCCCCCTGTAGTACGTAGTAGCAACCGAGTCGTATTGATGCAAGCAGTGGGGTGGTTGGAAAAAAAGACAGGTTTGAGTATCAAACCACCCCACCCAGGCGCAGTTATATCAATCTTATAATATCGATAAAAACTTTTGTTTCGAACAGTGGCTTTTAACGTCCTCTACACTATCGCTCAGTAAACAAGGGATTCGTATTTTCCATTATATTTCAGTCATCAAAAAAGATTAAAGATAATATTGTAGCACGTCCC
This sequence comes from Ceriagrion tenellum, assembly GCA_963169105.1. NCBI lineage: Eukaryota > Metazoa > Arthropoda > Insecta > Odonata > Coenagrionidae > Ceriagrion > Ceriagrion tenellum. The sequence continues at coordinate 100,689,740 of OY720643.1, forward strand.
CACGCACAAAATTCAAGTATTTCCACTGCCGAAGAAAATGATAACCATAACATACCAGTCACCCACTATACTGTTCACATATTTTATAAATAATTGAGGGCTATGGCTACATTGTAAATTATTTTCATTTCTCTAGATAAACCGTTACCGCACCGAGACAATGCCGCGACTGACACCCAGTCCACGAGCTTAGAATGGGTGTCAGTTGCAATCTACACAACTGATCCAATCAATGTGACCAATTGCGCATTTAAATGGCTTCAATATTTTCCCGCATAATTGCACCGTTAGGTTAATTGATTAACACCCTTAATCTATTTTCCCGGCCATAGTTTAAAGCGTTAATATCTTGAAAATGATAATTACTGTCTTTACAATGATTATGGAACTGGACAATAAGGGGCTACGGGGACAATAAAAAGCGCAATAATGTTTAAACGCTAAGGCATCGGCTTGATGGATCAACCCTTCAGGTGAAACAATGTAGAAGAGAGAGGAGGCCAAGAGAATCTCACTGAAGAAAAAATTATCATTAGTGAAATCATCATATCCCACGAGACACCAAAGACTCATCCAAGTGCCCCAAACAGCCTGTAGTAATTCAACTTAATTACGCGATTCGATTAATGTTTGAGTTAGGCTCGGCCAAGAAAATTGAACCAGCAGGAAATTAGATAACCCAAAGCTAATATATATGCAAGAAAAAAATTGCAGGATAGGAGAACTTTAGCAGGATTACGTAGTTATAGTCGTCTGTAGACCCCCGGCCCAACAGACCACGTCTTAAGATTATGAAATTCCTTAACTTTTCCCATTTCCCCGGACAGAGCCCTCACTAAAACAAGGTTCCTCGTAGGCGTGCACTCGCGCTTTCATCCATACATTAAGAGTTATTTCGTTAAGCAGTGGATACCGAGGAAATTTCAGCCAGCTGGACTGATACGGCAATTTAGGAGTGGGATTGCCATGGAACATAAGTTATAAGAATGGAAGACGGTATAATAAGAATTTGCAACAACGTAATAGTCATAGCATAATATATTAACGAAAATCTGTCAAATTTAAAAATATGCAATTTTTTGAGGGAATCGTAACGTAAATACACCATTCATTAAAACAACCATACTTCGCATGAATGTGTGATCATATTACACGAATTGTGAAATTAATAATCCGGTCAAGACGCCCAAAATAAAAAAAATAAAAATTTTGTTAGAATCGATCACAAGGTGAATTCGATATGCTCAGGCTCGGATTGGAGATTGGAGATATTAATGATGAATAACATACCATATTAACTTGGCAATTTTCAAATACCTCCTAAGTTTTTTCAACTGATGTCGTCGCCTTGATTAAACCGGTCTATAACTAACATATAGTATCTATACATCTTTATAGAGAAAATTACCGAGGAAACATAGTGATTCAGTCTTTCATCTGTCCTGTGACCACCACCATAAACACTCTAGCAGCAACCAATTCCGTTAATTCATTAACAACAGAATACTCCACGCTAGATTTCTCGTATTTCTCCCGAAAGGCGTAAACGCTGCAAGTATCAATAAGAACCGAGCCCATTTTCGCCTGGAAATACAGCCGGATTCGTACGACTTCCCTCCGAGCGGTTAAGGAAATTACTTTTTAGTAGACTCATCAATTACAGAGCAGTAGCTAGAGAGAGGAAGGTAATGGATGGCACCGCATTTGAGCGCGCACAAAGCTAATTTGCTCCCATCTAGAGGAAAGAAGATCCATCGTCATAAAAGAAATAGACGGAAAGTAATCAATTATCCTGTCATCAGTTCACACACGCCAAATGCTGTCGATAGGAGACTGGAGCCAGTGCACCCGCAAATGAGGAAATTTATACGTGGTGCAGATAGGAAAGAATAGCACCAAAGATGACCACCCACCTCAACAGCTTCCTTTTACACAGCATTCCACAGTAAGGATGGCAATAGGAATAGCAATAAAAAAGACCGTAAAGAGTAAATTTCAAAAACTAACCACCTTAAAAACAATTGCTAGTATTTTTACATAAAAACAGCAGAGGTATATCTCAAAATTTAAATCATGAGAAAAATGAGATAATTTACTACAATTAACCAATATAGTCCCCATCATGATTAGTTTATTGATTTAAAATTAAATTAGAGACATAAAATTCTTCCAAGAGCTCAAAAATACTTTCCTCGATTCGACAGGTATTAATTCTCGCACAATCCGAGCGACCCGTTCAATAAACTTTATAAATAAATAATAAAGATTTTGCATCATAACAGTATGTAGAGGATATTTGAACAGTAGTTCAATTATTCAGTTCTATTAGCAACTGCATTTTATTTATGGATTCATGAAGTTGTGTGCAAGCATCCAGGCAATTGATTCATTAAGATTCCTTTCTCACCTTCGAAAACGTTTCACCTTTTCTTTGCATTAACAAGCAATCTGCGATTTCAAATCATGTACGGTATTAACATCGCCTTGAAAAATACAGGGCTTAGAATTTACTGAGACATTAATTAAATTTCATCTGTTGAAGTGACAAGTTACCAACTCTTTTAAACACCAATAGTATGAGCATAGCGCTTGCAGATGAACGATAATAGAATTTAATTGATAAAATGAGCATATTAATACTATACAAATTATTTCCAAGAAACAAAAAATATGTCATCACTGCTCCAAGCAAAACAAAAAATATCGTCAATAATCAAGAAGGTTCTTCGTCGAACAGCTCTTAATTGATGGAATTGATGAAAACTTAAATAATCAAAACGATTTTTAAAAAATTACCGGAAACTATAAAACATAGCATATCTGCGTATGAAAACAACGACACGACAACGAGTGCAGCAGTGCAGTGCAGAAGGACTTACCAGGTCCGCATAATTGCCATTCTCCTCTTAAATGTTATTGGTGCTTACAAATTCACCTGAAGGCACATTGCGCTCAACATCATGGAAAGGTCACGCATAAACAAAGACCAAGGCACAGTTGTAAAAAGCGACCCCCCAGGCGGACGGCAGCCTCGATGTGAGAAGTAATTTCTGCCGCGAGTTCACAGTAGACCCTCATTCCGGGTCCTGCAGCAAGTAATTCATCTCAAAATTTTATACCTCTAAAAACTAGAATATCTCATCCATATCTTAAAGGTCTAGTACAGACTAGTAAGACTGGCTATATCCTCGCATATCCCACTTGCCTTAATGGACAACACCGTTTGTACAGATGGTAGGACATGAGTGTTAGAGGATTTAAAATAATGAATTGTGAGGAATAACTCAATCAACAACAAAGACTACGGTTATCAAGAAAAATAATTTTTCTTCTAAAAGTATACAATTTTCTTGGCTTAATAACGCTCATTAGGGTTAATGTACAGTAAATACCTACAGTAAGATTAAGCACGAATTTCGCACATTTTACGGGTTATAGTTACATCTCAGACGGTCAGACATCATGTTAACAGTGGTGAATGACTCCAGAAACACGACATCGATTTATCATAAGGCTCACATCTAAAAACACGGGAGGGAGTAGAGAAGACCAGATTTATCATTAGAACTCAAGAAAAGCTTCCCCTGCAAAATTGCTCCCTTGGATTCGCGAATCCCAATTCGTAGTGAAAACCCGCTAGTCTGATTTCAGTGAGGTCAAGGATAGTAAAAAAAATCGAGATTCAAGTGTAGGAGCAAAACGTGCTCGCGCGCGAATGACTGAGGAGTATAACCACGAGGAGTTTCAAGGACAAAATTCCTTATATTATTAGGGATGTTTTCACATTCTAGCAGAGTGGGGTAATTAGAGCAGACTAGATTACTAGTTTACATCGAATAGTGAAGCAGGCAGGCAGTGAGGAGTGTGGTAACAGGAGAATTCAGAGAAGAGTAGAGGGGACACGGGCTAGCAGAGAGGGAATAAGATTAGCGGGCGCTGGATGCAGAACAAATGCTCCCCTGTTTCCCTCAATAGAAACGAGGGATACAGAGGCCCTTGGAAGCACATCGAAACACCTCCCTAAAGGCCGGGAAGTCCATTTAAAAGCAGATATACGTGCCGACAAGCACGGTATTCACCCATTGAAAGTTTCTGCGGGGTTTAATATTAACGAGCAGGTCCAACAGGGAAGGCACTTCGGCCCGGTATAAATTACAGTGAGCAACAAATGGAATTGTCGCGCCACAGCGTATATCAACGAAATTTTGACATGCCGCGCAGAATTTTATTTCTTTTAAGTGGGACAACGTAAAGTAAAATATGAACAATGCAGATACCCATCAGCTCAGACAATTTATGGATAAGGAAGCAAATTTATTTCGCTGGTTCATTTGAAAAGTATCGCCACCAACAAATTAAATAAAATTTCCCAGTATTTTTTCATGCGGAAATCGATTCCGCGGCTGCCCTTTGGATTAATTGCCCCGGTCAAAAGCATTCCAGTAAATATAAGTCCAGCGCCGGCTTAATTTATAAAAAAAATATAACAGGAAGCCATTCATTGTGATTAGCGAAAAATCAATTATTAAAGCCCTCAATTTGCCATTCCGCTTGAATTAAGGGCAGAGACGTTGTGGGAGTCTACTTAATGACAAGTGGGGCAGGAGGTAGGCACATCTTCCCCATGTAATATATTACATGATACAACGATTACATTTACCATAACTAGGTCATCATAATTAGCTTTAACCCTGATGAATAGCATGCATAGTCATTTCAACCAGGAAAGTTATTTCACCAGAAATATAAAGGAGCATGAAGGTTTTTAACATGAGTCATCCCACTAATGAGCTCCAGCCAAATTGAATACGGGATCAGACTTCAAATCCGCGCTTCGAAAACATAACTGGAGTAATAGAGTTCTCCAAAATTCTCTAAATCTAATATCCGATAGTCCGTACGCCTGAGACACATCAGATGACCTTATTGACTTCGGAATACCAAACCACCAGTAGAACAAAATATAGAAATGCATAATGCTAAAATCCACGTAGACGTAACGTCAAGATGAATAATAACAGAATTTAAGAAATTTATATATATTTATATATATATATATATATATATATATATATATATATATATATATATATATATATATATATCCACTTGGCGAAAAACACTTGTAGTGCACAGATATTAAAAAAAATAAAAAATAAATAAATAAATAAAAAAAAATAAAAATATATTTATATATATTTATATATATATATATATATAAATATATATAAATATATATAAATATGTATATAATATATATATATAAAACTAAACTCTTGTAACTAACGTCACTCGTGTGACGAATATATAACCACGTGACGAATAGGTGACCAAGGTGCTAGTGACACCGAAATATCAAGAAACTCCCTCTGTGGTCATTTTTTTGTGTTTCTCTGTATATACACATATATACACGAGTAAATGGATGCTAGCAATTTGCAAGTAGGGAGGGAAGTGTTATATGATGATACTCTTTAAATAAGGAAAAAGAAACAATGAAAGCTCTCAAGTCTGCGTCCTACATGGAAGCAAAGAAAAGTGTAATTCTCGGAAATGAAATACGCGCCCCATGAGGTATGGATACTAGACAGTTCTAGTACACACTTATATTGTATGTCATCCGGTTATTAACGACATTTCGAAATACTATAATCAGTATACTGAAACGAACGTAGAACCACTGGAAGATCATCATAACCTCTATTGACGGCAATTAAGACGCTCTTATACGTTAGATATTTCATTTTCGTACAGCATACTTAATAAGAGCTCACATGAAGAATTTTACTATATGAATTACATCGGAATCGAGATTTTTAATATACTAATTTTCATATTCAATTTTTCTCATCCAATCTTCTATATGGACTGCATGTTATTTTAATGATAACTACAATATCATAAAGAAAGATCGAAGGCTTTCCCGGCGTATGGTATCGAGGAAGTCAATGCGGGTTTTCCACCGGGTCAGGTTGTCCATGTCTGCCGACGTTTCGATGACCGAGTTGCTCATCGTCTTCAGGGCATGTCAATTTTCGGAAGTGGTCCACCTTATATAGGGTCCATTTGGCGCGTCAGCCTGGGCAGGTGTCACCTGATTGGCTGGATTTTTCCCGCCTTTTTTCTCGGGCTTCTCGGATGCTTCTCAGTACTGGCTTCCAAGAATTACTGAGTGAGTATCCCGCGTCTCGGTTCATAGTTGTTTCTCTCATCCTGATTTCGATCGCTTCCCTCGTCAGCCTTTGCCATCGACATCGCATCGACAAGTTTTGGCAAAGGCTGACGAGGGAAGCGATCGAAATCAGGATGAGAGAAACAACTATGAACCGAGACGCGGGATACTCACTCAGTAATTCTTGGAAGCCAGTACTGAGAAGCATCCGAGAAGCCCGAGAAAAAAGGCGGGAAAAATCCAGCCAATCAGGTGACACCTGCCCAGGCTGACGCGCCAAATGGACCCTATATAAGGTGGACCACTTCCGAAAATTGACATGCCCTGAAGACGATGAGCAACTCGGTCATCGAAACGTCGGCAGACATGGACAACCTGACCCGGTGGAAAACCCGCATTGACTTCCTCGATACAATATCATAAAGCTTGGTTGTATGAAATTGGCCATCAAAGCTACGGTAGAGGTTAGGAAAAAGTTGAAGATATTATACGCAGTAGTTAGCAGCGCAAAAAATGGTATAAAGAAGACTAAATAACATGCACTTAGTGTACCTAACTCATATATGTAAAGCTATCGATGCGACCGCGGGCTAGGGTCAACTAAGATAAACAATTTCAATAGCACATGAATAACAATGATTTGCTTTCGTACATTCCAAAAGCTAAATTTGACACTTCACTACTGAATATTAATTGCAAGAGGAGAGAAAATATGTGAGTACAACGAGCCAAAAATATATATTCAATAATTAAATATCAAAAAATGACTTTGTATTAAAATTTTGAAAACAATACGTAACTTTTTGAAGTTGGAGCAATGACGGTAAAGTTAATGTCGTAGGAATTAGTAACAGCTCACTAATAGCAATGTCCAAGGAATGATAATTGGCATTGGGGCGAAATAACAGGCTTCCAATCCCAAAGGGCCGGATTCAAATCTCGGAAGAAACGGAGATTTTCCACAGTTGTGTGAAATCCTCAGTGGAAAAATCATTCGCGTGGACTGGGAATCGAACCCTGATCCCACGATTTCGCGCCGACTGCTCTAACCAATTAAGCTACCCAGGCGTCCTCTTCCACTGCGAATCTCATGGGGGCTTTAAGGAGCAAGTTGTCCTCACTGGTATCGTACATATGATGCCAGATATACCCGTATGCGAGCGCTAAGCGCCACAGTCCACGGGGTAAAGCCCAACTTGAAACACTCGTTTTTTGGCTGGGAAAGGTTTAAACTTCGGACATTTTCAAAGAACCAAAGAACTAGCTTCGCAGTAACTTAAACGTGGTCACCCGCTAGTGTTCACGCAATTGTGTGAAATTCACAGGGGAAAAATCATTCGCCTGGACTGGGAATCGAACCCAGATCCCTCGATTTCGCGCCGAGTGCTGTAACCAATTAAGCCACCCAGGAGATCTTCCAGTTGAATTCCCATCCCAAGATGATTTTCTCTAAGTGGATTTCATTTTGAGACCGAAGTCTACAAGATGAGCTTTTGTAAAACTCAATCGCTCGTTAAAAAAGTTTTAGTAGATCATTTATAAGCGACATCACTATACTGCGCGATTATCTTGAATGGAGTCCATTTAACAAGCATATTTGAAATCACCCCCATATTTCTCCATCTCTTGGACAAACCTTCCTTCATTTACCAGCCAACGCTATCCTACATGAACTCTTTAGTGAGTTGCCCTTTCACTAATAAGCTACATTTCCGGATTAAATTCTCAGTCAATCATACTTCAAATGTATCCTTCAGATAGGTCAACGGAGATGGAAACCCATCCCCTTCAGTAACGCCTCTCCAAGGCCACGCCATGTTACCCAGCTAGACGTAGTTAAGCGTGCCCGGAGTCACTTTCACTCCCGAAACTACCGGAAATTTCGAGCAAGCAGCGGGGAGCTCTTTCGAGTGCGCGGAGTCGCCCTTTTTATCGATTTCGTCCAATAAACCGTACTTCTGGGACTCTCCGCGGAAGCCCCTTAACATTTGAGGATAAGGTCTCTCGTCCTCCCCCCCCCCACCACCCACAAGAGAGACAGAAACAAAACTCCCAACCAGAGAGTAAAGAAATACGAGGAGAACCACCAGAAACCTTTTTTTCTCTTCCTTCATGTGTGCGTGCGTACATACATATATATAAATACACACATGGGCGATATATTTCTCCTAAATGTATATTCCTCAAGAAGGAACGCCAGAATGGGGTGGGACAGAAGAAAGGGAAAACGCGGGGGAGTGTTAAGGACAGGAGGCAGAGGAGGACGGAGATGGAGTCTTGCCAAAGAGGGGACCGAGAATTCTGGAGAGAGAAAAAAGGGGGAATACGGTTGGTTGGAAGCCTGCGAGGGAGGGAGGTATTGGAGACGAAGACTGTGTCAAGAGCTAGAGCTGGTGAGAAGACTGGGGCAGAGCGAAAAAGGGACGCATCGAAAGAAATATTTCGATTAATCGATTTCGATAGTTTTAAACCTCAGATTCGATACTTTAGTAGTTTCTGCAGCATTTGTCGCATACACATTATGTCGTGCATGTAGGTGAAAGTTAATTTCTTCACCCTAGTTCACGTTGGTGATATGTTACCCCCTGCCAAAAACCTTTTTATTGGCTTGAAGGGTTATAAGGAGAAGTAGATGTAAATAAACGTGACACAGGAGTCGTGCAGAGAAAATGCAAAACATGGTGTAAGCACTACTCGGCAGATTTATAAACAAGCATTGGGGGGCATACGAATTGATCAGTTACACTCCCTGTCAACCATCCCACTTCAATGCCCTAACGCAGTCATTATCGTTTCTTCTCGATTGAGGGAAACACGACGTTTGAAATCTTTCCGTTCTACAATCCATCTCCCCCTTTTCACTCTATGCCAATATAATGGTTCATATATTGCCAAACCTTAAAAGCAGCTCGAGTGTGTGGTGTGCAAAATAAGTTATATGATATTAAATGCATACCAATCACGCCGTTCCCTTCCAGGGTAGGCACAGTCACAACGTTTCACTCATGAATACATATTTGTATACTTATCTCTGCTTTCACAATTTCCTCCATACTGACCAATCCTTGCAAACCTCTTTTGCCTTATTTACGCCCCCTTGTTTTTAAGACTCCTAATATTTCTCCTCCATATTCCTCCAGTATTTCCTCAACCACATTCAACTACAACTTTATCGGCCTACCTCTACCTCTCGTACCATTCATTTCAGTTCAATGTATCAAAACACACTAAACTTTTAAAAAGGTGACTTTACACACGGAAGCAAATTCCACAGCAGTTGCACTATAAGTCGCTTGCTGGTAGCACTAAGCTGAGCTAAGGGCTGACATTTATGGCAGCAAGTGTGGATGGGCGAAGTAATTGGTGCACTGCAGGCAAGGCATAGGTTCGCTATCCAACAGAAATTGGTACACTCTTGGCCTATGTGCGTGACCCGTTGGAAAATTAACAGCTCTCAATTCTTCTTGGTGGTGATGTTACGATTCTAGAAAAGGAACGCATAACATCCGGTGAAACGCTGATAAACTGACTGCAACCGGGGATTGCAAATCTAAGTAACAAGTAAGTCCGCCAGGGAATTTGCTGTTCAAAATGACGATTTAATTCATATTTTTATTTAAAAAAAATAGTAACTTAGAGATTACCCAAGATGTAGTTATTATTGCCTTGATTATTTATATAAACTTCTTCTAAATTTTTAATACTATATTAGATACATACTTATGCTACTTTCTACTGAAATAGTTTTCAAATACCTCAAGTATCAGTGGAGTTTGAGAAGAGTGGTGTACAATTACGCTCATGCCATGTATATCCAATTTTCAGCAGCTATGCGTTTCCACCCCACACTGTCAAGGAGCTCATTTACTTGAGGCATTTTTCTTCGCGGAATTGCTCAAAGCTAAGGGTACACAGATCAGTTCCAAGATCGAACCAGCGAAATGCGATGTCTCACCTTTTACAGAAACATTTATGCAAAAGAAAACCTTTAACCACTTTACCAAGCTTTTTAGCCATCATTAGAAAAAAATTTTCAAAGTAAATAAAAAGACATGATTAACGCTGTTACAGGGCGAATTCGATAGTATTACAAAGGGCTCTTCTTCCAAAAATACCTACCACTGATTTACACAGCAATGAATTAGAATCGATAGAAAACTCAAACTACACCATGAGTTTGTCCACCATATAAAAAGAGCATTTACGAGAGGTATGGAGTAAAGCTTAAAAATACCATACTTTCAGTCTCATCTTTTCCACGAACATTAATTTTCCCTAAAAAAAACAAGATCCGCCGAAGGCTTGAGAGCAGATCGTTCAAGACCTCTTTGACTTTAAAGGCTTTATTAATCCTTGGGACAATGTTCCCTGTCAGACTCTATTCTGTCGAGAGATCAAATCATAAACGAAGAAGAACGGGAGCAAATCGCTAAACTTGTTTTCAACATGAGGACCGGCATCAAACGAAAGAGGCATCTCAAACGCGAGAATAGAAATCTAGCATCACTTGACATATTGAGCTCGGCAATGGCTGTTAGGGAAAAAAAGCGACCGAGGCTTCTTGTTCAATTTTGAAGGTCGGAATCGGAGGAGGGAAAAAGAAAATACCTCCCGTCGGTCTTATAAGGGTGGCCCAAGTTCCAAAACGATCGACAAATGATAACTTGAACAAGGACAAAACATTTATAGGATATTCTTGAAGGAGACAGAAAACACAGAAATATTACCAATTGTGCTCAATACGAAACGACAAAACAACCAATTCATTTAAGAACTTTTATCTCTCGGGAAATTCCATCGCTCCGCTACACACGGCAGAGACGTGGACTCCAAGATATGAAGAAGAGAGCAGACACAAGGCTTTCAATATGTAGGCATGAAGGAGAAGCAAGAAAGTGCGATGGACGGAGGTAAAATAAGTTAGTGGAATGGGTAATGAGGGGCGAATGATTACTTAAAATTTTATTACAGGGGAGTATGGTTGACAAGCGAGGAAAGGGAAGAAAGAGAATAGGTTTTATGGATGGCGTGCAGAAGTAGTCAGTTGGCTGAGATGAAAAAGAAATAATGTTAGACAGGGCCAAGCCCAGGTAAAAATCAAGTGAATTTTTACTTACTAACAGTTAAATATACCTTATGACAATCTCATAGCTCAAACCATCCTAAATTGCTTGCCTTTATGCCTACAGCCATTTTTTCCTTCCTAAGCATCATTGAAGTTGCATCTCAAATCCATAAATATGCAGGATTGTTTCGAAATTACAAGTGTAAACGGAAAATACTATGACCGCATTTCTGCCATTATACATAAGGATAGTCGGTTGCATTTCGAAGGCCAGATAAAGGGTAGCAGTTTGCCAAGTAGCATCCTGGTGGACAGAGGTAGGCAAGGTTTTTACTTTAGCACCCTGATTGGCCGTTTAGTGACGCAGTGTAATGACTCATTTCCATGTCGTAGAGATGCCCTGAGTGAAGTTTTTGTTGGCTCTCCATTATTTCCAAAGAAGTCTGGGAAGATAACAATCTTCTACCACCAGTAAATTAATGTTGTATAGTTCAATAAATTCAATGTCAAAGTTCTGACCAGGTACTATCCTAAAAAGCGGAAAAAGGAAATGTATACTCTCCGGGGATTTTGGTGTTACCTGGTGCAGAATTTAATCACTATAAAATCACATATAAATCGGTAAGTGTAAAACTGAATACACTAAGCAAGGCTTCCGTGAATCATCTGTGCATCAATTATTGGTAGAAGCTTGGAGACTATCTTGCATCATAAAAAAATGCATAACACGAAATTTGGCACATTGACAATAGGCCTCGAAAATTTCGTGTTTACCCGCAAACTGATACTAATGAAATTTTTTCGGGTTCCCAACCACATCAGGGAATTCGACTGCCGTCATTGCTTCAATGGCTAACTCCAATGTCCTCATTTTTCGTTTCATACTATGTAATTGTATTATAAAATGGGAATCAGTACACATACCTAGTTCCGTATCTAGAAGGTCACACTTAGTGCACGATGATTATAAGTATGAGCGTGTATGCGCAGATTCATAGAAAGTTTCCATACGAAAGAGAGGAAACATTAACAAATTGAGCCTTACAAAACTGCAAATTTATTCCTCCATTCGAGAATAATTATTAGGTTGACAACAAATTTTAGAATGGAGTCATATCGTATAAAAAACATCGAATTCAGCCCGAAGTCACTTGAACGAGTTACATTAGCATTACATTTGTATTTACAACGATCAAGATAGGAGAAACACATGGAAATATTTTTTTAATATCACAAATGCTAGTCCATACTTCAGAACGCATACATTAGAACATACAGCGTAAGCAACATTTGTGACTTAAAACATGAAGCCTCGAAGGAAGTCGATTTATGATCTTTAAGAAAGATAAAATAAAGCCGAAGGATTCCAGACCGTTCATCTCCGAATTTTTAAGGAAAATAAACGCTGGTACATTTTAAAAATAAAAGTTAACTGAAAACATCTTTTGACCCCTGAGCGCAGGATTTAAATGAAATAATACTACCGGATTAATTTTATTGCCTTGGATAATTTCTATTCATCAACTTATAAAAGCTTTAAAACTTAAGAACTATTGAAGATAAATCGCCCCAATAAAAAGTTTCATTTGGCAAGATATTTTATGCATTTATCCGCAAAATGTTTGCGCTTCGATCATGATACATGCTGTATCAATAAGCTTATTTGTATGTAAATAGTTTACATAAATATATATTTATGTAAAAAGTGATAATAAGTATTTTTAACACGGGAGCGCGAAGATTTACAATGAAAATGAATTAATATAACCTATTAATAGATCTATAAAATAACTGCTATTGAATAAAAATCTGAATGTGGTGCTTCCGAAGGAAGTTATTGGTGCATAATTCGACCACGCACTTCGCTATTCTGCTCGTAGATAATCCCTTCTCGGGACACGGCAGCTACGGGGAAAACCCTTCACTGAACAGTTGGTCCTGTCCTTAGCCTCCAGTAATTGTCCCACAGCTTTGTTTCCGCCTCTCCCCATATCAGAGGGCAGTTAAGGGGGAAGGCTGAGGCTCCTTACTCGACATGAGGCCTTATCAATGACAGCCAAAATTGCCGATGCGTCACCTCTCCACAGCAACAAGCAAACAACACATCACCAGAGGAAGGTGACGTTCAAGATGTGCGAGAGAGCTTTACCGTTCACTTCCAGCCAAAAATATTGTTGCCAATGTAATAGTAACTTGTTCCCGTTCTATCCACACAGGCGAAGTTGACGACTTGTGAGGTCGGCCCTCGACGATAACCGGTCTCACTGCTATGGGCCCTGCTCACATCCCGGTTCATTTGCAAAAAGTTTCCTATTCTAGTGGATAGCAATCAACATAAACCTTTTCCCCGCACATTCCTACCGGAAGCAATTGGTCACGCGTAGCAGTGAATCTTCCCGCTTGATTCTATTCATACGACAGTCAAAATTGCAAGGCATGCCTTGAGGTCTTTTTTTACATTCGCATAACCGATTCTTTTTGTCTCTAGGATGTTAGAATATGTTTAGATGCACAGTTCAATTAAAAGTTAACCTATTGTGGTGCGCCACTGCCCACACCTCAACTTCCAATGAAGTATTCAAAGTCCTCGTCTAACGTAAGGATTTGCTGACACCACCACTTCAGAGTAGAAATAATAAAAAACGAACAAAAAAGCTCCATTTCTAGATTTCTAGGACCAATAATCTCCGAATCATAGCCACAGCTGTGAATTATAAGCCAGTTATATTTGTAAATGAAGCATAACTAGCAGTAAATTAAGATTATTTGGAGACGATACAGTTATCTACCGTGAAATGAGCGAAGTCGCGGACTTGGAATCTCTGTCATCGGACCTTAAGAACGTTCATCCGTGGTGCCAGGAGTGGGGGTTAGAATTAAATATCAGCAAATGCACCACAGTTCACTTCCAGCGAAAGTCATCACAAAAATTCCATACCTATATTGAGGGTGGAGTAAACATAAAATCTTCAGACACAGTAAAATATCTTGGAATTACCTTAACATCTGATATATCGTGGGGATTACACATACAGAACATATGTGGCGCAGCATTGAAGAAACTAGGTTTTGTTAAACGTATAGAACGGCCCTCTGATGAAAAAGTCAAAGAGAGATGCTACTTCTCTCTAGTTAGGCCACACCTCGAATACGCCGCGAGGATTTGGGACCCTCGTCAAATAGATTTTACCAAAAAAATAAATAAAATACAAAGAAAAGCAGCGCGCTTCGTTAAAAACTGCTACGAACGAACATATAGTGTTACATAACTGCTATAGGCATTACGATGGGAGCCCCTAGAGACTCGGAGGCTACACGCAAGGCTTAGATTGCTTGAGGAATTCAGAACTGATATTTTCAGAGCGACATAGAGAATATTATCATGTCTCCTTACTACATCTCTAGGTCTGACAGATGCGATAAAATAAGAGAGATAGATTCCCGAACAGATAGGTACAAAAACTTGTTCTTTCCGCGAACAATAAGCGACCACAATAAAAATTAAGCTCCACTAAACACACTCCTAAAATACATGTCATCATTTCATCTCCAAAAAATGTACACCTTTCCACGGCTGGTGACCTAACACCCCCTGCCATTCACCCAAGCGAAGGCTCACGGGGTATTACGTAGATGTAGATACAAAAAGGCAAAGTGATGAACAAATATGATCGTGGATAAATACAGTGAATAAGCTAAAAAACCCAAAAATTCTGAACGCCTTGCAGAATTTTTGAATTCTTTAAAGAGATCCGAAAAAATACTGCAGAATGACATAGGAAAGAAACCCTAATCGACTGAAAACTAAAACAGAAAGATGCTCATTTTCACCCGCCAGATCGTAAACGTAGAAGGGTGAATAGAAGTTCCTGATATAAAGGGGTTCATCGTGCATAAACATTATTTTACAACACATGCCCAGCGATAGGCAGTCAGCAGTCTAGGGAACAATCTAGATTTTTCCAGATCCCCATCACCTTGTCCTTAACACGGCAGGTGTCCTAAAACCCCCTGCCTCACGCTCATATGATAGCTCCCAGGGTAGTATGTAAATGTACACGTAGACGCCCTGGCCTCGCGGGAGCTTTTGACTTCGAGAGGCCTATTCCCTTCCAGAAAGTGTGATCATTCCATAGTATCTAGATTCATCAATAGATCCATTGCCCCTATGCAATGGCTTTTTCATGGAAAGTAAGAAAGATTGCAGGAAACATCAAAGTTTTAACCAGCGCTAATATTCATGAGTATTTAAACCGAAATACAGTCGCGCAAAATCATTCATTTATGTCCTATCAATATTTAAAACGATAACAGATGAAAATATTACATATTTACTCCTTATAGGGAAACAACAGATTTAGTGCTACCTAAGACAACATGCGGAAAAGTTGTGGGCAAATAATGGAGCTTATCAGTGGGCGCAATTAATTGCCAGTAAAATATTTAAGCTCACAACTCAGGGATAAGGGCTTTCTGTTAAAATGACATCCATCAACAATGCTGACAATTCCGCGCAAAGTTATCCGATTAATTACCGATTAAAGATAGCGACACGCACGGGCACGTCAGTAGATATTAATTGTCATTTCGGCGAGTAAGAGTCTAACGTTCTTCCATTGATTGCTTGGACGAGGTAAATTTCCTCACATCCTGCTACACAGTTTACGTCATGATTACTATATTTTCCAATCCGCCATGAAAACTTAAGATTCCTCACTAGTTCAATTCATCACTTGTAATGGGTTTGGCCCGTTACGACGGCACGGTTGTCACCTAAATGAAAGTGAGGTAAGTTCCGAGGACTTCTCCAAGTGACTACCCAGTGCCACATACAGCATAACCAATCAGATACGTGCCTTTTTCTTCTGAATTATAATAAATTAGCATATCTAAATTAAAGATGGCACACATCAGCCACAATCAAGTTTATTAGTACCACGATTTAGGAAGTCTCCTTCCAGTGATATATAAAACATGTTAAGTGAGACATGATCATTCCTGCGAAAACAACATATTAATGATTTGATAAACGTGGATATCTCCTCACTTACCCATCTCCACATATTGGATGGTATAAAGAAATATGCTGACAAAAATTTCTACTATTTTCGTCTGAAAAATACTCTCAATGAAACTTGAATATTAAAATGAGTTATGATATTGAGATGAGGATGAGATTTTTACCGTTTTTTCAGCAGAATTTCAAGAGGAGAGAGTTAATTTCGTGAATTTCCACTCGTCACACTACTTCTCACAAGTAAAGCACTATCACTTTGCCGAATAGATGGCGCAAGGAAAAAATCCTTAAAACTCGGGAGCAACGATATTGTGCCTACCCACACATATACGAGGAAAGAAGGGAAAAACTCAGTAGTGACGTTTAGTCGATAGAGCGAGGGACCCAAACGGGAGTAAAAAGAAAGAAATCCACAAACACCAGAGGATTCCTAGAGCAAAAAGCAAAAATAGTATAAAAATCAAACCAAAACAAACTAATCCCGTCAACGGCACGTTACAGTGCAGGTTGAAATTCAAATTGCGAGAGAACGGAGCAGTTCGGAGAAAGGTCGCCGTTATCCCCTCTGAAACACGGGAGGGTGCGTCCCGTAAAAGCTCCACTTTTCAGCGCACACCCGTGTCAAGTGGAAATCAAGCTGGAAGGATACAAGGATACGAAGTTCGCGTGTTCGCAGCCGTCACGGGAGGGCGGGGGGGTAGAGAGAGAGACCCGTGAGGAGCCACACGACCCACGCATAAACGTAATAGGGCAACGCCCCTTCTCTCAGTTGACTCTCGAACGACTCCAAGACCGCAAAAGGGTAGTGCTTGAAAGATCCAGTTGTTGTAAGACTGATGGAATAGCCTATCCTAGAGCAAAAAAACTCATGAGGGCCGTGCGGTGGATGGGGCAAGAAAACACGTTACGCGCGCCAAGTTCTGGGAAAACGACCTCCATGACGACGAGAAAGAAAATCGATATTTTTTCCCTTCGTCTTTAGAGAAACAACCCATCGTCAAGGAGCTAACTGCGTCACTAGGTTAAACTGTTGAGACTAAAAACTCCACTCCAATGTGAATCGATTTTGCCAGCGGTTTGACTGAGCTGAGGAGCTATTTAGGGAAAGTACTGCAAATTGATCCGAAGTTTCTCGGGATATCCTACTTCACGTGTTTCAAACGAATACCGACCCAAAGCAATCGCATTTTATTTCAAAAATATTATATAATTCAGAATAATACCACACACATTTTCAAGGAACGTCGTTGATGGAGGATATAAGATTCTCATTTCTACATGCCAACGATTGTTAAACTATTAACGATATAATAAAGAGCAAAAATAATAATAATAATTATATATATATATATATATATATATATATATATATATATATATATATATATATATATATATATATATATATATATATATATATAAAGGTCACAGGCGTGACTAGCAGTTACATATAGAGCACAAAAAAAAGTAAAACACAGAAATTTTGATATATTTCGGCGGACACAACCGCCTTCGTCAGAATGTTAGAAGGTAGTGGACTACCTTCTAACATTCTGACGATATATCAAGGCGGTTGTGTCCGCCGAAATATATCAAAATTTCTGTGAGTTTTACTTTTATTTGTGCTCTATATGTAACTGCTAGTCACGCCTGTGACCTTTTTTTATATCTGTGCACTACAAGTGTTTTTCGCCAAGTGGATATATATATATATATATATATATATATATAAATAACTGCACTTAGGATCACTTAAGTGACGAATATATAAAAGTTTGCCAGAGGAAGGCAGACGACAAACACAGAAAACAAAAAAATGAACACACAAAGTTTCTTGATATTTCGGTGCCACTAGCACCTTGGTCGCAAGAGCGAAGACCAAGGTGCTAGTGGCACCGAAATATCAAGAAACTTTGTAGGTGTGTTCATTTTTTTGTTTTCTGTGTTTGTCGTCTGCCTTCCTCTGGCAAACTTTTATATATATATATATATATATATATATATATATATATATATATATATATATATATATATATATATATATATATATATATATATAGTATCAATGTTTGGTGGGTGTTCATTCATTCAATACGATTAAATTGGCCATAAAACCGCTTCCTGGTTATAATTAATACAAGTTGTGCAAATAAAATTATCAGCTAAATGAAACCTCTACATTAAATGAGTTTTATATATATATATATATATATATATATATATATATATATATATATATATATATATATATATATATATATATATATATATATATATATATATATACGTAAAGGATAAATATATAGGTAAAAATGGTCATATTCTGCAAATTACCGAAAGAGATATACAATATAGATGAATGCCTCATTTGAAAACAACACACTAATTTATAATACTCATTTCAAGTAGGAGGAGAGAAACTCATTTAATGTAGAGGTTTCATTTAGCTGATCATTTTATTTGCACAACTTGTATTAATTATAACCAGGTAGCGGTTTTATATCCAATTTCATCGTATTGAATGACAAAACACCCACCAAACATTGATACTCAAGACGCTGGATATAACAAATTCAATACCTTACCCACGTATAAGAAATTAGGTCTTCAAGCACAGTCTAACGACTGTGTTTACCCACAAACACCATAGGAGATTAACATGTAAAAAGGATTTCCTTTAACCAGAACATCTATTTGATTCACGCTAAAGCGAGACGACTAGCAACTAAGACAAACATTCGATCTACATTAATAAACAATAATAAAAAATATTTATTTTTATGAGCAGTAGTTGGAAAAAAATGCACAACTGCAAAACTACTATATAAAACTATCGCGATACCAACAGAAATTGGGTAAAATTATAATGGACATTACCTCTTTAACTGAGTGAAACTTAACAGCACTATAGCAGTCGTCGCAGAATCAATGACCAGATTCGAAACCACACTCAAAATAACAGTCAACAAATAAATCACAGATTCGAGGAGTAGGCACTAATGGTTGAAATGCAGTCAATGCAAAAATCCCCAGAAAATTATAAAATCTCAATAATTGACTATTGGGAATAAAAATAAAATTTCTTGAGAGAGTTTTATTTCGGAATGCGAACGATATGGCACCTATAGATTTCAACATTGACGGACGTGCTGGTTGATGAATCCCTTCCGAATTTTTGCAAAATGGAATATTTTTAACAAAAAAATGAGTTAATGAGGTCATGCCGTAGGAATTAATTGGAACAAAATTACGTTAATTACCTCATACATGACAAGGCAACGAGTACAACAAAATGTAAATCGCGGATCGCCTGGATATTAATAATTTGATAATTTATTATTCATTTAAACCCAAGATAAAACCGTACAATCAATATCGGGCATTGAGCGTTATACATTAACTCACCGACTTGTTTTTTCATAATTAACTATTATGCAAGCACTTTGTAAATAAGGCCACTCAGTCATTTTTTCACATTGATTTATGGGTATATCAAGGGATACAATTTAGCCCCGGCATAATTCATGGCCGAAACCAAACCTTATGCATCACAACCTTGTCCGCACA
The DNA here is from genome assembly GCA_963169105.1 of Ceriagrion tenellum. NCBI lineage: Eukaryota > Metazoa > Arthropoda > Insecta > Odonata > Coenagrionidae > Ceriagrion > Ceriagrion tenellum. Next base: position 100,709,561 of record OY720643.1, read on the forward strand.
TAATGGGCTATATATCACGATAAAGAACTTTTTTCAATAATTTACCTTTGCACCATCGGATAATTACACATCTAATCCCTTATAATGAAATAATCCGTCGTGACATTCTGTGAATTTTGTTTTGCACCAACATTACAATATGAAATTAGAACAAAACTTTCAATGCTGATAAACAGAATGTATCATGCGCAGCTAAAAAATGGCCAATAACTAATCACGGCGTTATACATTGTAATACTCCGCAATTTGATCAAATATTCAAATGCCCATTTAATGATAGGAGGAAAATATTTCGTCGCTGGAAGCATTTAGAGTAGCTAAATAATCCAATTCGCATTTTATAGAGTGGTCGACGATTTAATACTCATACTGACTTCTGCGCGAGTAGAAAATGATTTTCCCGCTTTTTTTCACAATGACCACTCATTATATATCCGAGTATTAACAGCGTCTTTTCATAATCAGAAAACTAAACCTGTCAAAAAATGAAAAAATAATAAAAAATCATTTTTCCTTTATGTTCATATAAATGAAAACATACAGATCATACTAGGTATTAGCTTAAAACTAAACTGAACCAATAAATATGAAATGCTGCATATAATCTAAGGTTTTTAACATTTTTTCAGTGTATGATACAAAAGAAGTCATGACGAGGTAAAAACATTCACAATGAAGTTTACTTCCGGAAGACAGCATTGATAGTTGGGGACTAGGCACATCAGTATAAAATCGACGCCTCAAAACTGGAATACGACGAAAATATCTCGATTTCTCTCCCAGAAAACGATAAACATTTTGTATATGTGTCCGAAAGAACATACTAATGTTTCTAAAATATTCATTTAAATAAAGGACATCAGGCAGTAAATAAATATTCAGTCAAGCAGCAGACAGCCTTCCTTCCAGACAGCCAAATCGTCCACTCATTTTCATTTCTCTATAGCATTTACCGAAAAAACTTCCAAAATGACCTAAGGCCAGTCCATTTAGCCTACTACTATCCCTATCATAGCAAATTAGAGTTCCGCCATCATAAAATACAATCGTAACTTAACACTTGCTAGTGCTTCGTAAAGCGACGCCTCCTAATTCCTGCATGGCAAGCGCCTTCTCTCAGACACAAAGAGTGATTCAAACCAATTCCTTGATTGTCCCGGTGCAAATTACGTCTTTATTGAGTAACTTGTTCAAACCCACAGTCTCCTCAGTCCATTCTTAACGAATGCCAATTAACGACGAGAAACGGTGAAACGTAGAAATGTTTTAAGATGCAGTTAATAACCGCTTCTCCATCGTAAAATACAGCCTCCGATTGCAATGACTCTTGATACTAAAGAAAGACTTGTACACCGCCACGACAATTCACCTCTAAATCTCCAGAAGTCCTCAGTTATGCTAGTTGATATATAGGAGCCATTGTTTACGCATAATATAAATCTAACAGGCCGACAGAGAGATTAAAACCGTTAATATTAATGAAGATACAAATAAGAAAATTTGACAGTACGATGAAGGCGCTTCATTCAATTCCACTTCCTATCAAGTTAAGCGACGCAAAATCTTTCGCCAGTGAGATTCTGAACCCTTCCTCTGCAGAGCGTTCGACGATCTGAGGCCAGAGGTAATTTTCTGTCGAAGCTTTTTTAGTTTTCCGGCGTTGTTTCAAAGATTACCCTTCACGACTTAAGTTTCCTATCGTTATCGTAAATAGAATGTCATTTTTGTCAAGATAGCAAATAAACTTCAATAATTATTTACAGTTTTACATATAAAACACGGGTGTTCTTTCACGCCGTGGTGAAAAAAAACCCTCACCTTTTGCTAACAAATGACAGAATAAGGGCACATCACGGATCTGTGGGTGTTGTGAGGGATACCAGCATATGAATATCGATACGAGCGGAAAGGGGTGAAGAGCAATCAGAAGATGAATATTATCAAAAAGATTCCACAGGGAATGGTTTTGGCGTGGACAGGAACCCGAAGCCGACATACCTGAACCCGATCGGAACCCGAACCCGATTTTTATGGATGGTGAGATGGGTTTTACATTAATACAGTTTTTAAGTCCCATCTGTCAAACAAAATACACTACACTTGCAGCCTAAGGTACGAAACCATTGACGTAGATGGCGAGGGCGCTTGCTATGCTGGGCGATGCTAAAAGCAGAAGCCAGACATGTTTTATTTATTAAAATAATGTATCACCCGCGTTCCCTTTGAAAAATATAGTAAAATCGAGTAGAATTCAGAGCACTAAGGAGCCAATATATGTTTCAAGAGTAACTTGAGTTAAATTTCAAACAGATTGATGATAATCTTGCTTTTGATCCGATAATTCGTGCATTCCGCCATGATATCCATAGAAAAGTAAGGAGAGAGCAGGTTTAAACAATATAGTTGTTTTTTCGGATTTCAGGCTTCACTTTGATAACTGCCCTTTCCATATACCTCAATGGTTATTACCAATGCATGTTCACCTTAAAAGTCACCACTACCAAGATGAAAAATAAAAAAATTTAGATAGTTAACCAGCACTCCATCCACTACATTAAACCGACCACCAGGATGAAGCTTCAGTCACATTTAATTTTCTACCTCAATGTTCAACCGAGCGTGCATCAGGAGATGTTTACATACCATTTATATAAACGTTATGAAGTAGAAAAAAATAAGATGGAGAGAACAAAAGCGTACCACATTATAACGTAGTGCAATTTGCCACACTTCCTTATGATTATTTACTCTAACAGACCGTGGAAGAAAGGAATTTTCGTACTCATCACTCAGAAAGTTATTTTCTGGTCTGCCAAGAAATATTAGAAATATAGTGTGTGGTCAATATGATTTATACAATATATACGTAACATCCTCCGATTCAAACTGGAACTCACCGGATCGAGTTTTTACCATAGCTAACTGGCTACTGGATTTTGCTCTAGCGTGTAGCCTCCGTGTCTCTAAGCAGTACCAAATCTATTCTGTAGCAGCATGAATAGCGACAACACCATATTTTAATTTACGCAAATAAATTAGTTTAGAGCCACGGCATTCGTAAGGGGAAATAATTATTTTTCTCGGAATAAATATTTTTAACAAAAGACGATAGCGATTTTTTCCTCGCGGTAAAAGCTACGTAGGTGGCGCCATGAAGCTTCATAGCATAAAGTCACTTCAACGTTAAGATATTACATAATGATATCTAATAACATCGATTCAGGCAACAATGCTTTCATTACACACAACTACTTAAGGAAATTACTAATGGACTACATAGCACGTTAAGTTCACTAAAATTGATATTTAATATCGATGAAAAAGTCAAATCCATCGAATTGAAGACGTCGTGCCCTCAAGACTCTACGATAGCAAAGCAAATTGAAGACAGTTATCTCGATCACATCTACACCTACATCGATAGATACACTTTATTGCTATTTAATTTTATACTAACGCCCGGGATTTTACAAATCCACGACTTCGAGACTCGGAACTTCACCTAGGCGAGCGCTCCGAAAAATAAAAAAACCATCAATCATCAACGCATCCTTGAGGGACGAGGCGGAGGCAAGTAGGATACGGAAAGAAGGGGAGGAAAGCTGTTGCCTGATATATGATGGCCACTCCGTGGAAATGATGGGCAGGTCATTTGTTTTACCTCACGGCTTTCGATCCGAGAAAATTTTCCCCTCGGCGAAAATTCCCCAGCACCGCAACTTTCTGACAATATTTCAACCCTTCCCACCCGGCGAAACCCACATTGTCGTACTTTTTTTAACGCCCCGTTAAAGAGGCTTCAACTGAATGCCGTCTAAACCCCCCTTTCTTTTATCAAACACGTTACTTCCACGCAGCACACGCCAATCCTAATCCGGAAAGAAAAGCTCCGAATCGGGCAGGAACAGACGCCAAGTCTTTCGTTGGCGAATGCAGGCGTATTAACACTGTTGACACTGCCTCCAGTCAACCCTCCACCCATTCAGGCCTATATACCCGGAAAATAGTCGGCCTTTCGTGTTGCGACTTCAACGTCGGAGAATTTTCTTCCCGTGTACATCTTCACTTTTGAAGTTGAAACGTGGAATTGAAGCTCGCATTTGACAGAATGAACCGGAGTCGATTTGTAATATGCTCTCATAATTCAAAACGTGTCACCCCTACAAACAATATCGCTAAGTATTATCAGTTTCTTCACAGCGTGCAATGTTGTATGCAAAATTTACCTGCTTCACGGATAACATTATGTGACAGGTAACATTATGAAGTATCAACTCACCGACATTAGTTATTGAAATAGCAAACCCATTAAAGTGGCTCATCGGGCAAAACGACTCGGAAAGCGCCAGACCAGAAGGGCGAACATTTCGGAACTGCACAGACCACTTTATGTTCCCGCAACAAGGCCCAAACTTACCTGCGAAGAAAAAAGAGAAACAATATTACTATCAATACTTTTTAAGTTCAACGTCCTATCAAACATTTGATAAATCAAGTCCTCATACTTCCAGAAGAACCACAATCATCCATTCATTCGACAAAATTGGTCATAGCCAAACAAGGAGAAACACTAAGTCATTGCGAAATATTTAAGATAAAAATTTGTCAGAATCTAGGCTATGCAACCACATAAAAACACGTAATCACAAAGAAACACGTTGTACCAATAATGGTGCACGCTGCATAACCACTCTACAACCAAATATGCTATTCTCTACCGAAATACTCAACAAATATCACCATCAAAAATGAACCTTAGATTTAGTGAAACTAAATTATCAGCCGCTTATTAAAATACTTTACAATTCTATTTGGAATAGATCCTGACGAGGTTCTTCAACATTAAAACACAAACGCCGTAGGACATGTAGCAATACTAACTGAACATAACGTGAAGGAATACCAAAATAACAAAAATACCTTGATGATAAGGCACATTGATGAGTTAAAAGTGATAAAAAAATATTACCAAAAATCACGACGTAGCACACAGTGAAGATATTCTCATAAAATGTGGCTTTGATGCTACATTTTTCAACGAGTGATAGAAAAACACATGCATGCCTATGAATATCAAACGAAGTTTTTTAAACCGTTCCGCAACTTATAAAACTCAACTTTGTTCGCAAAGGAAGACGCAATCTTCAGAAGAGGTCGAGCTCAAAACTTCATCTAAGAAGTTCGGTCCACAGAAAACGGCAGAGAAAAAGAGGTCACATTTTTCTCGTTAGGTAATGCTATCCAAAGTTAGAAAAACCCCATGCATGAATGATGCGTAGTTGGAAGATTCGAATCAAAAAGTCATTAAACAAATATTCAAAAATAAGATTTGATACATTCGCCATCAAGAGGAGGAAAAGTTCTGAAAATTAATTTTGAAAATGGTCCAAGTTTATGATATATACATTACGTACACCCACTTTCTCCGAGGAATGATGAATTCTTTATAACGGAGATATTTATTGGCTTTTCAGGTCTTACGACAGGTCAAAATGACTGTATTAACATAAATTGCGTACACTCGGACAGAAAAAATATATAACCATTAAAACATGTTTATTCAAGAAGTACCCACTAAAAATAAGTTGACAACCAGCGAAAAGCCAGAGTAATTCATAGATCTCGAATTTTTCCTCAACGGGGTCCTGCAACACAACTCACTCATTTTTATTCATCACGACGGTGTCCACAGGCAATTGAAATAAGTAGCATATACCGTTAGACCCATAAGATACAAAAAACGTTTTTAACAAAAACCATAACGATTAAAATCCATTGATTTTAACACTTTATAGAAAGAAAATGGATGGTGGCCTTCATAAAACAAAAATTGTATCGCTTTGGCAAGTCCTTCAACGTATAATCCTGGCCGATTAATGAACGTAATAAGCAACGTATTCACGAAGCTTTTTTCGCGTGGCCTGGCACTGCGTCACCAAGCAGAAGGGAGATCTTCAACACTAACTTCGTTTCCGTCAGGGTTCCCATCTTTCCTCTTTTGACGCAGCCTGCGTCACCGGAGATACAGCAAGAAAATAGGACAGACGCTTTCCACCTCTCAACTGTTGGTCAAGCGAACCTATCACGGGAAATAGTGAGCACTGCTCAAATTGATGGAGAGCGGTGCGGTGCAACCCATCGAAAACACTCCACGTGACATCGTGCCTTTTCCCTACAGAAACTATATGAATAAAATTACACCTTCGTCGTATTAAACGGGAATAATAGAGAAGATTGATTACGTCCCGGTTTCCCACCATCTTCTGTGTCAATTTAATGCTGCCCTTACCATGGAAAAATGGGATTGAGCGGGACACAGCGGGACTACAAATCGACGAAACAACGGATGCATGAAACGTAGCTTGATAGAGATAAAATAATGCGCCTCATAAAACGGGAGATACGCAATGCACCAATGGATCAAGGGGCGAAAATTTAAGACGAACTTAGGAAGTTTAGGGAGTGTGCGGCAACTTTTCTATAGTTGCGCAGCGATAATAGAAAATAAAACAACCATTTGGCCAGCGGCTAGAGAGCAACTGCGTCATCGGCATGATTGGCATCCAAAATATATTTCTAAGTAAAATACAATAGAATGGTGGACGACTACGATCAGCTGATCTACGAATAGTTTAAAGTTAAGTCCAAGAAATGAATATTATCTCAGCTAGAGCAAACAACCATTATCTTAGAACCGCTGGCTAAATTTATAGGTTGATGTTAGAGGCATTTCGCCAGCCTCGACAAACTGAGGTACAGACAAGGGTAAGGTAAAACCACAGATTGACAATTTTAAGAAAAATATCAAGTTTGCATACGATAACCCTGGAAACATTCTCTACATATCGAACCCAATTACTGACAAATTGTTAGTAATTTTGTATACCTAACGCTAATTTTGAAGATAATCTGTTGATGCAGCTGCTTTTCTGGGGAAGGAGTATTCACATAAGAAAAATTCCTCAAAGCAATGGTTGAAACATGTATTCCATTAATGTTTTAATGATAAGTCCTAACCAAATACTGTCTCTACCCTCGCGCACGTTTGAAAGAGAAACCCTCAAAGCGCTCACCCTAGAGTTCACTTGCCGTGTGTGGCCACGTAGATGCAGATTTCCTTGAGACCAATAATCTTCCAGTAGGAGCCTAAAGATTCAGTTTCCATCCTCGGATGGTAAAGGAGAACGTCGCATGCAGAAAAGAAATGTCGGCCCTTTACGTCCAGAGCAGAATAGTCCTCGACTCTGACCCTAGTGGGCCTAGGGCCCTGTCCATATTCCTCAGTGGACCCTAAAACAGTGCTAATGATCACTTAGTGCAGCTATGAGGCTATACGGAGAGATATATGTGGCTAAGGATAATACAGTACCAATGACATGAAAGTAAATGAAAAAAAGTTCCGAATACCACAGAATTCAACTGTATTTTAGGGTAAAATGCCGTGTCTACATATCTGCAGATACTGTCATTAAAGACTTACGTAAATTATCAAAATAAATATGGAAACACAACAGTAGTTGGCACTTGCTATTAAGTTTATCGTAAATTATATTTCTGGCGCTCAGAATTCCAAGATGTACGGATAATTAACTTATTTCGTACAATAGAAAGTATATTATCTGATGTTCCCCACCATAATAACCGCCATCCATGAAAAACTTCAGATTATAAAAAGGATCAATTAAACGTAAACCGGAATAAAGATTCCTGTTAACTACCTTATATTATAAGGGAAAAAAAACTCCCACTAATCAATCCTCCCACGCATAATGTGTCATGAAAAATCACCGACACATTGACAGAAAACACTCGTTACTTCATAAATATGCTAATAATGTAAATAACATAATCGGCCGAAATCACCGCTCTAAGTATATTCAACAACAGCTATCTCTCAGGCACGCTAAATTATCTCAACAATCGATGACTCTTCCACAGTTGTAAGTTAAAAAGCTGCCTCATATTTCCCAAATAATTTTACTCCAATAAAAGTACCATGGAGAATTTCCCGTCCAGGAGAACCAACGAACGGTGAAAGGCTTAGATGAATTTAAAGCCATATTTCGCAAAATAATATGCTCAGAAAACAATGTTGAAATTGTAAAATTACAGCTTATTTTAAGTTATGACGTGATGTTTCATTATATTTAGAGAATTTAGATTCCTACACATGCTTTTAATTTTCATTTGTGGAATTGGTATGCCCCTAATAAGTTGTGCTGAGAAGGAAGAACAGAAATCTCCTCGATGTTAGAGGTAAAAACCCCATGACTAGGTACATCTACATCTAAGTCATACCCTGCAACCCACCAAAAGGGTGAGTGGCAGGGGGTGCTTCCACACCAGGCATGCATGAATGATACGGCAGAACACCGACACTACACTGAAACAAGCGTACCACACATGCAACGCGTCAATCAAAAAACTAATACCCAAGAAACATTCTATCGTAAATCGTTCCAAGGTGCAAGGGGTACAAGGACTACTACTACATATTCAAAATATCATGCATAAATAAGAACATCAATATTTACATTATGCAGAAATCAGAAAGTAGAGAATATAAAGAAAAAGATTTACTGCCTGCCTATTGTCAATACTCGAACTATTCATGACGACGATCACATCTGTTTTGGTCCCGAATGGTACGCGGAAAAAATGACATTTTATATCTATCGGTTCTACAATCTAGCTTTCTAATTATATTGGCGCGATCTAATCTGCCATAGTACGGAGGGATTAATAGTATGTTTTTCACGTCGTCAGAGAAGTGATTTTCCTGAAATTTAGTTAGGAGGTTAAGCCTATAATTTAATCTACGCTGTGATAGCGATCCCCATCCTAATTCTTCTAACAGTCCAGACACACTAGCCAACTTACCGTAGCATCGTTTCACCAACCTAGCTCCTCTTCGCTGCACGCGATCTAACTCTGATATCAACCCGGTTTCGTATGGATCCCATACACTAACAGCATATTCCAGATGAGGCCTAACGATTGAAAAATAACAACTTTCTTTCACTTTCTCATCACATTTTCCGAGTATTCTCTTGATAAAGCCTAGCTTCCTGTATGCTTGACCGCATATTTCCCGAATATGTTTTCCCCAAGATATGTCGTGAGTAATTGTGACCCCTAAGTACTAAACAGACTCGGCGTGAATAATTTCCGTACTATTAATTCTATAAGCCCTACCTGGCCTATTTTTCTTTTTCCAAAAGCTGACTGCTACGCACTTTTTTATGTTTAGTTCCATCTGCCACTTTTCGCAACAACCATGAATAGCAAGTAGGTCGATTGTTAACGAGTCGCTATCTTCGGAATTGTTAATATCCCTATACACAACCGCGTCGTCTGCGAAGAGTCTAAGCTTACTTTTAACGAATTTGCTAATATCATTTATGTACAAGAGAAATAAAAGTGGACCAATTACACTTCCCTGAGGAACACCCGATGTAACGCTCACTGTGTTTGACATGATACCGTCTATGACAACCCTTTGTTCCCGCCCATGTAAGAATTGATTAATCCAACTAATAATGTTTAAATCTATTCCATATGCTTCTAGTTTTGAGAGTAACTTAACGTGAGGTACCTTATCGAAAGCTTTCTTAAAATCGAGGAATATCGCGTCAACTTGAACATTATTTTCACCCGAGAGCAAGATGTCATGAACGAAGAGGGCCAATTGGGTTTCGCAAGATCTACCCTTTCGAAATCCGTGTTGGTTATTTATCAATAATTCCTCCCTATCTAAATGACTCATAATGGAGCTTACGATTATGTGTTCAAATACCTTACACGAAATGGATGTGAGAGAAATTGGCCAATAGTTACTAGGGTCTTCCCTGTCGCCGCTTTTGAATATAGGTGTGACATTTGCTACTCTCCAGTCCTTAGGCCATACGTGATCTACTAAAGATTTGGCAAATATTAATTCTAAGTAAGGCGCTATGTCTGATGCCAATGTTTTATATACGCGAGCAGGTATTTGATCTGGACTGGGGGATTTGTTGGCGTCGATATTTTTTAGCTGATGTTCTATGCCGCGACAATTTATAATAATTTCAGGCATACATATTTCGGAACGAACTGGCTGCGGATCGAAAAGATGTGGTGTGCAAGTAATAAAAATGCTTTTGAAGAATTTGTTTAACGAATTGGCTTTTTGTAGACGGTTGGTTACCTTTCCCCTTAGACGTTCTTAAGCGTGTGTACTGTTGATTTATTTCCTTGAGTGTCCCTAACATACGACCAAAATGACTTGTGATTATCGTTCAATTGTTCTCAAGTAATTTACTTTTGAAATCAGCTAACGCCCTTCGTGACGCTTTTTTTGCTTAGAGTTTAGATATTTTGTAATTTTCGGTGACTGTGTAAAGTTCTTCGGAGGATTTGTTTATTTTTGCCCTTTTTAACCTAGCATGACATGTTCTCTGGTGCTTTAATTTTTTTCTACCCTCCGCGTTATACCACCTAGGCTCTGCATTGGCTCTTTTCCATTTACTTGGTATGTATTTGCTAACTACTGATCGTGTAACGTTGAGGAAAGTATTCCACAAAACCTCAGTATTACTGTTGATACTTATTTTTTTAAAATTAGTAAATGACTTTTGCAACTCTCGTTTCATATCTTCGTAGTCAGCCTTATTAAACAAGTAGATTTTTCTTTGTCGATTATGTTTCTTGATCATGGTCACGGAAAAATTAGCTTTAACTTCTTGTGGTCGCTCGCTCGTAGGTACTTTAACTACAAATTACCATTAAAAAGAATACCTGGCCTTATGCTATGCATCCAAATTAATAATTAGCCCAAAAACATAACTAGCTACTGAAACCAGTAAACTTAAAACATGCCAAAAAGCGCAATACTTTTATCTTCATTAAAGTCTTGAAAATGGGTAAATCAAGCAAAACTGCAGAATAAAAAAGTACCGGTAAATAAGCAGGTATATCTTTTCCAGGAATAAAAAACACAGAACATGAAGCTGTAACATTTATTCGCACATATAACGGCTATTCGGACTCTCATCTACTGACTACTCTACTACGGGCTGCAGGCAGACATGCTTTTTCGTGAACCTTGCCACAAACATTCGATATGTAGTCAAAAAAATGTCCATTTCAGTTCTTTCTAATCCACCAGCGCTCAAAAGCACCAGAGTAATCTTCTTTGGACCCTGTCGTTTGCCTGCTTTGTAAATCAATTTACGCAGGAGAGAGGGTCGTAAGTTAGGCTGTGATTCATCATGCCCCACCCGTAACCTCTCTCTCGTCACAAGCGCACCCTTGAAACAAGAGGAAAAGACTTTTATCACGAAAAAAGAGAGGCCACTAGAATAGGATTCCACATTTTTTAGAGTCCGCGGTTATGGTGGCCACGGAAACAAAGGACCACCGGTTGGCAATGAGAATCATGATTACAGTCAGCGGCAGTTTACCTTCTCCACAGTTTGGAAGCTTTTAAAGAAAAATAAGTTCTTGCCATAGCTAACCCATCTACATCTAAATGAACACACAAGAACGCTTGCATATGGTGAATAATTTCTCTCGCGAAAAAACTTCACCGTTAGGCTGGAGTTTTGCATCGGTGAACATAATCCGCAGAGAATATTGATGATGAAGGTACAATGGAGGGCTTTCCGAAAAAACACCGAGGAATTCTGGTTGGTACTTTGGTAAAAACTCTGCGTACGCATTCGAAATGACTCTCTGGGCTGTATAAACTGCAGGGATAAGAAGTGGACGATGCGTCAAAACCTCACAAGTTCGCACCGAACAAACCACGAGCTTCGCATGAGAGAACAATAGAAAAAAGTGCATTCCCAGCATGTTCGTGCTACTCTGTGGCGGACTAGGAATTGAATAGCATCGTTAAATATGTCTAAGGCTACGATCCCATACACGAAAACGAAATGGCTTCACATGCCTCTACCTCGGGAGTTTTATATTCAACGCTTGTGGGATAACCCGAGGACCCCTATCTCATTTATTTTCGAGATAACCTTGAGCCCGACGAAAGTGTCACTGCCACAGAAATGATTCCCGTGGTCATTTCCCTAACCTTCCACCATTTCTCTCCTCGTCAAATCCACCCTTCTTCCGTAATCGCTTTCCTCATTTAAACCATGCGCCGGATGATTCTACAAATCACGTCTACAGTCCATTTGTTAAAATTTACAAAGCTAAATAACAATCCGCCTCTTTAACACCATTCACAAAAGTGAGTTTATACCACTTCAGGTCAAGTTAGGACTGAAATTCTTTGCAAAATATATAAATTTCTTCTTGAAAATTGTAGTTCGAATGTATCTCCTTCCCCAAACAGTTAATTACTCCGCATGAAGTTGATTTCTAAGAAAACACTTATTTTTCAATCCCCAAATGGCGGCTCAATTCGAGTCATCAGTACCTTAAGAGTCAATCGATCACAAATTAACAAAATAAACAATGACTTGCACGAACAAAATTTTAATGCCTATATTTGGAAGTAATGACCTTTGAGTACATATTCATTAAATTATTACTAGAGTACATCAATGGCATAACAGTAATTTAAAAAATAAACCAATATGTAAACAAGTCAAATACCGCTTAGGAAAGGGAATCACGTTACGGAAGAATCCACGAGGGTGGATCCTGCATAAATCATACGACCTGTTAAGTTTATATATTCCAAAGGCGCCTTTATCTTGGACGGACCCAAGACTTTAGCCCAACGTAATTGGTGAACATTCATATATCAAAGTCCTCACTTGTTGGCCGCTGTAGAGGAAGGCACTGGCTTCGCTACACATCGTAGGCCGCCGATTCGATGCCATCCACGGGAATGGACGTATATTTTGTCAGATTAATGCATTTATATACAGGTGGGCGCCATATTTGAGTGGTGACATATGGTTCAGACGGTAAAAGAGTCAAAAACTTCAGCATACAACGAATAAACTTTTTAGCTGAGCACATTCACATTTATAGCCTCGGGAGGAGAACAATCCAAAAGAGATTCCTCATCAGTACCAGACGACACTATACAAACATTACAAACAAACGTAAAAGGCAGCCAAAAGATTCAAAGTACCATCTATGTGAATACATCAATTTTTTGTTCCATATGCACAACTTCTCGAGGTAAATCTATTGACCGGTGAAAAGCAGTCATTAATTATCCTGCAAATGTATTACTTGAAAAGTCATAAGCATAGTAGTCATCATTAGCGTAGCGAAGGGGGGCACCTGAACCCTCCCCCCACACAGATCAAGTACACAAAAAATTAGTTGACAAAGAAAAATTAGAAATAAAATGAAGAGAGTGAAAGTTAACTTGCACCGGTTAATTAATCCATGAAATATGGCAAAGTATTGATCAGTCTGTATTATGAATCAGAATCAAAAATACATTTCATGTCGTTCGCCTCCCCTCACAAAAATCCTGACTACACCTATAGTTGTAATCACACTCAAATTGGGAAATATATGATAAAATCAGCTACAATTCGCCACATTATATCTCCTAAATGATCGATTTGGATACAATAGTCTAAAAAATATCTAGCCTAGCATTTTCAAGTGAATAGCACTAGGAGAATATCTACAGAGCGTTTAGAAAAACACTAAGGCCGGTATTCATAGTCCTCAATAATTACAGATTCGTTTCAATCTATGATTATATCTCTAATTAATTACTGTTTCTTATTCATAGTCGTCAAAGAATCAGTGATTCGTCAATTGATGATTCTTGAATCAGAGATTCATCAATCTCTGATTATTATGTATTCATAGTCGTCAAATAATCATTGTTTATAGTTCTAGTATTCATAGTCAAGCAAACTGTAATTATTTGGCCAAATAATCATTGATTCGTGAATTAAGCTCTCGACCGTAATTAATTAGAGTTTTTCTTTGTTGCACTTCGGTAGTTCTGTGATTGTTTACGACATATTCTCGACATGTCTTTACGTTCCAACTGTACAATTTTATACGGTGCTAAAGGCATAGAATAGTCTATATACTCTAGATGAACGTCTTGAATTGATTAGGATTATTGACTACCTTGAACTGATTAGTATTTCCGTGCAATGGAAATTCGTTCGGATATATTGGCGTATGTGATTGCCGATGACGATGTACCAGCGTATCACTAAAGGCTGCGAAAAACACACATTAGGGATCCAAAAAATCCAAATTACTCACATGGGGAGACTACGTACCCTGACTCGCCGATTTGAATGCCGTATTTACTATGTCGTGCACGAGGTCAAAGGCTAGTTCGCCTTGGACTTCGTCAAACGTATCCTAGTTGTATTGTAATTAATCAGTTTATAATCAGAAATACCCGCCCTTAGCATAAAAAAGCTGGGAAAAGCTCTCGCTACGTTGTTCCGGAGCTTCAAATCACCCGTCTCATCACCCTCAAAGCGACTTTACCTATAGGTATTATTATCGCCCTCGTTTTACTTAGGATCGTTTGGTGTAGTGGTTAGCGCCGCGGGTTCGTACGAAAAGGTCAGATGGTTCGAGGCTCCCCTTTGCCGTTCTTTTTTTCCATCTTTATATTCACGACCAGAGAGACATTTTTCCTCCGAGTTACATGTCATATCATAGGAATTCACCTCGCCTTTTTTCTCGTGATACTTTCCACATAAATTCGTAATCCTGTGTGAATCTTTAATGTCAATGACCTCACTGGGGTCTGGTGATGGACCGCTTATGATATACGTCAATCTCTGTTTAAAATCCGTAATCTAACTTTTTGTAACAATAGACATGAGTGTTGACAGATGAAGAGTTTCATATAGGATACCGATTTTCAAAACCCGTAGTGTTCGAGTATATTCTTCTTAGAACTAATGTTCATATATCGACACTTTCCGCGAGGACTGACAGTTCCTCTTGTGCTACTGTGGCTCATTGCTTTGAGATTTTACGCTTAGGCATCAATATTTAATTGTTGAAATCATATTACAAATTAAAAAAAATATATCACAGCGGTTTTTAATCACGCAGTATTTAAAAAAATCTTCATGCTGAATTTAACATCGGCCGAAATTGCCATGAATGTTTTACTCGTAAGCTATCATCAATTGCTACTAATTACATATTTCAAATTTTCTTTATCGGTTATGATCAGTTATAAATACTGCCACTGCTACTCTTCGTCTTCTTTGGTGTTTTACGTACGTATGTAGGGATTGCTTGTTCTGTTTCGCAGCCAACGGTGTCCAGAACTGTGAAACCTATAACTAATCTTTTGGCCGTGGAAATAGTTGACACCATCAGACCGCCTGTTTCTTATGATGTTCAGGCGACGAATAGGTGTCTCGGGTGTCTCTTTGTGAGAATAGAATAAAGAGGATACCACACTTATGGTCGGACAATTCCTGACGTTAAACAGCACCCGCTACTTCATCAACACTTGCCGGAATACGAGATTACTGTTTGTTGATTTTCCCTAGCAACGCCATCATTAACGTTGAATAATCATAAGAAATAATTCTAATGTAGGCACGGATAATTCATTTTTATCAAAAAAACATTGCCAATCCATTTTTTATTTTATTTTTCAATTGCAATTAATAAAATTATAAACTCAACTTGAATAAAAATTTAATGATACCCCACAAAATGTTTTGCCTCTTCAATTTCTCATACCACTCAAAAATAAACATGCATCCAATCTGTAATTCACCAATTACAGATTATTCCAAATAATTAGAGATTCATGAATCAGTGATTCATGAATTGGAGATTGTTTTCTGTCTATGAATACATAAATCAAATAATCAATGATTGACGAATAATCGTTGATTCAGCAATCATTGATTATTTATCCCGTCTATGAATGCCGGCCTAAGTTCATTCTACAACAAAGTTCCAGAGTAAATATCACCCATCTCGACAAATAAACGAATATAAAACCTGAACCCTCATAAGGGTGCATAAGTGTTCCAGTACCGGTAAAGGTAATCGATTTATCCTCCGTAATATTTTGGCACTTGACGATGATAATTACAGGGTCCTCAAAATATAATGAGTTTAAAGATAAAATAATGAAAAAAAATGAAAGCTTAAATTATTTGAAAGAGACAGAGATAAACAAAAACGATTTGTAGGAAACCGATGACCGAGTGATGAGTTTTTTTGAGTCTTAATTATGCGCTTCGACTACTAAATACCATTATATTTTTACACGTTGCTTTTATATTTCAGTCAACAAATCCTAGATGTTTTCATTTAAGGCGAATGTTGTGACATGAAATTATTGACAGGCGCCCATATCTAGATTTACTGGTCAGTGCGAGTGCTGAAAAACCATCAGCTAAACACAGTGAAATAAGTTAGCAACAGTTATATGAAAAAAATCCCTTTAAACAGTATGCCAATGAAGAGCGGGTGTTTGTAAACATACGTGAGAATGTCCTTCGATTTGTCACTCCGATTGCCGCTGTCATTCACGTGTTCAGAAGACCATTTTGATTCCATTGCATCATCAACAGCTAAGACAACCTTAAGGCTCATACTAAAAAGTGTAAGTACGATCTTAAATCTTCATCAAAGAAAAGTAAATAAATAGCTGAAACATATAGTCGCAAGATAAAATGAGATAGGTGTACACATGTAATAAAGCAA
The DNA here is from genome assembly GCA_963169105.1 of Ceriagrion tenellum. NCBI lineage: Eukaryota > Metazoa > Arthropoda > Insecta > Odonata > Coenagrionidae > Ceriagrion > Ceriagrion tenellum. Next base: position 100,726,187 of record OY720643.1, read on the forward strand.
TGGAGATAGATAAACCGGAAATATTTTAAGCCTAATTCGCTAACCTAAGTTAGCTAACCGAAGTAGGTGATAGGTGTTTCCCACAGTACATGTTTAGCGAGAGACTCAGGCAAGGTGTCACTGAGAGCCAGTAGTACATAAAATTTGACCCAGCGGAAAAGTTCATCTGACAGTAAACTTACGCACAAGGAAGTTTTTGGGTAATACAGGATAAAAACGAGGTAGCTAATCAGTAGTAGGCAACATTTTGTGAAAAACCTCTTAGAGGTAAAGCAGAGATTTGCAGATAAAAGACTTGAAACTTATCTATCATCTGGGTTAAGCCATGCATAAATTTACCATTAAAAAAAATTAGCGGTGACATATGAGTACACTTCTCTAAAGTGGTTATGGCAGCTAGAACAAATTGCCAGTAGTTGGTTATCTAAAGGACTCTGTCCCAAATTATGCCAACAACTAAAAATCATAATATGATATGGCTAAAATATTTCACTAACTAAATGCGTAAAAAAATATTGTCAGAATACAAAGGTTCAAAAACTATATCTTCAAACTCAAACGCCAAAATAGTATCTCTTCGGTAGAGAGATTATTTCCCAGCATGTAACTTCCAAAAAATAGCAATGAACTTTCCTCACGTCTGTAAACAAACGTAAAAATTTTGCTAAATCGGTATAAAAAATTAATGAAGGCTACAGATTTTGACGAGCCTTCATTAATAACATAGACCCCATTAAGCCCTTTTCGATATTCCATATATCCCATTCCATATGTATTACTTTTTGCGCAAGTAATATTAATACTCTTAGTTCCGCGTATCCCGAAAAAAGAAAAAGACAAATTTAATAACGGCTTAAATAAATTTATAAATGATATATTAGCTTATTAAATATTTAAATAATGTATTAACTTAATTAATTCACGAGCACTAATTTTCCAAAGCATTTATTCACAGAAGATAACAGTGACTAATTTGATTTGTCAAAATCTTACGACTAGGAAGACGAGCCTATTTATACAGTACCTGCGGCCTCTCCTGAAGAATCCTCTTAAAAGAACGGAAGCGGTCATTCATATAGGGCACTGGTACGACTTCTACCGACTTACCTAAGTGCTAAGGAGCTTATAAAATCATAAGGGTATTTCACTCTAATATAAATTACAGGCACCCCGCTGGCCAAAGTACGAGTATTTTCGATCAGCTGCTCTTAATTACCAGGATTATCACTCCCATATAATAAATCATAGTAATGTAACAACCTTGCAACATCCACTGTTGATACATATCGCCTAACCTTTATAATGAAATAAACAGTGACAGTATTTACTAAAATCATACCTGCTGATAACTACTAAGAGCCTGCAATAATCCCAGTGAGCTTGAGTGCGCAAATAGTGAGGTAAACCACTGGTTAAAATCAATTCGTGGCAATTAATTCGACGAGAACCACGCACATACGTAACTCAGGAATCATTCATATTGGCGATGGCTCTTCCAAGCAACCAGTTTAGATTTCAAAGGTGGAATACATTAAACATGCTCACAAAAATTCATGTAAGTGAATGATGGGCAAAAAATTCATAAATCTAAGTTTAAATTCATACCTGACGAAACACGTCAGTTTGAATGAAAAGTATAAAATCTGCAGATACATGTGCATGCCCAAATTATTCTCATTTCCCCAAACCCCGTCATTCGCAACGGCTACATGTAACTCGAGAGGAGTAACACAATAATAAGTCCTCATATGTGATGGCAGAGGTAGCAGTCCACAATGTTTCAACTATATAAAGTGATTTCTAAGCTGAATGATCGGCAAAATGTGCCATGAGTAAACTCGACTATCAAAAATATTGCGCCTATTTCTCCAGGCTTCACAATTTTTCATCACCTAGGATGCTTCCTGCACAATCATTCATTTGGAACCGCAACTAACTTCACGCCTCTCGTTCTCATCCAGGCTAAAGTATCACGCTCATTTGACTCCTATTTCAGTTTACGACAACACTCAACAGGAGGGAAATAGATTTGACGCAAGTTTCAATGGGAATGAAGTGAGCTGTGCTATTACAGAACCTAGCTATTTAGGCCAAATAGAAAATGATCCATTCCAAAGTTATGACAGAGAAGTTATGCGGCAGGGTAGTTTACTTCAGCCGCAGGCAGTCCTCGGAAAACTCAACTATTGTAGATAATTATAGAAACTACATTCTGATGTAGATATTCCTACAAAGGGATATACCGTCGAATCCTCCATACCATTTGACTTCAAGACAAAAGTATTTCAAATATGTCGAAGGTCATTTTTCTCCGACTCCTATTACGATCCTAACTCTTCCATCCTCAATTGAAATATAATATTCCTCAATATAATTTAAAAAAAAAAATTTAATCGATAACTTTTCTCAGCATTTTTAAAAACCTATCAAAGGTATCAGAATTATCTACAGCTCACAGACACGAATAATTAAAAAAAATATATATATATAAATAAATAAACAAATAAAAAATTTCGGCATTATATTACCAGGAAAACTACACTACTATTTATTCTAACACAGGAGAGCTGAAAATGTATTCACGCAATTGCTTAATACGAACACGTACGTGTTGGCAATGCTGTGGGGCACGGAAAACGTCCCAATTTCATTGCGTTCATTGGAAATGGCACGGAACATGTGAACCGCGGCAATTACTCCACGAACTACAGCCTTATACGGGAGAGCTATTCCGACTATACTGTCCTCCCATTCCGCCATGAAAAAAACTTCGCCGACACTGATAATCATCATCTATGTTCTATCGTCTGTATCAAACTCCAAGCAATTACTAAATTTTCCAAAATTTTCATTTTTTAAGATTTCCAACTAGTTATTCTACGAGATGTTGAAACCTAGGAAATAGTGGCAAGTAAAACAATAATTTATGCAATAAATAAGTCATTTTAGTCACGAAGGGTACATAAAATACCTAGATATCTAACCGCTGAAAAAGTATCAGCAAGAAAAGATGTCAAAATTTCGTTCGAGAATTTATTCTACGTATAAAAAATGTTGATGCTTATTACTTCTATGATATAAAAAATAACATCAAATAAAAAAACAATTGAACGCTTATGGCAGCCTCGAAGAGTACACCATTATTAAGGCTACTTTCTCTGTTATCAAACAAATCGCGTCCAGCATGACTAAAAATTCAAGGAAACGATACATTTACTTCTAATTAGAGGAGAAAAATTCAACGAAGTAAGAAGTGCAGAGAAAGCAAACTGAAGAAAAGTAAATTGAAGCGAAAGCCATATCTTGGGAGAATTAGAAAGAATTAAGACGAAAGAAATGAAATTATTGTAAGACTCGGGTAATCAAAGAGGGTAATACACGAAGAAATTATAATAAGCCGCGGTAGGAAAAAATAAATTACATTTAACAAAGACTAAGGTAAAAAGAATACAAATATTCACCGATTTTAATTAATTGGTACTTGGGATAGGAATAGATCGCTATTTGCGGTTAGAAAAAGGGCAAAAAAATTCCACAAAATTCGAATGACAAATCATCACCAATATTTTGAGCTGTTTAACTGGGATCTATCTCTTCTTGGTCAGCTTTTTCTATCAACTTCAACAAAGATAGCAATTCCATTGGTGACCCTGGTCGTCGAAAACAATTGTCCTTCAACTTCCTCAAATCTACACCGTGTCATTCAAGTACATCACGTCATCATGTTCAATCGTCTCTGAACAAAGAGAATTTACGAAAAAAATAAGCTTCATGGATATATTGGCTACCGCTCCAAAATTCAAGTTCATGATTCCCTCGAATTTATATCAATATTTGTTAATAACGAAATTTCCGATCAGTATTAAGAAAGCTGTCAGACAAAGAGGCATTGGGAATGTCCATAATGTCATTTCAATATCGGTAATATAGAAATACGTGGTGGCAATTAATGCAAAAACAATACCAGCAAGAATTATCAATGGTAGCATAAAAAATGGGTTATAATACAAAAAATCCATTTTCAATTGATTGCATTTATCACAGAACGAAACACAAATGCTCCCATTATGATTCTGCAGCAAAAAACATTTCCTGAAATATTTGCATTAAATATGCGTCATTATTTCATTAGACGCAAGACAGTATAAACAGATTGTCTAAAAAACTGCGAGAGTAGATAATGAATATATACACAGGAAAATGTCAGGGATGGAGCACAAAAATACAAAAAAGGGACGAGTACTAACAATTCGCAAGCTTTTAGACTGCGGTACGTCTTCAATGCGATACCGGACAGAAATCATTAATATCCGGTATTTCCTTGAAGACAGACCACGGTCCGAAAGCTGGCGAATTAAAAGTGTTCGTTTCTTATTTGTGTATATGACGCTCCCTCCCTGTCAACTTCTTGAGTATATCGCTATTTGGCTGTCTCCAACCTCTTATCTGATACCACATAATTTAACGAACATTAAAAAACACAACAGAATTATTAGCAAAACTTAGCCGTAAAATCGATCGTTGTACAGACATACGTGAGTATTTAGCCGAAGATTTAAGGTGACAGGCCAATGTGGGACACGTAAACGAAAAGGTCGTCTACAATATTAGGGTAGGTGATGACGAATCTCAAGGAGAGCTGTAATGCCACTAAGGAAATGCATATACGTTCTGATAAGACCAATTTCGGAACATGCGTCGTAAGTCTGGGATCCACATGAAGAGGAGCAAATAAAAGCCATTGTGTACGTACTAAGAAAGGCAGCCAAGTATATAATGTGTACACGTATGAGGAGAGAGTGTGTAACAAAACTGCTTTAAGTACAGAGACGGTATTCCCTATGAAAAAAAGATAAATACTCTTCTAATTCTTCCGCACGCTCAGGGGAGGAAACCATGGGAAAACTGAGAAATATAGAGGAAAACCTAAGGCACACAGAGAGGAATGATGACCAATACAAGACGAAAAGTCGGTCACTAAACACCACTTTTAAAATTTTTTCACTCCTCAAATGGTCTGCTGTGACATGAACAGTTTCCCTGCATAACGGTTTGAGCATTTTCCTGAATTTTGATATTCTTATTTAATAGCATTTTATATTCTTAAGATAAATTTATCATGATTCACATAATTTTTCTTATCTACATTTTTTCCAATTGCTTACTTTTTTAGGATTTTTTGTTTAATTTGTTGGAAAGTTATCCATTGAATGTCTACTACGTATTTGAAATAAATTTAACACCGGGAAAATAGCAAATTTTTAACTATCTTGAGTATAAATAATATTTTGAATTTATGAATTCCAGCAGTAATCTGCTCGACTCATTTAACACAAAAAAGCTGTTCGAGACCCAAAGTCGTTCAATATCGATTGTGCTCTTCTTTCGATATAGGTCTCGGCAACTAAAATAAATCCACCATTAGTGTGCTTATTTTTTTACATTCTAAATAAGCATAGGATAGGTAGTTCGACGTTTTAATGGATTTGGTAGTATATTTTTATTCGAAATGACAATTTGTGCCGCATATTCGCAGATTTCCTTTGGTGTGCTATCGCAGTAAATGCTCAAGTAGCACATTAATGGCGGACATGTGGCGTAAATGGTTGCGAAGACCTAAATCAAAGGAAAAATACAATCGATAGCGAACGACCTTGTTCGAGACCCAGAGAAATAACCTGCAGAGCTAGATATCTGGTGCGAGCATTCAGATTGAATTGATCACACTGCGCTATTCTTAATCACGAAAGGCGTTCTTCCAACGTAGCCAAAAACACTCCATAAATAACTATGCGCAATGCATAGAGCAAGATTCATTTGAATGACAGATAATTTTAAACGGACTAACTTCAGGATATTTAGTTCCGCGCCACATTAACGATGAAGTCCTATTTAAAGGGACTGATTTTCCGCCACGGTGATATAGAACGTTTTCAGTATTGATAGCATTTAACCAGTCGAAAGCGGTACAGCCCTCAGGCGATAATCCCGTAACTGCGAGGCATACTCTGCTAGAATGCATAATTAAGTCAAACGACGTCTTAGTCGCCAAGCTGCTTTAAGTTATTTAGCCAATTAAGAACTATGGGCTCAATCTTGGTAAGAACTCCTCCGGTAAATTAGGACGAAAAATTCGCCTTGTTTATGAAGTCCTTGCCAAAGAAAACTAAGAATGAAAACTTCAGATTCAGAAGAAAAGTGGGGGAACTTGGAGGATTCCATGATTTCGCCAGCGAGCTGAAAACGGAGTCATAAACTGGAGAAATTAGAAGAGAAATCAAGCCGAGTAACTACGAGCATAAGAATGAGCTGCAGCACCCTAGGAGCTCAGCCTACTGAGCAGATGAGAAATCCAAAGCAGAGAATATAAAATGATTCTTTTTGATCATTATTCCAAAATTATTAGCACTAGATAGGTTCATATATTACTTGGGCTTTCTTATCAAGATACAATTTTAAAAGTCTTGCTAATCCCCAAATAAACCTACCGAATAGTTATCGCAATATATCGCTAACAGCAAATGATACTTAAATCCTATGCGTCAAAGTGCTGTGCCAAACAATTAGCAAATAAAACAACATATCGGAGTCCTCACTCTTGAGTCACATTATCTACAGAAGTGACTGTCAAAATTCACAGTAATGCTGCCGAGGAGAAAAATATTTACTTATGAGATGTATATTTACCCAAAATAAATTCTAGTCCCCGAAAATGCCTGATCTTAAGTTTCTCTGCAAGTAAAAGCTTTCTTGTGCAGCCTGCTGGGAAAAAACTCTACAGATGCATTGACTAAAGAGAAACAAGAAAAAAATCAAAGTACAAAATAGGTAAGTACTTAAAAACATAAGGGTCGTATAGTAATTAGCTGAAAGCTGGTGGCAGCGGGGTAAAGTCCTCGCCTGCTAACCCGAGGGTCGCGGGTTTGAGTCCCGCCTGGGTAGAATATTATCTGCCCAGGACATGGGTGTTTTTGTCGCGTCCGTTGTTACTGTTATTCACCCGACATAAATTGACACATTGGGCTGTATTCGAGATAGTGAAGATAATAAAAATAAATAAATAATAACAAATTTTTTCGGGGATTAGCCGAAAAACATGGCCGATTACGGAACATCTAAGCGCTTCAGTTCGCGATGAAGAGTTCACCAAATGCATCCAAATTCGCTCCTCAGTGAATGCACTTTTACTAAGGATTGGAGGATTCCATAACATCGCCAGCGAGCTGATAATGGAGTCACAGAGAGTCATAGTCGGAGACAGTCATTCATTTTTCAGCCATGTCTGGGATTCCAGTCTCTGTAGTTAATGTTTCACAATTAGCAATAGAATGGAGTCCATTTCTAAGCCAGTTTCTATCAGAGACGTAAGAATTTATTCAAAGACAAATCTTAAGAATACAGGTAGGTACTTCATTAACAATTACTTTTCGAAACGGATATGCGAAAAAAACTGATTTTACGTTAAAACTCTCCTTCGAGTTCTTTGAGAAAAATTATAATGTTTTTAAATTTTCCCTGCCAGTCGGCCGTATCAGCTTACGCGGTTGGTCAAGACGCAGTCCAGTGCAGAACGTTTTCTAAACGCAACTTCTACATAATAATGTTCCTACACAAAAATACGGATCCATTCACCCAGTTTCTCGTCGAGATGAACACAGTCAAACAGTTTACTAATTGAGGTTTCACCTGGGGAAATTGGTGTTTTGAAAATTTCTACAATAATTCCCAATCCTTGAATACCTCATTTCAGTCTGTTACATCAAGGAATCATTCATAGACGCTCCTCTATTCTGCAAATATATCTCCACCTGACGGGACTTCCACCATCTTATCCCATGATTTACCTCTGTAAAAAGCATAGAGTTCATGTATTCATCTTCACCTACAACCTTTTGGTATCCCTACTCTCAGCAGTGAAGTAAAAAATCTAAAAAAAATAAACTGATTCCGAAATCACATCACACGGTGGTAAAAAGTACATTATCTAAATACAACAAAAATGTTTTTATGGAGAGAATATCGCACGCTCGGGTGTGGGAAAATCTTAGCCAACATTTTTTTGAAAAATAAAATCCCTTTTAATTATGGTCCAGGCAGCGACACGGGGATGGGAATGAGACGGACGGAGTGATTTAATTGCCGACCACATTAGTTCAATAATTTCAGGGGAACTCAATCGCAGGGTTACCATTTCCATTGTTATTTTATTTTTTTTTCATTCCTCCCACACTAGGTTCCCATTTTTTTCCTCTCCCTCACGGCTCATTTTTTTTTGGCCAATTCCGCACAAAAATTTTCGCTCCCACACCACTCGTTAATCTTCAAAAATCCTCGGTGGATGACAGGGCACATTTAATTTCCCCCTCTCCTCGTCCCCCCTTTAACACTGGCCCCCCCTCCGCCCTTCCTCCTCTACCGCGACTTCTCACGTGACCCCTTAAAAAAAAGATGGCGGCCAGATTTTTTTCACAAAAATGAATCCAGAATAATCTCGCCAGGCGTTTGGAATATGGGCGCTGAAAACCTCCCTCTCGCAAGCTCTCGCGAGAAAAATCCCCTGACGATTTCGATTTAATACTACGTGCATTAATCATATCACCCGGAGCGTAATTGACCGTATTTTCTTCTCGAGATGAAAAAAAACAAATTTTTTAGTTGAGCCTCCTAAAAGCTTCCTCGTCAACGATGTAATTTTTGTGAAGTACTTTTCTTTTTTTTTTACCTCTGACGCAAAGTGGACCGTATTTTCCCCCCGAGCAAGAGGAAAATCACAATTTTCACTGTTTAGGCTCACTGCGGTCCTGGAGAGACTTGTAAACGATTGGCTTAGGATAAATGATCTCCGTGTATAATATCTGTTCCCACAAGGGGAGGCGAACCAAAATAGGTCAATGTATGTTCAGCCATTGAAATTCACTTTATACCCATATTTTATTCTAAAATACTTTAGATACACCACAGAAACACCGAGGCGACGCACTATACTGGCAAATACAGTAGAGGTATTAGTGAACGAAGCAAGAGAAGATGACTGATTAATCAGGTCATTCAGGTTACTGAGGAGAGATTATTATTCTACCACGTCTGCATAGTATATAGGCACGTGGTAAGGGGTTCTAGGACACCAGCTATTGAAGGGAATGGTGAAGAATAAGGATAGATTAAGGAAGAGAGTGAGGTCAAGGACTATTGCTATGTAGAGGGAATTTATTTGTGTTCCGGCCATTATTTGTCACCCTTTCTAATGGTTCCTGGAGAGGAACTTGCACGAATCAGTTCATAGGTACATCCATCTTATTTTGTCACTTCAACCAGTTCCAAAGACACAATGCGGGGTCAAAATAATATCCTCCAAGTCGTAAAGAATCCTCCGCCCCAGAAGTGAATTTTTCAAGTGATTAACTCCTATGGTTTACATTCCCAGACGAAGTCGACTCCTATCCCACTCCTTCCAACAGCTGTGTAGTACACAATGCTCGCTCCAAACTGTCTTTAACGAAGATTACGGTTTTTCGTTGTATTTTATACATATTTAACTAATTTAGCCTTTCTCTCCTGAAAGGCTCACGGCGAATTCGAGATGAGACCCAACCAGAGTGAAAGAGCATATACCATATAAATTTCCACCGGAAGACCTTCCTACTATTCGATAGTAATAATGAGGATTCGGAAGTCATTCATCAAACAGAACAAGTAATTTACACATACATGTTATAACATTTAGCAAAGAAATGCGGTGAAAATTCAATTCATACCAAACAACGCAAATTATATCTACTTTATATGTCACGGAATGCGTTGCTGAATCATAAGATACAGCAATAGATACGCTGAAAGTAGACCCATGCTAAAACTAAATAAATTAGTAGACGTTGCTGAACATTATTTGCCATGGAACGCAGATTGATGGTAAAAGAATATTGTTTAAATATCACCATCGTATTAAGTTAGTCTAATGAAAGTGAAATTTGTTACAAGTTTAATGACAATGAAACATAAAAGACCACATAAAAGCGGCTTAGTACGATCGCAGAAAGTGAAATTTTATCTCCAAGGCAATACAATACTCATACGTATCCACAAACGAAGTCTCACTCAGTTAACGAATTGAATTGATAGGGAACACACGAGTCACGTAAGCCACCTAAAAAATCATCATCATTTTGGGTCAGAACTCATTAGATGATATCTTTCACCGGACACATTTCCTCATTTATTTTTTGACTCTCCATTGACTCTAAAAACATCGCATTCTACGTAAAACATCCTTTAACACAAACAACCAACAATGGACGGACACATTATCAAGCCCTTGGCAGGGAAAATACTCCACTCAGGCAGGGCTCGTGCCCGCGATCATTGGGCTGACAAACAAGGGCACGTCAAATACATGTCAATGTAAAACTCATTACTATACTCTCAAATACCAATATAACTGCAAAATACAGTCCAGTCTTCAACATGAGAGATCTGCGCCAGATTCTGCAGCCATTAAATTCATTAAAAATTAATAACAAATTCAGCATTTAAAAATGTGAAAAATTTGTTAACGTTTAAAAATAAATTTAGATCCAATATCACCGAAATTGATTCTCTACGACCCCATGAAAATCCAATGTTCAGCCTCTTTGAGGAAAAACGTATCAGGTGCTACGCAATGTGACTTAAATTCGTTGGAAATGTGAATGAATAATCGTAAATTAAGGTTGGAATGGTTCCAATAAAACTAGGAAATGGCCGGGATATGGATTATTCATTCCATAGCTCCGACATTAATCCATTCTCAATATAGGCTTTCGATCTCTTAAAAGATTTCAGCTAAAGGTCAAATACTACTTTCGGGGAGTTTTCGATGGAATGCTATTCCTGCAGTTCCAGCCATTTCCAATTCCCATAAATATTCATTTCAAAGTGAAAGCTTCACAACGCACACATAATATCATTTCATCGTGGTTTTTGGGATATTTGCAATTAAATACCCCAAAATGTAACTCTTTCACTAGTCGAATAAATAACGTTTGTAGAATATGCGTCGTCAATGAACGCACTTAAAAGATAAAATACTGAAACCAAAAATAAGTGATTTCCAGATGGCTTAAAGTTTTCTCACGAATGAGGGAAAAATTCTTTTATTCATATTTTTTTATTCTCTCTCCACTGGTAAAAAAGTTTAAAAATATCCATAAAAGGCCATAAAATGCCCGCGGGAGTCAATTAAAATTGGGGGATACTAAACTTCTAACACAAACACTAAACAAACACCTTGCGGTGGATAGGAAATGGTTTTTTTTGTATATCGATGTATTTTAGTATGATTATTATAAATGATCCATCAAATTTAGATGAATGTATACACTAAGAACAGTAGATATTTAAGGACGTGTGTGTAAACGACAATTATCAATGCAATGTGAATGGTGAAGTTATAGTAATATTTATCAAGATACTTTTTGCCGGCACATATTTTTGTTACTGACAATATGTTACTAAAATGTAGGTTTCCCATTATTATTACAGGTATAAAAAGGGTATACTAATGCCAACCACAAAAGAACACACTTTCGGGCCACCTAATGCCTCATAATTATGAATGTTTGTGAATGAAGTAATGTAATCTTTCATTTTGGATAAAAAAACACCTGGCAATACAGACAAGCCAGTTCTAGAACAAATATACTGAGAAATCATCACTTGGTAACAAATAATATTATTTCTGAGTCCTGAGAAAGCAGATAGGTTACAAGCCGTGCAAGCGAGGTTTATGGAGGAGAATTTTAAATTGTGGAGTGGAAATATATGCGAGACACAATACGGAAAATAGAATTTGTGACGAAAGCTACACCTGCCACTCCGCTCGGAAAAATAACAGATGGAATTATTAGAAAGAACACTAATCTAATAGGAAACCAACTTTGATAGCCACAGGTCTGGATGGGAATTTCTTTATGAGTATCGATAATTTAATGCATATAATATGTATATCGTTGATTTTTACCCATTAACATAATCAATAAACACCAATTGTATACTAAAATTCTTCCTACAATTTCATCATATTGCATTCACTTGATTCACGATGACAAAAACATTTCACCCACCCGATGACTATAGACCCTCAAATATATTTTCTCAAAAACAATACTTAAAATTTTCAACACTCCAACCTCAAAAGACTTCACTCAAAACCATATGAAACAAATCTAATGCACAAAACATGGATTCCTCGGATTAACTCTAAAGAACGTCTGGGAAAAATGCAGTCAAATGCTGTCCATTAAGGCACAAATAAATGATCTTTCCATCCCAACAGTGGATTTCGAGAGTGTCCACGAATGCATTGAGCTACGGGACTACATTCCGTGAAAAATATATAAGGACAGGACAGTAACAAATAGCGGCAATAGATATCACAGAAGAGGACATCAAAGAAAAAGCGAACATGTAGAAGTCATGTTTAAGAAGTCTTAACATAAATTATGACAAACGAGAGATTATAATTGACAATTCAACAAGCAAAGCTCGAAGCCGAATATAGAATAACTACAATTCTACAAAATGTATGAGTTAAAACAATTAACATAAACAAGTTTTTAAAACTTTTGTGCATAAAACTGTCCAAAATTAACTACTTGCTGGAGAAAATCAATATGTAATGTGAAAGCCTGGCATTGATGAAACATGACTCATTTTCGCAGTTACATCTAACCAAATGGTGAAAGGATATTTCAACAAAATAAAACAGAGATACAGTTTCATCATGAGAAAGGAATGATCATGCGGAGAGAACCCTAAACATTAGAAACATTTCCCAAAGTTTTACCCGCTCAAAAATTCCAAGAAGTCTTGCATCCAAGGCACCATTTTCCACTCCCGGCAGACGGAGGAAGCCGAATGACGCTCCTCCAATCACCACCGAGATGAGAAACCTTGCGAAATACATAAAAGACCGCGAGATCCCGCGGGTAACCAAGGGAGGGGGAGGTGGCTGCGAAAGAGAAAGAGGGTCTCCGCCGCGCGAGAGATGAAACGTCGGTCGAATTCCTTTATCCCTTTCCCACAGCAATGAGATTCAAATTCCATATCTAAGGAACTTAGACCTCGCCCACACGAATTCCAGGAAAATAACAACTCGAAATCTCAAACTGCTCAAGAGAAAGCAGCCTATTTAAGGATGGGGTGTCGCAAGGATTTCTACTAATCAAATTCGATCTCTCGCTACCAGATTAGATATATTAGCAACCATTATATAGATAAAGGGGATAAAACGCTATGCAGTATTGTAAGTCATAGCTAAATTTTCTATTTTTTGCATTCAATAACATTCCTCCATCAATCGGATAATGGAGCTATAATACAGTTAAATTGAATACTGGAGTCGAAATAATTAAATTAGGTGACAAAGACGCTTGTAGGCCATTATGTGCTGTTATCACATACATGGTAGCATCCATTGGGAGAAAGGAATACCTTACAACAAACTGCTGGAACAAGTCGATAGGTAAGAAGGTAGTACGATTTGCAATTTGTTAAACCAGCAAAATCTTCGTTTAACCAGAATTACAGCCGATTTTTATACATAATTTGTAGAATTCCTTGAATCATTAAAAAAAACCAGTCACTATTGTTCATATGCGTTAAACTTTCCTAACATCCAATGGTGCTTTCTTAAAACCCTAGGATATCATTATACAAAAACACACCCATATCTAGTATTAATAAAGGACATTGAAGAATCAATAAATCAAGGGTGTAGACAAAAGATTATTTAATTTTCATGCATAAAAAGAACTTTTGGAGACGACTCATACATAATCAAATTCATTTAACATTTTCTCGACATGAGAGGAATATTTTAACAGTTACGGTTCAGACCAAACCGGAGCCGTATGGTCAGCTAAATGTTGATAACAGCATGATTTGAAAAATCAACTCGGGCGAAAACGGGCCTGAAAAGAAATGGCAACAAATATCTACATCGGGCTTAGATATGACTGGTTGAAATGCAACGTAACATCGTCCAAAAAGAAAGTTATGCACGGAACTTATCCCATCATTCTGCAAATTCACCCCGGCACATCGCAGTAACTTACATAAATTCTGGGAAAATCAGGAAGGATTCTAAGACTGTTGAAAGGCCATTCCTCGAATTTCAATATAGTCCAGGACGGTTGACGTTGTGAAGAAAATAAAATCGCCCAGAATGTGGCTGAATGGAAAAGATATTCGATCTTTCCGGTACAAAAGAAGAAAAGCTAGGAAAAGTTTCTGCTTCATTCTTCCCCGCAACAATGAGACTAATTCCATGCCTAAGAAACTTAGATTTTGCCCACTCGGGAGAGATATCCGCTCGAAGCCTCCTAAGTAGCCAAGTGCTCCACGAAAGAAGATTTCCTTTCGCTCCGCTCACCAAGGGTGTCTTTATCGTACCTCCTCCCTGTCTTCTCGTCTCCCCTCCCTCCGCCCAGACACCAATCCAAATTCCATGCAACCTCTTTCCTCGTCCTACTCTCGCTCAGAAACCTCCCTTTCTTCACTACAAGGTCTCTCCAACCCTCCCCACAGCCTCTCTTTCTCTCACTCTGCTCGGCTTCGCTCATCTCCATGACATAACTTTTCGTCCGGGATGGAGAGAAAGTCTTCCCCCGACTGCTGCATTGCGTGCTGGAGGCGGGACACTAAATCTCCCTCACCCAACCCACTTTTCCTCCCTCACACCTCCCCTCCGTCTATCTCCGCCTCCTCCGTATCAAAACCCTCCCTCTCGCCCCCCGTCGAAAACCCAACTCCACTTCTCTCACCCCCCCCCCTCCCCTTTCATTGGGGCCAAGGGATGCTGCGACGTACATGCATAGCTAGCAATGACCTCAGCTCTCATCGATATTAATGTATGACGCCGGAAAAATTAATTGACAATTATACGTATTAACCCAGTGATACTGAAACTTTACTTTTATGGCGGCTAGAGTGGTTATAGTGGATGATTGAGAGAGATCATTATAATCTTTTTTTAGAGGGTCGAATGAAATTCTTTGACCGAATATCATTGCAGTACATCATTATATGCGTTAGGACACACATTTTACGCAGTAATAGACATTTTAAAGGACTACTTTTTTATTTAATTTTTTTACAATTTAAAATTGCTCCCCTAGTTCAAGCACTCAGTGACAAAAACATGTCACAATATTGGAATTTTGGAATATTATAAAATGAAAAAAATGAGCTCTAGCGCGTACTGGATTCGGCATGATGCCAGTATAAATGTTAGCAACAACTTTTCATAATAAGTAATGAATTATTTTTCCGTACCGAAGAATATTATTGCCCGAGTAATAGACATGTTACGAAATATATGTCATGTGCAATTAGGCTACGGGTTAAAATTGCATTTAACTGCCAAGAACACCAAATCTGTTTCTATCATTTTTTCACTTCATCTTTAGATGTCACTAATCGAATCACCCATACAACGAGTCACGCAAATCGGTGCATGTACAAATATTCCCCTTCCTCTTAAGGCGAGATCATTTCAACGTTTTCACGTAATCTACATCCATGAATTACCGTGCAATAAACTCTAGACTGTGTGACAGGAGGCAATTCTACAGCAGGCATGCTATTGTAGTTCGGGGTCTAATTCAAAACTCACAAGGTCCCCTAGCTCGCAAAGCGAATACCAATAGGCAATCAGGATATCAATTAAAGCCCAAACCAGAAATTAAGGAAGTAACCCGTCCACAAACACGCTAACATTCAGCACACGAGATAACATACCACTCTTGACGAGTATTACTGATATTTTCAATTCGTGGGTACTGCCAGTCACTAATTCGTAGAGACAGCAAAAGTAGAAAAACAAATTCGTAGAGAGGCATTTCAGATGGAATTAGCGAAAGAGGTAATGGTAAGTTATATAAAAACAGCGAAATCTAGTAGTAAGTAGTTGTTGGCTAGTTCCGATAATGATACACTTCTAGAGATTGTCTTATCCCAAAACTATGTCTAATACGATATTTGTAAACCATCTCCGACACGACGAGAAATAACTTTTTAACCTCGTAGACGTCATATCTGACTAACACTGTCTCTCGTTAGTGATACCGCATGATTACGATGCCTTACGTAAAACGGAATGTGATAGTAAGCATACATAACGGACAATATGAATCATTATAAGGTAAATAACAAATACAAGGAATACTTGCAAGTGCCCTGAGGAACTCAACCCACTCCAGTACCCATTAAGGGTCTTGAAGCATCAGATACACTCGTTTTTGTATCATACTGTAGGGCAGTGATGTCGTTATTGGCTCGGGACCCTTTAAATTTTATAGATATGTATAAATGTCCAGAAAAGAAAAAGTTACATTTTTCAGTAAATAAATTTGATTTCAATTGTTACTTATTATGAATAACTTAGGCAATTTATTATAAATATTTTTTATCTGAAGGTCTTGTATTTTTATTATTTATACGGCTAAGACCTTTCTAAAAATACTGGTTGTAACTCTGCTTTTATTACTGCTTGCACAGTTTGAACGGGACATTTAAAAATAAAAAGAAACCGTATCTTCAGCGACAAATGCTATAAGGGCTTACACGAAATCATTATACTGCGGCGGGTCTAATCCCTGGGGCGCTTATTGGGATAATATTTTGCACAAAGTTTCCTAGTTATTGGGATCTAATTGGAAGGCGGCGTGAAAACATAATAGAATATTTTGTTTAGGACCACCCTGATATCCCCGCATCGATTCTGGGGTGATTCGTATGTTCTACTGAAGACTTGTAGTAAAAAATTCGAACATATCAGAGCCATTACGTCATCTACTTCCCATACAAGGATACCACACATCCCCTCTGTCCGACCCATACATATCATTTCCCACTCCGTCACATACAAAAACCCTCTCGACAGTCAAAGCGACGAAAAGCCATCCCAATACCCTTTCTTATATCCATCCTCACATCGCCATCTCTTCTCCACTTCCTCCGTTCCACTCGAACACAATGCAACCCTTTCACCTTTAAGGGAGATTCCTTCCGCAGCCCATTTTCTCTCCTTCACCACATATTCTGCGCAGCGGCGAGTTTCAGCGTTGTTAAGAGCGAACGATCCCAGCGTAAGGTAATGAAAGGCGACGACACGTATAGTGAGTCCAGCGACGATAGTGAGCGGACACCAATAAAAATAACTAAAAAAGGTTTTTCTTGGGACGATCAAAGAAGGAGAGGATGATGCACATGTTCCAGTGACAAAAAAAGACGACCTAGGGCCAAAGCGATACATTTTTCAAGTCATATTCACCACCCTTGCGAACATAAAACTATTAAAGAGATACTTAAAAACAACCGCAGAACAGACCGCGCAGTATCTTACATCAAGTCAGCCGCTACGGGTCAGGCAAATGTACGATATTCACACAAAATACATAAGATTCTGTGATATCGCGCCCATACACACTGGCGCCATAATACACTCGATATAGCGGCCCAGATTCATTTAAACAACGCAGATGTTCCCACTGATTCGAATGATTCAGTACTGAAATTATCTTCTCCATGAAAAATTTACACAAATCATTAGAACACAATAGTCAGATAACTGATAACTATAGAAGTAAACGGATCACATTTCGATGACGTCCAAGGGACCTAGGAAGGTAAAATTGATCTCTTGCGTTGCAAGCACAGAAATCCATAAATTTGAAAATGTATATATTAAGAGTAAAAAAATAGTTTAATAGAAGTAACTCTGAGGAGCATCCTGGTATTAACGAAAGTTTGGAGTGATTTCGTCACAGGGAAACTAAAATAAAGGACAAAAGAGACCAACAAGCTTTCAAGATAAAGAAAGGAAAATTAAAGAAGAAAGAAACTTGGAAGGAAGTACGGAAAAATTGATTCGGTTTGGCGTTAGGTAGGAAATAATACCTTAAAAACTTGGTATTGTAATTTTTGTGGAGAAAAAATGGAAGTGAATATAGTGACATGTTCAGCAGCGTTAGAGAAAAAAATGTAAAGAGGTGTAATGGAGTGTGAATTTTATTTCATCCCATTAAACATATTTCACGACTAACGCATCCAACTCACATAGACATGCCCTCGTCTACGTATTATATCTATCACCTAGATAGGACTCTGAAGCACACGCAGAGCCAAATAGTGTTCAAGAATATGACTGACATTAATAAAAAAAAAACCTTTCTTGAGCTGAATATACTTCCAGCTAAGCAATAATTGGGTTGAGTCGCTTTTAGATAAAAGAAAACCTAGAAAGGTTATAATAGAGGTATAGACAATGCGGGTTAGGTTAACATACCATGGGAAAATTTGAAGGCGAAGAAAAACGTACCGGTCTTAAGTTAGGAATAAATATTTACTCGGTTAGAAAATCGTACGTAGATAATGCCACGAGAAAATACATCGTCCTCAACCGTGAATATCACCTCAAACCATTGGCCAATGTACAAGTCAGTACGCTATCGAGGCTTCTGATTCCCAAGGGCCATTTTGCGCATAGAAAAAATCTAGGTATTATATGATTTCAAATTTTCCTGGCGAATCGTATTAATGAAGTTCTCTCGGGCTCCACACCAGGTTAAACAGTGTTTAACTGCCAACGTTTCTGTGACTGAGTTCGCCACCGTCTTCAGGGCACAAACTGACATTTTTAAAATACCAGTAAATTCTCAGCCACAGAAATGTTGGCAGTTAAACACTGTTTAACCTGATGTGGAGCACGAGAGAACTTCAGTAATAAAAATCTAGGTGTATGACACTAGAGAGAACAAAGTTTCCTCTGGATTTAGGAACCTGGGTAGTGGCCGGCGATTTGGTTCTGAAATCCAAATCCCGTGGTTCAATACCCAGTACAAACAATTTTTTTTCGTGACGATTTCAACGTATTTAAACGCCGCATTATCGGTAGGCTTCATTACCTTCACATGAAATCCGTAGTTAACATTTTATCTCAGCGATAACGCTCATTTCAACCTCCTATGTCTGATACGATGTAAAAAGCTCAAACTTTCAGTTGAAACCGAATTAAGGTAGAATATAAGTCATCTTGCTCATTACGTTGACTAAAAATTATAGAACAGTACCTCAGGAAGGTATGTGATTAGAGGAGCAAAGAAAGATCAAGAGAAAGAAAGAGAAAATTTAATTTGTTCTCAGACATAATATCTTTCTGGGTTATGAAAGGGGTAAGACCCGACGTGGTAAGTGATTCCCGCGATTATGGGGAGCGACGCAAAAACCATGAAGAATTTTTTAATGCGGAGATTAAAAATAAAAGTGGAAGACGCTGTAAATGTCTCGGCGACAAAAAAGAAGCCCAAGGTCTTTCAGCTAACCTTTCTCCAAACTCATCCACCACACAAAATTAATATTTAACATTCCAAGGTAGATAATAGTTACAAGAAGAGAGTTTCTACCCCTTTTAATGGCATGTTAACTGAGCTGTGTCCTGTTTTGCGGGGAAATTTAACAAGCGAATATAAAAAAAATACAGCTACCTTTTCAAGTCCCGAAAGTCTTGATCAGAAATTAGTAGATATAATGTGGGGGCTCATTTAATATACCTTGTCCGTGGCCAAATTTCGTACATATAGGCATCAGCATCAATATACACTACCGTCTATACTTGTGAAATTATATTTTTAGCCAAAGCTGTAGGAGACTTTTTGATATTAAGCTACGACGACGAAAAAAGGACTCAATAATATTGTAGGACCCAGTGTAAACCTTAACCATTCACTTTATCCACGAAAATTATCTTAGGGTAAAGCCTGAAATAACACAAGAAAATATCTCAAAGCTTTTTTATCTTGATGACATAGTGATTTTTACTAATTAAACTATAACAAATTGGTGAATATTGAAGTTTAGCGTCATTACAGTGAACTTGTAACTTTAACTATTATATAAAGAGTTTTACGCGGACTTCATCAGGGGATAAACTTAATGGTTGAAGGCTTAACTTTGTGGAATGTATCTACTGACATGACTAAAAAGAGAGAACTCTTAGTATTTTCCACACTTGAAACTTTAATTCCCGATCCAGGTTTCGACTGCCTTGCAATCATTTTCAATCATTTCACTTACCTTGAAAATGATTGCAAGGCAGTCGAAACCTGGGTCGGGAATTAAATTTTCAAGTGTGGAAAATACTAAGAGTACTCTCTTTTTAGTCATGTTCATCAGGGGACCTGAATACACTTGGCAGAGTGGCTCAGGAATTGGGAGGATAAGCTCTCAGGCATGGGTGGGAGTTGGTTTTATGGGCATAGGATGTAGAGATTAGCATAGGGTTTGAAATGGAGTACCTCGACGTGAGGGACAGAAACTTGGACTGATGAGAAAAGAGGACGAGAAGAAAAAGAAGGTGAATCGGTTTATGCACGACAAGCGGAAGGGTAGGGAGTATTATAAGATGTGAAAAAAATTAGACCCTGGACACGAAAAACGGAGAGGTCTTTTACTTAGCTACTTTCATTTCAACCGTCCCTAACAGTAGATCACCGAATAATATTAATTCTAAATTATCATCTATTCGTATCAGTTCCCACGCAAATGAAGAATCTACATGGCATTATTAATTCACCCCAAATACAGAATAAGCTCATAAACTATTAACGATTTTGGCAGTCACAGACTCTTAGATTAGTAATTTGTGGAAAAATATTAGGTGATTCGGAACCCCGACATGTAATAAACACGATGCAGCCTTTGAAAGACATTGAAAATAATGAATTTTGATTATGGCGCAGTTAAAAAATTACGTTAAATTCGACCCGCACAAGATCTATGGTAAATGAAAAGGATGACGCGTTCCATTAGCGCACAATGCAATTGACCCGATGAACGAAAGACGGATCTTGGTAAGCGTGTTGAATAATCACGAAGGATTCCGCCATGGCTAAATCATTGACGAGGAAGATACGGAAACATTAGTACCTTAAGCACGAGGTTAAGTGATACCAAGCGCCGATAACATCGTTTCCCAAGATTCCCTAATATAATTTCCAAAGAAAGAGGACAAGAAAAAGTAAATCATAATTGCCTGGGAGTTAGAAAAAAATAAGATAGGAAATGATGGCGGGCCGCTGTCTATCAATCTTAGATTTTACGGCTAATGAATGAATAACGCCATTGCGCCACTACCGTGGTGGATGCTCTCGATAACTGTATTTACGCTCGCATAAACCATAAATTATTCCAACTTTATTATTCCATCATATACTCACTTTCATCAAATTTACCAAATGACTTATCTCCCGTGACCAAAATCTTTCAAAACTCCTAGGTAAATTCTTGGTTTTAACAACTAGCTCATAAACGTATCATTTGGGGCAAAATTCAAAGAGAAATTGTCATTCATAAAGATTAACAAATAAGATATAAAAAAAAGAACTAATGTAATTGGTTAAAATAATGTTTTCGTGGAGCCAAGGTTAGTAGAATCAAGAAAATTATATTGGAACAAAAGCGGGCTCGAAAAAGAATTATTTTTAGAACGACGATTAATAATAATTTCCAGCCAGAACTTCAAGGAAACAATTTAGTCCCAATACCGTAGCAAGATTGGAATAAATGGGGCTGGTGAAAAACATGGTAAATAAACTATGATAAATACCTCATTAATGAGCCAATTTTTATTTATTCCAGCGCAACCTGATCCGGGAAAAATACAGCTTAGTAGAAGATCAACTTTAAAACAAGAGTTTCAATAGTTTACGACCAGCCAAGTTTTACGAACTTAACCAGTAATGTAAAGGCGTAAAGGATAAAACCATCGACATCTTCACTATAAGCAGATAATCTGGTATTACAAATTCTTCGCATACATCCAACTACGGTTATAACTTGGTATCAATATTGATTGAATAACTGCCTCCCAGAGGAATTTAGCTATATAAAAGAGTGAAAAAAGCAGAGATATCAACTCACTAAAACAATTTGCGCTCCTTTTCACAACAGAACCAAAATAAAAACAGGGGCCAAACATAACTAGCAGCGAAGTCGCAATTTTTTAGCAAGGCATACGATGAAAAGAGACATCTCACCGCCAGTGGAGGCATTGTATAATCCCGCCCCTGGTGGACTTCATCAAGAGCAGTGGACGGAAAAAGAAAACGTAAGCAAGCCGCAAAAAAAAACATTGGGGGAGTGACAAATTTTCAAAAATGGATAAAAAATAAAAATTGAGAAAAAATTGCTCAGCGTGCGGCAATGGGCTAACGCCTACTTAAAAATTCGAATTCTCCTACCGGTAGCACTCCCGGAATCATATCCTCAACACAGTAGAGTACTCTAGAGAAGCAGGCTTGCTTCCTATGCAACGGCCCACGGGTGGGCAAGGTCGTTACTGAGTGCTTTCGGCAATAACTTAGCGCGACGTCTGTGTAATCGCCTCTCCGCAGGCCCACGAGAGGTCGGGAGGCTCCCGGGATGATTTCATAGGGGTCACCTATCCTCTCACTACTCGTCCCGGATGGAAATATAGAGCGAGTTTAGCGGGGTAAAGGATGCCATCCCACACAAACTCTTCACCTAAAACATCCTCCCTCTTCCTAGGGCGATTCAGGCGCCATCACCCACACTCCAATACAAGCCGCCTAGATGGAGCTACAACGTAGCGTCATGTCGTATATAACTACAGGACAGAAATTAAACCCCTTATACATCCCATAATATGTACCCAACACTACGAGAAGACATCGATAAATATCAGAAAACTTTACAATTTCTTAGTTGAAAAAAAATCACAAAGTTGCTATAACGCTAAAATCAGCACAAAATAATTTACAATGACACAAAATAACACATTTTTTATGTTCAACGGTTGTACCTTAAGGTATTAATAGAGTATTTAGAAAATTATTAGTTTCTGGTCGTCGATTTCACTAAGGACACATAATATTTTTTAAATTTAAGATATTGTGCTTCAAAATGGCCGATAATTCATTCATCGCGAGATTACAGGTGGTTTATAACGACCCAATCCACATCATACGCCCATTTCTAGCACTGGAGGGTTCAAAACCTCATATTACATCATACATACATACACATACACATTACAAAACCTCACATAATCCAATATCTCAAACTATGGGTATAACTTAAACACCCTTAAAGTCGTACGAATAGAAGAAAGCCTGGGCAACTATTAGGAATTGCTTCCTTTCCAAGTAACCCATGGGAAAATCCTCTCCTTACCCACTACACCAAGACCTTTCCCGGTCGACATTCATACCGTTCACCGAATTTTCTCCACTCTCATCCACATCTCACACCCCTAGAGCCTATTCTCGTCCTGTTTTCTCAAAGCAACAGCTACATCAACGAAGTGCCTTGCAAGCTACCATTAGGGTGAGTGGCATAGGGTGATTCAACTCCAAGCGTATTGCAACCGTCCCAGACTCACCATAAAATGCCAAACTCCACTAACAATTTTCTGCCGGCCTTCAAGTAACCTTTTTACGGCACCTCCCAGCCATCAGTTACTAAAAATTGAAGAACACTCCTTTCTCTAGCGTTCATCTCTTGGTTTAATTATTAGCTCATCACGGCAATGGCATCGTAAAGATAAAATCTAGTCTCATACTTACACTGCCCCTGCCTTCAACCGGATGAATACAAGTATAACCATTAAATAATTCCGCTGCTGATATGGTTAACGGAAGAAATTCACGATCACTTCAATGAAAATTACGCCACTGGAAGAAGACAAATTCATATTCAAGATGCCTATCCAATATATTTATGTATATTTACACATATAATCTATTTGCGTACACTAACATGTTTCAAGTACGAGTCACAATTAAGGAAGGCAAAGACATCAGCTACAGAGTTCTCGTTAGAGTCAAAGACAGGCCCTTTGATATCCCAGCCAATAAACTCATTTCCCAACATTATTACATGATCAAAGCAACTCTAATAATTATAGAAGTCTTCATGCTCCAGTATGAAAACTCCTACACAATTTGACAGGCTTGCACTATTTTGTCCGAGGATTTTTCATTTTTTTCAATTGAAATTAACCCTATCATTCCAAATAAAATAGAAGAGGAACATTAGTCTGAACAAAATCTAGTCTCATACTTACACTGCCCCTGCCTTCAACCGGATGAATGCAGGTATACCCAATACCTACCTATGCTCGTCCAAACCTTATTTTTATCCCAAACTAGGAAATGTTTTGTCCTGCCAGTGCCTATACATAATATTATTCATGCAAGATTATGACATACTTCTGACCGTTCTCACATGCAAACTGAATGTGCTCTCACGTATTTTTCCATCAAGACTTCTTTACCAAGCGGCCGAAGCAATTGAGTTCATACACAAACGTAGAAGGGTATAAGAGACGTTATTACGGTGGGATGTACGTAGGTAACGTGCATAAAGGAAAACGAATGAATTTGCATCTTTGGGCGTGAATTATCCTTTAAGCAGAACGCCTGGCAGCCAAGTGAGCGAATGGCCTGTCCTGCTGGGAGTTGGTGGGTGCGAAGAGTCCGCGTACATGTATATGCGTGCGGAATGAAGAAACAAACAACGTCAGATTTTTTATTAACCACGAAAGTGGGTGGCGGGCTTTACCGTACGAGTAAAAAGAGTTGGATAAAGGATTTCTACTCACTACGACGCCACTGAATTCGCGCGTTTAATGACGCGCATATCTCAAGCCCGCACTTCCGTCCATGCCACGGAAGTGTGCCGTGTCGTTCATATTAACAAGCAACAAAACATTTTCTCCTCAATACATTACGCTCCTGTGGCTCCTCTTAGCCTCAATTTTGACCATTCCACGGACCACGTTACACAACGTTTTCATGATTTATGTTCTTCCTAAAATAATCTACTTCTATGAAACTGGCGTATTTTGCGAACACTAGAGACAAACGAACGCCTTCATATTTTTTAAAATAATTTAGGAATCACGTTCCTTATGTATATGGATTAAGTGGTCAAATAAGAAAGTTTAAAGATCCCCAGACGTATCAATGTGGCCAAAGTAAACAAAATTACACTCCGACGAAAATAATATAATTCCGAGCAGCGTTTTCCGAATTATAATTCCTTAAAGTCAAGATGTGGGTCGAGATTTTTCACTAGCATATGACTAAAAGAATGGATTTCTTAATCTATTATTCGATTTCGGAATAAAGATTTCTTTAAGTATGGCATTAGGATTCAATAAGTCTTCTTTTAAATAAATTTAAGAAGCATTGATGACACTGCATTCGGGATTCCTTACATTCTGTGGAAAGAAAAGGTATATTCTCCACTGATCAAATTATTAGGATAAACTTTAGCATAAATCTTAACATTGAACTTATGCCAACAATTAATTGGGAAAAATTACGTATGCAAGGGCTAGGGAATACCTTTTCAACCGAGATTAATTACACTAACATTCAATATCAAAGTTAATCAGTTTAGTTCCAACAGGTCCCATCCCGGACAATAAACTTGTTAAGAGAAAATTCTACGTCCATAAATATTGTGGTAGCAGCGCTCCACCAAATGTTAAGCTGAAGTGGCGGAGATTGAAACTTTTTCACGCAAGTCCATATTGAAATCGATATAAAAAAATTTACAAGGAGGTATAAGTCGAGGTGAACCGGTCCAAACATGGATGCTACTAAGAGAAAAGCAAGCTTTGACCATTTAAAAAAGCCAAAAAAAAACGCCTGGGATTATGAAAGTATTTAAAGGAAATACATAAAATGTAATATCACTGAAACTAATACAAAAATGAAAAATTAAATTGACTAGGTACATTTTTCAGTTAAATTTTCATCATACGGTTTCATTGCATAAGCAAAATCTTCACACGACGCCTAAGCGATGAAAGCGGTCGTTGAAAATAAAACTGTGTGAAAAAATTACACATTCGATTGGATTTTTCATAATGGATATTGAACAGATGAAGTCCGATGACATCGAATCTCATACTGAATAAATGGAGGCAACAACAGTTGCATCGCAAATACTTATCCTTTTACAGAGTAATAGCTCAAAAGATCACGCTAATGGTCGCCGTACGACGAAAGCACATGCACGCAATTGGTGGACGCATCGTAGCTCATATTTTGCTTCTGATGCACCAAGAATACTGGCGCTCTAGGCGGTCGCTATCCCGCCTAACCCACATGGACGACTGATCATACGTTTGCACCACAAATAATAACTCTGAATCCATATTCCTCCAATTTCTAATCCAGCAAATGTAAAAAAGAGGGTGTCTTGCATTCGACGTTCGTTGGACGTTGAGCGTCATCAGTTTTCCAGTAAAACGTTTCAGGTAATATTTACACAAGAATAAATATAATTACATTTTTTCGTGCGACAAATTATTCGCGGAATAACAAGGAAATGTGCAATATGGGATCGACCACGCGTGTATACACAGATGAATGGAAACGCGGAAAAGGTAGAAACATAGATTACGCATTAAAAAACATTGCGAGCGAGTTTATTTATTTACATCTGCTTTCATGGAAACAAGCGGCGTAGAATGGTACGGCTTCCTTTTACAAACTTTTTCATTTTCGGCTGGCAAGTCTGCCGCAACCCACAAATACAGGAGCGCATTTTTATCAGCGAACTTGGGCTTGGCGGTAAATTAAAATAAAATTCACCCCTATTTTTTTACAAATGAGTCTGGGGTAGGCGTTTAGTGTCTTTTCTGTTTAATGTTTGGTACTTGTTTTCCCAAGCGAGCTCTTTCTCTCATTCTTTCTCACACATACACACATATACCTTACCAGCTAGAACTCGAAAAAGTATAAGGGAGGAGAGTGCCTTATCTGAATGTTCTTTTGTTTTTTCCGGATATTTTTTTTCATATCAATGGGCCTCGGCCGGAAAAAAATCCTTCCCCACACCCCTCGCGTGTGCGCATTTAAGAGCGCGCCCGTTTAAAAAAAAGGACCCCTTATCCAGCGAGGGATTGACTCTTTAGCTCTAACATATATACCAATACGAGCGTAAACTGTGATAAGGCACGATCTGCCCAAAATAAGTATTACAATGCCCACATCTTCCCCAGGCGAAAAAATCGTTTAGTTCCCTTAAACGGAATCAAAGGATTTTCAAAGCTCAAATTTTTAAAGACTTACTTTCATTGCCTATGGTCCATCACCGGAATGCACAAAAAGCTTAAACGACAATCATTGATACTCTATTAACAACAAATAACGAACACATGCATACGTGTGTACGTTAATAGCTACGAAGAGAAATATGTTTCAGAACAAAATTTTCCTGTACAAAAGATACAGTTCAACATGGCGAAAAATTTAAAAGAAATTCATTCTGCGTTCACGATTCAAGACGCTAAGAAGAATGGATGACATAAGAATCGATATAACATCGTTTAAAATGATGAAACCCTTAATGTAGTTTACATCAAGTCCACCACAAACTTTACCGCAATCAAAACAAATGAGCGTGATTTTTCTCTATTCCGTGACCCGGAAACTTAAGTTTCCTTAGTTCATGCTAGAAGCTAGATTCATAGTAAATAAAGGATGAAAATGAAAACTTTAAAACAATTTGAAGGTTGATCCCCCATTCCCTACGATATATATACACTCGTGCTGCGGGCAATAGAATTCAATCCCTTAACTGCGGTGTTGATTTGTAGCAGCAGGTTGGCAAAAGTTCTTTCCAAAGCTATCAATCCGAAAGAAATTAACATGGCAAAGGCATCCCACTATGAAGATAGCTAACTCCTTGAAAATAAATGATGAGAACAACAAAATATGACTCAACCAATAGGTCTGTAATTTCGGGCATCGGGGTAGAGTTTGGTGACGTCAAGCCCTCATCTTATACCTCAAAGAAACCAACCGAAAGAATTCGGACATCTCCTACAATCTCCCGAGGAAAAAGGGGACAGTAAGATTTTTCCGAGAGGCAAAAACTAAGTCATTACTTGAAAGAATTTTTCGAAGTGATCTTTCATAGTTAATCTAAAATTAAACAAGTAATGGTTTTCATATGTTTGGTAATATCTTTCAAAGTTTAGCAATATGGAACATTTAATAGCATAGTTAGGTGGTAACAAATCGTCCGGTAATATTTCATTGTTATTTGAATGTAAACTGCTTTTTTATACATATATTCTTCATCGCTGACGATGGAGATGTTAAAATATAACATCAGGCCGATGATAACAACATAGGCAAAAACTATAGCAACTGTATCGAAAAACAGCATTGAGAACTCAAGAGAAAAAAAATTATGTCATTTCTCAAATTGATTGATAGAAATCTTATCCTTCAGAATGATACATCATTACAAAGATTGAAAAAAGTCCATTAAGAGAATTATCCTTTCAAAGAGGAAATATAAAACAAATACAAATTTGGCTAAATAATTATCGTAAATGATGGGACGAAAAATTATTACTAATCCAGAGACAAATCTTTTATTTCCAGTGATACGCCTTTGGGTGCACTATTAAAGGGCTATAAAGTAGGCAACAGTTGGAATGGATAAAATTCGCATTAAAATACTAATACAAATGAGAACCATTTCCATCCGTCATAAGAGATTAAATGTAACATGTGCACACAATGAACAGCATCACAACAACCTGAATCGTGTAACGATAACGGGACTAAAACATTGGAAACAGGGGTGGCTAAACTTTGCAAGGACGCTCATAACAGGGAAAAAACACGATATTAATTTTCACCCCATAAAAGCCGACCAGAAAGGTCACCTGTTACATTGAAATCTCAAGAAAAAAAGAAATGCTGAAATCGATATTTAAAATTAACAACGAGGAAAAAAATTCCGCACAACATTGATCTAACTTTCCACCTGAACAGTTATCAGAGATATTTTAAGCGACGAGATGTTTGCTACAAGGAATAGTGTCGAGTTATGTAACAGACAAGGCATTAAAGATGTTCAGAGTGTCCTCACATTTAAAGCCACAAAAATTGTTGACCATAAAAAAGATAATGCGGAAAGGTTTTAACCCAAATTCATTAAAAGTGCGCGATATTACCTCAACATTAGACTATGAGAATTTTAATCATGATACAGGGTCCCACAGGATGGTGTTTTTTAATTCATGAAGGGCCAGCATGATTACACCTTTTTAATAATCAATAAGGTTAAAGGGGAGTCTGGTTGAGAGAGGAGTCTGACATTAAATTATTAACATGCTGTCTTACTCTTAAGAAACATAGGATCAAAATACGGCTGCCTTGATGTTTTATTCATGGACCCGAAATCTGAACTCCGAGGAAAGAAGATGAGAATAGGCTGAGATGCAAGTTTGGAGAAAGATGGACAGAATAAGAGACAAGCGACGACATAAAAGCGTTATTACGGGAAGATAGGAAGCCTGGTTTTGGCCCTGATGAGAGAGAAAGGAGGGTGAGCAACCCAAGAAGCATGAAATGGAAGGTAAAAAGAACATTCGGCCGTAGAAATAAATTGTGAAAGGCAACGAATCACTGAAAATAAGTAATAGTGCAGAAAAGTGGTTATCAAACGCAACAGAAATATCAGCATGACAAAACAGTCAGGTTACTAACTTTAAGATTAAAAAAACCGACAGTAAGGGCACAGCTGCAATAAAAATATTAAATTTCTTTACTTATTTCGGCAGCTTAGTTGTATAGTTAACATCATACTATCATAATAAAACAGCAATAAATTATTCCTCAAGTACCACGTCCTGAATTTACGTCAGTAACCATTCATACGCAAATGAGACTATGATAGTGGCAATGTTTAACGGTACTTGGTCAAAATAATTCTAATTATTATTATAATTCAAAATTACCTTGCAAAAAGAAAAATGCCATGTGGCAATGAAAGTAGACATGCACATAAAATGGTCTAATCACATAATTATATGAAGAGGAAAAAAACAAAAATATAACAAGGATGGCTTAACATAAGTTAGACCATAGAAATTAATTTATCCTTAAATATTCTAAACGTTAAGACTCAAAAAGTTCATCAGGGAGCCGGTTCCAATCTATGCACACCCGCAATGCACAAATGTGCGAAATTCCACAGAAAAAATCATCCGTTTTGACCGGGATTCGAACCCGGATCCCGGTCGAATAACAAATTGATTTTTCTGGAATGCATTTATAAAGAAAGTGGAGAGAAATAAGTTGTATGCTCCTCCTAAACTGGGTGGTATCATCCTAATTTATTCAAAAATGAAAGGGAATATTATAAACAGAAAAAAAATAGCGGAAATTTTGCAAGAAGGACATTACAATACGAAAACACTAATGGTGAGCGCTCTGGAGAAAGCGAAAATAATGAGGTATTTTAGGAATGTACTGACTGAGGCAATCGATTTGAAAATAAATATGCGACCGGTGAAAAACTTCACTCGACAAAAAAAATCTACGAGAAGGATATGAAAAAAACAATAGAAAACAACTTAAGAACCCGGGAAAAAACCATTTGGACATATTATGCAAAGTTGAAACACTGTATCAAGGAAAAAAGTATAATGTACGAAATTCGCGGTGATTGTATGGTAACGGGAGAAATGAAATACAGACTTGGACTTTGCGATAGCCCAGTGTCCTAAATGCAGAAGGATAGACAATGTAGTTCACAAAATACTAGGTTGTAAAGGACCGAACAGGGAATGGGAAATAATTAAAAACATTTTTAGAGACTTCGACACTTTCGGAGATGAAGATATTGGAGAAAAGAATCTGTCAACACTAAATTTTAAAACATTTCCTGCCAAGAAAAGTATAATCTTAACAGAACTAATAGCAACTTTCGTGGAAAGACAAACAGGTCAGAAAAATATAAGATCGGCTTCAATGGATAAAATTAAAATAGTAAATAAACAGTTACCCTCCTCAGAGCATGAAAAGGCATAGCTGCTCAACGTCTTTTAATAGCATTTTATGTAAAAAAGAGATAAAAAAAACTAAAATATGTACAATATATTCAGTTATGTGTCTAAAAAAACTTTAAACAAAAATGTATTATAAATGTATGTGTCTTTGGAGCGGATCTTTTTTTTGCCCTGTATGCTAATGAATGTACTGTAATATGATATTGTTATTAAATAAAATCATTGGAAAAAAAACACTCGGCCGGAAATCGGGGGATCCGGGTTCGAATCTCGGTCAAGGCGGATGATTTTTTTCTCTGTGGAATTTCGCATATTCGTACACCCCTATTTAAAAACAAGTACTGACAATCCTGTATACTGCACAGAGCCTGTTGATTTTTCTTTTTGTTTCAAGTGTCCTAATTGACAGACATATTTTCACTTTATTACTAAAAATAGAAATTAATCTATTCTTACAAGGCCGATATGAGAACATAAAAGTTCATCGAACACGTTCTTCGAGTTTCCCGTGGACTCTTCTATCCTTTCCATTAGATAGTGATAAGAAAAAGTAAAACAAACGTTGAAAGTTACTTCGGCAAAACAAATAGAGAGACCATACTAGAACGAATAAAAGACAATGTGCCTCATCAGGATAGCGATCCTCGTTTGATCTCATCACAAATCTTTCGAGTGCATACCAAATACTGAGCATATTGTATTAGTTACTGTTATTTGAAATGCTAATTTGAAAGGACCCCGTAGAAACCTAATAGAAAAAAATGTTACGGTGGAAAAAATGTTTGACCTTGAAAATAACTTCATAGTCACTCTCGAGGTCAATTGGAAGGTCACCCTCAGATAATTTTCTTTAAGTCCTACATCTTTGGTGCGTAACATTGTTCTCTAACTGCGTAACTAGGGAAATATATAGACGAGTCCATTGAAATGGGCCCCCCTAAATGCTATGAAAATCACAACTTCGAAGACCTCTAACTGGAAAATAAGAATTTTTACGACCTCTCCCATGGAGACTTTTGATCTACTCCTCAAGAACTGTCATATTATAAATTTTCAGCCAATTCCACCGTAACATTTTTTCCATTAGGTTTCTGCGGAGTCCTTTAATTCCCACATGAAACATTGTAGATCGATATAACTACGTATTACGCGTTGAATAAAACATGCAGGCAAAAAAAGTAAAATTAGACCACAGGGAAAAAAAGCAGCAACATTCATTCCAACAGCATTTCGTTTTGTAAACTATATGACAGTATTTAACTCTTCCCAATGACAAATTCATGAACGTTTCTCCGTTACAATATTTCACGAGAATGACTTTCAGCAAAAACATTATCACTTAAAAAGATGAAAACCTATTATAGATATCGCGTAAGTCCAGACATCATTATGATGGTAACAAAGACCTCTTATGCAAGTTAATTGGCCTTTGGATCTTTCACTCAAAATGTATTTTAATGTAAGAGCCAAGCTTCATCAAATATTTCAAAGGTACACCGTAGGGAGTTGCTTCATCCATGTGCCATCACATTACAGCACATGAATACTACGAGGATACTCGTGAACTGGTATTATTTGCAGAAAAACTCCAATAATCGATCTGAGTTCTAGCTGCACATGATTGTAAATTCCACAAAGATGGGTGCAGTATAAATTGCATATGATATGCATTTTAACGCAGCCTTTGCGGTCTCAAGCCTTTGAAGAATCCACCTTCATTGAGCAGGATGCACTGATACTATAAACTTCAAGACATACAAAGCAATGACAGGCAAACTGCTCGATATTGCAAGCGCAGTTATATACGAAGAGAATACTTTCCTTTTTCACTCCAACTTCATAGATCATACAAGATTTCGCCGCATAATTTTTGGTTTCCACAAGGTTATCAAAATTCCAATGTTCCAAAGTAGTGTGATTTGACACCTTTAGCCATGCAGAAAATATTTCAAGCAAGGACACCCCCCCAAAAAAGAGAAAAAAAAGGTTTAACTCAGACGCATAGAGCGAATTCTCAAATAATCAAACGAAGTTTGGAACAAGAACACTCAAAAGTCGGGATTGGAGCACGCAACGTCACAGGAAATCGAATAGCTGCCACAATATCACTCGGAGGAAACTTAAGCCTGAAATGAAAAGGCAATGGTAAAGGCAAGCTGCCCAAGCGAGGAAAAGTATCAACGCCATATGATGGGAATTAAAAAACAACTTCATTGAAAAGCAGGCATTTGTTCAAGTTACACTCAAAGGGTATATTACAATTTTGTATCCAGTCTTTACGGAATATCATTAGGCACAACATCAAATTGCAGCATATAATGCCATTTAAGATTGCAGATATTAAAACATTACTAATTGGTAACATTTATCGAATAAGAAATTCCAATAATCGAGCCAAGTTTCTCGAAAAAATGTTAGGCTCAAAAAACCCATGTCATTCACATTCGCATGTCACTTTAGGACAGAGTCCTACTTGTTCTTTTAGTTACG
This sequence comes from Ceriagrion tenellum, assembly GCA_963169105.1. Classification (NCBI taxonomy): domain Eukaryota; kingdom Metazoa; phylum Arthropoda; class Insecta; order Odonata; family Coenagrionidae; genus Ceriagrion; species Ceriagrion tenellum. The sequence goes on from OY720643.1 coordinate 100,759,557, forward strand.
AGATTTTAATACATTTACTCTTTAATCTGCTTAACTCCTCAAATAAATATGTTTGTAATTCTTATAGATTAAAATCGAGAGTTTAAATAACCTCAGGAGTTTGAAGTGCAAAAATATTTAAATATCGTCTGTTACAACGCGGTCGTAAATGACTCTTAATTGCCTAGACAAAAATATGTACCTGATTTTCAAAACGTTTCACCCAACACCACCATCCCACCCCCCCCTCCCCCTGACACCAGATTCTGGCCGCAAAATGTGGCAATATTTCAAATAATAAGATACAGCAGTATTACCACAGAGAAGGTATTACTCGCACGCGTATTACAACTCTCAAGAAAAGAAACCAAGCTTGGATCCGAGGACTATCTCAAAAGCGGAGACTGGTACACACAACATCACAGGAAATCAAATAACTGCCACAATGTCTTCCGGAGGGAATTGGAAGCTTGAAAAGCCGTCCCGATGATTATTTCACACCGCGCCGGTCCCCTCCACAAAATCCTCGCGGTGAATATTTAGCGAAGGCGCCAGTTATGAGCCTCCGTCCCACTGTTTTTTGTACCCTCCAAAAATCCTCGAGGAAACCGCCACCCTCGCCCTGTCGTATTTATGTGAAACGGTCGGGAAACATATGGGAGGAGATGGAACGACAGGAGGAGTGGAAGAGCTAGGGAACAAGTTGACACAAGAAGAGGGTGCCAAACCTTCAGCGAGGGTAGGAGAGGAGAAAATTTGGATACTCCCCGCTTTCTGTCTCTGTTTCGATCCTTTCATTCGGGTGGACGCCGAAGAAGAAAAAGGGTATTCTACTAGGGCACGGAGAAAGAGAAGAAAAGGATCTTTTAAGGCAAGAACCCGAAAAGTTCAGAGAAAGAGAGAAAAGGGAGAAAAAGTCCAACGAAATAAAACATTAAGGGGATGAAAAAGGTAGAAGGGATGTGTTGAGAGAGTAGGGTGAAGCTACTACTCCTTAGCGCAAAAGGGAATGAAGGAGAAAGGGAAAGACGATAAGGGTTGGTTTTAGAGAGAGGAGAACAGACTTCAGCGAGCCGTACAGGAAAGAGAGAGAAGGGGTTGGAGAAAGAGGATTAGGACAAAAGCTTGACAAAGGGAATGGTAGATTGGGCAGTCGGTATGGGAAGCCATGGACAAAAAGGGAGAGGGAGTTAAATGCTAAGTGTGCCAGGAAGAAAGGGAAGCTTTGTGTCGCTTCCGCACAGGAATAGTTGAGTACATAATCCCTGTCAAGCAAACTTCCAGAATTAAAGGCTAAAATTACAATCCAGATATCAATTTGGAGAGCGGAAGACTCTTTGTGGGGCCGATGTACCAAAAAAAGTAAGTGAATCGTAAAATTCTCTCGTCCGTCCAGTTTTTTGTAGGGATGGAATTCGACAATGCCAAAAATTTCTACCGCTTCTGCAACTTAATCCGGCAACTAACCAGAGAAATATGCCCTCATTTCTTAACTGTTACTCCTAAATTCATTCGGCATTCCTACAATAGATTTTATTTTTTAAGTGTCTCTCTCTTTTTCCATTAAATCCATAAACCATAAACCATTTCCATAAACCATTTTCCATTAAAATAAATCGCATCAAAAATGCACGCACCACATGAATATCACTTAACTTTTTAAAAAGCAGCTTGGAGATAAAATCGACTGAATAATAGGCTTAAGAATAATTCAGGAACCCAATTCATCCACTTACTGTCAGAATATTTAACCACAAAGGACAAAGTAATTAACTCGCAAAATAATGTTTCACCTCATCGCGATGTATAAACGAAGTCTGGGGTTTGGTGATCGAAAAAATATGAAATCAACAATATTGGCCTCCATCAATCAAGTATATTCCCTAGCTTAGATCAACTAGTGTAGAAATATTTCTTTCCCTTCTATCCCGGGAAGAAATGCAAGATTAATACTATAAATCCACAAGAATCGAGATACGAACCACGATATCAATTCATAACAATATTTAGGCGAAATTAAGTTTTGTCACTCACTAGGTATTGCACAAATTCTTTACAACAGTCGTATATTCTGGTCATTTATCCCACAGCAGATTTATTGCAAGCATTAAATTTGAACTTGGGAAATGTATTTCAAAATTTTCTCCTTAGTAGGTGAACTCAACAATAATTCTTATCAGTTGCGATTCCGTACGATTAGGTAAAAAATATTGTTGAACCTGGCCAAGTCAACAATTTAGCAAAGGTTTTTCCTGTGAAATGGTTGTAATTTATTCAAAGAATAAACAATTTCTAAAAGCTGAGCGAAAATGGCTTTTACAGCTTTCAACATGAAGAATGTTTATTCGATAAGAAAATTTATTAAAACCTTTTGGTCACTCACTAGCCACTTCTTTCATTTCAGTTCGTATGCAAATTGCAATGCCCGTCTACTACCGTTTGATTGCTCGTGAAGGGGATGTTGCAGTAATACGTTAATCTGTTTGTTATTATGCCGTCCGTCCGTCCCCAGAAACGTCTAGCGTGCATAAATTAATTTGAAAGTAAAATTATACACAATCCTTTTACCAATATAATGTATACGTCGCCATGCTTTAGCTCATATTTCACAATTTCAAATCAGAAACTTGATTCCCATTCAGCAAAATCTACAAAAGTCCGATTACATAAGAAGCAATAAGGCAAAAAGTAGCATGTATCCATCCATATAAAATCGTCATGCTATAAATCACACATGCAGCATGATAACGTGAGAACATTTATCTCTTTATTACCTCATACAGAGCAATTTGCTTTCCTATATCTCAGCAAATCATCATGCATGACGTCTCCATATTTCACCTGCCTAACTCCTCACACCCTAGAAAAATCCAGCGTTCATTTGTCTTCCTCGCCTCTCCACTCAATTTATCCTTTTCCAGTCCTGCAACTGGAAAAGCTTTCTGCCATTCTTATGATGCCCTTTCACACGTTACACGCTTTCAGAACTGCTCTTTTATAACGTCTTCGCTTAAGTAGCCATATAGATGGATTTCATTCTTTTCAAAAATGTCACTTAGCCATTCATTTCTCTCCTCAAGGCCATTGCGGATTTGCCCTTATCTACATTTAGCACACGTTATGATGATCCGTGGAATGTTAAACGGAAAGAAAAAGATATTCACCAACGATCTGAACAGTTATGAGGTACGATATTCCGGGTAATGATTTTTAAGTTACCACAGAACACAGTCTCACCGCGGCCTTGGGGTTCTACCCCTCTATTCCCGATTTAGAGATCAAGACCGCAAAATCATCCATCCACATCCACAACTCCAAGGAAACCAAAATTAGACGTCAACAACTTAGTGATGACCGTCCACCATACAAACATTATATTCAATTTTTTTTATTTCATAGATGACAAAGTTATTTATAAAATGTATATACAATCAGCTGTAAAACATTGCACTGCCTTTCGATACATAATATATACAATAGCCTTTCTGATATCCGATATTTTCACGGCAAAGCCGAATGAGAAGCTTAAAGAAAATATATTCTGAATATAATGAAAATTTATAAACAAGCAAAACAATGCTTACCTAATGATTTCCGATTTTGGAAAAAAATATAATGCTCTTCTAATTGTCGTTATTTTCCTACGTGTTATCCTACACCCAATTATTATAAGGGGGGTAAAATTAGTACGCTCTAGTAGTAGCTACGAGGCTCGTAGAAGATGTAATAACAGACCGAATGGTGGCATTTACGAATCCAACGAATACTGAAAACCTATGCATAGTATTTAAGCTTATATGCATTTATGCGTAAATTTTGCGACTATTTACAAGATAGTTGATAATGCATGGAGCCCGTAGATTCCATATTAAAATAATTCTATAAATTTTCAGCACTGAAAGACACTAAGGGGTATACTTAAAAAACGATAGGAGTAAAGGGAAAAACTTCAGTTACAAAGCAAAGTCCACTTTAAAGTTATTTAAGTGAATAATAAATATAATGCCCGTTCGATTTTATGTTTCGACCGAAATACACGACTTTTAAAATAATAATGGGAAGATAACAATTTTATTAAATTTCAATGTACTAGATACAAAGAAAACCAAGACTGTAACTTTGGCCACGTCATTAAACTTTATTAGTTGAATTTAATCCCATGGATATAAAGATCATGCCGTAAACATGTTTCAGATACATGCAGTAACTAACTTTAAGCAAGTAAGAACCCTCAAAATCCCGCAAAACCGTTCCGGTTACCTTCTTTCCCTGAATTTCATCCGGTGTTCCCAGAACAGACTTATTCGCAACGAACCCGCTCAGGCAGTCAACGCCGATTTGCCAAATTAAAACAAACAAAACAGAGGAGAGATGCAGAGCAAAAGTCTCTCCCTGGCGTATGGAAACGGAGGGAGGGAAGGCAACAAAAAAGAAAAGTCCACATCGCAGACAAAGATAACAATTGCTACGGTTACGGAAAGGCCTCGCGGAAGACTCAAGTGGACAAAGACAATGGCCGATTATGGGAGCGAAACGCTGTACTAACAATAGGTCGAAACGAGGAAGCGAAGAGCTAGCAAAAAAGGTAGAAAAAACATAGATGGGCGCAAAGGAAGCAGAGTGGTAGTCGAAAAGGGCAATGAAACAACACAAGAAAACCTTACCGGGGGATTACGAGTTTGGTTAACGTTCCTCACGCAAGCTCAGAAGAATTCTCAAGCTACTACCACGCATGTTCCACTTTGAGCCACCTCAAATACGTTTAGAAGGGGAAAATGTTCACCCAACAAAAATACTTTATATCCGGAGGTCTTATGCGTCTCCTTCTGCTATGTATTAACTCAATAGCCACCACAGAGACGTATGACAAGGTTATTTGTTCATTGAACACAAGAATATCTCACACATGAAACGTATTCGTATTTTGTTTACATTCCGAATGCGAGTTCAGCCGGGTCCTCAATGTACACATTACCTAAGAATACATACATGAATGGCATGATTTTATTTTTACCAAACACAAAAGCAGGGCTTTCGTGTTTCGCTAACGTTCCGCTATTAAGCTCAGCCATATCCCCAATCTACAAGTACGTCTACAAAATACCTTATGAGCCATCACATAGATGAGAGGCAAGGTTTCACGTCCACCAAACACAAAAATAATTCACATCTGCAGGTCTTTCGCGTCTTCTTTACGTTCTGCACGCGAGCTCTACTACGCAACTACACCGTCTAAATCTACAAATTACCTCTGGAGCCTTTTCATACCTAAGCCTTTTCTCCACAGCCAAACATCCAACTCGTTCAGTAACGAAGTATTTTTTTAGGACTCATAGCCAATCTCGCGTACCGAGTGCCTCTCAACCCTACGTGTCTCACCCTGGCATAATACGGCAGCAAAAGGGTATGGTCCTCACCAGCCACTCAGAATTATCTCATGGTCGCGTGTTCCAGTATACCTAGATGGAATATTTCTCCACTATGGGCATGAGTGTTTGTGTAAACTGGGTTGGGGGAGAGGGGGAGGTATCTCCTCATCCAGTTCAGTATAAATAAATAATATAATAATTATAACCTATAGGTGGAGTTGAGGCTTCACTGATTGTATGCACTGTAATGAGAGTATTCCGACCAGCGTATTACGCACAAAAACTATCTAACTCACGTCGAGTCCTCGGCCATTATGGATTCAATGAAACCTCATACTTGCCGGAGACACGGAGGTGAGTGGTTCCGAAGTAACACACGTATAATAACCCATAGAACACGACAATTTGAAGACAAATAATAAAGAAATTGAAATGGGAATTTCACCTTAAAATAATGATAATGACAACATATTCATCCATTTATTATCTCCTCAAAATTATGACAAATAATGTTTTTGAGTGTCAGTGTGCGAGTGGCAGATTTCCAGTAGAACACAGTTAACCTAGTTTTAGCCTTTTTCTATTGAGTTACAGCGTAAATAACAAATGAACTGGGAGTAATAGATCAATGAATCCATTTGAACCATTTACTGAATAGTGCCCCCATTACTGCATGTACCTACGAATAAATAAATCCAAACTGTTAAATTATGAACGCGTATAAATACATGACACAAGCTCAAACAAATACGAAAAAAATGCTAAAGAGAAAAGAAAACTACGCATGAGAGGCGTACCGTTAAATGAATTTGATTAGAAAATAAAAAATAAACAGAAACACACCTGACTTACTATTTATAGGACATTCTACGATTAGTTAGCCCGGTAACAAAAGCAACATATTTATCAAATGTGTATATATTATCCAAAGTTTTATACTCATAACGAATTGAAGCTCAATATCCAGAAAAAAATAAATATTTCTTTTATTTAATGCGAATTAAGACATTAAAGTTCGCAGTGTCTTACAAAGTCTGCTAAGTAATTTTTTTTACTTTTTTCTATGTTTATAATATAAATTAACAGCGGGCTGTTTATTGTTAGAATGTATAGACGAAGCAGAACCTTTTCTACTAATTGGAGTTGAAAGCTAAAGGAATGGTGTTAAATCTCAGAAAACCCAAAAAATGAATAACGAACTTAAGTTTATAAGCGTCAAAGGAAAATGAAAGTCAAAGAGTAACGAAGATTCTCAAGTGAAAACATAGTTAATAATTGAGTATCTAGTTTGAAAATGAGAATCCACCAGTGAAATCGAGAGTTAAAAATTTTATCAAAGTCGGCCTATTATATTACCCTGAAAAATGAAATGCCTCGCAATATTTTTGTCCGCAAATACGATTGCTATTTTAGTTTCTTAATTAAATACAAGAAATTTAAAGATAGCTAATTTTATTTCCAGTTTTTTGTCGCCCTGAACTTAGCTCTTTGTCGTTCAGAAGAGTGAAAATATGACTGGTGACGTTAAACAGCGGGCACTTTTTTGCACTCCGTAATTGATACAGAACTTGGCACAAAATTGACTCTTCCTGGAAAAAACGGGAAAAGTGATATATATCGCAGAAAAAAATTATTTTGGAGAAAAGGAAGAGTGGGAGAAGCAGAAAATGAGCTACAAAATCACCTTTCATTTGACTGTTTCCCAAATCAGACAAGCCTTTGTCTCACCCAGGACATTAGTAAAGAATAATTAGGATAAAAATTGATTCGTCATTTACTTACATTGTAATAAAATTAGTAAATCTTTCTTATTATACGTATGAGAATTACTGTGACTGCTACATGATTTTCGGGGAATCCTTCAAAAAGAATACTACTCTCAAAACCATGTGTTCATCCTGTACTACCCATAATAGAATATTGATGTATCAAAATAATCCTGCTAATCATACTGTAAAATTGCGAGTTCGACCAGAACAGAAGGAAGTAATAATGGATATCATCTAAAAATACATTAAACTGAAATTATTATTGAAAATAATGTTGATGTTTACCCTAGAGTAACTAAAAACAGGGGCCGACTGTCGCACTCGTTACAGTGGAAAGGCCCCTATCGAAAAACCTGTCATTCACGACGTTGCAAAAACCGATTTCAAGTCCGTTCTCTTCGGAAAAAAAGAGCAAAAAAAGACCCCACCTTTCTTTTGAGAAGGGTAAAATCGCCAATCTGAAGGTATGATCAAATAGAAGTTATTTGTCAGGGTCAGCATTTCGTTTATTAACATCGTCGAATAAAAAATAGGTTTCGAAATTCCTTAAAATAAAATTGACAATTTCAAGCAACGGTAAGATGATTTCAATGGTGGGTATATTTAAACATATAGGTAGATATGAATGTCTCTTGCAGGGATAAGGAACGCATATGTTAGAGTAATTACAAAAATAAAATGAATAATTTCCTTTTTAAAGGCTTATAGTAGATATTGTAAAGACAAGCATTTCTACGAAGACTTAATCCTAAAGATGTCCATGCACAGCGAAACATGATGACAAAACGATCTTTAAATATGAAGCAGTAGCGTTTTGTTATGTGCTTTTCGCTTATCCGTGAAATGCAATGGAGTCTATAGTTCTGTCGAAGGAAATGTGTTATGAATATTGCTATGAAAAACTTGCTCAAATACTTTTGCTTGTACTTCATTATACGATAAATAATAATTTAACCCCCAATTTTATTTCAAATGCGTTACTCGGAGAATTGCGCTTTCAAAAAGGTTCCCCAGATTTCAGATCCCGGACTCCAGATAGTTTCCTTCGACTAAATATAAGCTTTTTATCGTCCGCTAAATTTGTTGGCGAATGCAATCGATGCCGAGAATACTGCAGTCGCGCAGAGCACAGGGCGCACAGAGCTAGTTTATAATACGAGTGGGTAATCCATTCCCAAAGTCAACCTCTTAAAATTGCGCGAGCGAAAGAAGTGTTCAGACATCGGAAGTAGTTGATGACTGGGACTTTGAGCTAGGACGTAAAGAAAACTCAAGCAAAATGTTTTGAGATGACTGTAGTGTTGCTCGGTGCCGAAACGTGGTATGCGAAAAAAACGAGAAAAAACCGTGGAATAATGAAATTTTGGCATATATGAAAATACAGATAGTAAGATTAAAATGCAAAAAAATCCAGTAAGCGCATTATGTGGTAGGTGAGGAGTGGAACCAACTGCAGGAGATATGGAGGAAGCCGATTACGCTGCTGGAACAAGTAATGAGGGTCAAAGGGATGCCGAAGACCGAAATGGCGAGGAGTAAGTTCAATATACGGATAAGGGGAAGAAAGTAAGTAGACTTAATTAACGGAGTTAATAAGGGAAGAATGAAAGCTGAGGTATAGAAATATTTCGCATAAGTCATTCCCTTTCGCCAAACGAAAAAGAACGATATCTTTTTTCGAGAACTGTGAATGCACAAATAATATGGTACGCAATCACGCGCACGTGAGCAAATATATTCACCAAAGAGGGTGAAATAAGCAATGAATATAATAAATTGACTTGACCGGGATTCGAACCCAAATCTCCCAATAGCCGTTCAATTGTGTTAGCATGCTAAGCCAACAATCAACTTTAATTCAAAGCGGACTTCGGCGGAGGTTTTTACGAACAGGGTGTTCTCGCCTCAAGCCCGCACTGTGGAATAGGACACGTGGTAGAGCGAACTAATCCACGACCGCGAGGAACTGTTTAGAATAAGCCCCGCTGAAAATCGCATTGACTTTAAATATTGATTGGAAATTCGACCCCCGGTCAAGTCAAATGATTTAATTCATGGCGAATTTAACACTCGTCGGCGTACATATAAAAATAATAGCGTTTCGCAAAACCTTTGTTGGGTTTATGGTTTGGCCCGTGAAAAGTCGATATGCCACTATATTAGACTCCAATGCATTCCCAAACTCAGTCTAAGCCATTTATCGTTCCGTTCGGCCACGTAAATTCCAAAATTATCAATACTGTGAATGCTACATGAGAAGCTGCAAGAATACGGGACGATCCACATAGAGTAGACAGAGTGTGCGGAAGTTTTCGACGCTACAGATGATGACGGGAAAATTCACGGGAGAAGTGTCATGCAACCTATGCCGACCGCACATCTAGCATCCATATTCCAATAATCACATATTATATACTAAGGTAAACTCAAAGCAGAGTTTGAAATTGCAACCTGCGTGACTTAAAAGTGAGCAATGGGAGCGTACGTTTGGCAACGGCGCTCACCACAGGACACGTTATGTCCACAAAGTGGAACACTTTATAGACAGACGGGGAAAGGGGTGAAGAAAGGAAGGACGGGGAGAAAACCTGGCGAGTGCGAGGCTTTCGGGGAAGAAAAAGATAAAAGGGAGGGACGAGAGGTGCGAGCGATAGGCGGTGGGAATCCCTGAGAGAGGAGAAGTGGGTGGGAGGGAGGAGGGAATAAGGAAAAAGAATAGAGAGACGATTCCCTCCTCCTCCTTACCAAAAAGAGAGAAACCTCCCTCACGACTTGCCAGTCTCGGGGCAAGGAGAAGAAGGAGGAAAGAAAAAAAGTAAGGACAGAAGGGATTCTCGCATAGTTGATGGGGCAAGAGGGAGCGATGGGAAAGACACGGGGCGAGAGAAGCAGGCAGGCAGATACGCGGGGGGAAGGGAAACATGTGGGGAAGAAAAAGGGTCTTCGGGAAAACAAAAGACAACGGAGGGGCGAAACGAGTGGCAGTGCGTCTCTCTCTTGTGAAGCGTGAAAAGGCTTGAAAGATGCATCCGCGCGGAGATGGGACGACGGGGCAAGGCTCGTGTGAATGTGTGTGCGTGTGCCTGAGAGAACGGGAGCGATAGAGCCAAGGGTTCGTATAGGGAAAAGGGAAACTCAGGGGTTTCTCTGAAGGAACGGAGAGATTTTTTTTCTACATGGAAAGGGAATGGATACGAAAGGGTAAGAAGGGATGCAGAAAAAGAAATGGGAAAAATACAGAGATGGCGGGAAGGTAAGAAAGTGAACTACGATGTTCGAGAAATTATGAGGCAGAGAAGAGTGGGAGTTTACGGTGGCCCGTAAGATGCGGCAGATATAGAGCACTTTGAATTTAAAGTGGATGGTACTTATTTTAAGGTTAAGAAGAGAAGTGCGGCTAAAATTGAAGTTCAATAATCATTTATTTCAAATATGTAATTACCTCCATCCAGAAATTATTATGGCTGAAGTGATAAACAGAAATAAAGAAAAAGAACAAAACACCAGAATATTTTGGCAATAAGTAAAAAATTGGTTATAAAGTAAAAATGACATTGAAATTTTATTTAGTAATCTGCACGCTCTTTTTATTTTTGAACAGAAATTAATTTATATGTATTCAATTGTTCAGAGTTAAGAAAAGATCATTGTATGTAATTAGGTATAAGTGATAGTGAACTTATATTTAGTAATCTGTGTGTAGTTTGTCTAATGTAATACAGACTTTAGTCATTATGCAATTAAATTGTTTTAATACTTATATGTACTCAACATCCAAAATTTTAAGACTGTCCGTAAATATAACATGGTTAAACTGATGGTAGTCCCAAAACAGGTGCTCCTTAGAGGCTTCCTACATGAATATATAATAAATTATCAGGCTTCACTTGGTGGAACAACATTGCGATGGTTTGTAAATAAATTCACATTGTAATATTCCACAATGGTTACATGCTGCATACATGCTTATTTTTCTGTTTAATAATTTCCTCCTTCCCGAATACAAAATGTCTTGAGAGCAATCAAAAATTTATTATTACCACAACAGGATGGGAAGAAAGTAGACTATTTGTTCAGGAACCAGGAAGGAACAGAGGAACGAACAAATAATTGAAGAAATATCACTTCACTCTTTTGTAGCAAGTTTGAAATAATTTGGCGCATACCCCAAAAAGGAGAATAATTCAGATTTCAAATTAATAGTTACATATAAAAACTCCTGATTATTTTATGTATATTGACTTCAATAGTTAATGGTTTAATACCCTACGTTTTAAATAGCTTGTGATTTTTTATCCATTGCATAATACTAACTCATTTGAATGAGGGGCAGTTAGGCGCTTTGCTGGAAAAAAAGATTTTTTTTACACGAGGATAGAAAGGAAGCGACTAAGGGATAACGTGAGGTGAGAAATTTGGAGGGGATGGAGGAATAACCTACGATCGATGTTCAGTAAATCGAGAATTGGGGTATATTGCCATCAAACTGTAAAAACTATTCTCCTCAGTACCATACCTAAGTTCACGCCTGTACCTAATTTATTGTTAGCAAGCATAGAAATTCTTTTGTCCAAAAACTTACATGTGTGGAACGAAGAAAATTCAACTAAAAATCATCTAAAACGCTTAAGGCGTCTTTAACTGTGAAAATGAATACGCATTTCGTTGTATTTCTTACCACATATTCCCTCGTAATTCGGTAGCGAAAGCTTCTGCAACCAAGCCAAATTGAACACTCCTGGAATAAGAAATAATGCCTAGGAAAATGAGGAAATGGCTTGATCGTACCTAGAGAAGAGCATCAAGAGTATTTTTTTAAACAACCGTCCTATCAATGAAAAGAAGGTAAGAGATAGTGAGGTATAGTGGAAAATACTGTATTCAATGCTCCTAACCTCTGACTGTTCGGGATTGAATGAGCCGCGAATTCGCGTTTATGAGCGAAATAACAGCTCATATTAGAGGAGAACGACACGTGTCACGAGGAGCTGTTTAGTCCCGTCACAACCTCAATTCCTGTGCCCTTGAACTTCACTCCAATCCTAAATAGACGCCACGCTGAAAATAATGAGCATGTAATGAAAGTTCTAAAGTGAGGACTGCTCTGATTATGAGGAATACATGAATCCTAGGTACGTGATCATTAATGGTGAATAACGTCAGATTTTAACACCAAAATGTTTCTACTGAGCTTTAAAGCGTAATACCAGGTGCATATTACCCAATGAAAGAGTAAATTGTGACAATTACGCTCAAGCAAAACATTAAAGGAGAAAACAAATTCTGAAAACTTAAATAATCAAATACTTCAGCACAAAAATAAGACAAGAAAAGGCAGTGCGTAAACCTCAAGCAACGGGTGGATGAAAAGAATTAACTTGAAAAGGGGAAATATGTTTAAAAAAACAAATTTAGGGATTTTAGCTATTAGAACGATGGTTTCAATGATATGAGAAGTTATTTACAATTAAAATACAATATTATAATCAAAACGTAGCAGACATCGTCTCAGGTTCTGATTTGTGGAATAGTAACATGATTAAACACTGGCACGTAGCCCCCGCAAGTGTCACCTGCAACGGCTTTCAGAAAATATAATTACAACGGAAATTTTTTCGCATGTCAATGGAGAGACAAATGCTGTTTCCTTAGGGAACTCTTCGCTCCTGCAAACGTCTTGCCAATATTTTTGAACAGTTTAATAAGCAGACTTGCAGTGTCGTTTACTCGTGCAATTACGTCAGAAGTGACTTATTAAGGCAAGTAATTTGAGGAAAAAATTACCCAGGGTAAAATCTACCTTAGGATGGAAAAAATATTCAGCAAATCAAAAGGTTTTCTACACAATAACAAACTAGTGCAATAAAATCACCTGAAAATATAACTACGCCAAAATACCTGTGATTATTTATAAAATACAACTTAAGTATAAAAAATTATTTATACTTTTACATAAAAACGTACGTATCTTTAAAAAAAAGAGATATTTGTAGTTATATGCTTTCCGCATCATCCGAACTCGACTAAGCGGGAGCACACCACATCGTAAGCGGGAGAACACAGAGATGACGTTGACCGACAATGTTGTTCGTGCCAGTCATACCATGCATATAAAAAGATAAGCACTACTACGTCGCCAAACAGGAAAATCCTTCACATTATTCTATAATGCGTTCTTCTTCATCTACGCTAAGTATTAGCGCTAGTCAAGCGTTTGAAAAAGCTGAAATTCTTACTCATAGTTGTGGTGGCTATTCATTTGATGTCTCGACAAGATCATACCGAACCAATATTTGCAATCACCGAAGTATATGCTTATTCGGTAAACACCCCCAGCCCCGAGACCTAGCGCTAATTTAGGAGTAAAATGTTTACTTGAATGCCATGAATCGAAAGCAATCATCTTTGGGGGAAAGCCTCTTATATCAGTATACCCTAATAGGGTGGGCGGGTGATATATTGGAAAAGTTGTGCCGGCCCCTTAAGACCTCTGGCCAGATTAGTACTTGACCTTGGTGCCTCTTAAGACCACTCTTAAGACCACAAGACTAATGTAAAGGTCAGCTTAAAAAAGGAGCAGCGATGCTAAAGAAGAGGAAAGCGAACGCCGTAACAACACGGCAAATACAAAAATTCTGTGACAACGTTTGGAGCTGGGCACACCATCAAGGAATCACATGTACATGCATTTAAACTAAATAATATATTCGTAGGTTAGGTTGGTCATTTGAAAAGGTAACCGATAACTGGAATAATTTTCTCCAACGAGGATAGGTGAGTTGCCTGGCAGGGAAAGGATTACTCGAGAAATGGCGGAAGGATGGACAGAAACCTGGAAGCGGACTTAGTCTCGTCAACTCGAAAGACACTGAGGAGTTTATCATCTCTTCGACGTCTGTCATCTGTTTAGCGTCCTATCAAACGGATGGAACACTACTCATAGTTTCCATGAAGGTACCCAAAGATCGTCGGCGGAAAAGCCTTCGCCACCGCCGGAATTCGAACATGGGCCGTCGTAAACGGACGCCAGTACTCCAATCGCCACACTATAGTAACCATTCCCTAAAATACATGAGTAGAATTCGATAACGCATAGACACATTACAGTTACTGTACCGATGACGATACGTAAGAATGAATAAAAGAGTTGTGATGTGCATCTTTCACGTATGGAGAGCAATTTGCAAGCAAATCAAATGAAAGAATGACTCAAATTGTAAATAGAAACAAATAAAATTAGTCCCTAATGTATGCATATCTGTCATCGAGCCATCTATTGGGAGGATTTAATCATGTTGTACTTTCCTTTTTATGCACCATTAAGGATACATTGAGAAACTATTTAATTTATATATTAACAAAGGACGATTATTTGAATGAAATACACAAGAGCTATGGAAATGGCAATCACTTAAGAACAAATCCAATACAGTAATCAGTCGTAAAAAGTGAAGGCCTTAGAAGTCTGAGCTAAGGAATACCACGCCAAAAGATACATTTCCGTCTCGAACATACATGTTTTGTTTACAGCACGCGTGTCATCTGAACATGCTTGCTTCAAACGAGGACATAGCATATCGTTTGATAAAATGTAAACGCTGCCGAGGTAAAATATGTAATTTTCTAGACTTATAACAGAAGCCACGAAAAAAATAAAGAACTGAAAAATAAAATAAAATCAAGAGAATGAACAAACCCTATAAACCACGTGGGAGATGTTATGATCCAATCATGGAATGGCAAATCAATGCGCTCGAAAAAAAAGTCACTCCAAATAATGCATTGATTTCCTTAGATATAGATGTAAAGCTTTTCATATAGCCGCTAAATTCGCATCACATGTTCATGACCAATTATAAATGTATATATATTTGTGGAAAACGAAATGATGCAGATACAGGATCGTTCGACACGATATATCTGCAGCACCATCGATATGAATCTTCGCAATCATTTCCGCCATAATGCCGACATCAATGTGCATGCTGAGGAGTTACAACCATTGCACTCCCAAGAAAATCGGGGAATACGGGGCGCCAGCCATCATATCGAACACAAATGCAGGGACAAATTATCAAAAACGCTGAACATTTTAGTTTATGCTTACAAAGAATACCCTAACATAAGCATATAAATGGCGGACTTGTTTGGGATGCGAAGATCTGCATTGAAGAAAGAACACTATCGATGTTTAACGACCTTGATGCAAATATACCTTTAAGCCTCCTAATTCTCATTTCTAGCGACTTGGTGTAGGCACTAAAGTGGAGGTTATCATCCATATGATGGCGAGATTCTTTGCGGAACCGATTCAAAAATAAGAATTTTTATGCGTACATTTCCTATTCGTCCCATAGAAAGCAATTAAAAAATATCAACATTTTATTCAAAGTACAACCTTAAAGTATTCAGCGCCCTCCCTCCCAATTATGCTGCTTAAGACAGAAAGGAGTACCGAGAAAAGTATGTATTCTTTAAATTAATACTTTAACTGCTGCACGCACATGAAATCTGTGTAGGTCTAATTAAGCATAAATCTCAGCATACAAAGAGCACTTCTTCCCACCGTTTAGTATGGGGAGGAAACGTACGTATAACGGGGTGAATGTAAAACAAAGCTAAATACGGTGATAACTAGTTATCTGAGGAGAGTTTGCAATGACAGAAGGCGAGAAATAGTAAAGTATGAGTGGGTTTTGAAATAACGTCGAAGGATATCCGGTGATAGACGCGTAAATGCAAACTTAGTGATCTATGAGTCGGAAAACGAAGCAAATATACAATACATACAGTGAATGCCAAATTAGAAACTGCATTACGGGAATGTACACAGCTTAACATTTAATTCTCTCGGTCATTAAAGCCAAACGAGCACAGAAGTCCCATGAAATGTAAATTGGAGCACCTGTAAGGCCTGAGCGCTGGCTAGAATATAGTCCAGTAACTAAAAACAGCATGAATGAAGCTGGATTATGCGTTTCAGTCACAAACGAGCACTAAATTTCCATCTTTCAAAAGATAATGCCCTCTAATGGCCATCAAAAGCTATCCAAATATAATAGCATAATCCTGCTCACTTACAAATAGGTACAATTATTAATCAGAGATACCCATGAATAATTTCAAAAGCCATCAAAACGGTTGTGTTCACGTATTCAAACATTGGTAACGATTTCTCAAAATGGAGCTTTAGCATTCTCCACCATCAAGAGAAATGAATCATTGAACTAACGTAATGCAAACAATCCAGATGGAAAAAATCAAACTGCTTTGAGATATTCCAACATAAAATGGAATGGTACACTTAGAAAAATTTTAATGGTACATTTAAAGATAGTCTGACATTTTATCTACATTTAATTTATTACTCTCAGATTAATTCATTCTATGCTACGTATCTTCTTTAACTATATCGTTATGGTCCGTAGTTAATCTCATAATTTCGACCAATACATGAACACTAATTTGTCATAAACCATCCGACCTCTGTAAATGCTTTATTAACAATTTAGTCCACAGTAAAGGGCTAATTCAATCGGCTTTCCATATGAAAAAAGAAACATATAGGCGAATAAAAGAACATGACTTAAGAGTGGTTCTCTACGCACGCCAAAGACTGCTCAAATAGTTGAAAATTATGAGCATAAAAGGAACAAGTGAAATGAAATGTTAATAATGGAATTTTAAAAAAAGGCTTTCTTTCTCAACACACTAAGTTCTTAGGCCCCATTAAAAGGAATATCAATAATTTCCATAACAAAATGAACGTAGAAATACCATTTTTTCATTGGTAAAATAAATTCAATGCAACCTAGTTTTAGATACACCTCATAATCATCAGCTACACAATTTAATAAGTCATGCTACAAGAACACAAAATTATACATGGACTGGAGTTTCTTGTATAGATCAGGGAACTATGAGGGAGGGGAAGAAGGTTGGCATTTGAAGTTTCAGTGTAAGATGTGGGTAAAGGGGACACAAATATGAGGAAAAATGGAACATAGGAGGCACCAAATACATCGATAAGGAATGTCCCGCGACGCTAAATCACCACTATATTAACTTGGGAATTCCAAGTTAAACAATAAAATACTGGAAAAATGAAGTGATCTACGCACGGAGAAAAAAGAAACACGTAGAGCACTTTGAAAAAAGTTACGGAGGAAGGGCTAAGGGTCACGGTGCAGAATAGCGTGCCCTATTATTAGGTATATCGAAACCTAGGACACATCGAATATTCAATACAAGTGGGAAATTGATGAAAACGATAGATGAAATGCCGCATTATCACGCCTATTTTCACACGATCTCTTCACTCATTTGACAGCAGATAGATCGCTCAACGCTCCTGGCACTCACAAGGGAAAACGCACAAAAAATGAACAAATAATGCTTAGATAATAACTCTAAAACGACGACAACCGGGTCGACCTCGTAAAAATTATCACGTGTAAGGTCATGTTTGTAAGCATGAAAATTGGCTATAATTTTCGGCGCCAATTCAAACAATTAATTGGACACCAATATCTCATTGTTACCTAAATGATTTGGGGGGGGGGGAATAGAGTGACATAGATGAGTGAACTGGGAAATGAATGAGTTCGTGAACTTAATGGGGTTCATTAAGATTACTGTTCATTTGACAGAATGTAAATAATTATGAGATGGGTTCCGTTCAGAGTAAACTACTTTTGTTTATTGCATTCATCAAAAGCCACCACTTAAAAGTGTATGAATGATACACAAAATTTGAAATTTCACTTAAACTTAGCATTGGTGGTAGTTAAAACACATTATTTACTACGCGGGTGACCGTTTATACTCCACCGCTACATTATATTGGCAGAAACATTATAAAAGATATATTTTCTGAATAACCATCAGCATATACCTACCCTTAAGATAACTAAAATGGTCTGAATGGATATATACCACGAAAAATCACTTACCCCATCTGGAATACCAGTGCGCACAGCAGTTAATTATTTACTCCGATTCACAAGACCTTTAAAATTTTTTACACTAAAAATTTAACATATTTTAAGGATTTTTAAGCAGGCCAAAAATACAAAAAAAAACAACAGAAGGCGGACGAGAATTTTCGACGTGGAACACCTCGATTTTTCCCAACAATATATCCGCGTGCAACGCCCGCCGATTCCCGAAAATCGACTACGTGCGACGGCAATAGCAAGCGAGAACGAAGTAGACTTTCAAAATATATGGGGGAGGGAGTCATAGGACTTAAGAAGGGGGGCGGAGAAAGGGCTGAAAATTCATGGTTTGAACTTCCTGACTTGGCACTTTTAATTGACCCCTTTCCTAAATGCTTTTGACTCTCAAACTCCCGGAATGACCTGAATAGATAGAGGGGGATCGGTTAATTCCGTTGGAAAGCGGTGGAACTCCGTCCGTTGATTTTCTTTCCCCTTTGAAAAACCCTGAATTGGCCGGCACCAGCCAGCACGATTTCCGGTCACAATGACCCCCTTCGAAAATGAAGTTATCACCCTCAATTGAATTTTCACCCTCGGACGTTGAAAAAGAGGAACGAAGGCGCATGAAATAGTTTCCCGAAGAAGAACGAGGGGCTAGGGAAAAAGGCCAGCAAAAACGGGGATATGAAACTAAACAATCACAACGACAGAAAGAAGTAAGGGAGGAGATACAATAAAACACCACTTGTCAAACAAAAAAAGAATTGAATGAATAGAGATGACTATGTTTAAAACGGGTGCGCTATGTTTCCGAAGAATCCAACATCGATGCAAAATTCGGATTGAATTTAAGCATCAGAGCCGACGGGGTCCATTAAGCCGAGAATCACGTCAAACAGCAGAATACTTTACTAGTTTATGGGACCCGTACGAAGTAGGACAATTATGAGATATAGATCAATTAGAACGATAAGCTCCTAGATAGGCTAAACATTGTTAGGCTAAACTTAGTAGTGTAACTGAATTTTTGAAGGAATAAGAATGAGAACCTCTATTTCATCGAGGGGAAAATACAGAGTAATTCTTTTACAAAAGTTTGATGCTAACCATTTACCACTATATTTTGTGCTGAGCACGGAAACCTTGACCAGAAGTAAAACATATTTTGTAGAGCCGAACTTTTATAGCAGAAACAATCATAGCCGTAAAATTAAGGAAATAGGACTGCAGAACCGATTTTCATTTTCATGATGGTCATTTTTTCCACCTACAATAAAGAACCATAATAGTTATGATTTATCATTTCTATGAAACTTTGACACTCAATACGTAGAGCAGATTTCGTACTTGTGCTTAATTTCCTAGCATCATTACCAATAGCCCACCCCGCATGAAATTTCCGATAAGATTCGCCTCTCTGCATGGTTTAGAACCTTGTAGGACTATTTATCACTCGCAGTATTATTACAAACCAGTCGTTACATCTTACGACAGTATTTCATGTAAGCATGTTCATCTACGAAGCATTAGCCTCGTTTCCGGCCGGACCGCGCATTGTGATCCTGACTGCTTTTGGCCAGCGCCGTGCGGCTGGATTCAGATTTGAACTGGTATGACTGGTGCGTGCCTGATGTAGAATCATCCATGCCACACACAACAGTGGTGGCTTGCACGGAAGTTCATAGATATACATGAATACCAGGTTCGATCCTCAAGCGAGAATAGGGCTGGCATGAGAGATTGGGCAACTGTTTTCCATTCCAAGGTCCCATGATCAAAGCCAGGCAGCTATGAGGAATTTTCAGGGGAATTCCGGGCTCTACTTGGGAGATATGTTGAGATCATTTCGTACCTTAAATGGTCGTTTGGACCGTGGCTTCCTATGTGCCGAATATAAGCAGGCTTCTGCCGACCCGTTTCTCTCCATCCTTCCTTCATTCCCTATAAAATCATTTCCTTACCATTCAGCACCTTTTTGGCATCAATGGCCTTAGCTGTCGGCCGTATCTATGAATAAGCAACCTTCAGATTCAAATTGAAGATAACCTTTCATTCAGAAGCTAGGTACGCTCCCCATGCAAACGACTGCAACCAAATCACGAGTATGGATTTTGAGGAATGGGTTATGCTTGATTGAGGCAAAGCAGACCTCATAACTGAGACCACGCGTCACCGAAGAGAGATGCAAACAAATTTGTAGAAACTGGTTCATTATTAATCGTCTAGATTCTACACTAAGCATTCCCTGATCAAGGCCTAAAGGCCACTATCATTAACATATGTCCCAAAAATTTGCGCCTAAAACGGTCATTAAATTGAAACGTAAGAAGTTTTCACTTTACTTTTTTATCTTTTTTTTATTTATCTTACTAAGTAGTTCTATACTATCGATAAAGCATTCTCCGTTCTCAACAGCCCATAAATAACGAAGTCACTTTTGATTTAAATTTTGATTCATTGAAACATTCTTGATTCTTCTATAAAATTTACAGAATTCCTATTCACAAAACTAAAATACCATGCTCAGCTTTTTCAGGTGATTAACTTCACTACCAGTTGCTACAACTAACGATAATCTTGGCAACAAAATATTTAGCAACACGAATTAAGTCTTAGCACTTTGAATGGTAGAAGTTTGAACGGCATAAGATTTGAATGAACTAATAGTTTCAGCACACATATTATTTCCCATTCTATGGGAGAGCAGCTCCAAAACTGAAAACTTGGGGTACGAATTTACATCGCGTGTCTACACCCAAATATTGCTCCCTTCATTATTAGAATTAATTTGGACAAATTAAAATGAATTATGCCTATACCAACGTTAATGAGTCACGAGATCCACCTCGAAAAATAAAATAAACAAAAAGCACCACTCCGGGATCAAAGAGATAATTTTGTTATATTCAATGGCGGAGGGCCTCCTCTAGGGAAATTATGCTTCTGCTTCAATATTCCAAACACAGAACTATTTGAGAATTGAATATATTTTGACAAGCCCTAAAGGGACTACATGGAAATGAGCTGAGAAATATTACAACATTAACTTTCCTTAATTAAGCAACACAGGAAGAGAAGGTAAGCGATAGAGATGAACGAGTAACCTTGGTAAAAATTTGTGTCATAAAACTTCGTATGCGGAATACTAAGTTCATTTGCTCCACAAAAAATCATAATTTGTTCTACTACTGTCGGTATAGGCATAATTTAGCTACGGTCCGGTAGTAACAATCATGATGTAACTCTCCATCTAGCTATTGCCACATAAATAGCAAGAACATATAAAAAAAGCTTAGAAGCCAAGTACATAAATGATTTGGCACTGGAATTAAGGGTTAGGATTTACCTAGAGGGCATTTTCAGATAATATTGGAGGACTGACGGCATGATTCATGAAACGGAATGGATGTGCCAAAGAATACATTCACTATCTAATACAACTGATAATTCAGACTTCATCCTCCCAACAAACTCCTCATCGTACACTGGCTTCTCCTGCAATTTCATAGTAACTTCCCAACTACTTCCAACCTCCTCTCATCACTAAATAACTCCCAATCACGACATAAGCTGTTTAAATCTTTTGCGCCATGCACTAGCAATTAATAATGCCCTAAATAAGAAGACGTGTGCAAAACTGGTCACTCTTTGTTAACATAACACTCGGGGAAAAGATTATACAGCAAGCACTATAACATGAATGAAAGAAACGAATAAATGCAGAAAATAAACTTTGCCCACATATCTAACTAGCGTCAATAAAAGGTAAATAACTAGCCAAGGTAATCGAATGACTCCCCTAATACCACGAATACCATCACGTTTTCGAGATGAGAAAGATATGCCATAAGTGACGTTAACTTGTGAATATTTGTAAAAAAACTCGGAGGATCTCACTTGCGCGAAGCTAGACGTTCAACTGAACCAATATACTTCCTGCCAGCCACCGCATGGGTGTGTGGCAGGTAGTGTGAGGACGCAAACCGCGTAAAGGTATGTAGAAAAAGGTAATAGATAGATGCAAATGACAAGAGTGGTTGACTTTTCAGCGGCGCTAAGTTTTAATATTGAAAATTTACTGTGCGTGGAAAGGACGGATATTTGAGCCAAACTGTTTGGCAACGTATTTCCTATTTTATTGCTTCTGTAGGACCGGGAAATGTAGTGTGGCGTCAAAATGATTTCCATTGTGTCGCTCAGAAACACCCCATAATTTCTCAAACAAACTAAATCTACCGCGTACTCTCCAAGTCTCAAGCTGCTTTCGTCTTAATCCCTTCTTATCTGTGAATCATCCTACGTTCATCAGCAGCAGTTTGAAATGAAGCTAGGAGCTTTCCTTCGTATTATATGCATTTTACTGGTTAAATCTTTCTAAACGAGCACCAATTGTTCGCGACGAATTAGAACTGCGGCCTAACTAGACTACCACCTCTCTTTCACCATTTCATCCGCGGACCTACCGAACATACGTTTGATAAAACTGAGTTTCTTTATGGCTGTGCCACCAACGCCAAGTAGCCGTGTTCCCCAGAATAGGTTTGAAGTTAAGAAATTTCAAGATATTTGACTTAATCTGACAATGTTTACTCAACCCAGAGTGTAGACATGGAGATGTACTGATGACTTCCCCATGAAGTTTACTGTGATACACTTGATAAGATTTAATTCTAGCCCCCACTGCAGACACCACTACACAGTTGCTTAGTTCCGATGATTGAACTTCTAGGTCCACATGTTCGCCAATGTCGCGATTGACAACTGCATCGTATGCGAGTCAACTTAAATTAGTGCTTACTTAATGAAAAAGGGAAGGCTAAGAGGAAGATGTTGGCAAAAGAGCTGAGTATAGGAAACAGTAAATGGCAGGTAGTGCTACCAACAAAACTGGACTTAACTTCATAGGTAAAGAAAAGATTATAAACTCGTTCCACAATCTTCGCAAGCAAGACAAAGTAGCGTCAAAATATAAACTGATTGATCGAGCCCATCAGAGAAGGTTATATATACAACTGCATTGAGAACTATAGCTTAAGAATAGAAGTAAGAGTATCATGAATTAACGTAAAAAAGATTTAAGTCCTTGGCAAACTTCAATCAGGCGGAGACTAAAATAAAAGGGTTACCTAACTCCGAGCGAAGCCAATTCGTTGGGAGTGGAATCTTCCACTAAGAACGGCATTCTACGAAACTGCCTCCATATTTCACAACACATTTCAAAAAGGACCTAAGCGTATATTAAATAGGAGCAAGTGGTCAGTAGCGGAATACTCATCTGAAAACAGCAACTGGGCAACCATATTGCCAAAAATTGTACATAGAAGGTAGAACGATTGCTTGAAGGTGGTTATTAGTGGTATGAATTCGAGTAGGTACTAAGAAGCTTCAAACGGACGGTCTAAATTACTCTATTAGTTGTTACAGAAATTTCTTCTCTACAATATTGCCTTGACTGCATGATGACATTATGATTCAGGAAGTATAGTGTTTGGTATCCATGTAACTTACTAAAGTTATAAACTATGTCTCTATTTTTTTGCGTTCTCATATTCCTGAGGAGCAGCTATAGTAAACCCTTCCCTTATTTCTCTATCGAAGAAAGGCTTAACGCGAAGCGGCGATTACCGGCTTCATTCTACCGCTCGCTTCTTCCTTGAGTAAAAATCCCGCGTAGGTGGTAGCGGATTCTCTTCCTTCAATTGGCTCTCCAGTTCCCTCTCCAAGCTCACCCGAACACCACCAACGCCTGCATCTCTACTAAAAATTCGCAACTGAAAGAAGTAATCTGATCTGTCGGTCTCCGGAAAAAAACCTTGGTTATCTACATCTATACCAAAATACTACCCTGCCAGCCACCGAATGGGCGTGCGGCAGGGGGCGTTACGACACCAGCCGCGTAATCATGCTAGGAATAAGGTTTCAGATGAAATGGTGACATGTATTATAAGATTGTTTTTGTGGAGCTCAGTTTTTATTGTGGTCGCTTATTATGCGTGGAAACAACGAGTTTTTGTACCTATCTGTTGTTCGGCAGTGAGTATCTCTTACTTATCGCTTTTGTTAGACCTAGAAATGTAGTGAGGCATCATGATAATATTCTCTGTGTCACTCTGAAACACACCAGTTCAGAATTTTTCAAGCAGGATAAGCCTAGCGTGTAGCCTCCAAGTCTCTAGGGGCTCCCATCTTAATCCCTCTAAAAATTGTGAAACACTATATGTTCGCTGGTAGCAGTTTTTAACGAAGCGTGCTGCTTTTCTATTTATAAATTTCTTTGGTAAAAACTTTACGTCCAGGATCCCAAATGCTCGCGGCGAATTCGAGGTGTGGCCTAACCAGAGCGAAGTAGCATCTCTCCTATTCTTTTTCATCCGAGGACCTTCCTGTCATACAATAAAACTAAACCTAGTTACTTTATTGCTGTGACGCATATGTTTTGTATGTGTAATCCACATGATATGTCAGAAGTTAAGATAATTGAAAGACATTTAATTGTACCTGGTAATTTTGTTTACTCCATCCACAATGTAGGTATGGCATTATACATATTGTTATGTGAATTTTCTCAATAAATGTTATTGCTGAGAAAAATTAAAGTTATTTACGTCGCCTACCTAAAATACGCCCCACGCCGTCACTGGGAACCTAAAATACGCCCCACAAAAGCAGAAGAGGCTCGCACTGCAAAGTACGTCAATATATCTATCCGATAACGATATCCAAAATTAAAAAAAAAATTGCCGCAACATAGCGTTTCTCTAATGAAGTGAGACACTCAACCACTTATTGGGGTCTATTTTCACATAATAGGCCAAATATTTACAAGTGCATTCGACCACAGCCAACGGCGCGCAGTAACAAACGAATTGAGCTAAATGTGACGGTCCGAAATTGTGTCTCACCGCATGTCATTACACGCTTTCCACCACGCATTACCCGTGGTATAACCATCGGAGTAGCATTCAGCGGACGACTGTATAACGATACGCTGGTTGTTTATCATAATCGAAACCATTATGCATCACATTGATTAATTACCGGATCGAAGAGCATTGTGTTGATCGTCACCTCGACAAACGATTCGACCACACATTTATTTTGATTTCATGCCGGGAAACGTAATCATCCACCAATTTAAGGAAAGAATGACTGCCGATCAATCGACGGATGTTGCAAGTGAAACCGGGTCTCTATATTATCTGACATTTGAGAGCTGATCAGACTGTCTACATAAATACACTTTCATTTGAAAACATATATGTTTAGACCATAAAATTATCAAGCCGGATAAAAGGCACAAAAACTTACATCGATAATGCAAAAGCTGAATAAAAAATAAAAAATAATACTTTCAAATGTTTGCTTTGGAAATACCACTAATTCATCAGGCAGTTCCAAAATTTTAAAGAAAGTTGAGCAAATAATTATTATGTAAGTCAACATATTGTACCAACTTCAGTACATACTCTCAAAGATATTTTCAATTAGGTCAATATAAGCACTTTCAAGTAAATTCGACCTATGCAGGACGTCTATAGTAAATCGTGGCAGATTAGAACGATAAAAATTTGGCTTTAACAGAAATCGATAGACGAAGATATTTTTACTTCTGCACTATGCAACATTAAAAATCACGTTTCGAGGGTTATGTCTTGTATCTTTATCAAGTTCATTGGCCATAATGTTTATAATTTGAAATGCAAGCAAAAAAATAGCCAGCTATTGAAAATACTCCTAATATAAATGAAATTACAGGACGCCAATCGAATTCATCAAAGAAATACACTCGATCTGAAGTCAACAGAAACCATCTGATGTACATTATATTATTACTATATAACGCTTTCTATCAATAAAAGAGTCATTCTCAGATACATCCTCATTTACATATTACCCTCCAGCCGACCTCAAGGGTGTGTCGGGGAAAATACCAGATTTAGATAACACCATTCGAGACCATTAGTTGTTGAGAGAGTTGAAAGGTGCTATAACATAGAGTACAATAAAAGTAAACATCAAGTTTATAAAATCAGTTATTTTTCAGAAAACGAAAGAAAGGGTGATCTATTATTTCTGAAGGTTATAATCACCGCTTCAGTGTACCGTCAATTGAACAGGCTGCATAGAATTATACAGATGGAAGGGTTTCCTCGGAATTGACATAACGAGTAAAGAAAAAACTGAGATTATCAGAACTAATGAGTAAAAAATCATGCCGACCTGGGAATAAATTTAAACATGATATCCGTAGATAGGTTCGAGGAGGCAGCATGCGTGAAAAATCTCCAAGCGTCTTATCTAACGGATTGGGGATTTATAAAAAAAAAGAATCTTTTAAAACAAAATAATCGGGTCAAAGGAAAAAAGTTACGCGCAAAGAATACCCAGAATTTATGTCCTAACAAAATTATACGGAATCCAATATAAAACAGTTTTTGTCGATTCCCCTCAAGTCGTTTTTCGTCTTTTTTTCGGGGTAGAAGAGAAAAATAGCAGCTTTAACGCCAGATTAGCATCGCGCTACGGCAAAAAAATAGGAGGCGCTCTTAACGGTATCAAAAAGGATGCTCAAGGATTAAGCTACGTTGACGGTGATGAATGGACTCATTACCACGTAGGTCCTTACTACGAGCGTGAAATTAAAGTTAAGAACATGAATGAATAAGTATTTTCTTGCATAACACCGACATGCGATGGAGTAATTTACCAGGGGGTAGGGTGGAGGCCGACTGACTATAGATCACGGCTTCAAATTTGGGCGAGGCAACTACCCACTTGCATTTACACCCACGCTTCAGAACTTGCTGAGCACTAGGTCTTGTCCGTACGCCGCAGACGGTAGAGATAAAAAAAATTACCACTATCACAGCTCAAAATCAATTTCACAGTCTGGTGGACTGAGCACTTGGCTTGCTCAAATATAATTTTGGCCCTTATCTCAATGATCAAATTGGCCTTTTTAAAGGCATTTGACCTTAAATTAAAAAACGTAGCAATGAATGAATTAAATGAATACACCTAAACAACAACTCAATACATACAGTCAAAATTGGGAATTAAAATCCAGCACAATAACCTAAAACTTTTTATTTTATTTAAAAATTTATTTTGGGTCCTGATGAATTGTGCTGAAATACAAAGAGAACAAGAGGCGTGTACATACAGCTTTCGTATATATTGAAAGCAACAGTTACAATGGGAATATGTATCACGCCATCGGTCAAACTTTCAAAGAAAATTTGGATGTAACTTCCAATCCGATTCACTGACGAAGTGAATAACGATTAATGAGCTCTAACACCCTACGGTTCACTGAACAGTTTAAATTAAAGACGATGGCAAAACGGACAGGTTTAGAACACCTTCTAATCAACGAACGATAAAGGGTGCGAAAATGTCATCACCACTACATGATTTCCCTGTTCGAATCATAGTGTGGCTTTACTACATAATATTCACTTTAATGCTCACTTACAAATATTCGATGACATAATAACAGTACGTCTCTCATGATTCATGAATAAATGTTTAGCTCGTTTTATTAGAAGCACGAAATTGAACCATTTAAAACTGCAGGTTTTTTCATCAATTGTGCGCAAAATAATTACTGGCCAAGAAAAAAGGAACTATTTCAATCTTGCGTTCATGCATTTGCTCATGCGTTCCTGCAATTCGCCGCATTACGCGAAGCAATTTAAAATTCACGTTCGGTCATACATCACATTGTGAAATTACGTACCCCGTGTAAAACGAGCTTTATAATATATTCAACGAATGTATGTATTTACATAATGTATTACACCTGAAAACTCCAAAAACATCTTAATTAAATAGAGAGGGAGCGTTTTGGTGTAAAATGAAGTTCAAAGCTTTGAATTGAGAAGAAAGCCGACTCACACTCGGTACGAAAGCTGAAAAATCTATTTTCCAATCAGGCGCATAAAAATATATTCAACCCTGTAAGAAGTTTTTCGCCAGAAAAGTAAAGGCAAGAGCAAACAAAAAGCCTTCCCAATCATTTCACATGGCCCGATTTTCGCTCTATTTTTGTGAATAGCATGCAAGAGGGCATGAAAATCACGACCCGCCGAATCGATTCCCTCCTGTATTCGTGGAAATGTGTATAGAACTAGGACTCGCGTGGTGTGTCCCCGTCACACCATAAATAACGAAAAAAGAAAAATATATCGGAAAGGCGGGCCACTCATTCTCTTCACCGAATGCAGGGGTCGACATCTACGTAATGGCGAAGAAACAGCTGAATCTGCGACCGCTACCTACAAAGAAGACGCATGTACGTGTACATATATATAATCACATATACACTCGTAGACGAAAGCCATACAAGCTGACGGGATGCTTCATTCCATTCATCTACACCAAACCCTAACTAATAGACTCTTGGAGGAGAAATTTCAAGGAAATGTTTCATTCACTATTATGGCGCTAACATTAGAGTGGGCATATAATAGTTGCTTTTCACAATACGTCCCACGTCTAGAAACATTAGTTTTCACTTTTCACATGTCCTTAGATTCAAAACGAGGTAATGACCAACACAAAAATTACATTCATGATGAACAATAAAACTTATACTATTTTACCATTTTTTTATTATTCACTGACCAGGCTTGAATACTTTTGATTAATAATAATAAAATAATAATCATTTTAATTAAAAGGTGAATAATAAAAGTGAGAAATAGTAACATTTTTACTGTTCATAATGAACATACGGAATTTTTTCAAAAAGTGATGCCTAATGTTACTGGTTATAACCTTAATTATAGTTGTTTTTCAAGATAAATACATGATTTCTCAGATAAAAGTTGAATAATCTAGGTAATCAATGAAATGAATTGCCGTGTAATAGTTTCCCAAAACAAAAGTTCAACATTAAAATGATCAGACCACGACGCACATTATTAAGAATAATAAGAATTGCATTATTCAATTGGGAGATAGAAAAAAAGAATATGACTAAAAAGTATAAATTGTCACATCACAAATTTAAAAAAAAATTCAAAAATGATGGGAAGTTACAAGTAACAAGTTAACTATGGTATATCGGTGATCAGGAAATGGAAGAAACCCACATTTTTTCAGCCATTACCGCCATTACCAAATATTCATCACTTTACGCCGCGGATAATTTAAACGTATAGGTAACAGATGACGATTATAAACTGATTCGAATAAACATAAATCAATTTATGGAATGGGCATGATGACCATGTTCCTATTTAAAATTAATACAAAGTCGGGACTGTACCAAGAACCGAATGTATCGTTGAAAGGTATCGTTTATAGCCTCACTAGAGAGCGAATTCTAACATTTAATTAACTGAAAAGCTATAAATATGCTTTATCGGCTTAGAGTATCCTGCCGTTTCTCGATTTGGGTATACAATACTGAGAAACATACCCCAAATATGGATAAACCTTAATGAGCATAAATATGACAGTACGTTCAAAAGAAATTGTAAAATCGATTCAATAGTTTAAGCTTAACGCTTTTATCAATTATTTATTTTATACCCAAGTTCATGATGCAAGACCTTATTGTACGTGAAGGAGCCATTAATAACATCCATTTGTAGGTTGGCAAGTTTCAAATCCATTGCCATTGCTTTAAATAA
The DNA here is from genome assembly GCA_963169105.1 of Ceriagrion tenellum. Classification (NCBI taxonomy): domain Eukaryota; kingdom Metazoa; phylum Arthropoda; class Insecta; order Odonata; family Coenagrionidae; genus Ceriagrion; species Ceriagrion tenellum. Next base: position 100,789,253 of record OY720643.1, read on the forward strand.
TATAAGAATATCATACGTCATTTATCTAAAAATTTCTACAAGTGGAAATATGAAGTACAATAAACATGAAAGGTGCAAGCGGAATCGATGAGGTTACAGACGCTCCGAGTACAAAATCAGTCAAATGGCATTGGTGGAGGAAGAAGAGGTACTCCGAAGTTTCCAAAACCGTAAGGGACGGGGGTAAAAGGTATGGATCAGACACACATAAAAAACAGGTCGAGGATGAAACTTTGAAATGTAGGGGGCTCCGAGCAGTGGACATTTCCAAGTGGGGGAAAGTGGACGGAGATACGGGGCGAGTGGGAAAGATTTCGCGCGGAGTGAGGAGACAAAAGGAAATTCCGAGAAGGCAAAAAAAAAATAAATTGAAGCGATATATATAGAGAGCAAGAGAGCACACATATATAGCAAGTAAAGCAGCGAGGTTTTCCGTGGGACTATGAAAGGGGTGACGGGGGGGAATTGGGTGGGGGCGGAGAGTTGGGGGGGGGGGGGGGGAAGCAAAGAGATCAAAAGAAACACGAACATCGTTCGGCTGAGGGAAGGTCGTCCCCTCAAACGACTCAAAAAACCTCCAGCCTTCCCCTCATTTACTTACCATCCCCCTTTCCGCTACCACTCTCCCTACCCCCTCTTCACTCCAATCCGAATGACGCGCGCGATTCGAGAAGGGGTGACATTCGCAGGGGGGACAGGAGGGAGAGGACAGGCAACCTTGCCAAATTGAGGGAGCGGCGTGGCGTTACCGCAAAAAACGGGGCCGTGTGATACTACGCATGGACTGGGTGGCAAATTTTCCAAAGACTTGCTCTTTATAAGGGTCCAAAGTTGTATGCGCAAAGTAAACACGATATAAAGGAGGAAATAAATGCTAAATGATTTCTATGAAGCGTGCAAAACTGGCCTTATCAGATTCAAAGTGCAAAACATGTGAAACGAATGATTTATACGCTGAAGCGATTATGTAAGAAGGATCAATACATACAGGTGTCAGAAGATTTCAAAAACAGAGGAAAAAACGGGGTTATGAGATACCATACATGGACTGGGGGGCAAATTTTCCAAAGTTTTGCTCTTTATAAGGGTCCAAAGTGGCATGCACCAAGTAAACACGATATAAAGGAAGAAATACAAGTTAAACGATGCCTAAAAAGCGTGCACAAATGACCATTTCAGATTCAAAGCGCAGAAAATTTAATGAAACGAATGCTTTATGCCCTGAAACGATTATGAGGGAAGGATAAAAACATAACGGCGTCGGAATGTTTCAAAAACCTAGGAATCACCTTGATTTCAAACAAAGCAACAGGGAGGGAAAACATACGAGCTATCGTAGCGGTGGAGCTGAATTAAAGCCTCCATGATAATCAAAAAAATTGTACAAAGATTCCCAGATGAAAAAGAGAAAGAACAGACTAATGAAGAAACTAAGGTGATCTAACGCAGAAATATGTGCACATTTTCACAAACGAATTTACAGAATGGGCTGAGTTTAATGGATCACAGTGCAATTTAAATATTTTATTTTCACGATTACCTTGAAAAACCCTTTTGAGTTTTCTGGTTGAAGGATAATAATCGGAATTTTTTTCGATATTCCGTCCTTCAACGGGCATTCCGATTCTCAGGACGAAAGATGGGACTTAAGAAATAGGGAACGCATAAGTTTTATAAGGCAGATTCGCTTGTGAATTTTTTAGCACCGTTTCATTTACTTTGACGAAGCAGTCTTTTTTGTCCGAATCCTCGAAAATGTGCACGTATTTCTGCGATTAGATCTTGGTTGCTCCATAAGTCCTCGTATTAGCCTTGATCGCAAAATAATCCCATTCAGCTCCCGTTATTGCGTATCTGGAGTAAGAATGGAATGGACGGAAAGCTAACCGTGAGAAAAAGTTAGCACTTAATACATTACGGAATGCGTGTGGTCTACTAGGGACGATTAGGATAAGAGACGAACAAGGTTAAGACTCAGCGTAGCGTGATAGCTCATTTTGGAGAAATACGCAAGATTTCCATGATTATTTCAGTCATTACGCTATAGTTTTCCATTTCAAAATTAAGATTGAAGAGTTCACTTTTATTCGCCCCATTCGCTCGATCTTAATTTCTCATACCTTTCATCATCGATTTTTCAATCCAAAGTTCGGTTGATAGAAGCCCTACAACCTTCCCTATCAAATGCTAGCTCCCTTACTTTCTGGTGGCTCTTCCTGTGTACATGCTTGTACACAGGAACGTACATGTTCCTTATTTATTCCAAGAACTTATTCCTGGGCCTTCCTCTGGGAACTTTTTCCTCTATTTTTCCTTCAATTACATTCTTCATAAACCAATTATGCATCATAGTGTGTCCAACATAGTGTGTCCGTCTGTTTCTCTCTTCTGTACAGTTTTCCATATGGTACTTTCCACGTCTACTCTTCTGTAATCTTCATTTCTAAAATGGTCCGTTCATATTATCTGTAGCATCATAGCCTCACTTTTCACAAAAAGTAGGACCGGGAATGGTCCTTTCATTCAAGGTGTTTCAGCGCTCAATATAACCTAACACCTACGCATATAGCTATTTACGATAAAAATTATGAAATATATACTCATACAATCACATGATCACATTTTTATCCTATTCCTAAACTACGTATCATCCCTTCAACCTGAATTCGCGGCCTCTAAAAACTTCCAATCTTCTGCCACAATTTCTCCTTTTGTCCAATATTTTATCCTCAATTACTTTCCAATAACCCTCAACCCCCTCTACAATCAAACTACCCCAGCCAAAAAATTCGAATTTTCTCGGATAGACCTTTAAGTGACTCGGCTTAAATGGTTTTCTTTAAACTGGCCCATTCCTGCACATCGCTTTTGCTTCAGTTAAACGCACATTGGCAAATACACGAACTCCAGCCCTTAAAGTGATTGGAGATATTTCCGATTACGTACAGATCTGCAGGAAACTTGGCATGCCCATAATCATTAGTAATATGCATTGAAGCGCAAAAATATTGCATGCTGTCAATTGTTGATTGCCGATCCAAGTTACTCCACAATGCCGCCGAGATACGATCATTGCTCCAACGGCTCCTATTGAATCAATTTAAATTTAAGCAAATATTTCGCCCTATTATTAAACCCGACATAAAATATCGCATCATTGCCATTGCTGACATATAATAGGTTTAAGAATAATCAATCATCATCTACAGACAGAAGAAGCATTTAACCACCCCAATCCATGAACTAAAAGATTAGCACCAATGATTACGAAGAAAAATGGAGTAGAACCCCTCCTCAATTGGGAGCAATAATGGAGTTACTGGGGCGTTTCAATATCAAGAACTGTAATGGACTTCCGTCGATTGAACCCGTGCTGTAAGACGTGCTTTTAAATAACAATGATGGAAGGTTTAATCATGGTAATGGGTCCTTCATTTTCTAACAATCTGTTCGTGAACGGTTCCACTACGAGTAATCGAGGACATATTGGAAGAACGCCATATTTTCATAAATTATCGATCTATTGGGTGTTGAATGAGACGGCATACCATTTTTTCCCTTCAGTCCCCAGTGCTGAGTTTCCGAAAGAACCCACAGAAAGGGACGGGCGAATTTTGCCACTGAAACCTCCATTCTTACCCATAACAATATACAGAAGGAAATGATGGGGCAGGTAAACGCGATAGCATACAAAACCACTCCATAAATTGATGTTTGCAATCGATAAATAAAAGCCATGTGAAAAAATACCACCGACAAGTGTATTGTCCTTCCAATAAGATAAATAGAGGTGGCTCGCCCAGAGAAGCATTACTTAAGCAAGATCAACTCAGACATGACATTTGCAAAATTACCAATTTTAATGCAAGCCCCTTTTAGCCCCTTTCATACACACAAAATTCATCGAAAAGGTTTGTCTTCAAACACCAAAAAATCAAAATAGAAGAGCATTGGAGGGCTCTTTGAAATTTTCCCACTTCTATAAAGAGATTAGCCAATCTTCTTCAAATTTAAATGGATTTTGATCCTAGGAGGAGAATTTCCAATTTCATTTTCATTATTGGGTAGTGTTCCTGTCGTTTTCCTGCCACAGTGATTGTTATCTGTTGCAACGAATGCAGAAGACTTCTATGAATTCCGCCTATCTACCGACGAGCGTGTCCCAGTATATTCTGCGGTATCTTGTCAAATTGAACACGTCGCTCATGTCTAAAATTAGATGTTTCTAAAGATGACGATCTCCAAAGAGAAAAAATGTTCAGTGAAGGAAGGCACCAGTTCATGTAAAGGGATGAAAAGTTTTTCTATTAGAGGTCAAAGTAGGTATTTAATAGTATTTATGCATTTTTACGATAGAAAAACTGAAATGGCTGAAGTAACATGAAAAAAAAAGCTGGCAGAACTGGGGTCGCACAGCAGTACAGGAGAATAATTGGCAAACTGTTAGTTTAAGCTTTCCTCTCTATCAGCATAACTCTCCTGGTACTTTTCAGGCTTTAAACTAATAAATTCTGGGCGTCTTCTATCAAACTTTTCCAAGGAAGTTTCCTTTTCCTCCTCATTGCCATCGTGGGAAATGGTTTTCCTTCCCTTAAATGCCATCGACATAAGTTTTTAAAGAAATGCATTAAATGATTCTCATTACGCACATATATTTAGCCTGCCCAACACCTATCAGGGGACACTTCTTGAATTACACATTTTGTCAGTTATGTGCCACGGAATGATTGAGAAAACATCACAGAGATTCACATCACACAATTAATTAGCAATGACGTGGAAACAAGTTATTAATCCCTGCAATTAACGAGAAGGATATTAAGGGTGCCGGGTAGCATGTATTGATTGAACCAAATCAATCGCAGGCAGTTGAAACACCGCTCAGAGGGATAGCATTACATATGGTTCATTATTCAACACAGAAAGCGTTTCCATTAAGAGCAGAATTTACACTCCGAGCATTATTAAAAAGAAACGAATACGCAGTTCGGGAAAATCAATAACTTACTTTGATAAAAGCAATTGATGAGAAGTAGGATGCGTATCTGTTGCACGCCTAAATCCATTAGATGCGTCAACGCATCGTCTGACACTGCTTTTCCATCCACTGCGCAATAAAGCAGTTTCCACGACACGTAAAACGAAAAGTCATTTGTTGAAGGTGGACTGATTAAATAAATTTAATAACAACGGCAGACCGTCGCAGAGGATTTTATAAAAATAATATTGAAAATTAAATAATCTAATTAAAATTTTCAAGAGCCATACAATTTAATGGATGTATAAACAATGGAAAAGTAGCTGACTAATCAAATGAAATTTCTCTCCACGACAATTTATGTCATGGGAACCTGATCCGCAAATTGGAGGCCTCATTCTATCTTATTCAAGCCGTCAACAAATACCTTGCCTGCATTGAACTCAATTTCATTTCTAAAATATTCGCCTGATAACGCCAAATGACGAACGAGTTTGTTAGTGGAGCCGGCACTATGCTCGAGGCCGGATCTCATAGAGGAGCAGCGGTGAGTGAAACGACTGACGGTGAGTGACTTGGAGATCCCCTATACCTCTATGTGATTGTTGCGTAAAACGGAAAGCGCAAGCATTTAGAAAGAAGGAATAGAGCAGAGGAATAGAACAGGTAAAATTCCACAGAATAAAAAAGCGATAGCATAAAAAATTATATTTAACTAAAAAAAATAACACAACTTCATTATGTGGTGAAAAAACAATCGAATTGTTCAATTAAGTGCCGAAATGGAGAATATTTACAATAATTAAATCCCTGAAAAGTAAAAAATTATCTAGTGCGATAACTGATACAATGAGACTCGATAAGCACAGGTATTTATCGTAATACTCTTGTGGTATCGTTTTGATACGACTAAGCCAGTACTTCTCAAGCCATTTTTGCTAAAATCCTCCCTTTAACCGAAGTTTAGAATAGATTTAAATATTTTTCCCCGTTGGCCTAAAATTGTAATTCAGCCACCCCTTACCCCCTCTAAAAATGACTCAATAGACGATTTTAATATTTGGGAATCCATTACATTTATTGAACGCTACATAATAAGTAAAAACAAAAACAGTTCTAAGGAATTCACATAATCTAAAATGCGTCAAATTTTGCTAAATATCTCTAGATTAATGTTACCAATTTCTCATTTAATTCCCCCGGGGGAGGATTCTCCGCGGATTAGAATCCCCGATTCTAGGCACAAGTCAACAAAACATAATTTAAAAATCTTATTCTTTCATGAAGATTAACGAGACGTTTCCGCACGAGAGCCATAATTATCAAACTTGACTGGGGTCACCATGTAGAAATTTTAGATGCATATATCCATATTATAATAGGTACTTTGCGACTGAATTTTGTATGAATGAAAAAAGTATTCATTTATTTTGGATACGAGGAAGATAAAAAACTTGCTTCATGTAAGCACGCAAAATCACGATGTCTTCTCTCCTTCATTCCAATTATCAAATCGTTCACGGTGAGGTTGAAGTAATCGAAGTCAAAGATCACCACAAGCTAAGTTTTCACTTTCCTATCTCCACGTCTTTACTCGTCCGACTCCGTCATTAGCTGCCTCGTCTTCGTGAATGCCCCCATTCGTAAACACACAACCCGCCAAATATTTCAGGATTTACTCTCATTTTCATGCAGATGCGAACGTGGTGCAAAAAAACAGGTCCTGCTGCCTCAACCCGGGGAAGATTGCCACAGTCTAAGGGCCAGGTGCCAATATCAAGAGGGGACCATCATAAATAGAGGCAGACTATGAAAATTCAAGGGCAGCTGCCGTAAGTCAAGGTCGGATACTGAAATTGAGAACCCATACCAAGAATTTAGATCCAGATGCAAAAATGCATACTTAAATCAAAATCCCTTTGACTCCCCCCCCCCCACCCCCCTAGTTACAACGGCCACTTACGTTCACTCGCCACTCTCTTCCCTCCCCCCCACCTTTCCGTCCTCTTCACCACCCTCCCCCCTTTCTCCACTTTCCACCAATGCCTTTTGCCCTCTTCAACACCCATTAGTTATTGGTTTTCTTCTCCCCCCCCCCCTCCTTCTGTCCCTTCAGTATTTAATCCTGGCTGTCCTCCTCTTTCGTTCACTTACAACCTCGTGTTGCAAGTGCTTTTCCCTTCAGCTCGCTGAAGAGGGCCACCTTGTGGCCGAAATACGCGTATCCGACGCTCACCCTCGTTTGTTTCTGTGTGTTTTTCTTTTGACCACGCTCTTTTTGAGCGATTTCTCCCAGAAGTTGGGCCCGTCTGTGTGTTGTGAGTGAGTGATTTGAGTGTGTGTGTGTGTGTGATTGTGGTAATAACCAGGCATCCTTAGTAGGGTCCCATTAGCCCTATGAAGGATATCAGGTTATAACCCAGGCATCCTTATCAGGGTCCCATTAGCCCTCGAAAAGGATCCCAAACTGGGTTGAGTGTGTGTGTGTGTCTGTGTTGGTCACTGGCGAGGAAGTAACATTCCCGTAAACCATCACAGGAGGGTATTCTGGTGGAGAGGCTGTGGTTGGTCCCTGCTGTGGAATCCCCTTTCCCGCAAACCAACACAGTAAGTGAATTTTGTGGTACATGTTTGACGAGTGGTGCCATTTTTTTACGGCTATTGGAGAATTTTATTTTTATCTAAAAAATGCATACGGCAATGAACGGTTATAATTAGGTAAGAGATTGGCATGGCTTATAAATTAGGAAGCGAGACGCATAACAGCTGTTTACACTTAATTTTCATTGCACATAGTTTAACTGGCAATATTTAATCATCCATTTCTATGAGTCTTTTAAATTTTCTCAATATAGTAATTGCACAGTTTTACGCTTGAATGTATTCGTTTATCTTTCCCAGAGTTGCTATATTGTGCCGCTTTAAATCAGCCTTAATTATATTCTAAGGCAATTTCTAAAATCGACAAATAAAAAGATAATACATAGTACGAAAATATATTTTCAAACGATACCAACATGTCACACGATACACATCAGTTTAATCCAATATGTAAGCTAAAACTGCATCCAAACTCGGCGATGGGTCATTGGCTAAATGGGTTTCTTAAAGAGATAGTTCACATGCAAATCAATACTCCTTTAATAGCAAAACATTGAAAAAATTACAATTTCTAAGGTCTTCTAATGACCAAACTTTAGGAGGACTCGTGTGTAAAAAGTATGGCGCAAGAATTGGTCAACCAGGGAAACTGATCATTTATAGACAAAACGGCAATGATTTTCTTTCGATCCTAACCTGCCATGCATTTCTGCGAGTTTTAATGAAGAAGTACAACTATTGAAGATAGTTTTTCTATCGGTAATAAAAAAAATGTCTCAAAATGAATGGGTCTGAAAGCTTTGACGTTTGCATTCTTGATGAGAACAGTCAAACCGGCAAAATATTCATTCAAAGGTTCCTCTACGGCCCACAACAAATATTATGTCACACTAATGATTAGTCTGCGTGCAACATTTCTCCATTATCCTCTTAAAGGAATGGTCATTAACTGGAGCCATGGGATATTGTACTTATTTGGTACTATCATACATCAAGCGCATAACCTTAGGTTTCCGTTGGGTTTAAATAATAATTCGAGCACTGATTCGTAAGGAAATAGAATAGCATATTTACATACAGCGCAGTCTTGACCTAGGGTGCATGCTTTGGAAAATGTAACTTGCGCCGTCTGCCCAAACTCGCACCAACATTATCATTTCAGAACTTCCGCACGCAGTACTGATGAATACTTCAAGTAGCCTATTGACTAGAACAATGAGACACAGCGGCCAATTAATATAAACAAGTTGGTAATTAATTGATCATTACTTAACAAAATGGCATTTAAATCTTTCACACTTTCAATCATATGCTAATTACATGTTAATACATGTATAAGAGCGACAAAATATACACCGCATGCTCTCTCCTTGAAACTTTATATTTTGCTTAAAATCGATTGTAATTTCACGGATCACATAATCACTTTCGTGGAACATGAGACTAGAGAAAACAAGCGCAAAACAAATTGGAGAATCTCACGATACAACCGATGCATTGGAACGCTACAACACCTGAATGATGTCTGGCAAAAATTGAACATGAATTATAAACGAAGAGGATATTCGAGGGATATAAGGAAGTGGTAAGTGGTTACACGGGTACTCATTTTATTCACATCCGTCCTCAAGGGAGTGTATCATTTTCAGAGCTGAGCACTTCCCAGTTATGGGTCACGATGAGAAAAGTTCTGCTTTATTTTCGGAAATGAAACGGATGCTCACTTCAACAGAAAAGGAAATAAAAAAAACATTAGGATCGTTAGGGTGCAAACAGCAATGACAGAATTCTACACGAAAAAAAAATATTTTTTTAAGAACCTTCCGGCGAACAAAATACACAAAACTAAAAGAACGGGGAAAGGCTAAATTTTTGGATACCAGAAAAGCGGGGAAGGGAGACTGAAGAGGGATATAGAAGTACAAAATTGTATTTATATACATTTAATTATTTTGTTCCTCAACTTTTTTCCAAAGGAAAAGGAACGACTGGTTTGAGGGTTTGCGAGACGCTGAAGTTCATACCCGCTGACCCGCCCTGTCGTTATTGAGCGACTAAAAAAAAGAAAGGAAAAATAAAACAGACCTGGAAGACGGCACCGGATACAAAATGAGAAATATTGGACTGCGGGTGAGGTGAGTAATGAATGCACTCCGATTCTTTTCGTACGCGCCGGCGAAAATTTTTACCTCCCACAGCAGAAGTCTGGGTCCCGCCCACCCAGGCAGGCATTCGAGGGGGAAAAAACAGACTGACAACGCGAGGGATCAGAGAAACGCAGAGCCCTCGCATAACCTCGTATAACGAGACCCAGAGGTTCAGGGAAATCCCCAACTTTAACAGAGTTCTAACGAGATACTCATCTAGAACTACCAACATCAACTTACCCCACTAAAACATTAGACAATTTTAACCCAAAGACAGAATGATCACGGTTTTAAGTTCCACCCAAGGGAAGGCGTTCTGTACCTATAAATTTCTCCTAACTATAACTTCGTTAGAAATTTCTAGCGGTTTATTTAGTTTCCGTAATCAATGACAAGAGGAAGGGAAAGGGCATTCAAGGTGGGAAGAACAGGGCATCCGTGGAACTATGAAGGCTTCAAAAATATTACAAGAAAAAACGAACGATTCCTCACAGATTGTAACATGTCCTTCACTGAGAGCTTCTAAAAAAGGACTATCATACTATGAATGCATAATTTTCTTCCCATATTAAGCATATTATTGTTACTACATACGCCGCGAGTATTTGGGACCCTGGTCTAAATATTTAACCAAAAAATCATTTAAATACAAATGAAAGCAGCATGTTTCGTTAAAAACTGCTACGAGCGTACATATAGTGTCTCACAACTTTTAGAGGGATTAAGAAGGGAGCCCATAGAGAGGCTCGGAGGCTACACACTAGGCTTAGCTTGCATGAGAAATTCAGAACTGATATTTTTTCAGAGCGACATAGAGAATATTATCATGACGCCTCACTACATTTCTAGGTGTGACAGAAGCGATAAGTAACAGAGATTAACAGCCGAACAGATAGGTAAAAACTCGTTCTTTCCGCGAACAATAAGCGACCACAATATAATTTGAGCACCACAATATACACTCCTATAATACATATCACCATTTCATCTCCAAAAAACTTACACGGCAGGTGACCTAACACCCTCTGCCGCACGCCCATGCATCGGCTCGTGGGGTATTTTATAGATGTAGATGCACTTCCCTTTAGCGGTTACCAAAGTACCATTTTCGGGGTAAACGTTTAATTAAATACGCCATGATAAAAATTCATCAATACCGAGATTAGAACCACTTTTATTTTCAGACCAATGCTTACCTACATACGCGCCAGAGGTTACCTCATTCTCTCGTGCTGTATGTTTAAGCTCATATATACCCCCTAACTTAAGGGTATATATGAATACATTTAAGGGAATATATGCCACATATTGATCTCCATAAAAAATTTTAGATACAATTAAGGGGAACTTGGGATATTACAAAACATTTAGCCCAAATTAACACATTTCCTGGAAGACCATTAGTTCATGCCTTCCTCTCGACGGCACCTGATGCACACTCGCTCGCGTGTAATGACTCCCGCAGGGCCGAGGGAAGAAGCAATTATTCATGGGAAGATAACAACTCGAGCCCGGCGACGGAGGAAGTCGCTTATATACGGACGAGGCGTCGGCCGGGATGTGTGCACCTAGTCGCTTCACCGAAAGGGCAACGGCCGCTTAGCCACTAATTGATTAGACGGTCGAAGCGGTCGAGGATTTGTGGTCCTTAAGTCCACTCCTTCAAATATTGCACACGGGAGTTATCTCTCCATTAGTCCTGAGCGACGGCCCATGGACATAGTCCGCTTATTTAAGTGGGACAAAATATTTCTCATCCATTAAATAACTCTTCACAATAATCCGCATACTGCCTTCCTTCGATAATATTAAATATGAAGCGTGAACAATTGTCGCAAATATATTACCTCCCTAGGTCCCAAAATTATTCAAATAATGTATCGTTAAACATTTTCACAGAGAGCGGTCCCAAGTTACATCAAATACGCACTCAAATTAGTAACTCGGCGACTTTGCCTTCTCGGAATTCTCACCACTTCTTTTCGCAATTCTCACATTCATTCATCGTCGCTCTATTCTTATTACTATTATTATTATTACTTGTATTTAATTAATCCTGGGTATGATGGGAGGGAACCTTACGTCCCCTCTTCCCCAACACAGTTTGCACACATACACAGGCATCCATGTCTTAGGAAGATAATATTATACCCAGGCGGGACTCGAACCCGCGACCCTCGGGTTAGCAGGCGAGGACTTTACCCAGCCGCCATCGGGGCTCTAATGTAGAAAAAAACCAAGAAGCCTGCAGAGTTATACAGAGAAATTTATCACTCAGAGATGAAGTCTTATGGGCCATCTAAAAGAAACCATAACAACAAATATGTACAGGAAAGAGTATTGTGGATGGCAAAGTACAGAATACTTAAAGCAAATACGGGAGGTGAGAGTAAAATTATATTGCAGTGAGGCAATTGGTGGTTATTTGAGAAGGGACCAGACTGAAGAAATTAAGCTAACTCTTCCAATAGCTGATACGTATGTAACTGAATGGAAAAAGTAGACCATGGACGAAAGGAAATACAAGGTGGGAAGGGAAGAAGGTGGTTTGGAAAGAGACGAGTACCACGACAAGTTATAAGGAAACAAGGTGGTGACCACAAATATTAACTGTGAAATGGACCAAATTAACAAGAGCAAGTAAGAGATAAAAGATAAAATTATAATGTAGCTATTGTAGTTTCCCTTCAATGTAGAACTACGGGGGACGACATCTAAGACACTACCAACAAAACAATCGAGAAATATTCGGCCCAAAGGTTTTACAATAACGGTCCCCATAAATATGAGCTAATCTCCCTCAAAAGAGCGCACATTCAGCCATAGGTATAAGGAACAATATGGGTACGAGTCCTCAATGACTAATAGTTACGGGATTTGACCACGATTGCTTACGTTGCTTGAGAAAATCAGAACTGGTGTGTTTCAGAGTGACACAGAATATTAACATGACGCCTCACTACATCTCTAGGTGTGACAGAAGCGATCAAATAAGAGAGATACACTGCCGAACAGATAGGTACAAAAACTTGTTCTTTCCGCGAACAATAAGCGACCACAATAAAAAATTGAGCTCCATTAAATGCACTCCCATACATAAAAGTAATTATTTCTCCTACCAAAACCTTATCCCTTACATCTTTACACGGCTGGAGTCCTAACACCCCCTGCCACACGCCCATACGGCGGCTCACAGGGTAGTATGTAGATACAGATACTTATACTCCATTTAAAAGATTTATGGGGACATAAAATTTGGATTTTCTCAATTTCTAAAATGCAGAGCGGTCCCACATATTTCCCTAGCAGTCGCGTGTGGCAGAAAGGAGTAGAGATACAAATACCAAGCATTAGAGAGAAAAAGATGAGTTTGGGAGGGACAAGCGTTAGAAAAAGGAATACATCGGAAGCCAATTTCATATTACCGCATTGTCTAAGCGCATTATGCTTTTCTTTTGTCGCAGTGAATGTGATAAGAGTCAAATTTCCCGTAATTCGACGCCATAATCAGTCCCACAGTTCCACTATGGGTTGAAAATAATATCCTGTAAGTTAAGTTAAGAAGATCGATCTGAAACTCAATCTTAGCTGATGCAATAACATCAAGATGCAATAACAGGCAAATATACTGGTATACATAGATACATGGTGATAGTTGCGCAGAAAAATGTATTCTAAGGAAGAGCCCAATTCTAAAATTTAGTTCCATACAAAAAGTTATGAAGTTATCACGCTTGAAAACAAGGGTAAGCAAGGCCGTAAATCTTCGTTGCCAACATCAAAGTGCTCAATCGGTTACTCACGTCAACTTCTGGCTCAATACAGCTCTTAAGGCGACGAATCACACCCTCTCGATCGGTCGAATTTGTCATGATTTCCAGATTTTTCCATGACTCCAGATTTTTTTGTTAAAGAATTATGTCATCAACTAAAAATTTCCAGAATATAAGTAAAATAACTTTGCCAAGGAGACCTGTTTTCAAAATATCACTAAAATGAATCTTATGAATCTATATGAATGAACAAACCACCGGGAAAATTTCAAAAATACAGAGTACACTTTTACTAAAACTATTCTGCATACTTCTATACTATCTGCATTAAAAAAATTTAAGAAAAGGGAGATGTATCAGTCTTTCTTTTATCAAAATGCTAAGTGTCAGCCGTAATGGCTGTAAGATTAAATCTGTAATTGGTTCCTTTCGACAAGATATCTGAGCGGTTTTGACGACGACTAACGCGCGGAAGGTGATACAAATAGTTCAGACTTTCCTCAAAGATATTCGGTCAGCACTGCCTGTATCTACTCTATGGAGAAGTGGCAGCAGCTTAAAGGCGAAATTTAGAATATTAGCTTGAGGGAGGAATCAGAGACTCCTGACGTAAAGACGCCTATATCGGGTTCGAATGTCACCATCGGATAGATTTTCTACAGAACTATTCCTTACCGAAGAATAAGATGCGTCCTCTCAATCCAATTGTTAAATTGGGCTTCTCCTGTGTCTAACTCGCAACATCAGCGTCTTCAGAAGGAACTTCGTTTGAGTCGTTGACAATGTCGTAAAAACGAGCTCTTTCCTGGTCTCTCACGTTGAAATCAGATATGTTGGCAGCGTCGCCGACCACGAGATTTCCTCTACCGTTCCGCAGCTTTGTCGACCCATTCCAAGTGTACCGTCCAGTCCTTGGCGTCATGCTTCTCGCAAGAGAATTCCGTTAAATTTAGCTACCATTATACGTCGGTTAGAGGACGAGTAGAGAACGCCCAATACGAACGGGATGAAGACATGGAAGTATGACAAACTTAGGAGAATAAAACTTGGATGAAAACGGGTGCATTACGGTGAAAAGCGGAGCCTCGGAAACGGTATCCTTTACTTATGGTGGAACGTCCATCCGAAAACAGACCTGAACGACAGAATGAATGAAATCAACTTATCCACCCCCAACACACTAGAAAACGATTTCAATTCCATCCACAACGCCGAAAGCACGCCGTGAACCATTCTGAGCCACGCCACCAGCAAATAAAAACAAGCGGGCGAAATATATATAAGAAAGGCGGAAACGGCAAAGCGTTTCGTGCGGTCACGTCCCGTAGGCGCCCTATACCTCTTGGAACTCATTCCTTCCACATTGATCCCGCTCTTCCCCTTCATCTGAACCTTTTCAAATTCATGTAAACACACACGGAATAATAATAATTATAATAATAAAAACGCCAAAAAGGGGGAAATAAGGAAGATGAAGACGGCAAACTTAATTGCATGGAAGAAATAGGTACGTGACCGAACTATTGAGTCACACCGTAGAGGCACGTTTCTTGCCTTTATCCGCCTTGAAAAGGAGCGAGAGCCAAGATATCGTTTTTTTGGCGGGGTCTCTATCCCCAGGGTGAGGCCGCGGCAGAAGCCGACTCGGGGCCATCCCCGCTGACAACCCAGACGTGTCCCTTAATATAATCCAGGCCCTCGAGCGCCTCTGAAAGTTAAGGGAGGCAGCGAGAATGGTAGAGAGCAATAGGTGAGGGGAATAATAGAAGAAGCAAGAAAGTCAAGTAGGAGAGGGCAACGGGGGGAATAAAGCTCGAATTACCACCAACATACATAACACCGTACCGTATTAAAGTAACTACGACTACTAATGAATTAGCAAAAAAAGCCTACTAAAACTTGTCATAAGGCGAATTTTCACAAATGTGAGCAACACCATGAGCATGCTACCGCTGTAAGAGTTAACATTTTTGTAAGCCAGTTTTCACATTAAACAAATGCACACAGACACTAGAGTTACGCCGCAAACATGTACTGAGCGCTTTAAGTACTATGTAGCAGCTACGGACGACAGACTACATTATTTTAAATAGTACTGATGACATTATCATAACGTCTAATAACCATTTCAATCTTAGCAGCATACATGAACCGAAGTGTGATCAGACATAAAAATGTCAATCGATGTCTGAGTGTAAAGAAGAGGTTTAAAAAGGTACGCAAAGTTGGCAATACCAACTCTACTAATAGATACTTAAATAACAGATGGCAGCGCTGAGACGTCCGTTTTTACTTTCCAAAATGGCCGCCGGACTGATGTCAACATCAGCCAGCATAATGTATACGATAACACACTTGAGTCCAGCTCCAGCGGAGAAAATTTCGGTGGATTCGCACTAGCATATATACTCAATTAATTATCCCCAAATACTAAATGAGATATAGTAGGACATCCTGTGACACAAAACCTAGTACAGTATTAAGGACGACGATGATTTAAATTCAGAATTGCATCTACTTTTGTAGAGAAAAATTAGCGTATGGTTGGCTCTGAAATATGGGCCTTACGATCAACTGAAATCAAAAGAATAGAAGTAGCTGAAATGAAATTCCTCAGACGCTTAACTGGCTATTCTCACTCTTCCAACTATTGACGAAACGAAGACGCCTACTAAGAGCTAAACATTACAACCATCGTTAAAGTTATTGCGAAATAGCAATATATTAACATATCATACGATAATATACATGTTAAAGATGACTAACACCACTTTGGGCTGGAGAACATTCAACCAGAGACCATCTAGATAATAAGATAGCGGACGGAGAGGTGGAAAAAACAAATTTCGACCTGAAGAGGATCAGACAAAATCGCATAATCCGTGAACAGTTTTTGGTGATAATAATATAAAGAAGATTATCACGTCTTTGAAGTGATACCAACACAGTGTCCACGTATTGCAGGTATTCTCTCTCTCGAATTCTTTCCATTACTTTCTTCATCTAATATTGTTTCCAAAAGTCGCTTGTGCCGGATTAAACACTTAACGTAAAACAAACGTGATCAACAAGGAAATTCAACCTGATGAAAGATTCAACTGCATCTCTGAAAATGGCACCGTGATCGCGCTTCCCTGCATGGACCAGATAGGGCTGCATCGCAGCGCGAAAGGGTCTACCCTCCTCTGGTAACGAGGAGGAGAGCATGTTTCCTAAGAGGCAATATATTAAGGCAATAACGAAAGAAAGGAAAAAATGCCACGAGAAAAGACAAAAAAGTAAGGAGTGAGATAAAACAAAGGTTTTAATGATAGTGACCCTTTGTACCCAAACTTAAGGAAGAGAAGCAGAGTAGTTCAGTCAAAATAAATTTAAAATTCATTCGTAGAATACAGCCTGAAAATTCTTACTCTACCTACAATATATAGGACCCAAATATTGAAAGAAGGGTGCTAAGCATGTAGATAAGAACAAAAATGCATCTAAATTATCCCATTTTGCTCTGTCTGAGGAGGCGTCAGTAAATCTATACCCTTTGCATTATTGTTTTCATCTCAATACTCCTTAAATTGAGGTGACAATTCCTCAGAAAATTAGGTTTCCGAACTGTTTTCCTTGGAATTACAAACCTGTGTTCTTTACCCACTTCGCTTAGAAAATTCATTACATTTTCTATATTATCTCAAATAGGTGAAAGCGCTATTTTCCTGGAATTAAGTCACGCTATAAACGATACGAGGAAGATTACTATTTTCAAAATGGAACCTCTAGGTTTCACTCTACCTCGCCATTAGCTGAATTTCATTAATAGTTTTTTATTCTAAAAACAAATAAACTACATACTACTGCGTAAATGTTTTTGTATCAAAACGAAGGGACTTAGTGTACATTACTATGACATGTTACATCTGAGAAACTCACATTCTCACCCAGGCATCAAGATGCACTGCCCAAAAAGATGTAATTTCAGGCTTAATTATTAAAACGATGTAAAGCTTTAAGGTTGAATTACACTCGTATATTTTACGTAATAGGAATTAGGACCAAAGTACCGCATTTCATGGCACATTAAGTACCTATATTAACTCAAAAATGCGTCCTAAAATCGTCCTGAGTACAATGGACGGAGGATAAAGATATAATGACGTACGACCATTTGCGTTGCCATTAAGGCCGCTTTACACGGTACATTCTACTGTACAAACGAATTTATCATTAAATATACAAGAAAATTAATGTAATAAGAGCAGGTTCTATTTTCCATTCAGTCATTCTGACAATCATGCAATTAGCCGCCTTACACGGTATAATTTTCCTCATGCAAGAGTTCATACATTTGTTTGTACAATAAAAGGTACCAAGTAAAGCGGCCTTTAAAGTTTACCGTCTCTCAATTTTAGCCTGACACAACTGCAAGCTTAAGATGAGCTCAAATTCATACCCTTGTCTTTAAGAATCCACGACGAACATCATTGATAAAATTGTTATTTTAATGATTAACAGGCGCTAAAAATAGTTTTCATAATCTAATTCAGAGTAATTCTCCCTTGTGTCTAAAAGGGAGAGAGTACAAATGATAGTTTGATGAGGTTGAAAGAAATTATTGAACAAGTGGACGACATTACGGAGCGCTTATCTGGGGAATCGAACATCGCAGTATACAGAAGTGTTCTTCGTCTTACGTTACTATAAGGCATCGAAACCTGGTTACGTCAGGGTAAGCATAAAAGTAGGCTATAAGCAACGGGAACGGGGTACATGAGAAGTGTTGGCGGTAAAAGTACGAAGGATAGGGCCAGGATTGAGTGGACCCTGAAAGAACGCAAGTTAATGCTCAAATGGCTGATTTATACGAAAGGAGTGCTTCGTTGGTTCTGCCATTAATGAGAATCGAATAGTGAAAGCGGTATATGCAGGTGGAGTAAGTATTGTGAAAGAAAGGGGTAGATCAATGAAGTCTCGGGTGAATGTGATGGAAGTGACTCTAAAGGGGCGGAATCTCTGAAGTCTTAAGAATAGGAGAGCAATGCATGAGAGGGGAGGGAAATCGAAAGAGAGATGCAAGGATAGGGCATTATGGAGGAAATCATTTGAGGGGAGATAGTCTTTTGGGCAGTGCAGTAGTAACTAAGTTCCTGAACTTGGTCAAAACTGAAGAGGAATGGCATGATGGGCATGTATGTATCTCACAAATATTGACTATAAAAAATTATTGCTTCTAATGGGCTGGTCCATCGTAAAAACTTGGATGCACAGTTTTTTTAACAAAAACCGCAAGGATGAAAACTTTAATCTATTTTGCGATGTACGATCCAACCATCTGACCTCCCATGAAGGAACGGAGAAGCGTATCCAAATAAGACAGCACGCCCTTGCGAGGGGAGAGGGTCGTCGTTTAGAACGTCGACGCGGCATGCGACAAATTCAGGTTAACGGTAACACCGGAGACGTGATGGGATTCCACTAAAGGGCGCCCTCTGGGCTGCTTGGTAGCGCACTGTGGAGCCATGAGGTGTGACTCGGAAGATGGGACGGAATGGAGGAAAGTGAACGGGGACGCTTTTAAAGCCTAACGATAATTGGGACAGTTTACTCTACCCCGAGTAGATGGCGTTAAGGCTCCCCTTCGAAATTTCGGACTTCGTGCGAACGCTTCGGACTTGGAAGAGCTTATTTAAAAAAAAGGAAGAAAGAAAGGGAAATACTAGCGGGTTCTTGAAACATAAGGAACGAATGGAATTTTAGAGGAAGAAAGGGAAAAAATCCAAAAGAATGACCATTCACTGGGCCATGCTGAGCCGATGGTAGCCATCAGCAGCGACACCCCACAAATTTCAGAGAAAAATGAAATTACGCTATCAGCATTGCGATTATCCCCGAGGATAGAGTGCAGACTTTCTACGCTGATGGACCCGGGTCTACTTCACATACTACGGGGACGAGTGCAGATGGCGTGGGGACACCAGCCATTAAGGAAAGAGGACACGAAAGGAAAAGAGAAAAGGGCCAAAATGAATTTCACGTTAACTGCGAGTATTATACTAGTGACACTATTTGTTTTAGTTAAAATCACTTCTGCAACGTGGAAAGAAGGAACCTTCCTACCTATCACCTTGTCTGAGTATTTCTCCTAATTTATCGCTTCTATCAGTTCCAGAGATATAATGCGGTGTTAAAATAATATAGCAACGAAAGCTTTCCTTGATACATGAAATAATATATTGCAAGGTACTTTCCACACTGTTCTATAGCTACCGAACATGGTTTCGAAAAACTTGCCATTATCAAGGTTTCATTCAACTCATTCATGGTTCATATGTACAAACTGATAGTGGGTGAGATGAGGCGAAGTACATTAATTAACTTGAAGTTAATCTATCAATTCCGGTATTTCGTTCATAGCCGTAGCGGCTGTTTATCATCCACCATTCCACCTCTGTTTGTTCAAACAGACCTTTTCACTTAAGTCTCACTTCAATTGTCCTTTTTCAATCTAGCTTCTGGTAGACTGGACCTATTTTGGTCTCGAATCCAATGAAAATATATGTAAGGAAGTCCGAACTCTGGCATATGGCATCGCATACCAATATCACATCCCTGTGGAATCTACATCTGTGTTTCTATCTTATATAATCAATTATTCGGCACTCTCTTCCCCTTAGATCACCATTTAGAACCTGATTCACCACCGTTAACCCTTTGAGTGCGGTATGACGTGATATCACAACATAGGTACCGTGAGTGTTTCAGCTTTCACTAGGTGGCCTAGTGAAAGTTCCCTAGTGAAAGGTGGAACACTCACGTTACCATTGACGTGATATCACGTCATCAGAACCAGCGTAAAGACAACCATGACGTGATATCACGTCATGCAGCACTCAAAGGGTTAAACTACAACATAACCTACAGAACCTAATTTCATCCGGGCTCAGTCTTCTTCCATATCCTAGGGAGAGGTCCACACAACTGAATAATGGGTGACTCATCTTTCTACGTTAAGTGATAAGTAATTACATTCAATAATAACCGGCTTAATTTACACGTTGATAACCATTATACAAAGGTCAGAATTACACTTGCACATATTTATTTCCAATTTTAACAAAAAAAACAAAACATCCGCTTTTCTTGCAAAAGAAGTGGAATTTCCGGTATGTGACACTTCGCCCTCGAGTTTCCTCCCATCAAAGCAGAGACTTCTTTGGATCTTTCCAAGGAGTCTCGTCTTCTCACGCATTTCATAAGTGCCTTAATACACTTTCTAAGCTCTAAGGCGACTGTAGAGGAAAACTACGGTGGTTCATCTTTCCAAGGGCTTAAGGACACTCTTTACCTTGCCTTCAAAGGGAGATTTAAGTTTATTTCGAGTGATCCATCAGTAAATATCGCCTCAGAGTTAGTGATATCATGCAAATTAAAGGATTACAGAGCAATTAGTCCTCCGGTATACCCCTCCGAGTGGCTCGGGGTTGAATCCTGCCGCAAGTGCTTTCCAACAAGTTTTAACGAGTCTTCATCCCAGATGAAAGCATGCCTCGTTCCCCCACATGAATCTCGTGAATAGGTAGGTACATCAGAATAAAATCTACAAGGGGTATCGCAGAAGAAAATTCAGGATTGGGAGAGAGAAGTTAAGAGGTAAGTGCGAGGCTGGTAGACACAATAACAGACAAAACAAGTCTTCAACTCAGCTTAATCGATTATTAGGAAATTCTGAAAGTCCTCAGGGGATATAAATACCAATATATTCCAAGTATTCATCATAGCAATTTGAACTGGAAATTATTAGTGATAAAATTTCACAAGCTAGTTAGGAGCAAATGAGATTTTTAAAAACAAAGTACAATGAAATGAGGCCACATTGTGTGATTCCGGATGGGTTAATAATTTTACCGATAGATTCCAAGGAATACCACGTAGTTTTGAAGTTAACATTGGTAAATAAATAGATTTGTTTAGTACTTATATGGTAAAAGTAATAATTTAGACGTTAAACCTTGAAATCTGCCAAATCAAAAACAAATAAACAATAAAATCACCAAAATAGCTATTTGTGAATGTTTTCACGGAATTGGTATATACACAGCTGCTTTATCCATTAAACACTCCGACATATTCCCACTTCCAATATCACAAAGCCCTACACAACCGTCCTTATACTAAAGGCACCAACCAGCAATAATATTGTTTATCCCAACCTTTTCAACCCTCCCTCCTAACTCCTGACCCACTACGCTTTGTAGTCAATTTACATTTGACTGTATGTATTGATGATTCATCAAAATGAGCAATGACAGCTTTTTGAGATCCCATTGAGCGCCCATCTCAGCGATGATCCCGAAGGCCGTAGAGTATAGGCCATAAATCCTCATTGTCAACGCCAACGAAATACAAAAAGTTAAATAAAGCTTATTTTCTGCTTATTTTCTTTTCAGTCATCACATTCAATTTCAGGAATCACTCAAAGAATAAAATTTAAAGGATAAAATTGCTAATAAAAACCTACATTCTCCAATTCCATTCCCAAGGTTGTCTTCTCTGAACGGACTGGTTGACTCAATCAACGAAAGTGCATCATAAAAAATGCATGCGACAAGTACATGTACCTTTTCAGGAAAAGGGACGCAGACATTTGACGAAGTAGCCCCACGACCACGTCACTAAACGGCATTCGCATCGGAGAAAAAAGTTACTCGTCGCTACTATTTATTAAACTTTTCTACCAAAATGGTTGTGACAATTATTCAGTTCCGGTGAAATTTTGAGGACTAAATTTAACGAAATACCTATATGTTCACAGTGGTAATAGAAAAATAGTGCTTTTCCAACACAAGCACCAAAGAATTTCCAGGATTCGTGCAAGTGGTAGCACAATCATCAAGCCACGTCGTCATTTATTGACATTATGACTACCCAATTAACAGTTCGCTGACAGAAAGTCGTGCAAACAAGTTAATCATATACATTTTACATTCTTCATTATTTCCGACAACAAACAACAATTACACAATAGAGGAAGAAACTAACATCTATAATGTCCCAATATGACGGAGATGCAAACAATGACTCTGAGGCTATTTGTAACAACCTCATCATTAGAGGAAAATGTCATTTCCGGGGTCGTTCATAGCTTGAGCACAGGTAATAATTTCAATTCAACGCTTATCAAGGTATTGCAGCTTTGCAAGGTTCTGAAATCCGAAACCAATACTTGGGAATGAACAATTTTTAATGATAGGCTTAAAAACAGATGCAGCACTTAGCAATACCGAAAGGAAATATATTGTGACGAATTATAAAAAAAACCTTTCAAGTCCCGAAATAATATTTTTGTTGATACGGAGGAACAAATTTGGGAAAGTCTTTATGGCGGGATCCTTCTCGGGTTCAAACTCACCGTGACTCCACAAGCGACACAGTCCAGCGTACGAGGGCGAAGACGAACCCATAAGGAGATGAACTCGGCGAAGAAAAATTCATTTGATTACACCCGGATGTACACAAAAACACTCATGTAAGTGACTGCGTAGTCGTACTACATTGTACAAGTATGTTAGCAATGAATACGAAGTTGTATAGTTAGTCGTTTGAAAGTACCCGTTCAAGCTTTAATCCCCGCGACATTCTTTTTTACAAGAGTCATTCCGTCTAATCACGTGTCTGGAGCTACCATTCGGACGACTTGACAAGAGGAGATCAAGTTCGGCCAAATCCCCGCTAAATTTAAGAATGATAAAAGATAGCTCATGGGTGCAACTGAGGACCACACCATGTTGGGAATTGTGAGGTACTGGTTCCAATCAAGGCACAGTCAACGAATTTCACCCCGCATTGGTATAAACATTGGATTACACCAGGTTTTCGCTAAACTGGTTTGCGAACCGGATCAAAAACAGGAACCTACGTTTGATATTTCATTGATAGCATTGTATCTAACTCGTTAATAACTCCACTGTATACATAACTGTAAAACGACTATAACTCTGGATCAATCTCCAAACGTTGTACCTTCAACAGCAGAATTTTATAATCTACACCACTAAGAGCGAAAATAAAATAAAACGACAGCAAAATTTTAAACGATATAACACATAAAAGTGGAGCTAAAATGACTCCACAGTATAAAAAATCTTCGTATAAATTGATTTTTATCTTATATTTAGGTCATCAGCAGGATATAGTCAGAACTTGACATGATTTAATATTAAGTGAGTATTAACTCTATTTGAAAATAAAAGGATACCGTTAATCATCAATCTGGAACCTAGAGCACGCATGCCAAGAAGTGGCACGTACCATACTCATAAATTAATTCCATGTTAATTGAGGCACACGCACATATAACGGATACCGATCTCAGCTTTTGATTACCAAAAATATCCTAACTTCTGATCCTCGAAATAGTTTTTTATCTTATTTCATGATTTTATGCTCTTTTGTATTTTACCCGAATACAATTTACTATTCCCTTTGCAGATGTGATAACGAATATTTTAAATGGACACATACAATCACTCATACCGTAAGAGGTGAAAAACCCACCCGGGCGGGACTAGAACCCGCGACTCCGACGCAGCGAGGTCACAAATATTGAGTGTATTCCTTCATCGATGTATGTCTTCTCAATTTAAACAAGCCCGCTATCAATTGGCATATTTTGGTGTACTCTCCACAAGCATAGCTAAGTCGTCAACCTCATTTTATCCAAAAATGTAATTCTGTTTTCTTGTGAATTTATGCGCTGTACTCTCTTCAGTTGGAATTCAAGGTCTCTCAATACCGATTGTATTCTTCCTTTGGTATAGGTCTACGTTACGTAACCGAATCCGCATGTAATGCGCATATTTTTCTGTATTATCGACAAAAATATCATACGTTGCTCAACTTTTTGTTGATCTGCCAGAATATACATTCGAAATGACGACTTGCTTGCCGCATATTCGCATATTTCCTAAGGTGTGCATTGGCATCAAATGATCAGTAAGCTCACTAATGGCGGTCGTGTAATGCAAATGGTTGCGAAGACCCATATCGAAAGAGTTGCCGATAAATCGAATCGAATAACCCACGCAGACGAGGACTTTACCCTTCCACTACTTGACGAACGACAAAATATTTCTGCTGGCAAGGAACGTCAGACGAGTTCGTCTCATAAGAATGGCTCCCTACCAAGGACGAAAACGCGATCATTTTCTCACCCCGAACTGGAAGAAGCATCACAAACAATGGGTCCCATGATTAAGAGTGACCCTCCTCTCTGAAACCCGCCTCTTCCACATTGATTCATTTGGATCGCCAAATCCCTTTGCACCATCGGCGTTCAGCTCCCAAATCACGCCTTGCTAAAGACTGCCACGCTGCGCTGGATAATGCACGTGGAAACTCTCAGAGTGAGAGGGCTTTAACTGCATCCTGAGAGAGGAGATAAATTGCCCCTGCAGATGGGCGCATGGAAAATAAATAGGCGTCTAATGGAACGTGAACGACATTCTCGAGCAAAACGTTTTAATTTATTTGAAAAAGAAAGGAAAAGTAAAAAAGTATGCATGCAGAAAAATAAACACACATACGTTCGTCTGACTTGCAGCTTTAAATATTCTCAGTCTCACAACTGCGTCCCTACTTTCCAGGTCAAATCGAGTCTTGCACAGTTATGCAAAACATTCATCGGCTGAATTTGCATTGCACTGCATAAAAATGGTCACAATTGTGATTAGCCAGGAGCACGAAACGAATACAGAAGTTACATCGGCAGTGACTCCATAAATCGCAATAGAGAGATTAATAATGTCACAATATACCAAAGGCATCTAAGTACAATAAAGGCATTTGAGTACATTTTTCGCTGCCCCGCGAGATAGATATTAACCTTGGGAACGTATATGAGAGTCGTGAACAAAGTTGAAGTGTGACAATCTTGCCCCATCAATAACAGAATGTTAAGCAATAATTCTCAGCGGAATGACACAATAATACTTCTCTAAAAGCATAATTTACTTGACTACCATTAAAAATTTAAGATTAAAATTATACAAGTTATGGTTAATAGATGACAGAATTAGATCCTTTTCGACAATTATATCTTTTAATTACTTTTATAATAATTAACATCCGATTATCGGGTTCAGCGTTGTTATAGGATGCAACCGCACGGGTTAGAGCTTCATGGATATCCTCTACTTCCTTTCGTGGCCATCTTTGACATACCTCAATGGCTTAATTGTGGGTATGGGAATATGAAGCCTGGTTTTCAAGGTAGTTTACGCATTGTCCAAAGTCTCTGGTTAGATTTCGTACCTCTTTAAATGTGGGTTTCCCTGGAGGCTATTTCTACAAGTATCAATGCCATTTTTTCGGCAAATATGGCTATGGTCACAAGCAAGACCATGTCACCAACTGGAAAAATCCAGTGTTACACTCATTTTCACAAAATAATTACCATATCTTACATTCTCTAAACGTATATTTTATACTGCAAAATAAATTTCTTTGAAGACCATTCGAAGGGGTTGTTTCACTAGTCAAAACAATTATCATCTTATGTTAACTAATTAACAGTTATCACGTCATACTATAAGACTTGGTAACAACAGTTATTAATCACAATTTTTGATAACCCCGGTGGTCAAGGTCAACAAGCGAAATCTTCCACAACGAAGAAAGACCATAGGTTTTGTTAACTGATGCCAATAAGATCACGTCTCAAAATTATTGACCAAAAGTTTAGGAAAAAAAAGGGGCAACCACCATTGTCTTGGCACTAGAATTTTCGTGATTAAATGGGGCATGCAAAGTGCTTTCAACGAAAACCAGATTAACTTGCAAAATTTTTAGAGGCAACAAACCTACGTCCTAACACCTAAAAAGCATTTGATAGTTTAAAAACAAGCTGGGTTAATTTCTCATACCTCTTAAATGTCAATGCTAAAATGGTCAACTCGGAGAATACATTCCCCAATCTCCTCGCGACTGATTCGATCAAGAGCGAATTTTTGTAACTGAAGCACTGTCCCATGATCGACACAGGGTTCGGTAAACAGCAATTTTGCAAGCGTAGGGCAGTGTACACAGCATGTATACCTGGACTCCAGTCAATATTGAACGCGAAAAACCAACAGTGGCTCAATGTGAAGAGGGTTCCTGCCAGGGCAGTATCCCGGAAAGCACTTTCGCCGCGCACGCCAACACATCATGGAAAAACAAAGACGACGAGTGAAAAAAACTGAGTATACACGGACGACTGTTACCTTATAACAAACAGAAAAAGGTCATGTCCCGATCTCAAAGTTTTGTCCAGCTACAGGAAAAGTAATTTGTACTCTAATGCATTACCCATAGTTTGTACGTTAAAATATACTCGTCACAAAATATTAAATGCACGTTAATATGGATATTTACAAGTTCATCAATTTGCCCTAAATAAAACACACAAAGATTGGGTCCCAATCTTTGGATTTTATCACGCAAGAGGAAAAGTTATTCGAACCCGAATACCGAAATAATGGACATTTCATATAGTACACCGTGTGCTGGGGAAAAATAATGGAAAAGGATAAAAAAAACGCAAAAGGATGTCGAGATATTCCCCATTTCCATGTAACTTGGGAAAATAAAACTTCACCCAGTACTATTAACCTGACTAGTGGGTATGTGAACGAGCTATTTACAGCCAAGTATTGACAGGATTACCTAAGACTGAAGAAGTTTCTAACGCAAGCATAATTCCATTATAAAAACTTCGACAGACAGGGGATCGATATTGGAGAAAGTAAGAATAAGAGAGGAAGATAACTTTGTACATGAGGATCGATAGCGGGTCAATGATCAGTCATGGTTGATAAATTAATGTTCAACTATGAAAGGATAGAGAGAGGTAGGCGGTTACTTGACGGAAAATAATATTTGTGAAAGCGGTAAGTAGTAGGAGAAATAGACGAGATATGATCGGATGTAGTCTCATACACTACCGTTCATGGTTTCATTTAATTAATCACGAGGAGAAAAATTAAGAGTGTAGATACTGTCAACATGAATACTTGTTGTACTTTACACACACCTAGTTAATTTAATACATACATATAAGTTGATTACAATACAGGCGTTATTTAGCGTCACTGCGTGTTTTTCAACATGCTGTCATGGCATAAAACTCCACGAAAGGCAAGGCTAACCTTGGCAGACGCTGGCACGACAGGCGTTCCAATTTTTATCTGGATAAACATAATTATCAACTTCAACCTGAACAAAAATCACGCCAAAGCTTTTGTTATTCCCATTTGTCCTATAATAAGTTTTAAAGCGTTCTCACCACTTTTGCCAAGAAATAAATTTTAAATCATTAGACAAAGCATGTTTTGTAATTAAGTATGCAAAGAGGTTGAGATCTGAACAGCCAAAACCACTGCCGTAATTATCCCCTCAGCATTTAATGACAAACGCCTACCCAAGTCCGTTTATCGGAGTAAATATGTGACCGAGTACTTCATTTGGTTTATTTGAATATTTCAATCCTCTTTTCTCAAATTTAAACACATTCTACACAATAATTTAAGGAAAAAATGTATTCTTCGATAACTTAAGGCAATAATCATTCATAATACCATTCCAAATTCATTTCCCATGACGTACTTTTGATGTCTTTCTAATCGATGCTTGCAGGGATGCACCCAATTTTAATAATTTAAAGTAAAAAGTATAGTAAAAACAATAATTTATGTACAGCCCAGAGCATAGAGCCCGAAGCATCGGATGAAATACTGGCAGTTCCTTAGGATAAAATACGCTCGAACGGGACGAAATTGTTCTACAAGTACTTATCAAGTGTTCGCAGGAGAACGTCAAAATTTCCATCCTCGTTTTTCCAATATATTTTTTTTATTTCAAAGAGATGACCATGTTTTCCGTGCTGAAACGCGTTTTCATACGCCGATAGTACCTGACGACGGAATTCCTCGAATTCGGGCTCCAATTGTTTGATTATCGTATTGACGTTTCCAAAAGGGTTTTCTGCGGTCTCCCACAGTGTTTGACTTAGAAAGGAAAGAAGATTTGCCCAAACCTTATCCACCCGCAACCATCTGAGGAGCTAACACTCTCCTACAGAGTGGAATCAGGCAGGGGGATCGCCGGCTTGCGTTAAGTCAAAGTCAGCGCGATTAACTCGGGTCCAACAGCGTAGTTTCGGGAGAGTGGAGGGACCGCACACGGCTTTCTCGGCTGAGTAAACGGAGGCCATCGTGTACTCTGGACAAACTTTCTTATGAGACTAGAGACGAATTTGGCCACCCTTTCACTATCCCTCACTTTCCATACCGTCAGCTCGTTCGATACCATCAAATTTACCCGAGTTCCAAGACGTCCCCCACGTTGCGTGGCAACGTCGCAAACAAGTTGGCACAGGAATAACAAACACTTGATAAGCCATGCACTTTACCGCAAAGGAACTTCCAATAAGCCATTTGCACTCATGCTTTTTGTAAAATATCTAGTTTCATGTAAGCTCTAAGTTAGTAAGAGCGTGATATCAGTTAAAACCATATTCAGTGAACGACATTACAACGAAATATATATATTTCGAGTGACACAAAACTATGTCAATTACCGCATTACTTTTTGAGAGTTTGACGATAATATAATGTTATATATGGGATAAAGGTCGTGCGCTAAGGATACAGATTGTTCAGTGATTACCTAGTCATTCCATATCTCTAACTCTGCTCGAGGCGCAGCGATCGGGAATTCGATTTCACTGGATATGAATTTCGGTTTTACATTTTTTAGTTCAAATATTATCATTCTATTAAAAAACGCAGCCTCAAAAAATCGTACTTAACGATCGACATTTTAAACTTCGTTTATACACATATATATACATTTAAAAACATATAATTACATAGGTGATCCTTCGCTGATCTAGTTAACGAGGCTTTCTCTTGGCAACGGTGCTGTTATGGACGATATGTTGATAAACATAATAAATAAATTATTCATAGATACGTAAACTGAATTAAATAGATAGGTAATTCGAGGAGATCTAAGCCTTAGTTTCAATTTTATATGCAGACGAGAGAGACTAATTGAAGGTGAATTAAAAATATTCTGTTACTTTTAACAATTTAGATTTTATAAGGCTTCCGAACTTCTGGCCGAGCATTGGCTCCGGTCGGAGCTAAGACTAAATTAAATCAACTTTCACGTGATACCTTTCTTTTTGCCTGCCTCTCTTTTATCTGTCTACTACTGCGTACAAAATAAATGGTGATACATCAGTTTTGCGGAGTGATGACGTCTTTGACGGGATATAGTTTGTAAGTGAAATGAAACAACACAGAAGTGCAACTTGAAAGTATAGTACGAAAATATTAATAGTAAAAAAAAATAGATTCAGGTAAAATTTGGGTCATCTTTGCTAGGATATCATTTGCTAAAGAAAAAGTTAACTCAAGCCTTTTTGATCTACACGTACATTTAGTAATCGACAATGACTATACTTGATCACTGTCATCATATAAATCAGAATTCTGAGCGCATTAACGCACACAAATGGCCATTGCCTTATGATTCACGACATGCTCAGCATTCATGTTGAATTTCTAATCCATAAGAGTTGACAAAAGAAGAACAGATATGCGTGAGGTGATAACATGAACTCCGAGTTAATCAAAACAAAATACTAAATTAATCGAAGATAATTGATTTACATAAATAGAAATATATATATTTATTTATTTATTTATAAATATAAGCGATTACGTGGCCAGAGAAATCACAGTGTACAAAAATGTAGGTTAGTAAGGACTCTTGAATATAGCTGAGGTTAACGAAGCTTTCAAAATACCCAAATCCAAAAAGATTGGCAATCCTTTTAACCAAAATATGCTCTCTAATACGTCAAACGTAAGCTCTCTCGCCAAATAACCGTCTGAAATGCCAATTACATTCACAGCGAACTCACTTTAGGAGGTGGAGACTAGCAGAAGCTTTAAAGATGAAATAAACACCACATAAGTAATTCGCTTCGGCGATCCTTTCAACTTGGTGTTCAAAATGTCTGAGAGAAAGCCTGACGGCAAGGCAAAAAGCGAAACAAGCCATAAGAAAAAGAAACTAAGTTAAATAACTTTTATTAACTCGCTGACGAAAGCGTTAATTAAAGGTCAACGTTTCCTCAGTTTAATTCGACGCTCAATTCACCATATTTTTTTAGTTAATCTTGCATCCTAATACGGCACTTGGCGGCTCAACTTCACCCTCAAATAGAAAAATCCCTCGTGGAGGAATTCCCGTATTTTTCAGCGTCGTTTCTCAAGGGTAAAAAAGACATTCCGGAAACCGAACGCTCACCTAATTTAAGAGAGGCTTTTCGAGATGGCTAGGCACGGACTAATGTTTCATGAGTACTTTAAATGCATTAATATCTCAACTGCAGTTCAGCTAGGTCCAAAGTTTTTTCGCCAAAATTAAAACACACTGAAGAGCAGGTCGACCTATATTCGGCCCAAACGAAGTGAAATGATGATAACTAATTCCACAGTCAACCATCATTAATTCCGTTTCTTACGTCGATAAATTTACTAAGTCGCCGTGAGCGTATTCAACTATTTAAAACAAAGCTAATTCCATCGAACTATTATACGCGACTCATAAGGCTGGCAATCGTAGCAATCCTCAAATATGTTTTACGTAAACAGCAAGAAAAGAGAGGATCCAATTTTTCCCGTTTTCTGGGGACCAAAAAATGATGAGAGATAATATGATAGGATACATATTTCTATACGCATTGCTAAAATACATTTTCACTCGTTTCGAAACTGGTCAAATTTCATCCTTTATTAGTGAAAACGGCAATTGTTTTGCTTCTGTTAATAGGGGTAGTGAATAATACACTACTAACATAAATCTCATAGTTCATGAAGAGAATGTGCGTTCAAAGAATGGATGTCGTCCGATTCAAGTCCAAATTATTCATTAGAACAAGGAAAGATTACCTTGCACAGCTATGACGGGAGAATTTCACTTGATTCATTCAATCAGTCACCAGCAACTAAATGACAGACCGTGATCGGGGAATGAATTTGTCCTCTGGAGAGTGTAAATCTGGTTGCATGCACGGTCACAATTCGTTCAAGTCCAAGAAAAACCAATAACTTTCAGGTATTGCGTAAATTCAATTCAAGATCGATAAAAGCAAGGAGGAAAAAAGTCGATTTTCATGCACTCGGTCAATGTATTAGCGTTAAGATGACTTTATTTACATTTTTAAAAATCTTTACAAAAATCACTGCAGCCAAATCTGTCGAAAACAGCGGGCAGAACCATATTAAAGCCATCCAGAGGACGCATAGATAATAAAACCAGAAGGGTTTAAAACAGAGAACTTCAAAATTACTTCAGACAGAGGAGAAAACGGGTAGGGAATCGTAGAGAAATGGTTCCGTAGCAAGGCTCCGCGAGACGGTCTGGGTGTTCCAGCCGGCAGGAGTGAATGGACCATTGTACCGAAGGAGCACGCATAGAAGTACTACACAGAGCACAAGTTTAAAAAAATACACAAAACGATTCAACGCAAGTCCCGCATTCGTGCAATAAATTCTGTGTCAAAAGCAGCAGCGGTGGAGTTTGGGCGTAAATTCAGCGGTTTCCACCGAGCTAGCTAAAATAGCTTGCGGTGCTCTCAAGGAATGCTGGAGGGAGGTGGGGGGGACGTTGACGAGTACTAGAGAGGGGAAGGGCCGTACGCCGGTACCCACAAAACGTAGAAGCTCTCTGTCGAGCGATGCGAGCTACTGCCGAGAGAGAGAACACAAGGCACGACTCTCACTCCTCCGGCATTCACTGGATTGACGGAGACGAGTGTTTAAGAGCTACTCAAACCCACCAACGTGACGTTTTCTCCCCTTGTTTTCAAAGCAAAAAAAGCAAAGCAAAAAAAATATATTAACCCACGGAAAGGCTCAAAGATAGTTCACGCGAATGCTATTTTGAATGGCAGGTCACGGATTGAATTTCCCCAACGATGTTCAGTTTTCCTCTTTGAGTAGCATTCCTTATAAAAGGCTGGAGCTCATTGCACGTCCATCTAAGCGGGAGATGTAAGCTTTCGCCTATAGCAAAGATCCACAGTAGAATATGATAGGATTAACAGGAAAAAACGAATAATATCTGTATGTTAAGTTTAGCCTTCGACTTTACGTTAGATTCTCAATTTGGGCCCGCAAAATGAACAAGCGGAAATAAAACGATACACATAGAAAAAATTACAAAATAATGAAAGGAAACCGTTTATGGTGAAAATATGCGATTTATTGCAATTTAAATTCTTCGAACGAGAAGGGAAATATGTAGAAAACAGAACTTTACCTATAAGCTGACGTCACTGAAATATATTTCACACAAAATATACAACACCTATCATAAAAGATATTTCCACAACGAAGAAAGAAGAACTAATCCTATCTATCAGAAAGATACTTGAGGAGCCTACTCGAGAAACAAATTGGCCATGATGGATCCCGATGCATGAACGATCTTAAATAATTGATTATGACGACATATCATGAAACAAGAGTAACGATTCACTAATTATGTTAGGAAAATTCTTATGCATAAACATCCATTAGCAGTGCTCACATATACCGCTGCGATGAGTGAAAAACGTTTCGTGCAGCAATTTTCCCACATTTCACCTGAGAAATGAACACAAGGAACCAACAGCGAACAGGGGCTACTTCTCGCATATTCGAGAGACGATCGATTTTTCCCACCTGTCACTCGCCAAACCCTTCCATGTGAATATACTGCGACTCAACTGACCCGGCCTTAACTGCTCGCCTTCCCCGAAATCTGCATCGGCTCGGGAAGAGAAATTGAATGATTTAAGAGCTGGATTAGATTTATCTCTTTCAAGGTTTAGCACACGTTATGTCATGCAATAGAATTGGGATAAAGTGGAATAACAATATTTATAATCGCTTGAAAGCAATATAAATATTTTGGTACACTTAAATGGAATATTTAAAAAGAGCAAAAACATAAGACAGGCACAAATCAATGATGGCCGCAAGAAAAGGTAGACATTTCTTATTACCTAACACTTTCCTAATTCCAATAGCTAGTTAAACAACCTCCGAAAAGGAACTTTTGCTTGCACTAACGAATCAACGTCTTATCCAAAGGTTGAACCCATTTCCTCAGACATAAGCGCTCGTTCAGCAATAATTTCAACAATACCAAGAAATGCTCAAATAATGACAACCATTAAATAGAAAATTTTCTTGCGATAATAAGTTAAGTTAAAGCAAATGCCCTATCAATAGTCTTTAACTCGAACGATTGGTTTAGAGGCAGAAATTGTACTACTTACCCTGCGAGCTCCTTCACAAAATATAATCGAAGAAATGGTAGCATACGACACCTGCCGTACGGAAAACGGAATATTGTCTGTGCATATCTTCGAGCTGAAAGTAAAATTTTTTCATAAACTACCTGATCAGCGACATGCAAAGGACAACATAATTTTAATATTTCAAGCTTATTTTCCGCAATCTATAACTCATTTTTTCGCCTTCCTTCGACGAGTACGGTCAATTCCACATAAACGGAACTACAACAAATTGATAGACTACAACATATAAATTATTAACGAAAACATGGATTTACCGAAACCACAAGCACCGCAAGAGACATATAGAAAGGGATTCCCACAACAGCAGCTACGAAAAATATCAGAAGAAAACTTTCAATGATTTATTGTAATTACAATGCTTTAATTGCCACGGACAGTTATTAATTTGGACGACATAATTAACGCACGTTCAAACGATAACATTTTAACGTGTTTTCACGGAATACTCTCTGAATATCAATCATCGATTATCCGAAAAGGCAGGTAACACCAATCGGTTCCGCCCACTTTATATCAGCCAAGCAACGGTCTACTGTATTAAGAGATTAACCTGAAAAGACCTTTTACGAGAAAAATATTTTGCTTCAAATGTATCAGCGGTAACAAACAATGAACTTTAATATAAAAGGGAATAGAAACCATGGTAAACTGTAATATAACAATAAAAACTAAAAAGTGGTCAGAAGTATTCAGCAGCGAGAGCTGGACGATTGCAAAATAAAATGGACAAACAAGCACATAAAAATCGCAATAAATTCCTTTTTAAGATGAGTAGAGGGCCATACGCGAACGAACAGAAAAACTGTATAAGGAGTATAGGACATGATAAAAAAATATTGAAATAGTAGGATAGAACCCCTGGAAAAAAAGGCTGAAGAAGGACAAATACCCGAAGAAACATGGAAAAAAGAGCAAGAGGCCCATCATTTCCGGGGCAACTACATAGGAGATGCTAGCAAATAACTACAGTGTTTAATTTGGTTTAAGCCATTGTCTCGTCATCCCGAGGTATACCTACACCCAAAAGTTCCTCGGGTAGAACAGCGGGAAAAAAGGGCAGGTATAAGTAGACCGAGATTAAGGAAACGATGGCAGAGATGAGAGAGAGGAAATGAGAGGGCTTGAGGAAGTGGAACTGAACTATTTCGCGAAAAAGGCACGTGGCGCAAATAACCGCAAAGCTCTGCAAGGCAGGTGGTCAAATTCACGCATCGCAAGGACTAAAACAAGGGACCCTATCTCGTAACCTCATCGAGACAAGAGTTGAAATGAGATGGTCCGGTAGTGGTGCATCATTCCACTTCTTGAAGCGCTGGCGTTGACGGCATTGAGAGAAGCTCGCTGACTCTCCACACTGAAATATCTTCACACAGTTCCGCAGCATGTCGAATGTTAAGCAACCCATGTCCCTAAGTCATTCACCGCGCAACGACAGGAAATTTGCGAGAGAAGTATGGTCGCCGAGAGGCTAGAATCCCCCGAGTCCAAGCTGAGGGCTCAGAGTATCCGCATTAAAAACCATTGGATCCTAGTCTGGACTTCCTTCCAAAGGTTTATTAACAATTTTACGAGGCCTCTGAACTTAAATATGTAATACGGCGTTGACTTCCAACCATTCAAATAGGTTAAGGTATTCTTTGCATAAGGAATAACTGCCAAGCACCGTGATCATCCAGCAAAACTTTACGGGCTGCCTATTTCGGCTCAGCGTAATACAAATAAAAACTGAATCCTCTCAAATGGACACCTTTCAATGATTATTCTTAACATCAACCCATTGATCCTTCTACAAATTTAATCAGGAGACTTCCCATATCATACATCTGTGCCTCGCACTACACCCTAGAGTGATACGTATGGGAAATAATAAAACTTCGCGTCGAATATGCACTAGGGGAGACAAAAGTATAGCAAAATCACAAATTAATTAACATTTAAAGCTAGCTGGGACGTTATCTGTTTCCACTTAGAAAAATTCTAATTAAATGAGATACAAGATTCATATCTCGAAAGACACGAGATTGTACATGTCTGAGATAATCCAGTATAAACCTCATTTAATCATAAAAGGAAATGAGTTTCTCCTAAATCACTTTATTCAACTGGTTTCTCCAGGAGGAGCCGTGGATTATTCAACAGGAATAAATTGTTGATTTAAGTTTATTTAAACTAATAAATAGTTTTTACAACCACTTCGAGAAAATTAATATCACAGGGAACCGAAAAACAATACCGCTGAATAAGAACAGGAGCGAGGGCATACACTTCACCAAAACAGGTCGATGAAGACCGTTCTCTGCCATTGGAAATGAAATACAACAACCATCTACGACCAAAACAATTATTTCATCCCAATGATCCAGACAGCAGTGTAATCTCCGAATTATATGATCAGACGTCGAACTTCTGTTCAAACCTTTAATTATGGGAAGATGAACTTAGCTAATTAAGCTTAATTTCTGTCCTCATAACGAACTTTACAAAAAAAACAATAAGGAAGACGGGTGTTTACATCCGATAGCATAAGCGAGGAGTAAATGAAGTCGTAAATAGTAACAATAATATAATCAGGTAATACATATACGATGATTTCTCCCTCATAAAATTTACTTTAAGTTATTTCAATCATATTTCACCGTTATAAAAATTATATCAAGGTTACATTAACAATAACGAATTTAACTCAAACAGGTTAAAGGAAAAGGGACACCGGTAAGCAAGACGAATGAAAACGTCCTCAGAGTAATCGTTTTAATTTCCTCTTTGAAAATTTTGAACAATAAAGATCTATCGAGAAATCTCAGCTCTTTGACACGACCGTAAATCCTTAACTTCTTTAGAAACGGAATTTAAAAAAGAAGTTAGCCCTGCATTAATACATATAACAAGATTAATCCACAAAGATTCATAGCGTTCGAAATTAACAACAGACAGCTGTATCCATAAGGAACGGAGAAAAATAAGTAGAAAAATATTAAGCGGCGGGAATGAAATTTTGAGCCCACCAAACTTTCGGATACGATTCAGAGAAAAATGCCAAAAACGGCATTTATAGAAAAGAAATATATCAGAGAGACCGAGGTGAGTTATTTATATGTATTGCAAACTAAAATCACTTACCTCTCCAAGTCGTAACATGGGTCCATATAAAAATACATCCCTTTGGTGCCGATTATTTAAACAATTAAGAAAGATTAATTTGGATAGTGAAATTATTTCAAAAGTAAGAAAATGTAACAGTTCCTTATCAACTGACTACCGATATAGTGAATCCCAAGAAATTACAAGAGAAAATTGAAATGTTAGAAGGATAGCTAATAGCTCAACGGAATTAAACAGGCAAAATTATCATCCTAAAATTTTAAAAAAAGTGACAGAAAACAATAATTATAGGAAACAGGTAATTCCGCTGCGTTAGCAAGTCACCATTTTCCATGATGGTTTTCTATATGGTGGATATAATCATAAAATGAGAAAGAATTGAAGTGTCGTTACGTTGTTATGCAATTAATGATGAACTATTCGTGTTTTGAGTATAATAAAACTAAATATAAACGCATATTTTACCATACATATGAACGCGAAAACGGCAATCCCAGGACCTAAGGGATGAATAAAATCATGGAAAAGAGATAGGGAAAACACAAGACAAAGCACTGGATCGAGCTGCATTTAGTAAACTGATACGAAACTCAAAAGGGTATATTGAAGAAGAACAAAAGAAGTAGCATCTGGAAGGAAGAGAAAAGGAGGAAGCAAAGCGAAAGGTTGAAGAGCTATTGGAGATGTAGAAAAGCTGGGAAACAAGGAAAGAATGCTTCGTGGTATTTTACCTGGTCCCTCGGCCAAAATCGAGAGAAGAATACAAATCGGCCTGTCCCGACTCCAACATTTTCTAATTGTTCCATTCGTTTATATCTTTTCGCTTTCATAATTTTCACCGCAGGCACGAGCGTTAATACTTTACATAATTATATTCAGAAATTATTTCCGTTTTCTCTTTGTTCCTCTCATCGCGGATCAAGTCACACATGTCTGACGTGATACACCAACGCCTTCTCCCCGCGGGCTTGTCACGGTCATTTATTAAAATGTGGCTTGACAAAGCGTTCGCACGCAACATAGGGGCGCTTAATTTTCGCAACCAAAATAATTTGCCGAGAAAATACCAATCAACCGGATTAGCGAGATGATTCTCGTGTCATGCAGAAACAAATAGCGCACTTTCCAGAACGTTTTAAATGGGGAAAATTAATTGCTTCCCACAGCTCTGCCAGACAGGGAGCAGTACATCCACGTCTGTGTCACGCCCAAAAAAAAATATCCACCGCCATTTCACACGACCAAAAGGAAAAGTAACGAGGGCACGGTGCATTTGACGTCACCATCCAATAGCTCGAGGAAATCATTAGCAGCGAGCAGATAGTAAAACTTCGCCGTCGGCCCATTTTCCCTTTCGTGGAAAAGACAGAAAGCGGGGACCCCAGGGTGGGAGTCGAAAATAAAGATTGCTGCATACGTGAGAGGACTAAGTAGGAATAAAAAAACGCCATCCCATTTTAACATTTTAAAAAGTTTGAAAAAAGGTACCCCTGCACAGCTTTCCCTTTCGGAAACATGCGAGAAATAGCGGAAAATGATGCCGAAACAAAAAATAAAAAAGGTCCACGGGAAAAGGCATTGGAGACTCAAGAGGATTTAACCCGTCAGTACCATAAAATATAACGAACTGCCGCA
The DNA here is from genome assembly GCA_963169105.1 of Ceriagrion tenellum. NCBI lineage: Eukaryota > Metazoa > Arthropoda > Insecta > Odonata > Coenagrionidae > Ceriagrion > Ceriagrion tenellum. Next base: position 100,827,893 of record OY720643.1, read on the forward strand.
CGCTTTGTAAAATAAAAATTGAAATAGCGAGCACAACGAGAAACAAAAGTATTGCAAGGACTAAGTTGGAAGCCACTAGAGACTAGAAGGTCACCAGCTAGGCCAATGTTGCAAGTTAATACCGCAGGAGTATAAAATCAATAGAGAGATTTCTTTATTGCCCGTACACTATAATATTCATATTACTATGACCAAAAATGCTAAAGAAAGTAACTATCGAACATACAGGTTAAGTCCAAGTTAATTACAAGTTAATTCTCTCCAAATAAGTAGGTTTGCTCTTGTAGAAAATGACTCACAGCTCATTTACGCGCCAATATGATAGGTGGATAGAGAGAAACAATCACGTGAAGAGAAGAGAGAAACTCGGCAGCGGTATTAGCACGGTCCTAACGAATGACGCCAAGTGGTCTACAGATAAACATTCCACAATGCTACACTCAACATCTATCTACATAGTACATAAGGAGGAATCAGACCTTAGCCCATTATTCTCCACCTCTACCGGATTCCGAAAAAATTTGGATGGGAGGTTAATATCCATACTATTAGTTAAATAAGAGAGAAGACGTAGCAGGCAAGTGAGTCCTGTTTTTGAAATGCGACCATTCTGTTAGATTGGGGACAATCTCGCGGGAGCCTAGTGTCACGCGACACCTGACTCCGAGTGTTGAGACCAAGACTATATATTATGGATTGGGATCTCGTTGCCAAAAAGCATTGTCTAGAATTCCAGTAAACAAACAACTATTTGGAAAGTGGTTTGGAAAGTTCAAATGTAAATACAGTCAACAGATTGTAAATAAACACGTCTTACCGGTTTTACCATGAATATACATGGGTTTTACTTACAATTAATCATAATGCAGTGGGTAGTGGATACAAATGTAGTACTACACGCGGGATGTAATTATACACTGGTTAAATATCGTCCGGTCTACAGATATATTTTATTCGTCTCCAAATTCAATTACACAAATGCACAATTAACTTAGCACTTCGTGAATATCGCTATACGGAAATTTAATAATAATGCGAGGTGGCTTCATGAGTATTCCGAATGGCCATCATTGCAGTGTTGGTAAAAAGGAATGCACTTACCGCCGCCTTGAACAGATTCTTATTTTTCAATCCAAGTCTCCTATTTTGGGTCCTCGTAGACGCATACCCTGTTTTGCAGCCTGGTACGATGCAAGTTTTGTTCAAACAAGGCATTCTGAATTCTTTATTTAGGCAAAACAGGCTTAATGCATTCCAATTATAATCGGATTATGGCAAACATCGTAATCGGCACACGATGAGCGTTTTTTAAACCTTTTACACATTTCCTGTAATAGATATTTCCTCTCTAGCATTTAAAAAGTAAATTTTAGATGACAAAAATAGTAAATTTTAGATGACAAAAATAGCAAGATATTATTCAAAGCATCAATTAATTCATATCTCCTCGATCGTTATAGAATATTTACCAGTCTCACGTTAAGCAACAACCAAATACGTCTATTAACAATAACAACAGAAAAGACTCTAATCGAAGAAGCGCCAAGGACTGGGTGAAGTAAAAGTGGAAATTCGGGCAACACGTAGCCTAGGCAACAATGCCGAACATCCGAATCCATAATATATATTCATGGTTGAGACGTTGCGTGGTTACGAAACCAGCAAGCGCTTCAAATTAATACACTTCACAACACTAAAATTAGAGGAATAAATTTGATCGTTACTTTGATGCTGTATGATATGATTATGTATGTCATAAATAAAAAGGAAGAAATAAGGCGATCGTTTTCGCAAAGCTGTGTCGATTATTTTCGATTAAGCTAATCTGACGAGCACTAATAACCAATCATGAAAGTACCCATCATGGAAATATTAATTTTACAATTCATGCTTTTTTCAATATAAAACTACGAATTCCACAAATATATCATAGTTCCACTTTAGCTGGCCTTTCCGGGACGCCTTTCATTTAAGAAAAAAGATGTAACTAGCATGGGCGTTAAGCTAAATTTATCCCCGAATACAGGGCTTTTAATTCAAGTAAACTTATAATTATAATTTCCATTTGACATTTGGTATTCATCATTACATTACAGCAATGCCTGAAATTAAACATACCCATGTTTACTGCATTTAAGCTTCTATAATTACCAGGGTAATATGGTCGATTTCACTTTTAAATGGCTAATTCATTCCCCTTTGCTAACGCATGCTTCCATCAATCCTCTCCTTCAACCTATGGACCACATTAACCCGATCCCGAAATTCTTTTCTCAGACAAAATATTCATAACGACGACAACATACCTATACGAGTAGAAGGAAACTTAACGAAACGTCTAATTGCCAAACTAAACACTGATCATCGCAATTCTTCCGCATTTCCCATTATCTTTAACTTCTCTATTTGTGGTGGCGTCATATCACCCTCTGCCATGCACCACGCACGCACCATCGTAAGTTTTTATATCTCCCCAATAGTCATTCGTATGGCTATTGGGGAGGATATATATACTTAGGATGAAGACATATGGTAAAGTAATTATGACTGCAACTACCAACCGATAAAATTCACCAAAGAGTGTTTCACATCTCATTGACAGAACATGCCTAGTAGAGAACACCGCTTCCGAACCTCCACTACCAGTACTCTCCTGTACATGACGAAGAAACCATTTCAAACGCCACGTTAAATATACATGACTAACTCAATAAAATCATATTTAAAACTTGGAAATTGGCTGCCATTGGCTACAAGCAAGTCCGGGATTATGGAGATTGAAGTAGAAAATGAACCTCTATTATAGCCCATTTTGGCAACTAAACGGAATGCCCTACGAAAAAAAATCACTAAAATGAATTTCAGAATCAAGTCTTCAATTTGGCGATTGAAATAGTCGACGGTAACATCAGAAAGCCATCATATTTCATGTCGAATAACCGAGAAAGTTTATGCGAACTACATGTTCGATGGGTAATTGACACCATCGCGTTTTAACATGATACTTATGATTTAAAAATAGCCACTCGACCTAAGTTTTCCCTCTCGGAAAGTGCCAGAAAAAGGGCATACATATCGAAAAAGAACTAAAAATGGATTTGGCAGATACGTGCCACCCATCTCACATATCAGCAGCGCTCGAGGACTGTTAAAAGCTACATCCATGACAACCCCTCTTCAAGGCTCTTAATCCTGCACCACATGAGGGTGTGCTAAATCACCCATATCCATAACTGTAACAATCCCCAAAAACCCCTCAAGCACGACTTTGCCAGCACCCTTGCCTCCATCAGCTGTGAATTCCCTCGACCCACGACACGGTCCAAACAGCCATTCGAAAAACAAGGGAAGTGTGACTGGTGTCCACCAGCGATTGATGTAAAAGCATTTGCTGAAAACTGAAAAAAATGATTTTGAATGACATAAGCAAAGGAAATAATCAAATCAAATTTCTCGCAATCGATTACTTAATACATATTTCCCCGATCAAATATTAATGCATTCTCAAACAATCAACTATTTCAACTGAAAGCCGACATTCCACGTAAAATACAATTTTAAAAAAACAAAGGCACTGAGATAAGAGCAATCCACCATATATCACCGCAGGAAATATTGTGATATTTATAGAAAGCACGATATTGGACTTACATTAGTGGATATTAAAGATATGGAGGGCGACGAATAAAAACAGTAAAAACTTCCAGGGATGTTGTAGAGTTTTTAAATGCCTAGATAAACCCAACAGAGATAAATAAGGCAAACAATTCAACCACAGGTCAAACAAAACAATAGCAAGAAGATTTACGAGAAACATCAATTGGAAAGTGAGGAAGTAGTGGAAAAAGTGCCCGGCTCCCCTTTTCGAAGATAGTCTACGACAGCAAACGGAGAGGACCGTTTAAACACATGACAATTAAAGAAATAAGTAATGGATATAATTACGATTAATTCATTCCAAGGAATATAATACGTGAACGGTATAATGGAAACGGTGAGGTAAATAACATTGCGATAATAATAATACAATTACATTGTTATTACAACTGGAATTATGAGTGGATTCTTAAATACACATACATTTATGTCCTTAAACATGACTTACTTCTTTCACGCAGCACGAATGAATCACCTTAACAGAAGGATAATCACTTTAAAGATAGCGCTCGAGCAAGATAAAATATTTCTCACACTGAAAATTATTAGGAAGTTATTTCAATACCATTCACGATATTTTTAAAAACCATGTAGCATTTTTCCAAGAGAGGTCTTAAGACGGTGGGATGCGCAAAGGTTTTAAAAAATTAAAGCATGACACAGGTCGCGTCGGAAATGAATGCGTAGCTCATATTTCTTCCCAATCACTCTAAAATATATTCTATTTCTCGTCATAATTCTTCTAATAAATTCTATAACTACATTTTTTTTACAGAATAGAATTCAGTAGGAAGGGGTTTTCATTGCCCGGAGTGTGACAAAAGACATCAATATAAAGATAGTGCCTCAAAAACACTTATTTAGTAACCAACTGCGATGTGCATAAATGAAAAACGAGGAAAAATTGCATTACTACCTTTACCATACCTACTTATTCTTACTTACAGCTCCTAAAATTTAAAATAAAATTCGGATTTGGACCCAATAACGAATTGAGAAAAATCTGGCTTCAACTGTCATAAGCGCTACAGTAATTTTGACCATTGAATTTGAAGTCCTGGTACATATCGGCGATTCAAACTACTTGGGACTTCCCTTCGCATCAAGTGATGGCCACTTTCGATTCGAATGTATCACATTGCTAAACTTTTTCAGTTAAGGCCTTTTATTTACGTCGAACACCACTCGACGAAAGCAGAGCAAAGGGTGATATAGAAAAAAACACCCCCTTGCGTACAGCGATGCTCATCCCTTTCTTTTTTATTCATTTATTTTTTTTTAATTTCCACCCCGTTCCGATCCGCCAGGAGAAGTTTCACGGCGAAACAACCGCCGACAAAAAGGGGGAAGTGATCTCTTTTGTGTGCCCGATATTTTTATTTGATTATTTTTTTACAGAGGCTTACACACACTTATTAAGCGTGTTCGAACGAGTGAGGGATGTATGATACGATGGTAACCTACGTCGCCGACTCTCCGGAGAAGAGAAGAAAAACATGAATGCGATACGAGAGCGCCCTCTCCCTCGTATACGAACCCCTTACCTTGCCACTTGACGCATTGAATATTTCTCCCATCTTCCGCTCAGTGGCACTTAACGGAGAAGGGGATTTCAAAAACTGCGAGGGGGATACGTTTGATGGAAATTTATTTTTTTCTGAATTGCTTTTTTTTCTTTAGTGACTTTCAACGGCAAATCAAACGCTTTCGGTAAATGGTATTAATCCATTCTGTACCAAATTGCCTATCTCGTTTCATTATTGAAGTTATTTCACAAATTGAGTGGTAGGCACTCGAAAAGTCCTACACATAAAATCTCCAACTATGACGTCATTTGAAACATTTCACTTGCCGAACAGTACGTCATTCAGAGCATAGTACTAAAAGAGCAAATAATAAGTACCGGTAGAGATGACTGCCACAAAGTTTCACCACCACTATTAACATGAAGACTCGAGTGAAAGATTTCGGCTAACCTGTGACCGGTAGAGGATAGTACACGGTAGGCCACGCAACCTGTATAAATTCAATTTTAACCTGAGAATGCAGTATTAGGTTTAGCGTATCGGGCGATATTTGTGGGAATGGGGTATAGATACCATGATCCCAAAATAAAAGTTTTTTTTTCATTTTCTACAGAATGTTATCTAACCGACCGAGGCTTCGATATTAACTACGCATTTTTCAAGAAAATTATAATTTTCTTTGTCATTTTCGAAAAAAATTTGTGTAAAGTGAAAAGAAAACTTATATTGTGAGGTCGTGGCATCTGAGAGAGCAGGTCAAGGGAATTTAAATGTCAACAGCATTTTTCATGAAAACATTTCGAACTCATCTAAGTACGCTGATATTGCTCGGAACTCATACAACCTCAATTCAACGAGTTAAAGAGCCGGAAAGAGCTTTAACTTCATAAAATGATGTTAATTGCTCACAGATTTGTTAGGCACTGCTTATATTGTAGAAAATTAGCCGTTAAGACCACACCACCTTGTTAAATTTGTAACTTAAATGTTGATGTGAGCAATTGATAGAGCAATTAAAGCTGGGATGGTCCTCCAATTAAGTTGGTTTCCGCACAACTGCCACGTGCTTCGCTGGTTTCTCTAATATCAGGAATTCGAAGGTTAGTTGTCCTAGGAAAATAGTCGTCACACTATTTAAAATAATGAGACGTAAGCCTCTGCAATGCTGGCATCAATGGTCACAACAGTATATAATTATAATATCAATCGAATAGTTAGTTTCTAAATAAGCGGAGGAAAAGAAGGAAAAATAATGGTGGATAAGAAGGAAAAACAAGAGAGGATTTTAAGAACAGGAGTAGGTGGATGGAACGAGTAATGAGAGGCGGAAGAATTCTGAAGCGAGGATGCTGGGCAAGAGGGAAAGGGAGGAAATAGAATAGGCTCTCTGGAGGGACCTAAACAGGAGGTACGTTAGCCCCGGGAACAATAGAACAATGTAGGAATACACAGACCTACGGCAGCAGTTTACTGATTTCTACCTCCATGGAATTGTTGAAATACTCTAGTACCATTAGACTGTAAGTATATTTCTTAATTTTTTAAGAAATAACGAGGAAAACCTCCACGCGAGTAAGATATTTTTATAATTTCGAAATAGACGCTGGTATCATTTTAAGGGTTGTTTACATAATAGCTCGTTTCCATAACAATCTATTTGTGATATATATTGTTGAAATCAGAGAAATAGTTGCAATGTTGTCATTGAAAACGTTATTTTCAAGCGTATACGGAGTGTATAACAAAACCGATCACAAAAATAAAAATACTTCATTCTTCTTGCCATCGAAGAGTGAAAATGGAGACCCTGTATTTTGATCGCAAGTGATTTAAAAATGCAAAAAATTAAACCTCCACATTGATTCCAAGTAAAATAGGGGCCCATTTGGGAGCCCTGGGGCCTTTTCAGCCCTGAGGCCTTTAGTACAATGGATTCCTCGCACCCAAAAACCCTTACATACCGAATTCCAGGAGAATCAGTTCGGTAGTTTTCGAGAAAATATTTACATACCTATAAAAATATAAACATATATACAAGAATTGCTCGTTTAATAGTATTAGATAGATATATACTCATGGCAAATAAACATAATACCATCCAAAACGCTAGATAATAAATACTCATCGAAAATTATTACTGGTTTGGTAAACAAAACAAGAAATTCAATGTTTCCATTCATTTTTCAATTTCCATTTTATATAGACAGGAAAGAAAAGGCCAACTAAAGAAAGGCATATTGAATATTACGGGAAAACTCAGGGTGCCGTAGGAAAAGCACAGGTTTACCTATCTAATCTTTTTTAACCATCGGATTATCGTGCACGCATTCTTCTTCCAAAATGCTTCAATTTAAACAAACATAATCTGGAAAGAAAAATAAATGAATGACGGCATCATCAGAAATATATTTTAAATCAACAAATTTTTATTGCAGGAATCGTATTTCGACAGCCATTAGAGGTTCATATTTGCTCGAGACAAATTCACGTTCATCATTCCTTTATGTTTACCCACATTAAAATAATTTATACGACCCTCCAGTGGCGCCGTATCGCTTTATCTTTTCAATGCATTGAACGCATGCTCAGACGGAATCACGTGATCAAATCGTTTACATTATTCCAAAAGTTGTCCCATCGCGAAGTGTCACATTCAATAAGGAAGGTAAATAAAACTTCTCGCTTTAATTTGCCTGGCTTAGTATAATGAAATTGAAGTTTACTCGAGCTCTCGACCGCGATTTTCAATTAATGTCAGGAAGGAGGGAAAATATTTAATGCGGTCTCGCTACGCAAAATGTGGCCACATTAAATCATAAACTTATCGATTGCCAATTGAACTCAGGAAAAAAGCAGTTGACACGTCTTAAATTTTACGGCCAGAGAAAACGCGTCGGAACTCTTGACACTCGTCACTCATTCCAATTTGTCCGCCACTCTGCCAGTTACTAGGGAGGGAAAAAAATAACGCGTGGCGCGCATGCAGAAAAAAACAAGAAATAACAAAAAAAGACATAGAAATAAAGTCAAGTCGTCTTTAAAAGAGATAAAAAAATGAATCAACGGAGAAAAACGGAAAAACTGATGTAAAATTAACTGGCCCACTTATTTCTTTCAATTCCGCATTTATCGATATAATATTCCAATTATTCAGCAATTGGTATGCTAAGAATAAAAAATTCGTACCCCAGGCGTGGCATTTGACTAGAATTCCTTCGAGAGGAATCGGAATTCGGATTATAGATAATGAAAAACCAACTCGGAGACAGACGGTATTCGCATCGATTAAACTCTAGTAATGCCAGACAGAAAAGCTAAATTAAACATTCACAACGAGAATAGGAAAGTACATACTTTCCCATACGAATTTCACAGTGAAACAATCAGGCGTGTTTCATAAATGATACATTTCAATACATACAAGTAGCATTAATAGAAGTAGAGACTGTTATGTATTGAATTGGAAATAATATCATTTATTAAAGTTAAAATAAAAGTACCTACGTCTATATTTCTTGTATTTACTTCTACATTTGATTTAAATAAATAACAGGTTAATGGATGGTGACTTACATAAGTCACAATCCCTCGATCAACTGTGTGACCACCTAAAATTTAGTAATGTGTGAAGTATATTCATGCAACATTTACATACTTCACATCATAATTCACAATGACAAATCTAAAATCCTAAGGATGTATGTACATATTGTAAAAAGTGGTGCACAAAGTATTTCCTGCTATTTAAATGTAAATTATCAGACTGTTTAGGTCAGCGGAAAATACGGACAACAGATTTAAAAGTTTAAGCCCGAGTTATTTATGATCGAGGAACATCTAAAACCATTAAAAGGTTTGAGTACACGAATTTTTATAATCACAGATAGATGGTACCCTTTCATTTCATCGGGGAAAAAATGCATAAATTAATAAAAATTAAATCACGCACGAAAATCGAAGGAAGAGAATATATTTTTAATACCATTCTATTACAAAAACTCCAACCAACTATAATAATTGCAAATAATCCAAAACGGCAGGAACAGATTCATCTGAATCAATGAGGTCTTCTTGATTTTAAGTCAAATGAGCGGCAAATTATGTTTGAATCCGACAATGGTTTTTAAAGTATTGAGCAGGGGTTCCCAACCTTTTAGCAACTGCGTACCAATTGAAATATTTAGAAATTTTGGCGTACCAACAGTCCTTCATTTTTTTAGAAACATATATTTACTATCGGAAAAGTGCCCAATGCCTTGTTTTATTTTATCTATATTACTGAGAAAACTTCATATTTAATTGTTAATGCACTAGTATTTCGGTTTTTTTCAACCCTTTATGAAGACAACTATATATATATATATATATATATATATATAATTATTCAATTTTTTTTCTAGATAATTTTTCTTTAAAAATATATAGAGATATATGTATATTAATTATATTTTTTAAATAAAGGAAAATATAAAACGATCACTGCATATTACAGTTTCAATTATTACTCATAGGTCTAAAAACATACAATTTTATACAATTAGTACACGCGTACCACATGAAACGTTCCCGCGTACCACCAGTGGTAGGCGTACCACCGGTTATGATCCACTGGTCTAGACCGTTCTAATAGAAATTCAGTTTCATGGATAAGAATTTAACATTTTTAAGTAGAAAGAAAGAAATTTGAATTAATATAATTTTTGTATACTATAATTAAGTATAATAATAATTCACAACAATATTTAATTGAAAGTACACAGAAAATAAGCTGCTCGAAATTTGAGGTTTTCCATTTCTCTGAGGTTTTGAGACTGAGACAGTTTCTTGATCTTTATTACATCAAGAAATCCTATCAGGCTACATATGTATTACATACAGATATATATAAATAATATAAAGTTATAATTATATAATTAATATGATATATATTATATTTATATAAAGTCTATATAAATTACTATTCAAATCTCTAAATTTGCACCTCGATGGAAGAGCACAAATTCAACACAAAAAAGTAGAGGGCCCAAAACATTTAAGAGCTAAGTGTGTTACAAAAATAACTAGAGTAAGGAAAACATGTAATCTCGGATTAATAAAAAACCTTTTCCTAAATTGAAAAAAAAAACCTTTCCAGAGAGTTGAGGAACGGAGGCTGTTGGCTCAAGAACAACTAATCAGTCTACTCGTCTAGTCACCGATTCGAGAAGCATACTTCTGACCACCATTTCACGTGACTAGCAAGTAAAGGATAGAGAAATTAAACGGTTCTTTCCTGAACGAGAATTTTAATTCGAATGCCAAGACCAGATGCTTCTCGTGATAACTAGAAATAATTTCGGCGACGAAGCTGAAGCGACTGAGCCCAGGCCAGGAAATGCCATTGACCGATCTCGTAAGAAATAGGCGAGTAATTCAAATACATATCACTTTTCCTCTGGAAAATTCAATTAATCTGTGCCTTGGCAAAGTGATGAAGAGAGATTACAACAACACAGATGGATAGTTTTTTCAATATAATTCTGGTGCTAGTATACTCTTATATACACTCGAAAACATTTTATACCAGATGAATAATAAACATCTTGAAATATGACAAAATGCAGAAAATAATAGCCAGTTCCTCAATGAAATAGCAAAAGTTTATAAGGTGGTCAAATACATTGAGCATACTTTATAAAGAAAGTTCCCACACTCTCATTAAGAAACACAGAATTAGGTATAATGCAGTGAGAATCAACTATCATTTCCACATATACGGAAATTACAATACAGAAAATGTTTCAGTTTCGCAAATAGTGATTCCTCGACATAAATGTTTTAATATGAATAAATACAAATAAATTCATAGAATAAATAGCTATTATAATAATTGAATCTTCAGACGACTCGTACGTAAGTCGAAAACCTGAACGCCCGAATTTCGGATGATTTCGTCAGTTATCCCAAATAGGATACTCAAAACGACCATATATCACCACCTTCATCCTTGTGAGAAAGTCTATCGACCCAATAAATTCAATGTCTCCATCTCATATTCGAGCTTTAATTAAAAACCAACCACCCTTCAAGCATTACTGTATTAGAAAAAAAGGAAAATTACTCAATTTATTAATAAACGTATTAAATAATACACAACATTTGTAAGTTTCGTAATTTGAGATTCTTAAACAATAATGTTTTTCACAAGGAAAATCATGAAAACCTACAGAGTACAAAATGTATTTTATAATACTCGCATCTCCTGTTCGGACGGATCTTAATAAATATACCACGAATCGAAATTTCTACAACTCGTTCGTTCGACGAAAACCTCATAGAACTAATTACCTTTGATTCAGTCAAGTGGAGTCATCCATAATTGAAAGTCTGCAATGGATAATCCCGATATGTCTATAATGCTATGTAGGATACTATGACCTACAAAATGCCGCTGTATGACTGCCAATTTGTCTGAATCTCAATGATTTCCATTTCACCATCTAAGAGTGTATCATTCTAAAATCACCTCCACTTATGTCCAATGCTACTCAACATTCCCAATTGATTCGTTCTGGGCCTTTGTTTTCCCTATGTGTTTATTGAGCCTCGGCTTCAGCAATACTTTCAGTTGTCAAGAGTCACAATTGTCACAATTCACCAAAAACGCACAAATTCGAGCAATTATACCAAAGAATTTTCAAAAATTTGAATAAATCAAGAAATTTGGGGAAATTATAAAAATCTTAACCAAATTTTCTTCCTTTCTGCGTTTATGTCGATATTTTACGACAGTGATTTTATTTTAAATATTTAAAAGAATAGATGAACGCCGAACAAAATGAGATCAATACGTATATTTCTTAGGGGGAAACTAATTTGCGGACAGAAAGACAAACAGAAATTTTGCATTGTTTAATTAAGAGGCAAATTTAAACACTGCATGTAAAGGAGGCATTTTAAGTGATATCTAGCATTCGTAATATTAGACCATGTAGACTATCAGAAATATTAGACCATGGTGCATTCAATACGCTACATTCCTGAATGACCATTTTTAAAACACGGTGAAAATAACGAAGCAGGTTTATTCTTGATTCAAGAAAATAAAAATCATTCAATTTCGCATGGGTACAATTTCCTCAGTGGGGGCTCAGAACAGTTTTAAACTACAGTAATCAATGATGCAACCAAAGAACGTCGTAAAATGTATAATCTATGAGGGAGAGAAAAAGAGCTATTTCCTTCGCTACACGCATAAAAACTGCGGCGTTCGAAGACGAGATCGGGGATTCGTCGAAGCTGTTTCCTTCAAGAACCCAGACATCACCGGTACGGTCTCATCACTGCAAGCCGTGAGATCCTCCCTAAAGGCTCTCGTCTCCCTCTGACGGAGATCAGCTCCCAATGTGTCACTGGGTTATTTATGGAAGACTAGACGCACTCGCGTGGTTTAACCCGACGCTGGCGGAACACTGATCCGACAGGGATCCCTTAGGGACGTCAAGCGGCAAAACATCCACTCCGACGGGACTAGTAAATGTCACTAATTCACTTGATATGTTAAAGAAAGTCCTCGGAAATACCAGTTATCGTTTGGTATTGCTGTTTGTTTTGTTTATCAGGCATCCCTCAAGGTACAAACAAAAAGGAACCAATGACACAGGCTCCCTCCGTACAAGGGTACATGTGAAGAAATTAATGGAAAACTAAGCGTACAGGCGGTGTAGCACGGCTCTGAAAATTGGTCAAATCTTTCAGAGGATGAGCGCAGAAAAGAAGCTTCGGAGATGGGTGTACCGATATTGGAACTCTTGAAAAATTCCTGTGAAAGGATATAGAGAATTTAAGCAAACTTTCTCTCAAAAACCCTCACATTTTTCTCGCCTGCCAATACCCCAAAAAGTAGATCACACAAAAAATAAATTCATCAGCACTATAACATCTGATTATGACCCCTTCAACGTTAACTGTCATTAAACACGGAGGATTTCTCCAGACCAATCCTGAAAAACATGCAAGGTTCCTCGAAATTTGTCCTAGTAAAATTTTTATCGGCAATTTTTTCAATAAATACATTGTCGCCTTATTAACTGGTGACCAAGCGATTATTTCGAAAGCCCTGATGATGTCTCTAAATTTGGTGAAAGAATGGCGATATAAAAATTAAAGTATCTGACCAAATTTCAAGAAAACTCTGTCGGTTAAATATCGTACTATGCACCTGCTTTTCATCGGATACCAACATGACTAAAAAGAGAGAACTCCTAGTATTTTCCACACTTAAATCTTTAATTCCCGACCCAAGTTTCGACTGTCTTGCAATAATTCTCAAAGGTACACTATACATGGTATGCGAGTTAATACATAGATCTGGGGAGGGGGAAGGGTGGGGGAATAAGTGGTTGGTTGACGTCAGAGACGTGCGTCACGGTCAGTGGGAGGTGGTGGGGGGAGAGGTATGGATAATAGGGGAGAGTGGGAGGTAAAAACACATTTATTGAGGAGATTCTCACTTATGTTTTTGGCAGCACTCAAAATTTCGAAATGTTCTAAGTAGTCCAATTTGGCTCCTTTCTTCTCAACATGTAGCACTGCCGGCAAATAGCCACTTAAATGGTCCTCTTCGATTAAATGTTTAGTAAAGGCTGATGAGATATCTCCTTTTACCCAACACGCTCTATGTTCTCGAGCCCTTACTGAGATGGCTCGACCACTTTGTCCAATGTATATCGAAGCACAATTGGGAGTATTACATTTAAGCTTATATACATCACTTTTGTGTCCATTTTACACCCCAAAAACTTAGGGCAAATTGTTGTTCAAATCAAAGGACGAAGTGACACCTGTGAACAAAAGTGGTGTACAGTGACACATCGAAATTATTTTGGTCCATTCTACTACTGCACGTTCAATAACTCCGAAGCAAGCTATAATGTATAAAATGAACGCATCAGTAAGGGATATAAATATTAAGTCATTAATGTTGAAAACTCTTAAGCAAGCTTTTAAGTTTATCGGTAACAAAAATATGTCGATGAAAAATGAGTTCTGCCATTCAACTTATGCTCACAACAGAGACAAGTCGCTAAACAATGCTATCATTAGTTGACGATTTTTTAAGAAGTCAATTTGACCCCACAACAGCTTAAAGAAGGTGGCCAAGGATACGAGTTCTGGTGTTCAGTAACTATTCAATTGGGAAGCGGCAAAAGATTTTGCTGAAGGGAGCGATTCTAGTCCGTGAAAGAGAGTAACGGAGAGGAGTTTAGTTAGACAAGGGAAGTAGGAATATTTTCGATGAAAATAGACCAAGGAATTAAAAGGATGGGAGTTCTCTAGAATTAATCCTTTTCCCCTTTTCTCTTCTACCAAGGTGTTTTTAAAATGCATATTTTCAAAACACCTTATGCATACATTCGGACATTCGACCGCTAAATAAAATTTTTCATTCACACACACCGGGAACACCCAAATGGATACTGGGTTGGTGAATGATAAAATTTAAGGAAAAATGGAGGCAAAATTCGAAGGATGAAGGCGAAAGGATAAAAATATTCGACAAATAAAGAAGAAATTGCATAATAAGAACTGCCAGAAAGTATGGGAGATAGAATTAGGTGGGGAAAGATGAAGGGCTACGGCCAAACCAATCTTAGGATTGAACGACTTATGATGATGCTTTTCCGCACACCCATTAGCAACAATTGAATTGCAATCAATTATTTCAATTCAGACACGATTGAAGACTTTACTAAGCTAGTGACTACGGAGGAAATTTAACTTGTTGCTTCGTGCGTTACACTAAAAGATTTTTAGTAAACATGCCCAGATTTCAATACCTCATGTCGTGTTCAGGAGGACCTAAATTATATATAATTTTAATAATAATTTACACAAATATTTATACATAATCATAAAATCCATAGGTGTGGTGGCAACATGGAGAGCAAAAAAAGAAAAACTTACACGGAAACATTTTTGAACATTAGACCAGATCTAACAGGTCTTCTTATAAAAATGGCAAGTCTGACAAGTTCCTTGTTCCGGAGAAAGCCGGACAGAGTTGGATAAAATTTCAAAATATTTCCGTAAAACATTGCAAGGTTATTTTTTTCCATTTCCTACGAGGGTATCACTTCAGCACGCAAATGTAGTACATACTTTTAAAAACCTGAGCAGAATTCAACGGACAACAACGCTTTACATGAGATCTCCCCATTGATACGATGTCAACTTTCATACTTCAAACGAAGCAACGATATTCAATACTTCGAGGGCCAAAAGGTATATTTAACCAACCGCTTTATCAGAAACGACATAGGGGAGGTCCGGCAGATGGAGAGGTGAAAAAAACTAGATAAGGCTACACCTTTCCTGGCAATATACTTCGTTATCTTCAACGAACGAACTCCAGTTGCAATGCGCGCAAACAAGAGGCCTTTCGCCATCGGACAGGATGGATACATCGGCTCAGCTTCATCATTTTCAAGAAATTGAATAATATGAATGCCCCACCAATTACTTCGTTTCTTCGAACACATGCAGTACATATGACATAGGATTCCCATAGAAGCATGAATTTTTATTAGAACTGAGATGCATCTTAAAACACGAGAAATATTACATTTTAATGGCTGCATCACGTAGTGAAGGCAACACGCCAACGAATGCCGGAGAAGCAAATCAGGCGCATGCCAAAAAAAATAATATTCCCAAACAATCACGTGGTAGCTAACGGGAAAGCGAAGTCCTGGAGATGACCAAACTACATGACACCTCACCTTCACCCATAAAAAAGATTAGCATCCCTTTCTGAGCTGTTAGGGAGACCCAGTTTTGAATGCCTGGTTTATAGTCATCAAACGCACCCTCCGCGAATGTTAACGGGAATTAATTCCGCGCCAGGGACCATCACAGGGCACACTCAAACCACCAATCAGTAGTACCTTAAGGTGGCTCCAGCCTTGCTCTTGGGCTACTCATTCTAGGTTTTCTGAACACTAGAATATAGCAAGTGCGGTTTATAAACTGATATAAAATTGTATTTCCGGGCAAGTAGTTGTACATTTTAGCAGTAGTTATAGAGGTGTAAAATTGTAATTTTAACATGGGCTCTAATGGAAACTTATCAAATTACAGTATAAAAACGCCAATTTGAAAGATAAATCATATTTAAGCTTTTAACTTAAACAGTTGATGAGAAGCGGAAAGACTAGAGAAATTAAGTGACAATAAAAAAAGGCAGCTTGCAACCAAAGTTTTAAAGCTATTACCAAATTTCTGCCGTAATCGAAGTCAAAATGCAACAGTTCCATGCAAATCGCGCTGCAGTCGGCTCCTATGGCCGGACTACTGTGATGATTAGAAATGCATTCGTTAAATAATATTCATGCTTTGCCTCAATTTTAGCTTTCAATATGGAACCCATTTCATCAGCAAAAGCAGGATTTATTCAACTTAATACATTAAAATGTATCATTAAGTAGGTACTTGTCTTGACTTACATAGTCAAGCAAGAGCCACCTTAAGAGATTACTTCGGAGGATTCGTCATTAGACACGTACTGATTGGTCAAACCACACACAGGTTTGCAGGGATTTTCATCTATCTTCTACGGTCCCTCCAGTGATACCACGACCAATGAAAGATACACTCACACATTAAATCGTCCGATCACAAATGGTTCAGAGAGAATAAATTTAGGAAAATTAAACACACTAGCGAAAAACTGACAAAAAAGAGCGAAGATAATTTCATCAGCAAGGCCTAAGTTAATAGACGTACGATACAAGGAGCATATAGAAAGATGAACGTGCTTTCGAGGCGAAATATGACTCGGGTGCGAGTCGAATACGGATATTTCAGCAACAAAGCGGCCCTGTTCTGTGAACTAGAGGTTATATAAGATGGTCAAGTTCCAATTAATTACACAATTAGAGGAAAAGGTAGCCTCCTCCAAAAATTTACGAAAGTACCTACTCGCTTTATGGGGATCGGGATAGCATATCCAGGTTCGTACCCCGGTAGTGTAGGAAATAATTCATGTCCCAGAATTCTCTTTCTTGGAAATCAGTCTACCAATCCAAGCCGCGCAATGACCTCAAATTTAAATATAAATGGAATAGGCCGCTCAAAACCCTTAACATGGTCATCATTTAGTGAATGCTCGCACACACACACACACACGAAACATTCACATTGAAAAAAATAAGTTTGTAATGGTGAGTAAAAATGATTTACTCACAGTAATTTCATAAGTTTTGGGGAAACTAATCACTATCGGGGGACTCCGTTAATGCTAAAATGCGACCAATCCCATAGTACAGTAAGTCCTCGATTTACGCCGGCGGTGCATATTGAAGAGGAGCGACGTAAGTCGAAACAACGTGAAACGATAAATATATTCGTGACCACTTTAATCCCGCGATAAATCAAGCCGTCAATTTCAAAATTCGTTTCTTGTCTTTATCCAGGAAAAAATAGCTATTTCAGATAGAATGATTGTTTCAGCCATCAAAAAACGCAAGCACATAGTCTATTTTATTAGCATTAAACAGGGAAAAATTTTCCGTAGACCCTTGTCAGCATGAACGTAACATCGAATCAGACGTAAATCGAAACGACGCATACCTAGGAATTATTGTAGTTGAACTTATCAAGAGCGAGAATCTCCGTGCTTTAAGTTGACTTTCCCTCTTGGATAGTGGCGCCAATCGCATGAAGACGGGTACATAACGACATCATATGCACAAGACCTCATGTGAACACCTCGCTTCTTAAAGCCTCCAGTAAAGTCAAAGTGGAAGAGGACATCTGGTTAGAGCACTCGGGGCAATGGATACGGATCAAAGTCAATAATCAGACTACGCAAATGGTATTTCACTTTAAATTCCATAAATTTGATTTAATTTATCTCAGTTGTCGGTGACCTCACCGAGTAGTCTGCCATTCTTGTCGCATCTATGCTGAAATTCACAGGACCAAGCCAAAGAAAACAAGGATCCGAAAGATACACTATAATCTATCTAATACAGTGCCAGAGACTTATCCTGAAACAAATATGCCAATAAAATCTCATCACTGGAATCACATGGGAATACGTTTTTCTTCGAGCGTTAGGTGAGCTTATTTTGAAATTACGCATTTCCCACGCATAGATATATTAACGGTTATTCAAAAGTTACATGTATGAATATTTGAGAACACCACCGCAGCGCAAAGCATCGACTACGCGGAGTGAATGTGGCGGAAGACTTGAAATTCATCAAACGAATAAAAAAAATAATAATGCGTCGTTAATGGGACGAGATTGAGACTGAGGCAGTCCTTTCTTCCTTCTAACCCCTGATAAACATCCCATCGAACCCTAATAAAATGAAAAACAAAAAATCATGATGGACATCATATAATATAGCATGTTTATATATTCCCGCATGAAAGAAACAACGAAGCAAGGGCACTAAATCTAACCACCCAAGAAAAAGAGGACTACAGCAAGGCTCGGACTAGAAGATGAAGGCTTAAAATACAATGCGTAAATTTAGGCACATTTCACTGCCAAACTCTCGTCATGTCCAGCAGCCAACGGTCACGATCAGGAGTCGAGAAAGGGAGCATCACATAGTCGTTAAAATTTTGGCTAGGTGACGCGACAAGAACAGCACCTAAAAAGCGTTGTAAATTATTTAAAACGGTCTTCTAATTTTTCAGTCCATAAAATGACATAAAATACAACTGCGCGTTAAAAATTGAACTGAAGAAGCTATTTTGAGCTTTTCTACTTCTAAGCGTAATCTAAGGAAAATTAGAACAAAAACGCAGTGACACTAATGCGACAACAATCTGCAATATGGAGTTCCAAGGGAATTCGGCTAAACGTCATACCGTACATACATCGCGTTAAAACATATAAATCAATCCGAACACAGAACTATCTAATGTGAGCGCGAGGAATTTCATTATTTTATAAATTAATCCGCTAACATCCATAAATCTCCTCAAACAACAATCCAAAATAAAAATCAGCTGAAAGCAAGTACAGTACCGAAATAAAAAAATGAGCAGGTTCAATAAGGCGCGTATAATATTCACGTCATCACTTCGCGCCAACACCCGAACATCAAATTTACCATGGAGAAAGAAGATAATGGTCAATTTCCGTTCCTCGACATCTTAATCCACAGGAAAGAAGATGGGAGCCTAGGCCACAGCGTTTACCGGAAGCCTACCCATACTGACCTTTACCTCAACGCACGGAGCCACCATCATCCATCACAAAAAGGCGCAGTTTTATCTACGCTTATACATAGAGCCAAAACAATATCTGATAAAGGATGCATTTAGCTGAACTGCAGCACCTAGAAAGGACATTTCTGCAGAATGGCTATGGGAGACAATAGCTTTTTAAAGCGTTAAGGAGATTCGGTGAAACCCAGGAGAGAGGCGTAGGAGAGCTACCTAAAAAACATGTGGCCACAGCTTTGATCCCTTATGTCTCCACTATATCTGGAAAGATTCACCGCATTCTGCATCGTTTTAACATCAAAACGATCCATCTGCCACCATCTAAATTAAGGGACCAGTTGGTTAAGGCAAAAGATCCCACCGGCTTGAAGACACCAGGGGTATATCAGATTCCGTGTGAATGTGGCAAAATATATGTGGGGGAGACGGGTCGAACAATTGAAACCAGGCTTAAAGAACATCGGAGGCACTTTAGATTGGCGCAATCAGAGAAGTCGGCAGTGGCGGAACACAGCATCAACGAAGACCATACCATTAAATGGACCGATGCAAAAATCCTTTGCCGCGCACACTGTTACTGGGACCGCATTATAAAAGAGGCCATTGAGATACGACTGCATCCGCATAATTTTAATAGAGACACCGGATTCCAACTGAGTAATACCTGGTGGCCAGTGGTCAAATGTATTAAAAAGACGAGAAAATGATTCAACGGCCAGCGGAACACGTCAGCCAATCATAGGGATCGCAACCTTCATTGTTGGGGCATCAACAGCATGTTTAATTTTAGTGTAATAGGGGTCACGGCGGAAATAACACGTGCCTTGAAAATGGAAAACAAGTCGTTTTCCGAAACGTCGGCGGATTTTGAAAACATTACCCGGTGCGAAGCCCGAGAAAGATATTTAAAAATAATACACCTGGAAAATTTTAAAGCATATATCTACATTATTCTCAGGCCGGTTTAAAACGCATAAGTACCGAAGAGATTGCAATTAATGAGACTAAACAAAAAAATCCAAACGTTAAAGGCGGCGTTAAAGGATTCTAATTAAGGCGAAAGATTCAAAACGGCAGATGGGAAGTCTTCAGAGACACATAGAAAAAGGGCGAATAGATCAATAGTCAAGGCTTGGACATAAGGGCATGAGTCAGAAATCTGAAGGGAGTCAATGGGCACAATTGAAGAGAAAGAACAACATGGACTAATAGAAGAGAATGACATACCAATTGATCAAAAACAGCAATCTGATTAAAATCCAGTTTATGAAGAGCCAATTTTTTGCAGCAATCGATGTAGGTAGGCAAGTTTTCTGGGTGCCAGAATGAGCTTATTCAGAAATTGCACGAACGGTATGGATCTATTCAACTAAAGGACCACTCAGACATTTTGCCAATCTTAAAAAAATCCAGGAGCAAGTTTCTATCGTGACGAACATAAATACTATAGTAAACCTGAATCATTTGAATGCGGAAATATGGTTTTAGAGAGAGTAGAAAGGTACCTCCAACGTTAACAAGGTAAGAACTAACATACATACAAAACGTAAGCAGAACAGCGTTCAAAAATTTTAGAATTTATCGAGCGAATAGTATGAAGGTCCTCAGATGAAAAAGTAAAAGAGAGGTGCTACTTTCCTCTGGTAGGCCACATCTCGAATACGTCGCGATCATTTAGGACCCTCGGCAGAAGTACCCTAGGTCTGACAGATGCGATTAAATAAGAGAGATACATCTCCGATCAGATAGGTATGAAAGTTCTTCCTTTCCACGCATAATAGCTGACTATAGTATCAACGGAGCTCCACTTAAAACACACCCTAGTATACTTCACTTCCGAATACTTCTTTTTTTACACCTTTTCACGGTGTTCTAACAACTGCTACCACAAGGCCCATGCGGAGGCTCACAGGGTAGTATGTAGATGTAGAACTACTAATAAGTGGGAATGGTAAAGCTCATAAAGAAGAAAAATCTGGAACTGAGAACAAAAAATACAAACGCAAACTTTAATGATTATGCTACGACTGTAACGTTGAATGAAACGACCGATGCTGACGCTTTCTTTTAAACAACTGGGTCTACCGCTAAGAACGTCCCAACGGCTAGCAAAATGTCTTAAACAATTAATGGCAACCCCTATATTAGTAACTTCACAGTTGATTAATTTCCCTTTCATGTTGCGAAATTAAATATTTCTATCATTCTGTGGATGAAAATTTCCACTATCATAAGCTACCAATAAATAATAATTATTCTAGGCAACGCTCCATTTAGCACTGCGAGAGGTGGAGGAGGGGTTGTAATAGTACTTCACAAAGCGGTAAATCAACTAACTTTGAAGATGAGCTTTCGATACAGGGAGGACCTGAAAGCTGTTAACTAATATTTCCCCCAGATAGGAATTCAGGGGATATAGGAGGGATTTTGGTCCAATATTCATTGAATGATCCGTTTAGAAAATGTAAAACATAAAAATTTGTGATTTATTAATATATTATGCGGCGTTCAATTACACTTATTTGATGCAATGGAATATAAATTATTTTAAAAAATAAGTAATATTGTTAATCTTTACGATAAATTAAATTTTTAATACTTTTCTTTGGTTTAATCTCTTACTGCACAACATGTCAAGCCGATCTACGGCAGCATTAAGTACTAAATCAGATAAGGAGTTTAGTATTCCTTGATTACGTGTCGCAGATAGTGTAGTGGTGTATATGTCTTAGGATCAGGGGAATGTGGAGAAAGCCAGGGGCCAGGGAAAACATGACTCAAAGGCAAGTGTAGCAAAAATATAACCCGAATTCGAACCTCATAAAGAAGTAAGTCAGCGAAACGTGTCGAAAATTTTTAGAACAGTAAAAAAGGATAAAGGATATTATTTAAATATGAATACTAATGTTCATACCTGCTTAAAATGAAATTATTTAAATTTTCGTAACGTAATTATTTTCTAAAAAAATTGCATCGAAAGGGAAAATGCCAATCTGAAGTAACGAGAAACTGGGAAATAGAGCCAAACAGTTTGCGAAGAACTAAGGTAGAGGAATAGCCTCTCGACGTGGGCCCCAAATAACCTCGAGAATAGCTAAGAAAAAGCACAAAAGTGGATGGCAACCAATCGAAAGGTAATGGACTCCAATAATTGAGCAAATACTAAGCACCGTACACCAATCAATTTTCACCACGCTTAGCGCTGATGGAGATAGCTCCTGGGCACAAAATCTTCAGGGAATGACACTGGCAATCACAGAGCGGCGAGATTGGAAGAATTCCCAAACGAATTACACAATGGGAGCCATTGTCCTCAGTGAATCCAATGCAAATAAACGATCGACTTGATAATAAAAAAACATTTCCAGAGCAGTACTCGAAGAAAGGTGCTATTTTTACTCTACACAATATTCAACACAAGAGAAAATGAAGTAGGCAACTTAAGAATATATTTATTCATAAAGTTTTACGTCGTTTTCACATAAGAAGTGGTAATACTGGGTTATTATTGTACAATTCTTCTCCCCAAACCTTACGTAAATCACATATTTCCTTACCTTAGCTGAACCTGACGTTACTCAAACACTGTTTCTTTTATATAGTACCTAAAGTGTATAATTTATTACCTGTTTCATGTTTTAATTCAAAAATTGTACACAAAACAATGAAAAATATACGATCTTGGTTGGTTACTAAAGAAAGTCTAGAGGATTTTTTCTTATAACTGTAATATTATTTGATACATGTATTGTAATTTCAAAATGCTGTCATTCCTTTATGTAACACAATCTGTAAACGATGGCAGCCATAATTCAGGTTTACCTTAATGACTACTGAAAGTTACTCCCCGAATCAACTAAATATATTATGCGGTAAGCATTTTCTGTCGGAGAAAAAAAGCATTATTATTATTAGTATTTCTATGCCTAACAAGTTGGAAAAACTAGAACAGTAGATTCTGAATCAATTTTCTTTCACTTGCGTCATGGTTGTGACATTTCCAAGCTGACTGCCAATGTATATCAAATCACCATTATACGGCTCTTTGTCATCAGCAGCATCTTTGTAAAAAATCTTATGTTGACTTACAGAAGCTCTCAGATCCATTCTCCTCTCTGCCTGAAGCTTCATCTTACACACATAATTCCACACTAGGACCCCTTTTCCGGCAATTTGAAATTGCAGCATCAGTGTTTTACTTCACACTCCAACCTTATAAGATATCGACATCGATAAACTCGAGACTTTCAACAAGATATTGCAAAGGTGACTCATTAAAGTCTCAGGAGTAAACAGCCAAAATATCATCGCATTGACAGTTTCAAGTGAAACCGAACCTTTTTTTCTCGAGTAGAATAATTTCAATAATCTATACAAGAAAAGACAAAAATCCTACCTAAAACGCAGGAAATTTCATCATAAGCCGAAACAGAACATTTCAAAGTTAATAGCATGCATATCCATTTCAAGAAAAAGAATAATAGACGCTGCAACGTTAGGATGGACGTCTCACCACTGAATTCAAAACTGAAGGGCAAGACCGAAAGACATGAAGGTGCGGACAGAAAAAGGACCACTTATGTTTTACATAATTTTCCAACTATTTTGCAAACATAGAAATCCTACTCTTGCAGACTTAATAATGCAAAATCCATAACTTCACTACACGGTGCACTCAAAGGCAATACTGAAGATGTTACGACGCTGATAATATGTATAGAAAAAATTCACAAACGAAGTAGTCATTTACATTCACCGTTAGTTTTAAAACATTTCACAGCGACTGTGTAGTACAACAGAGGGCATAAAAATCCGTAACGGCGTGACGCATCTGGTTCCCATAATTGTCCCAGCGATAAAATAGATTTTATTAAATTCTGCATTCATTTGAAGCCTGACACAGCACAGTCTCACCGGAAACGAGTCTCACTTGGAGCGAAGCTGCGGCAAAATGATGCTTGCATCAGGAAATTCGATCGCTACATTTCCGTACACAAGTGAAGAGGGCTCCTTGAGAATCGAAGCCTTCATTTCTTCCCACGGTTCACCAACTGGCTGCCGCAAGCGAAGTAAAAGAAAAATGTAATGCGCTACGAGTAACTGCAGATTTGCGAACTAAGCATCATGACCGAAGGTGAGGCAAAATAGGAAAGAGATAAGTCGAAACCAATGCTGCAGAAAATGCGAGTTTCCATGACACCGTACATGGCAATGGTCAGCTCTCAAATCATAAGGCTCAACAATTTGATTACGACGGTTAGCGTAAATGTTGGCGCAGGGAAATGAACTGCAGAATTGAATTCCTTTGTATGAAACTGAGCGAGGGTAACTTGGCCATCGAATGGATCAAACTTCAAGGCTCAAGAGACTTCTAGGCTTCACGCCAGGCTAAGATTTTTTTTAAACACACATCAAGCGAGTTTCAGGCTGACACCAAGGATATTACTTTAATCTCGCGTGTCAAATCCAGAAATTACGGAAGCGAAAAAGCAAGAGAGATACACGGTCGAACACGAAAACGTAAAAATCCCAGACGATACTAGATACGCAATACTAAATTACGCAAAGCTAAGACACTCTAAAAACAATTTACTTTTCACCCTTTCCCTATCCCAAATCCAATTCCGCGTTCTTTTCCTCCTTATCCGACTGCTATCGTACCACCCAAAGCCACACATCCTCGCGGCGGCTAACAGCGTTGTGTGTAGATTGCATGTTTTATTGGAAGTGTACCTTCCTTTGGTTTTCTTTAAGATTTGCATAATTGCAGCCTCTCGACATACACGTTTCACGCCACGTTTAACAACACTTTCCGCGCACCAAATAAAAAAGCGTTTCTATGCAGAAAACGCTCGGTTCATCACGTCACTGTCTAAGATCATCTGAACTTTCTGACGCGTAATTCATACCCGTCACCATCAACATCCATGAACGTCAAGACCTTCCAATAAGGGCCATACCAGAGTGAAAAAATGAAAAATTTATCCGCAGAAGCACAACAAAATTGTTTAAATTTAATCATACGGTGAAATTGAAAAATTAGTGACGACAGTTCTTAAACACATACTCTCCGAAAAAAGTATGGCCTAAACAAATTGTGATACATCAAATACATGAAAAATATTTTCTGAAGCTAGGGACGGGAAATGGGAAGCTAGGAAATTATTTTCGAGGCCTCCCATTCCATAGACCCGGTTTCGTGAGGAAATTCCTACGATCAAATTTTGTCCCGCACTAATTCCACCGCATTCCACCGCCACCCTTAGCAACCTCTGTGATCGTGTGCGTCGTTCATCATCTGTTGGAGACCGATAATGAGTAGCTAATGAGTAGCTAATTAGTAGTAATTTTTGGAGAATAATAATACTGTGAAGTAATTTCTTTTGCGGCCGGAATATACATCGGAATAAACGTACAATGTCTAACCCCGTACATGTACAGCGGTAACTACGGCAGTATTCGTTTTCGACCAATTTCCTGGAATTTTCTGACCCGTTAGGTATGTTATTGCGGCCAACAGTTGGATTGTATCCTTTTCCCGGAAAGAGACTTCAAAGGGTTGTGTCATTGGCAGATTGTTTACTGATTTTGAAATCCGAGGATACTTTTTGGTACACAGAGCCCCCACAGGGCCTGGATCTTTCTGATGGCCGTTAACGGCAGACAAATATGTATCTACTTATCGTAAAGCGATGTGATTACTATGAATTTCCCATTAATTTTGCTCCAAGAAGTATATATCTAACTAAACTTTTCCTTCAATCGTGAAGTTATGACAGAAAGCGTTGAGAGGAAAACAGGAGCCAGGGATGTGAATGAGAGATTTGTAAAGAGCTTTATATGGAACGACGTAATTACAGATCAGCGAATCGTGGATCGTGAGGGAGGGAAAGGTAATCCATTCCAGGAAAAGAAAATTAAAAGGTCATGATAAAATTGTATTTTATTTCCCAAACCATGGTCATTGGAACTCCAAGTTTCGGTCATTGCGTAGAGTGGCATGATTTTGGATTACACTCATCGTAGACCTCCATAAATCGATCACCCAATGTTCAATTTTACTTATACTGACAAAGCTCAAAATTTGAAATTGTAATTCTGACGAATTAATGATAGCTTAAAAAATTCAATTACTTAATGTTATCCATGCAAGTGCGGACTATTTAGGAAAAACTGATAATTTATTGCCAAAGTCGCACAGTACGATAACATTAACATTCAATATTTTCGACCTACAGCTACAAAACCACTGAACTGTAATTAGAGTCCACATTTTTCACCCGGGTCAATGGAATAGGAAGTCGTGACGCTATTCCTGCATTCCATCCAGTTTCACCAAAAAAATTGTTTCGTCAGAGTCCTTGACATTTGTCACGCGATGTCTCCTCGTAATTACCAGCTACAAATCTAAACCTCACTTCAAGTTTATTATCACGCGCATCGAAAAAAAAATGCAAGAACATTCTGTGTAGGCCTTAATCATAATAAGCAATTATTTCTTTCTTAATATTGGTCGACGTTTGCTGCGTTTTCTTAGAAATTCAAAAGGTGTTAATCGAGCTGCTTCTCTTCAAACCGTGACTAGCCAAGCAGTTCATCCCCGAAACGCATGATGAGGCACGGGCGCCATCTGCCGGTCTTCCCCAAGGTCTCTCGCGTAACTTCGGCACATCAAGAGCAAGAGACCTCCTCAGCAGATTGACCGAGCATTTCCGAGAACACTGGGCGCCAAATACCCATTTCGTCATCCCTCTCCACTCACACACACACAATCATAGTAAACTATAGATGCTATTTTAGTTATTTAAACCTTCTTTGTAGATTAAGGTGAGAATAGACAGCTTGTCTTCTCAAAGAGGTAAGATAGAGGAGAAAGCGTGTGAGAACATTCGAGTGGAGTTCGGCGCTCTACGGATGGAAAATATGGACCATTGGAAAGGCAGACCGGAAAGAATTAGCAGCATTAGATACCTGGAGTTGGAAGATGAAGCTGAAGATCGTATTGGTGGATAAAATGAAAAACAATGAATAATGAAAGAAAGTAGAAGAGGAAAGGAACATATGGAACACTGCATAGATAATTAGAACAAGATGATTTGGGCACTATGAGGCAAAACGCATTTGTTCGAATATAACAGTAGGAAAAAATGGAAGGAAAAGTCCCAAAGTGAAGGGTGCGAGATGGTTACACATAGTAAATAAAGAAAAGGTATACATGAAGATCTACCACGAGGTAAGTAAGCAGCCATATATTAGGGAAGGATGGAGCGCAGTAAACGACATTTCTCATGACTGAACGGCAGTTGAAACAAATTAGACTTAAATTCCGTTTGTATGAACGATGTATACTTCCAAACACATAAACGGATAACAATAAAATTTGGCACACATATTTCTTACGACCAAGGATAATTTTTTAAGCACTATACTATAGTAAAATACAAAGCTTTGACTAAGGGAGGGTCACAGTTCAGATCACAAAGTTAATATTATATTATTTTGGACAAGTAAAGACAAAACATGAACTAAATCCAATTTCACGCAGGCCGTTAAGGTCCCACTGGGCACCAAAAACACAATCAAATCAATGCAGTCAAAAGTATTAAGACATTTTTACCGATTATAATATCCGCACTTTGGTAATCTTGTATTTTAGACACAACGCGATAAAAAGAACATAACACATTAATACATGCACTCACTAAGAATTAAGTTTCCCAACAAACAGCATCACCACTATCGTTAAGGGGAAACTTTGCTTCCTTCCTGATGGCATAATATACTTCGGTCTCGGCCACGGTAATGCAACAAATCACCTGAGCACAATCTGAGAAAAAACTAACCTCCGACCTGCCTCTGCGTAACTACAAAGGTAGGACAGGGAAGTAAACTTAAGGCACAATGATAAGAAAAACACTAGATAAGAGCTCCACTGCCTAATGAAGAAAAGTTACACACTTATACTTACCCCCGCAGATAGATACTCAAGTTGAAACGATAAATTCTTGAAAACAACCAATTTCCACTCGGCAAAAACAATCTCAAGGCTAATTTCTTATTCCCCACGGCTTATACAGACATTCCAGGCTCATTCCCATTTTAATGACTTTTCCAGGTATTCCAAGTTAAACAGGCCGATAGCATCCCTGCATTTAAAAGTTCTTCAACTAACATTGTCCTTATATCCTCAAAAGTGTTTAAATAATAATTTAACATTTATATTAGTGCATTAACATTATTTAACATATAATCCATAAAAAAATACAAATTAAGTAAAAACTAGCTCACTGGCAGCTCGTTACCGGGATGGAAGGAGTCATTCAACACACGGGTTTCGGCGGCAAGAGTCACGCTTTAATTTCCGACCGAGACTTTTCGCGGCATATCAAATCAATATTCCACCGACATAACTTTTATTTTTTTCTACTTTCCGGCAGGGTTAACAAAAAAAACGCGAAGCACGGTGATGACGTCGACTTTCACGAAATGCAGCTGTCTTGAAATGGTGTCGAAAAAAAAGGAATCACTCGGGGGCACGCCATGTCTCGGATGAGCCTTGAAGAACGGGTGCCCACTGCAGCAAAAACAATTCGTGAAAGAGGAAGGAAAAAATTGATTCCCAACACGGAAGCCGGGGACGTGATAGAGTTAGTGGGTGAGCAAAAACTACAGACCACCAGAGTCTCTCAAATCATTCAATAAAATGAAATTCATGGCTAATCGTGGTATTATTTGGTTTGAAATTGCATGCTTTTTCAATTATTTAAATGTCGAAATACATCACTCGACGCGTAACATATTCTAAAATAGCAAAAGAATTCCATTGTAAAGGCGCAGCGTAAAATACCAAGTCAAGTTGAACATATTATGTATATATTAGCTAATAACGGAGAATTTCAGCCATATTAAACTAAGTTTTTGCGGAAGCATTAGGTAGTAGTACCCCATGCTTATGATAGCATTCAAACTTCAAAAATTAAATACTAATGTCATTCAACCGTTTCAGACATTACTTAGGAAAATTCACTCTAAGGAATGGTAGGAATCATTTCCAAATGCTAGGATTTCGTCGCGTGGAGACATCTTTAATTCATGAAACTAAAACCAATTTGGAAAATACAGTAATTCTTTCCATTCCTACTGATATGGTCTCTATAATGTATAAGAAAATGTCTCGCTAAAACTACTTCAAGTGTGACCTCGATTCCAACTCATGATCTTCAAAAGAGAACACCACATTAATCGACAGAAAATGGCTCATACGTCATCCAAGTGTTCATCCCATGCCAATAGGATGATAACGTACGTCCTATGGTGGCCAATGCTACACAAAACCACCGAAAGCCAAGTAATTCTACCGCTTTTTCCCGCGTGAAAAATTGACAAATATTTGCTCCATTACCTTAGAAAGTCGATTTATCTATTCCCTCGCGCATGCGTCGAGTTTCTATTCACTCTGCTTCCCTCCCCAAATCACCACCATCGTTAGCCATTGATTCCTGAGATTATCTGACAGCTGCCTTTCATTTTTTCCCCTTCCCAACACCTAATATCCAGGTATACCTTCCGAAAAAGTTCCTGGCGCCGACCTAAACGACAAGGAGGAAAGGTAGAAGTGGAAGGGGGTGTAGTGAAAGGAGAATATTGAATAGAGAGGAAAGAAACGAGAGAGAAAGAGTAAAGCAGGGGAACCAAACTAATACGGGGTACGGGTTGGTTTGGTGGATAGAGTACTGGCTAACCATACGGACGGCCAGGGTTCTAATCCCTGCAGAGGATGATGTTTTCAGAGAAAACCCGAAAGCTACTTGTCTTGCAGAGGGCACTTCAAATGCAGCACTCCGTCTGTCGGATGAGTCGTCAAATCGTGGTCACCTTGGCGCCTTTCGTTAAGAGCAGGCTACTGCAGTAGTCGGGTATCTATCCACTCGCCCTCCCTTACCTGTCCCCAATGGCGCAAACGACCTTAACTGTCGGTCCCCTCCCAAAATATTCCATCCAAACTTATGCGCGAAATTAATTACAACGCAAGGCTATTAGACCAATTAGAAAAAATCACCCATAACAGTGACTTAGATGAGGCCCGGTCTTGAGGCATCAGAGAGAGAAGAGTCAGAATGTAACATCAGGAAGTTGCCAGTCATCCCGATTCTCGAACTGCTTGATTTAGTGGCAGTCATTAAGTCTCCACAAGGAACCACCTTCTTCCTAAGTTTTGGAAGACTCGGAAAGTTTAACAGTCCATGTCCGTATGTCACCCACTGCCCAGTGCCACAAACTTTTGCCAGAGCTACAGACCCTCTATTTTAATTCAGGTTTTCGTAGGTCTATGTATGCTTTAAGGGTGTTAACCTGCCACTACGTTTCTCACAAATGCTCAGCGTCTCAAATAATGGCCAATCAGTCTTAAACTTGTCTTTATGACAGCTATCACGCGTTTATCACCTATCGTATTCTCATGTACACTTTATCGTCATTGATCCAGTCATTCCATTTGGTTTTCGGATTTATCCGCATTAGCACCAATGTTCAAAAGCCTCCACTCTCTTCTCTTCAGCTTCTATTAATCTAACCAACCCAAGCCACCTGTCTTGCCAAAACTAATCCTGCTTAACGTGAAGCACTTAAGTGGGCACAAGGACTCCACCTCACTTATTCAAGGAAATAGTCCGGGGAATGTGTTAAGAAATAACTCTACTAGCAATTTAATTGCGTTAACTTTGAATTGTTATAAATTATTTGCTGCAGTGCAGCTCTTTACAGTAATTAGGAGCATGACTGTTAGCATGTTTAGCTTAACTCATTTAAAATTCACATGTTATTTTTTGTGATGGCAGAGTTTCAATTATACGGAGAGTAAACATTTGGAATTTAAATTTAATTATAATTGTATTAAGGCTAATTATATTTATCTTTTGTTTTAATCAGATGAGGATTCTAATTTCTTTCGTATCAACGATATGTTGGCAAATGATGATAGACACCCTCGGTAAACAATCATGAAAATGTAATCTTAAATAACAACATGGCATTCAAAAGGATATGGAACGTGGGTTTATGAGAGAGGTGTATACGAATGGATTCGGAGAACGGAAGAGAAAAGATAAAGATGAAAGCGGGTGAACAATGATCCATTCTCAACGGCATGAGCGAAAAGGTGGCGGAGGGCCCAGCCGACGCCAGGTTTCACTCTCTCCTCATTCCACTCTCCATACCTGCAACCAAATTTAACCAATAAAAGCCCAAATTTTGTGACAATCGACCTAATCTTTCGACTGCCTCAGCTAACAGCCTTAGAATGACTAACTGCACGAGAATTTAATGGCTTTCACACGCGATGTATCAACAAATAGAATGGAACTGATCATAGAATGGCGCAAACGAGAAGAAGTTGATTAGCTCGGATTAAAAACCTGAGAAATACATAGAGCTTCTGACCCTGTAGGAAGAAGAAATAAGAAAAGGTCATTCTAGATAACTTAGACCAGAGGGTTTAGGAGGGAGATAATGTTATGAAGCTATTGAGAGGCATATGAAGCGCTTTTAGGCATGGGCAGTAGTTCTGGGATTCCCGACCGAGCTTTACACAACATATCCGCACGTGGTGGAGCACCACTCATAATATTGTGCTTATTAAAACAACAGAAATACTCCAAATTAACTACAGACAAGGCAGAGAGTAAAATGTAGTTCATGTGATGTTGAAGATTGGACATTGGATGAATTTAATTAAAGGTGAAGCAAAGTGATGAAAACCGTCCTACCTTCATAACACTTCTTAGTCTACACCATAAATTACCAGCCAATTCACAATGGCGTTAACAGCTAGAGCTAAACCTCGCCTATCTCGATAGCTAATATTATTGCAACTACTACGCACTTGTATGTGGATATGCAACCATGTGGATTACAGTGGCCACTAGCTCTCCCCATCTGATAGCCGCTACTGCTGTTATGATGGTGCACTACTACCAAGGGCTAACTCAATCGGTGGCAATGCATTGACAGAGACAATCGAGGGCAGAGTAAGAAATAGTACCCGCTGAGTCCAATGTTCCGTGACTGCCGCCCATTTGGCAACACATCACGAAGGCGTGCTCGACTCGTACGATACCAGTGGCGATGAGGGGAACTCTTTTGCGTTCGCATACATTTATTGCCGGCCCGACTGTTCGCGAGCGAATTATCCCGAGCACAATGGGAGGAGGAGCAGGAAAAAGGAGGGAGGACACAAGGGAGAAGAGTGGGAGAGGAAGGTTATTCTCCGGCCTCTTTCGTCCTACCCTCCCGCCTCGTTCCGAGCGAGGGGGCACCGACACAGCAGTGTTGGGAGTTCGGTCACCTTACCCTTGAAGCGAGCGCAGAGCGGTACGAAACGATACAACGACGTAAAACACCGACGATATAAGTTATAATGATCACTATAACAATTGTAAATCGATCAGCATCGCGTGATGTATAGTACTAGTGGATAAAAGCAGCATTGTTGGGAGTTTTTCTTTGATAAATAACATGGGCATGTGCAATGTCCCACAAACAAACTTCAATGATCTTAACAATGATAAAACAGAAGATGATACACAAAATTGAAAACCGGACGCTACATTACAGTTATCCGGTTATTGGAAATTTGCATATATCAAAGTAATTTATTATGCATGATGTGCCGACGACGGTGTCGAGGCTTTACCGCTCTACGCGGTGCATTTTATTTCACAAACGAATGTATCGTAGATTATGCAATAAAATGCATGGAATTAGAGCAGATTCTATTTCCTGTTCAGTAATTAAAATTAAGAAAGAATTAATTGCTGAAATCGATTAATACATTAGCAGGCTTCCAATGAAAATCAAGATAATTTAAAAAAAGCACAGATACAAGTAGAAAGATGCGGCTATGAACTTACAACAGTAACAATAAAAGACATTAATTGGATACAAATGAAGTTTCAGGGGTGATGAGGTTGTACTGCTCCAGGAAATAAGGAACTGAACGCTATGGGTTACTTTTGGTGAGTTCTTCATCATAAAAGACACCAGCGACCGCATATAACATACGCCAGTAATTTCCCGGCGGTCAATGGGTATACGAAATTACTAACAATCAGCGAAATTCAGCTACAATAGGTGTGCAGATAACGAACATTCTGCACACACAATATTTATAATTTGTCATAAATAATGTCCGATCTTTCTTCACAATATTTATAATATTAAAAAAAAGGTTGGAAAATCAAACGAAAATTGTAACTGTGGTTCTAAGGTAAGGTACCAGTAATAATGCATCTAAATCAAATTCAACGAATACTTCTCCCGAAATATTACGTTGGGGGGCATAACTCATTAGACAAGGGTATTCCAATCATGGGAATTCGTAGAGCATAGTCTTTCCAGGCTCCCTTTAAACGATGAAAAGTTGTTTAATTTCCTAGACCACCGAATATGTTTGCACAACACTTCTCTTCTACTCAATCACTCACACATTTTCCTTAGAAAACAAATCCCCGTTTTTGACAAGGTCATAAGGCCACAGGACAATGAGGATAAGGATTACTTAGACTGTTGACAGTCTCGGAATTAAAGAAATGTAAATAATTTAGGAAATAAAGATTCATTTTAGTCCTACGACGCAATTTCTACGAATAACTTATCGAGACCACCGCCATCGGTCCATTAGAAATCTACATCATTACACGAGTTAGGCAGTGCAGGTAGACAGTAACTATATTTAATGTGGTGGGAGTGAAAACTCCTGACACATTGGGCACATAAACAGAAATACCTATGGCAAAGTTCCTTCTCCCACGTTGTTATCGTAATCGAAAACTCATTCTACACTCCACTAAGGCACCACAACATATAGAGTTAGAGTAAGAAGAACGCAATCCATCGATTAAAACGAGCGGTATGAAGTGCTTGGCAGCATAAGATTAATGGCGATCACGTTTCCCCCCACACAAATTACAGAGAACCCTGACCGCGCTCAAGATGATACTGCTTCGAAATGAAACCATGATTGTGATCAGTAAAATCAATGCTGTAATTCTGCATGAACGAATTCACCTTTTATTTCTACCTTTTAATTCCAACCGAAAACTTAAATTCGTTCGGCACTTGAAAGATTTCGCTTAGAGCAAGAAAACGATTCGATCTAATACCACATTCCTGATATCTGATCATCATCTAATTATGAAGTTACCTCAAAAAAGTATGTATAAATGTATCAATGACGCAGTATTGACGATGACGTGAATTATTGACGCATAATAGTGGCCACAGCGAACTGGACAAGATCAGTACTTGGGATTTTTTTCCGTTTCGGACGAATCTGTTGGTCCGTATACCCAGGAATCCCAATAGGCTAAGCCGATCAGATTTTCCGGGGACCGGGCCAACAGAACATGACATACATCCATGCCCTGGGTGGTGAAAAACCCACCCAGGCGGGACTTTAACCCGCGACCCTAGCAATAGCAGTCGAGAACTTTACCTCTCCGCCAACAGATTAAAAATATATTGTCAGTTGTTTTCTTTAATGATTTCTAAATAGCAGCAATCATTCGTGAATTTAAAACAATATATAGAACATGCTAATCACCAAAAAGATGATACTTAGGCCTTCATTCTATTTATGTAATATTGTAAAATGTCTAGACAAGGGCGTTGCTTTCTTCAGTAAAGCAAAAGAGTCGTCATAATGTATGGGTGAACGTAAAGGATTCATTTCCATCACATGTCAGAAATAACTCATATAATTTTTAGCATATCATATTTATCACAGTTTAAAAAAGAAGGTGGTATTTGAAGACATGAGTGATAACACACGCCCTGCTAGGCCGAAAGTAGCTACATGCAGCGATATGATGGCCAGAAGAGTATTTTTGGCTTTTATATCGGTGGACCATTATAAAATACGAAGCAATACAAGAACATGTACGGTCAAATTTCTTACTTCACCTGCGTCGCCAGAAAGATTCAATTGTCTGTCTTGGGGACCGGGTGTCACCACTCAAGGGTTAAATGGAAGAGTCGGAACGAGAAATACGGTTGCACTACGGGGGGGCCTTTACTTTCGCTCAACCCTACCCTCTCTTCACCCCGTTCCACCCAAGGGGGCAGCGACCGGTCCCACAGTACGGGGGAGTGTTGGTTCTACTTTGAACTGCACAGAGAAGGATTCGCCGAGTTGTCATGGGGAAGAAAGGGGGTGGGTAAAGCAC
This sequence comes from Ceriagrion tenellum, assembly GCA_963169105.1. Lineage (NCBI taxonomy): Eukaryota > Metazoa > Arthropoda > Insecta > Odonata > Coenagrionidae > Ceriagrion > Ceriagrion tenellum. The sequence continues at coordinate 100,863,519 of OY720643.1, forward strand.
GGAAATCGTGGGGCCTGACACGGCACGCGATCTAAAGCCCCATTCCCTGCCGAAGGGCGAGGGCTCTCCGCTGAGTCATCATCGCGAAGTCGGCGCTTTGCGCGCGCACTATCCGAGCAACAGTGAGGGTAAATGCCACAGATAGGTTGAACTACCAACCAATTTAATCAGGCTTTGGCGATTATAATTTGTGAGCGGGCCACTTTGAGTAATGTACCAGCATAAGAGTAGAATAACCAAACACATTTGGACAAGTGGGACTCATAGTTAAAGAGATTGAAGGGGTAGACCGCGAAAGTCCTCAGTACACGAGGCGCAAGGGATTCCTAATATGAGAAATCTTGGCAGTCAATAAATAATATATAATAAGGAAACATACATCTATAATTCTATGCATTAATGTACCTAAAAGAAGCAAGAGACGTACGCAAGGACAGATCATTACCTAAGACATAATTACATGGGAACCAGTTTCCAAAGCTTTTCAGCAATAATTCAGCTCTTTGACTGTGACTACCTCAAACGGAAATGTCGAGATGGATAAGTATTTACAACGTATCCTCGGGTTATTCGGAAGGAAACTAAGAATACTAGTATGTGTATGTAGCAATAAATAAATGTAATATAGGCGAAATAAAGTATGCAAGAATAGGGCATTATAGGGAAAGTTGTAAAAAAAAAGCCAATTTCCTAGGGCTGCCAGCATAAACCACGTTCTTTCACTTTTCTTACCTTAAATGGGAATGCCAAGAGCGATAAATGTGTATGTATTTTATGTATAATCAGCGATTTTGAGAAGCAAACATTTTTTAAGGGAAGAAACTCCATTCTCTTAAAGAAAATAAATTACTCCACGTTAAGATATATCATTATGTTCATATAATAGGAAATGTAATAAAAATACAAATAAAATAAACTATCCAGTGTCTGGCATACATTTATTTAAGAGAATTAAAGGGAATTTTCAGATAACTTAGAATAAAGCCGCGGAGTACTAGAAAATACTAAACAGGCCAGATCTGGCCCACGGGCTCGGGGTTACCTTGGACTCCTTTAAATTTTGCTGGTGAAAAATATATAGGTTATTGAATTACTCAAGTCCACAATAATGTTCAAAAATTAAAATATCACTCTAAGCTTATACGTTCCTTAACATAAGCCTGTTCGTACTGATTATTATCGTATACGTTAGTTATTTGTCACAAAAAATCCAACTACTTGTAGTCTAAACCTGTTAATAACATGACCTTGAAGTTTAACTGGGGGTGGTTCCTTGATTCCTAATTTTGTGATAAAATATTATTCCAAATTTTTTCAGGAGCAAAATAACGCGAGATAGTTGAAAGAAAAACCTGCAATTAGTAAAGTACTACGATTCATCAGCGAACCTCTCAAATGTTAACTGTACGCCGCAAAGAGAATGAGTGCACGACACGAGATGTTTGTGTAAATATATTTTTGAAAAAATTGTTCAACTTGAATGAATTCGGGACCAGATTCCTCGTAGCCAGTCAGGTGCGTTTTCACATTGCACCGGCAAACCGTCCTCATCCATGACGGAATTATGAACAGGTTTAGGTAAACTAAGCGTTCTAATCTGTGTTGCAAGTAAAATGTTAGATCGAACACCTATATCCAGATTACCTGAATGGAAATTCGGCAATCAGGTTGGCATACGCCCGGATACATTTTCCCTCATAGTGAGGACCAAAACTAATACGTTCTACCATCAATAACGGTGCCCTACACTAGCCTAGGGCCTGATGCAGTATACAAAACCCTAACCCATACCTAACACCGAATAATGTGAAGGTAAAGTCATCTGGCAGTTAATATTAACCAGACATTATAAAACCGGCCTTTATGGTGTCACTCGATGACACGTCTGCTCGGCCCGGAAGCGTGGAATGAGGGTCCCAATCGTATGCCTGTCTAATCAAATGCTCTCTTACAGGAAAACAACTCAACACAGTGTAAATCAGCAGTTTTTGAACTTCATGAAGTGTTAATGAAAGGATAGCTAAGCCATGACAATTATGCATCATGCATTCGAATCATTTTCATTAGAGCCTAATAATATCCGAGCCACCACAAGGAGGCTATGAAATGCGTGATTCGTTCGTTAAAGGAAATCGTGACGTAAAACACCGTGTCCCATGACTTATAGATAAAATATTTACCAACTCCCAACCACCACAAGAAGAACAGACATATTATGTTTGATCGTCTATAATAGTACAGGTCATTTAAGCCAGATGTTCATGAAAAAAGTCATCAAACATAAGCTGATCGAGATGATGAAATGTTTAAAGTACCGGTGTAAAGACTAATTTCACTTAAGTCATTATATAATTAAATATTCTCATTTATGGAAGTTATGAGGAATCTCGGAGGCCCTCACATCAGTAACAAAAAGTATTTGAAAGGGATCCACACGACCATTACTAGAGGGAATATCTTTCCTTACCTCTATCTCGACCGCTATGTGCAGCAAGAGGTCACTTAAGAGCACATGACACTATCAAAATTACAATAACAAATAAAACAAACAGGCTTAAGTATTGCTCGGCACGGAGGTTTAGATGAAAATTTAGATAAATTGCAGGAATTTTATTGAGTGACAGATTGCATTCAATCAAATCATTCTTTCCTTGACTTCGGACTGAAACAATACTAAAAACCTCGTAGTCAAAATTTTAAGTTAAAAATTACAACCGTGGGACATCAAATTCACTCACTAGAGCACACACATATTTCCATCTTGCTCTTTCTTACACGTGCCATCCAATGTTCTTTCTTACACGCCGCATTTTTTTGGTATATAACTGCTCATTATACCTATTTTTATGCGATGAGGATCCAAAAATGCAGCAATATTTACAGGCTTCAACGCCGGTGAAGAAAACAATAGAAATTGTTTCTATAAATTACGCCCCATTCTTCAGGCAGCTATATAACATGCGTACATACAGGTAGACGAAGTAAAGGATTGGGTTAGTGGTTCCGGTACGGTATAACATAGCACAAAACAGCATGTCCCCATGTCGAGGGCTCCACACAGGCTCTCCAATAGTGGCAGAAATTTTTCGGTTGAGCCCAGAACCTAATATGGACGCTACGCGATGAATTCCTCAAGGGCAGTCTTCCGATTGCCGATTGGACATAAATCTGTGGCACCCTTGAATGGGTAGCTGGTTATTTTGCTAGGCCGCTGATAACTAAGATCATTTGCGTCAAAAGGTCAGGCAGGGAGAATTTTTGACGCAAGGATGGAGGAAGATGGATCCGCAGCGCAGTACTAAATACACGTCTCGCCTTCTTCATATACCACTCTTGTACCTCGGTCCACTTATGTTTTGGCTAAAAAGTTTCTAAAAACATGGCACATAACAGCATCTGCAGATTTTTGCTATGTTTTTCTATATTTTTATATATGCGCTAAGTGCAGTCAGTGAGTTACTCCTCCTGGATGATTTTACAGGTTTTCACTAATGCTTTAACGGTCTCAGTTTCATTAACTACTGTTGGACACAGCGTAGTGCACCGAGGTGAAAACTCACCCCTTGCTATTACCCTTGGGGAGGTTAGCAGAGTATGATGTATAAGTAGATGTAGAGTTGTAAGAAACACAGCGTCAGCATTTGCTTACTCCTAAACAAAAGAATACTTACCCAGGATGTAACAACAAAGTGGACACAGGAGACTGTCCACATAAATAGTTTCGTTATACTGAACACACTGAACCAAACACACTATATTAGTTAGTGATCATTAAAAATGGGCTGATTTACTATTTTTAACATAAAAATGTTGAACAAACAAGCGGTTTGATTAAAAGAGTGTTGATTAAAATCAACGCAGAAAACCTTTAATTTGATGAACAAGTGTCTAAAACAGGGCATAGGTAGCGATTTTGACCCGAAACCGAACACTCTTCACGAACGTAATACGCCGGGAAAGGATAAGATAATTCATCTAACTGAAAAAACATTAAGGGTTTTAAAAATTGAAGTCATGCGACAAAATTTTAGAACGGATAACAGCCACCGCACGAGCAATGGAAACTTCAATCAAGAGCACGGTAATACTTCTGCCAGGATCCCCACTTCCATCTCTGATTCTAAACTAACCACCCCATTCACACTTATTGATAAAATTGTCAAAAATCTTCTTCAACTGTCAAAAACTACCCTAATTGTCCACTCTACCAACCATTTGCAACAGAACTCTCAAAAAGATCAACCATATTCTGCTCGGGGAAATAATCGAAGGCTGAGAGTACTCCGCGGAGTCAAAGGGTAAGATTTAGAAAATTATAGCCTTAAATGTAAATTAGTGATATGTCAAGTGTTCGCAATTATTCGGCTTAAAATTATTACGCAATCCGGCACGTTGTTTCGATACAACTCAGTGGGTTTCATGTTCACAGAATGCGCGTTGAAAAATGAGCGATAAAATCTGACAGAAACGGTTATAAGAGAGGGTTTCACAATTTTCTAAGCGGGATACTATTTCGTTTAAGATGAACAACTAAGATGACTTGTTGATATTACTTATTATTATTCAATGTAAATAACCACTTGGTGAAAAAATATCTTAGCACACCACAAACTAATTTATTCCGACCGACCATGGTTTCGAAAAATTATGTCATTATCAACGATTATACATCAGTGATCATTTATTATCATAACCTTTGTCATGACATATTTTGATCAATTTTTCACAAATTTACGCCTTAAACTGAAACTTGTAGCCACTTGGTGGAAGCATCATGGTCGCATATTTCACAGTCGGATGAGGAAAATATATTTCTACAGGAGCGTGGTCAAGGCACCAAAAGTATACCATCCCATACAGCAAAGAGTAGATATACCGCAAGTTTAACATTCAGAGCTAAAATCACTGCCAGATGTAAAATAATCGTGTGGAAGAGTATCGGATTATACAAATTATTAAACGAACACGAGTTACGTCATCGATATCACTCTAAGTCGATGCCAGATACGTCAAAGTCTTTCAATTCTTTCTATGCAGAGAGAAGGTCTAATGATGCCTTAAAAGCAAGAAGTGAACTCGGAAGCATACCTCACTAGAAGCCACTGTTGTTCCCTTTTTCATAGACGGAACTCTGATCCTAGATTCTCCAATAACCCAGTCACACTTTCTTTGTCGTCCCTACTTCTCCCCACTGCTTCTTGCGAATCCTATTTGCTCTTGTGACTAATTTCAGCACGAGGCCTTTAATTAAAATCCGAGAAGCAGCCTCAAATCGCTTCAGGTTCTTCCATGACCTAGTTACTTTCTTTGTTCACATCAAAATGATTCCAAAAATCTAAAGGATTGTGTTTTCACTTAGGTAAACTAGTACCTTTATAAGCACACTAATTATCACCTCAGGTTAGCTCACAGCCCATTCCGACACACTCAACGTGGATTAGCTAATGGAAAAAACAACAATCTAGTAGCACCTTCATCGACATCTTCATAATGCCTACCTTGTAGGCCGACGTGAGAGCGCCTGGCAAGGCGTGTAAGTTTATCGTTCATTTTTTAGGCAATAAAAATCATGTCTGATGCATTTTACGTACTTTTCATCTTCTAAAACGTACCTAGTGCCGACAGATTACTTCGAATAAAAAATATGGGAAATTAGAACTAGTTACTGCCACTACTCGTGAGAGAGAATGAGAATGGAAAATTTAATCCTAGATTAGGTAACAACTACCTAATTCCATCTTAGGGACCCCTTAGGCCAAGCGAAGCATAACAGGGCCTATACAGCGAGTCAAGGTCAGATTCGAGCTCTGGTTCTCTGTTACTTCCTCCACCTTCTTATCTTACGTGTTTTACTAACGTTTGCAGAGGCTCTGATCTAAGATCGAGCAATTACTTAATTACGTCTAATGTTTCAAATTCCAGATTTTTAATGATCACGATGAATAACCATTAACTTCTCCTGTTCCGTAAATATAAACATTCGCTTCATATTTGGCCAAAATCCAGTATTACTGCGGTAAAAATACGGCTTTCTCAGACTTCTTCGCATATTATACGCATCACACGTCCAATTCACACGAGTCTTCCTTGAGTTCTGATTCGTATATTCTTTTAACAAACTCTCTTACTATTCGGCAGACGCGGTCATCGATGTAATGCGGAACTCACCTTTCCGATGACTCCCCGGCTTTGTGGGCGGCTTCCCGAAGCCGGCAGTTCCGCGAAGATGTCCTCGCCGGCTCGCTTGTGCGAAGGCGGCTGGCGGTAAAGGCACCGGCAGTCTACCAGGCGGGGAAACCACTTCACCCGGCGGCACTGGGTTGGGGATTCACACACTTGAACCTTCGCACCGGAAAACCAACACCGGCCGGCTGGGAGTGACTCAAGGAAGTTGAGGGTGGCCTTCCATGAAGGACTTCGAGAGGCACCACGGGGGAAAGAGGGAGAGGAAACACGATATATTTTTAAAAATGTTCCGAAAATGCACACACGATAAGAGATTGAACACCAAGAATTAAAAATTTCTCAACACTAAAAGCTAGTAACACGCATCACGGGAGAAGTGGAGTTAAATGAAGATGATTATTGAATGCACAACCATTAGGAATCTTTCCTCTTCCTAATAAAATAGTCTAACGTAAACTTGGGAGAGTTTACACACGCAGTTCACATGCGTAAAAAACATATTCAGTGCCGAGATGACTTCCCGCTCTCTTGACGAGGGTAGTCCGATTTTGGGTTAAAGAAAGTGCTCTGAAATTCCTGCGCCCACAACGATTGAGACCGCATCTCTCTTCTCATCACAGTAATTACACGCTAAACTTCAGGATTCGATGCCAATTTTCATACTTATGGAAATGTATTTGGGGAGATGATGGATTTCTTGGACCTGGCAGCGGATGGTTGATCATTTTCATCGCAGGTTCTGTTCGAATATGCATAAGAATAAATGGAGAAGATTCATAGAGAACGACTACGGACTTCTATTTAGAGTTTAACAGGAATAAAGAGTTCTTGACGCAAAGATGGTGATAATATGGTTCTACATCACACCTTCAAGCTAGCTCACCGCGAGAGACGCTCTAGCGCGGAGGTTCCTCAAGTGAATCACGGAGCCAACTTCTCCGAGGCGTGGGATGGACTCTCAGCTTTATTTATTTTTTTCTCCTTTCCGTTCTTCTTCCCGGCTACAAGGACGACCGTGAGTGTGTATATGCGCCCGCGAGTGTGTGTATATGCTGAAGATCAGACTGCCCCGTCTGCAGAAACCGGTAAAGTCACCGAGGGGGGGAGGAGGAAAGAGGAAAAAGAAGACAGACTGGCCTGTCTTCCTTCCTCTTTTCCTCTTCACAAACACACAAGACACTTTGAATCAACCCTCCCCCGCTTTCCTTTCTTAACAAACATACGAAAGTCGCACTGTATGAAAAAGCAGACACTAGTCCACACTCTCAGGAGAGAGGCACAAGAAACAAAACGACTTTCCTAATATACCGCACAGAAAGCCAGCAATGAGACAGGAGCAGTAGATGGACTATTTTTTCCACTACTCACACCGTTCCAGATAGCTCTCTTCCCCTCCTCTCCTTAAAGAAACCACCCACGTCAAAAAAAAAATAAATAACCACTTCACATCTCCCTTCTTCCGAGTTTCCTGGGCAGACTTGTGGAGATATGTGTTACGTCAAGAGAGTGGTGAGAGAAGTGAGGATGTTGGATACGGAGGCACAAACGTTTTGACGAAGCGGAAGAAGTGAAGGTGGAAAGAGAGTGCGGGAGGCGGCGAGAATCTGGCGCACGGGAATATATGGACCGCGTTGAGTATATGGAGTCGACTCCCCTCTTTATTCTTCCGGAACTTCTGCGTCCCGAAAAAAGACTTCGCCCACGAGTCTCCGACACCGGGAGCGCGGCGAAAAACTTCCACTTCCTTCTTCCACCCAGCACACAAGGCTCGCTCGGGAAATACCCCCTCACGAACCCGATCCGTCAATGTCGGAGGCGGTCTCTCATTGGGTTATCCACTCGAGAAATAAAATCACTCCACTAGAATTGTAGAGAGAAAAAGTAAGAGCAGAAGAGAAGGGACTAGGACGGAAAAAAATTAATTAATACTCTCTCTAAGATGAAGAAAGAGAAGAAAACTACAGACACACACGACTCCTTTTTCCTTCTGACTCCCTCGAGGGCAGGGCAAGGCTCTCAAGAACAAGCAAGCTCTGCGCTGATGAATGCTCGAAAACTTCCCTTTCTTCCCTCACAAAGACATTAAAGAGGGAGGGGGAAAGAAGAAGGGAAATAATGTACACTGCTTCACTTTTTTATACGTATATACTCTTACTAGTCCGTCTGCTGGCGCATGCCGAGGCGAACCACTCACAAGTGGGCCGGAGAGATGATAAAGTAGTCAGTCTCCTCAAATACAAAGAGTACTGTTATCTTCGCTTGCCTACTTGTGAGTTCGGTGAGCCATTCGCGTAAGGGCGGCTCTCTGGAAACTTGCAGACTGTTTTTTCGCGGAAGCATATACGTGCACACTCAAAGTCATGCACGTCTCACGTAGGAGAGAGAATAGAGACACTATTTCTCCAACGATTAGATACTTCCGAGCACTCTGTATGACTCATTAACTTGCGATAACCAGCGTGGAAAAAATAATCCTCTTCGAAAAACTCCGCGTAATTCCGCTCAAAACTCTTCCACCGACAGACAGCAACACTGCACTGACGCGCTGAAAGTCATTTTTTCTTCTCGTTGGACAAATGCAGTCCCAGTGAGAATAGGATTAAACTAAATACAACACTTAACACACAGTCGTTCACCCTTTGTCGCTCATGTTTGCGTGATTTTCTTCCGTCCTCTGCATAAATAGAACAAGTCTCACACAACTTTACCCCAGGAAAATATGGGGAAGATCCGGTAGAGACTTGACGGTCAAATATCTGAAGCGCGCCCGGCGTTAAAAACTCTTCCCGTCTCGAGAAACTCGGGGAAGGCGAATATACGCCGGGGGAACACTAGCGGCGTGGAGACTACTTCGCGCAGCGGTCGGGGAAGGAGTGAACTGCTCTCGTATGGTTCCAACCGCGAACGCCGAACCTGAGATCGGCGCAAAGGAGGGGGGGGCGGGAAGAGGGGGGGGGTGAGGGAGTGGAGGGGAAGTGGGCGGCGGAGGAGGGGAAATGAGATGAGGGGAGGGTGGGAGAGAGAAACGGGGCGAGAGGGGGCGGAGGCATAAAGCCGGCTAGGGATCAAGAGTTTGCGGCGCAGTGGAGGCAGAACGTTGAGGAAGTGGCGAGGAGGAAGAGGAGGAGGGCAGTAATGAGCGAATACAGGGGGGAAAGAGGGAAGGAAGGACTATATGTTACGGTGGTCGGAGCGGTAATAGTGAGTCATTCAAACGTGATCATTTTAATAACTTTAAAAGTAAGTCGCAAAAAAGTATAGGACCACATTTAAATTCAGTACTTCCGCTTATTCGGCGGAAATCACCACACATTGGTAATATGCTTCAGTTATGTTTTAAAATTTTGGCTTCAATAAAAGCATTTTCATGACCTGGAATTACGTCGCAGAACAGAAATAAAAACGCAATTCACATAAATACGTGTTTTTTACTCGGAATAATGTCATGATATATGTTAGCCGCCATTCCAATAATGCAAGTGTAAACCCCCGCCAAGAAAGACAGGATTTGGTTTGAAGGTATCGAAAGATGACAGTCATTTCCTTATAAACGCATTCGTATATGCACAAAAATTAGAAAGTTTCGTGAATTGAGATTTTAGGACGTAAGTAGTGTTTCAGTAAGGAAAAATGTAATATTCCCTGGAATCGGGACCGGTATCGATATACTCGAATCTCCGGCTTAGTTTAAATAGATCGATTTTTCTGTGACTTTTACGTATGTCGAAAACGCGATGACAGTAATTTCCTGTTATCAAGTTAAGTGGAGCCAATCATAATTTTAAGTCTACTATGTACAATCCCGATTTTTCTGTAATCCCTTAGAGGATATTCTAAACATACACAATGCCACCGTCTATCAACTTATTTCGTAACAATCTTTCATTCAACTTATTTCCATATTCTCATCTAAGTCGCATGATATTCTCAAAAATGCTTCCCTCACAATAAAAGCTACTTAACACTCCCAAATGATTCGTTATGGGTCTTTATTTTCCATATACGTATATTCATTTGAGACTAAGCTTAAAAAAAGTTACCATGAAAATATCGTATCTGGATGGTATTCGTGGACTATTGGAAGAAAAAGTTGGGCGGCAGTGGTTTGTTCATGAAATAGACACTAGCTGGCAAAAGAAGACATTGTTAAAACTACAATTGCGACTATGTTGTATTCTCCAAAAGATTTAATAAGCACAGTTAGCGGGGTGAATACGGTGCGTCGAAGTTTACATGCTTTCGTCGTTCTAGTTACTGTCTTTCTGGATGCCACGGACTCTCCAAAGAAAACTAGGGGGTCGAAGGCATAGGAGTATTCCGGCAGTAGGAAGCTGTGGCAGTTGCTCCCTTCCCTAATATTTGGACGGAAGAATATTTTCGTGATATTAAAAACTTTACAGGGACTTTTTTATTGCTCTGCTATATTTACCTCAGTGAAATTATTTAATCGAAGTGGTTCAATAGAACATTAAAGAGAAAATAGACAATATTAGCAGTAATACTGAGGTCGAAAATTGCTCTCAAAGGAAACAAAATCTACTTATGCACCCAGGTAATCTCTAACTCCGCAGTAAAAATGATCAAATTACGTCCAGGGCCTCAGAATAAATGATTATCCTCCTAAAAACATCTTACTTAGTGAAACAATGCATCTCTTGGTGGTGATTAAGACAATCAGGACTGGCGAGGCATTCCCCAAGTTCACAGAAATCGTAGAAGGCCAACCATGCAATTGATTGGGTGAAATTGAAACAGAAGACTATGTGTTCGAGTTTTCAACGAAAAACTTAAATGTATCAACTTCATCCCATTTCGCGGAGTGAAGACAGAACAAAGTTATCTATAATATACAGGCTATTGAGATAAAGTTGCTTTAGTTACTAAATAATGTTTCCTCAGTAACTATTCCATTGAAAAAAAAAAGAAATGCGATAACAGGAGACCTTTAAAAAAACAATAACTGAATCGAATTCAACCCGAATTACGGTAAATAAAGACCGTATGAGCAATCCTGGAGCGGTGAGTCAAATCACAACAAAATCATGATGAAGTTTAAAAAATGTGAACGAGGAATCGCTGGCAGGAGAAAAGTCTGAAAGAAACAGGTCAAAAATTACCCCATAAAACTACTCTGAACAAAGAAAGAGAGAATGGAAGTGCGAGAGTGCGAGAACGATCGAAGGAAGACGGAAGAACATCAAAAGGAGAATATTAAATCCAACATAAGAGAAAACCGATGAAAACACAGAGAATCGGAATCCAAGAGAAGAATGGCTCAAAAACGTGAGTGAAGCTGTGTAAGGCAACCTCTTCAGCGGAAACGCTACTGCTGCTCAATGAACTTAAAGGGATTACCAAAAGTCAAATTTTATGTCATAATGAGTGAAATAAAGAAATTTGTCATGGGAAATGAAAAAGTTATTATATGGATAAACTATATCAAGACACTTAACAGCGGAACGTCACTGAAATGCAACATACTAGACGAAGAAGCCAATGTGGGCGTAGCTGAAAAAGAGCACCCCATACTATGTTTAGAATTTAATGCTGACATTAAGAACTTAAGGGAAATTAAAGGTGGAACAAATTGATGAAATCCCCCAGATTTCTTTCAATATGCACGAGTAAAGAACCAGGATAAGATTTACAGCTTATCTTGTGGAATCCACTCCTTCGGGCATCTAAACGAAGTAATCATTCCAAACCCAAAGTAGAAAAGAGCTGAAAATTTGAAGACTTCAAAACACTCAGCTTTACTCTTGAAGCTTCGCATATTTCAACCAGAATTCTCAAAAGGGGGATGGAAAAAAGATAGAATTCCAGGATAACATTGGGTTTTAGGAAAATTTGGGGAAATAGAGAAGCTATTTTAGTGTGAAGATTTACTGAAATGAAGTGGATTCGGAAGGGCCAGCCAGTAAAAGAATGCTGACTACTCTGAATAGCATTGAAGTGAAAAAAGAGCAAAATATACGTTGTTAAGAGGAAAGTTTGTCAGCGATTAAGTGTCGCGAAAATGCAGAGTAAGTAAAGGTGAGAAAAGGAGTAAGACTATGATTTGATTTCTCTACCATGATTTTCGATATTTACATTGAAAAAACAATAAATAATATAGAAATATTGAACGTAGCTTTAGGGTAATTCCATGTCAAATGAACACAGTTTACATACAAATTGAACCTCACCATCTCAGATTAAAATGAAATTTGGCACATAGGTAGCCTATACATAGAAAAAGAAAAATACCAAATTTCATTACATTACAACAATGAGTTATGATATGAATACAAATTTTACAAAAAACGTCCAAAAACGAACGACCGGCAACATTAAAAATATTATTTGCTCATCTCCTAATTAAGGTATAAAAGTGAAAGAGGTGTCAAATTGTAGGAAATAGCTCGGCCTTTTGCCTTCCCATTTTAAAACTTTGCACATCAATTAAAGATTATATAACCTACTTTATGTATTAATTTAAAAAAAATTGGAGATGTGCATTTTTCAAAACTTGAAATTTCAATATTTTTTTTGAAATTTGCAACAACACTTTTCCTACATCCATAGTGTGTTGTATATAATACGAAAAAGTATTACAAAAGCTGCTACAAATTGACACCTCTTTCACTTTTACATCTTAATTAGGAAGTGAGCAAATAATATTTTAAATGTTGCCGGTCGTTCGTTTTTGGATGTTTTTTTGTAAAATTTGCAAGGTCATATTTTGATAACCCATTGTTGTAATGCAATGAAATTTGGTATTTTTTTATTCTATGTTTAGTCTACCTATGTGCCAAAGTTCATTAAAAACTGAGATGGTGAGTTTTAATAGGTGTGTTGATCTGATATGGAATGACCCTTTACTGATGATATTCTCGAATAGTAGCAGGAGGAGCTATCAAAATTTTGAACTGTAAGGAGAGAAATACTAAGAAAAAATATGGAAGTGAATGTTACTAATACCAAGGCCATGCTTCGTTAAAGAAATCAAGAAATACCGTTTAACTACGGGATAAAAAACGTACAAAACTGGAAGAATTTTATCAGGGAAGCACTATAACCAGCAATGAAAGAAGCAAGAAAGGTATAGTAGATGAATATTTCAGGGGGAGAAGGCAGTCAACCAGAAGTGTAGCCTTCAAGCGGCTAGCAACATTAGTTTGAAAGTAAGGAAGCCCTAATTATAGGCATATATTTGGAGTATACTCTTATATAGCACTGAAACCTGATAAACAAGAGCTGCCTACTAAAAGAGATTGTAAGCTATATGAAGAATTATTCCGCGATATTCCATGCTCTGATACATAATTTATCGATCCGATATCACAACAAAATTATCCGTATTCGACTCGATGATGATGTTATGACACCGATACCGGCCAGTTAAAAACGATAAGAGAGGAAAATTGCAAATAGATTACTCCTAAACCATGTCACTATTACAATAAATTACTGCTACTAAAGTCATGATAACGACATTGTAGGAAGTATAGATATTGTTTGTCAATGGTTTCAGGCTCAACAATGTGTCGTAAGTAGAGATGCTACGCTACCGAAGGCAATGGAGATGAAAGGGACGAAAGGAATCACCAACGAAGAAGTACTTCACAGAACAGGAGAGATAATAAGCGTAATGAAACTCTGTAAAGGAGAGACACTTATTGGACGAATTTTGTGACACAAGAGCCCGCGGAATATCATAATGGACGGAGAAATAAATGGAAAGATCAACAGAGGAAGGCCAAGAATGGAATACATCAGGTTAATCATGAAGGAAGTCACATTCAAGCGCTACGTGAGAATGAAGCGGTTAGACGATTGGAGATCAGTGTGGAGTGCTGCAGCACTGATATTCGGATTGATAACTGTTTACGTTGATGTTTAGGGGCGAAAAAACACAGATCCGAAAGCTTCATGAAAACATAAACGGCTAGGGAGTTTACTTGGTGAAAATAAACAAATTATCCATAACTGTTAAAACCAACCCTGGCGAGTTTAATGTCATCGTTTTGCTATTTCTGGGAGAAGACTGACAGCCTAGCAGGTAAGTGATAGGGAGGCACTTATTTTTAATAATTGAGAAAAGTAATGTTTTTCACCTCTAAAAATGATCGCTGCGGACCATTATTAATGAACGCGTTCAAGTCTCGTCATTCTTAGTTACCAGGTACCCGTGGCCTTGGAGACCTAAACACGTAACATATGAAACTAAATATGTACGTGTTTTTCGCTCGGATTAAGCTCCCTTCACATGTGAAGTGTAATCGTGGAGACTTTCAGAAACGGAATTTCGTCATTTTTCACACACCTATCCGCGTTTCTAGGATATGGTGCTGAGTAGTTGGAGCCACCTCAAAAAGAAACCGCTGAGCCATTGTTAGATATCCCTCATTATTCCCTTCTCCTCCGAGACTCTCCCTCTCGCACCGCTCCCTTCCCTCAGAAGAGTGAGTCTTCGTTTTGCCTCTAGAACTCCGACATGAGCTGCCATAATCTGATAAATTTTGACTTATATTCAGATGTTCATAATTATGCAATGATATACTAAAGACAGTTTTAATCTTAATTGATGCACCTTTCAATTTCAAATTAAGAGAGTCATTCTGGATGAATAATCGTGTTAAAACTGTTTTGAAAAATCTTTCTAAGCAATACTCAGTGAAATTTACTCCTTTGCCACCCTATTGAACAGCCATGGGAACCACGGTCTAACGTCCCATCCGAAGGAAGAGGTACTGTAATTGAAGCGCTCGCAGCACAGCGCACAAGTAAGCATATGGATTTCACTGAAAAAACTTCACTGAATCGATATTTGACCCTCAAGATACTTAGCCAATACTGTAGCCACCGCAATAATCCGATTCCCTTCAAAGCAAATGAGCACCTGTCCGCAAATGAGTTGTTTTTCTGCACAACTTCTCAAGTCCGTGGAAGCCACATGTGTCACGGGTTGATTACGCGCCAGGCAGACGTATATGGATCGCGGTTCCGATTCAAGACCGGCATTGCTCCACTAATTGCCCAGCTCTGACAACAGAAGTGTGAGAGAAGTTACAAATTATATTTTTTTAACGTGAATGCTAGAAACTTTAAAAATTGACGTCCTAAAATACATTTAATTATAAATGTTTTTAATAAAATCAAGCATCAATTTTGTCGCACTTTTTCTAAAAAGCATTGACAATGCAAGGAAAGTGACCATTGATCAAAGAGCTCTTCCGGCAGAGTCTTCAAATCCACAAGTGTTCTATCAAGGTTGTTTGAGTGATTTTCGGGTAAGCACAGATTTGTGCGAAACTTTGCGTATTTGCCCTTATTAGTAATCTGTGTAGATGAAAGCGAAAAAAATTGCTTGTCACCGATTTGGTTTCTTGGTGGTTAAACGCTATTGTAACACGCAGCCTAATCGCAGTTAACGTTAATTTTGAAATAATTCGATTACACACGTACACTTTTCTCCAACACGCGAAGTCATGCAATAATCATTATTATAATGGTAGCTAGCAAATATCAATAGACAGAAGAAAATAGACACCAAATATACAGAGGAAATGGAGAGGAGACTACGACGAAGAATAGACAATGAAAAAGCATACCATCTACTAACGAATACAATGAAATTTTTTCATGACACATAAGGAGAAAGTAACATCTTAATAACAGTAGAAAGAAACTTCAACGAGGGAATTTGGAGACAATAGTGCACTTGACATGGACAACCCCCGATACGGGCGGACGAGTGGAGCAGCTCTTCGGCGGTGGGGCTTGGGGTCGAGATATTGTGTTATCCAACCCCTTCGAATCGACCCTTATGAAGCCTGCCACCCTATGAGACTATCCCGGATCGAGATGGAGAATTACAAAAAATGGAGAGTGAAAAATAAAATTATATGAAGAAAAATATGATATATCTTTATAAAAATGAATGAGTAAATAGGGAGATGATGATGGCATAAAAAGCTGTCCAAGCAGTCCCCTATAATAATAATATCAAGGCATCAGGCCGAGTAAAAAACACGTATTTACGTCAAAGTTTCGAAACGAAAAATTTTAACACACAATTCTTGCATCAATCATATTAAAGCATGTATGGTTAATTCCAACCCATAAACACATCTACCTCAGCGAAGAGTGGCCCAAGAATTTATTTCCCACTTACTTTGAAGTTTTCAAAATATTATCAGAATGACTGTAGATTCGCTTTTCTATCACGTTAAGGAATACACTATTCCATCAGTCTCTGTAACCGGCATTTCTCTTTGGGTCGATGGCCATTAAGACTGAAACGCTAAGGAAATGAAACGAGAAATGAAAGAACAAAGAGACAAGAGGCAAAGGGTTAAGGTGAAGACTAAATTGCAGAGCGAAACAATGGATTAGGGACAGAGGATGAGAACAGAGTGGAGGGCAAGGTTGAGGCTCCCGTGTGAATGCAATTACGCACTCCACCGAACGGAGCCGGCGGTACCGACGGCGCTCGGCGTAACTAAGCTCCCACGAAAATCTCTCATCATCAGCCGCCGCCTGCTGATATTCGCGAAACACCTCAATGCTCACTCCACGCTTCTTCTAAACCCACTAAAACCATACGAGCCGACTTCATTATCTTGGGGCAGTAAAAAATACCTTCGCCATTACGATTTCGAGGTTTTACTGAAGTAAAACGACGAGGCACGAAAGACATCGAATCACTAGCGTTTTCACACGGATGAATCTCGAGTGATAAAATGCTCGAAAAAAAATGAAACAGGAAAATTTTACGCGCAATTGACACCTAATTTTTTTAAATTTCCATGAAATTTCAATTGTTTGGTCCACCCAAACCAACCTCTCTCAAGGAATTCGTGCACAACAAATTGGTTGATACGTGCTACAAATTTATGAATCGATCCTCGCTTTATCTATCGCCGACAGAAACCCCGTGAATGCCGAGTTGCTTGCGTTTTTTACTGGACTTTGTGTTCTACTCACTGATGACCACCAAAAAATATTCAGTAACACGAGCCAAATCGCAGACTCACGATAAATTTTAGGCAAGACTATGCTAAAAATTACTATCCCTACAACCAGGAGAGAAAGTGTTTCTCGAAGAATAACCAGTGATGAATATCACGCACGAGAGATGAAAACAAGACAGTTAATGAATGGAATATGGTCATCAGATAGAAGCAGTTCAGGCATTCACTTTCCTTGTCGATTACAGAAATTACAAAAGCACTATAATGGAATATGGAGAAAGAGTAATGCATTAATAGTAAGAACTACAGAATCACATCAACGTAAGGCTGCAAAAACTTAAGAGAGCGACAGAAATGTCAAAGCGACAGCCTGACAGAGCGTACTGCAAGTATGCAAGCAGTGGCAATTGAATACAAGATGGTGTTTACAAAGTGAAACACGAGACAAAATTTAATGCATGGGAACGATCGGAACTCCAGATGTGAAACACGTAAAAATGTGGCACTGAGAAATATTTCTCTCCGCGCATAGTGACCTCCGTCGACAACAGATGTTCCTTCAATTTTATTTATTATTTATAATATCGTTTGTCACACCAACTACATATCATCATCGATATCCGCGATCAACGGAGTGAAAAGGATTAGATACAGAAGAACTCGACGAGAGGCATTTTCCAACGCCAAACGGACGTTTTTGCGACTAACTATAAGGCAAAGTAAAAATAAACGGCGGGAAGAAAGAGAAAAACGGGTCAAAAAATCAATTTCAGCTTCATCACATCTCTAACCCAAGTGTTTACTAGACATGCATGTCAGCTGTCGCAACCAATAAATATTCCTCTTCCTGTTGAAAAAAATAAGCCCTCTACAAGTAGAACAAACAGTAACCAAGCTTGGCGGTTAGGTCAGACCACATCTGTTCACATGGTATAATAAAAAAATCATTCAATTATTTTCGACTTCAATTGTCAACATCAGAATCCGTATTCTTTTCTCGGTATATATTATGCATTTACATGCGATTAATGTGAATATGATTCTCGCAGAGCTTCAAGGCTTCCATCTCGAATGCGCCGCAAATTTTGGGACCCTTATCATAAAGATTTAACCAAAAAATTAATAAAACACAAAGAAAAGATGCACGGTTCGTAAAACACTGCTACGAGCGAGCATATAATGTTTCACAACTTTTTAAGGTGGGTGCGATTAAGGTGGGAGCCCCTATACACTCGGAGGCTGCACACTAGCTGTGGCTGAGGTTGCATAAGAAATTCAGTAATGGTGTGTTTCAGAGCGACAAGGAGAATATTATCATGACGCCTAACTACATTTATATGTCTGGCAGAAGCAATAAAATAAGAGAGATACATTTCCGATCGGATAGGTACAAAAACTCGTTCTTTCCACGCACAATAAGCGACCACAGTAAAACTTTGGCTCCACTAAACACTCTCCTATAATACACGTCACCATTTCTCCTCCCAAAAACATTCCTTACAACTTTATACGGCTGGTGTCCTAACAACCCCTACCACACGCCATGCGGCGGCTCGCAGGGTAGTATGAAGATGTAGGCATACACCAGAGAGGATTACGCGGTATAGACGTAGAAGTAAGTGTTTCAACAGGCTGAGTAACCCAACAGGTAGAGTAACCCAACAGGCTGAGTAACATTTTTCAACAGGCTGAGTCTCTCGTGAGGATCGTTCGACGTTCTATTGTCTTCTAGTCCAACCAATCTCACAAGCTATCCTTTGAATGATTTTCTCATTTCACGTGGCATGATATAAAAATATTCTGCGCTATCGCGAAGAAATGAATATTAATTGTAACAAATTGAAGCATTGGAGAATGAAAAACCTAGCCAGCGAGGAAAACCAAGATGGCAACAATAGATCCAGATGGAAATAACATAAGAACACCAAATTATCCATTTTTAATTTTATTAATTTATATCTTAACAAAAATATAAATATCGGTGCATTGAGCTAAAAATTAATGATGTATAGCTTTAATTACTAAAGGTATACCATTAAAACTACCCAACTAATATCTTGGTTTTACTCAAAAGATACATACGGTGATATAAAAGGAAGAAAAATTATCTTTTGCGCGAAGTTTCACGTAGTACCGTGATGATGAAAGAAACACAGAGACGACGAAATTCCAACGAGTGCTCCAGCACGGGTCGTCATGCTGGGCTCGAGTGCGAGTAGTTTTAAGATTAGTTCCACTCGATATGAAAATTTTCTCCGTCCTCCTGGGTGGAAGCCAGTTTTATCACAATTTCCCAAGTGCGTACTACGCACTGTACGGCGCGTTCTTCAAGTACCGAGCCCGCTATCTCCATGGGTGCATAAAAAAAGTCACACATGAAGTTTCAAAGGTCGTTTTAAGTTCATTTGAATAGCTCAATGAAGGCCGCGGTAACAAGAATGGCGGGCTTAAAATTCAAGGAAGTTGCAAGAGTGGGCTGTTTTCTCAGCAAATCCTGGCGGGATGCGAGAGGAAGGTTAAAAATTATGTTCAGTAGGTACTCCAGACTGAGTTCCGCGAGGCCCTGTCTGAGATGCATGGACGCACAGAACCAAGGCGATTAAATATTACGGTTACTGCACGTGCTACAACGTCCAAAACCTTACATGTTCGGGCTAGAATCGTTTGACTGCTTCCTTGAAACATACGATTCCCATAAGAGGGATTAGTAAACTCGTCAGAGGAAGGAAGAGAAGAGGGATTCGGGAGTGAATTGTGGGAGGCAGTAGGATTAAGGAACTTAAAATAACGATTGAACTGCAGGCGGAAGAAAAGTATAAAGATGGTGATGAAATAAAAAATTAACTTAAGGACTAATACTGAATGAGGTGACAACAGCAAAAAATTGATTCTGAGGTAGGTAGAAAATGACAAACGGAAGGCTTCCGCACTGTCCACTTCATTGTCACATTGTACAACACGTGTTTCGATTGTCACGAAGTCATCATCAGATACGATGACAAATGCATGACAGTCGATACACGTGTTACAGCCATTGGTAATGAAGTACACAGTACGAACTCTATTTCGTTTGTCATTTAAGATGCTGCTCCAAAACATCTCGCCTGACATAAAAAATGTATTGAGTGCATATCCACCAACATCATCGACCTTAAGTTTGCTGCGCCACAGTGCACGGTAACTGTATATAACTGTGGAAGAGAAACAACGATAGCAGTCGCCTGCGTGGTGCTTCACTTTCAGGAGGGGAAAACTCAGTTGGATGAGGTAGGCTAAGCATCGGAGGAGAAATGTCAGTGCATGGTAGGCAACAATAACAACATAATTGTGTTTATCTTAAGAGATCAGGAAAGTGTGAGGAGCACTTTTCACGATAATGTCGAAAAATACATAAGTAAACTGGGTCACATTAAGTTAGTATTTTTCGTAACCCATTGGAGAAGCCCAATTTAACAATTACATTTACAGTCATAATGAACAAGAAAATTAGCCTTATTAACAGATATAGCATTATAAATTTGGCAACAATCAAGGTAGCCATAATGGTCAAACGCTGAAACTGCCTTCCTTCTCATCGTAGAGCCAGTTCGTCGGGAAATGGCTATTCCACTGAAAACGTTCTTCCAGTCAACGGGGATTACTACAAATATCAGCAGTTTTCCATGCTGATGAAAATACCTTCATTAAATCCAGTTCATCAAGGAATCATGATGAAGTACCGTATACTCTTATAGGTAAATCTACATCTACGTCATACCCTGCAAACCACCCAAAGGGTGTGTGGCAGGGGGTGCTTCCACAACAGGCATGCATGAATGATACGGTAGAACACCGAAATTACATTGAAACCCGCGTACAACACATGAAAAGCGCAAATTTAAAATCTAATAACCAAGAAACATTCTATCGTCAATCGTTCCAAGGTGCAAGGGGTACAAGGACTACTACTACATATTCAAAATATCATGCATAAATGAGAACATCAATATTTACATCATGCAGAAATCAGAAAGTAGAGAATATAAAGAGAAAGATCTACAGTCTAGCTAATGTCACTATTTGAAATATTCATGACGACGATCACAGCTGTTATGGTCCCGAATAGTACGCGGAAAAAATGACATTTTATACCTATCCGTTCTATAATCTATCTCTCTAATTTTATTGGCGCGATCTGATCTGCAGTAGTGCGAAGGGGTTAATAGTATGTTTTTTACGTCGTCAGAGAAATTATTTTCCTGAAATTTAGTTAGGAGGTTAAGCCTATAATTTAATCTACTCTGTGATAGCGATTCCCATCCTTATTCTTCTAACAGTCCAAACACACCAGCCAACTTATCGTAGCATCGTTTCACAAACCTAGCTCCTCTTCGCTGCACGCGATCTAATTCTGATATCAACCCCGCTTCTTATGGATCCCATATACTAACAGCATATTTCAGATGAGGCCTAACGATTGAAAAGTAACAACGTTCTTTCACTTTCTCATCACATTTTCCGAGTACTCTCTTCATAAAGCCTATCTTCCTCTATGCTTGACCGTATATTTCCCGATATGTTTTCCCCAAGATATGTCGTGAGTAATTGTGACCCTTAAGTACTAAACAGACATGAATAATTTCCATATTATTAATTCTGTAAGCCCTACCTGGCCTATTTGTCTTTTCCCAAAAGCTGACTGCTACTCACTTTTTTATGTTTGGTTCCATCTGCCACTTTTCGCAACAACCATGAATAGCAAGTAGGTCGATTGTTAACGAGTCGCTATCTTCGGAATTGTTAATATCCCTATACACAACCGCGTCGTCTGCGAAGAGTCTAAGCTTACTTTTAACGACTTTGCTAATATCATTTATGTACAAGAGAAATAAAAGTGGACCAATGACACTTCCCTGAGGAACACCCGATGTAACGCTCACTGTGTTTGACATGATACCGTCTATGACAACCCTTTGTTCCCGCCCATGTAAGAATTGATTAATCCAAATAATAATGTTTAAATCTATTACATATGCTTCTAGTTTTGAGAGTAACTTAACGTGAGGTACCTTATCGAAAGCTTTCTTAAAATCGAGGAATATCGCGTCAACTTGAACATTATTTTCACCCGAGAGCAAGATGTCATGAACGAAGAGGGCCAATTGGGTTTCGCAAGATCTACCCTTTCGAAATCCGTGTTGGTTATTTATCAATAATTCCTCCCTATCTAAATGACTCATAATGGAGCTTACGATTACGCGTTCAAATACCTTACAGGAAATGGATGTGAGAGAAATAGGTCTACAGTTACTAGGGTCTTCCCTGTCGCCGCTTTTGAATATAGGTGTGGCATTTGCTGCTCTCCAGTCTTTAGGCACTACGTGACCTACTAAAGATTAGGTTACTATTAATTCTAAGTACGGCGCTATGTCTGATGACAATGTTTTCTATACGCGAGCAGGTATTTGATCTGGACAGGGGGATTTGTTGGGGTTGATATTTTTTAGCTGATGTTCTATGCCGCGACAATTTATAATAATTTCAGGCATACATGTTTGGGAACGAACAGGCTGTGGATCGAAAAGCTGTGGTGTACAAATATTGACAATGCTTTTGAAGAATGAGTTTAACGAATTGGCTTTTTGTAGACTGTTGGTTAGCTTTTCCCCTTTGACATTCTTAAGCGTGTGTATTGTTGATTTATTTCCATGATTGCCCCTAACATACGACCAAAATGACTTGGGATTATCGTTCAAGTGTTCTCCCAGTAATTTACTTTTGAAATCAGCTAACGCCCTTCGGTACGCTTTTTTTGCTTATAGTTTAGATATTTTGTAATTTTCGGTGACTGTGTAAAGTTCTTCGGAGGATTTGTTTATTTTTTCCCTTTTTAAAATAGCATGACATGTTTTTTGGAGCTTTAATGTTTTCCTAACCTCCGCGTTATACCACCTAGGCTCAGCATTGGCTCTTTTCAATTTACTTGGTATGTATTTGCTAACTACTGATCGTGTAACGTTGAGGAAAGTATTCTACAAAACCTCAGTATTACTGTTGATACTTATTTTTTTAAATAAGTTAATGACTTTTGCAACTCTCGTTTCATACCTTCGCAGTCAGCCTTATCCAACAAGTAAATTTTTCTTTGTGCATTATGTTTCTTGATCATGCTCACGGAAAAATTAGCTTTAACTATCTTGTGGTCGCTTATTCCCTTATCAGTACCTATGTTTACAACCATGTGTGGAATATTTATCGCTAAAAGATCAAGTGTATTTTTCCCTCTAGTTGGTTAGGTAGCGGAGATATTCTTAAGCACTTCTCTCTTTAAAGGGTGCAACCCATGACATACTGGTAGGGAAAAGCATTCACCACCTCCCGAAAAATCACCTTAACGTGATCATTAAAATCTGGTTAACAGAGGAGAGAGGTGCTCAGCTCATTGGCCCGGTAAGGTAAATAGCGTTGATTCAGAGTACAATCCCCAAAGATTTAATATCCCAGTAATTACACATAAAAATACAGCCTATAAATCTCCCAAGCAAATGATACAAGATGAATTAAATGGATGAAAGGTTCCACTAACATAACCCATCACATTATCCATCGAAAAAAAGAAGTCTCTCACAGATGCAATTTAACAATTTTAATTTAAAATTAAATTTTAAAGAGAGCTCGAAGTACATGTTTGTTCCACATAAGACGTCAAGCGTAGGCCCACGTATTCGATCGCCAGTTGTCGCATTCATCCACCAAATCTATTTTTAAAATATTTTTTCAGAACCTGTCATGTAGATAAACGTCTTCTTGCCAAGTGAGACGTTCCGCGTCGACACTAGTAATGTGTGACCAGGATTCTTCACTACTCGCAATTAAAAATAGGTATCGAGATTCCCTTTATGAATACTAAGTATACCTATATAAAATAAACATGAAATTATGAGCTCAATTGTTTTCTTCTGTACTTTGATTTTTCTCAGCGACCAGAAAGATGACAGCTGAGCATTCCGATTTGACGTCGATGTAGGAATTCATCGAATATTTGCATCAGTCCTAAATGTACAGAGCCGATTCCCAGCAAATATACAATTTAAGGACCACCTCAGTTAGTGGTTAACTCAATTGCTATTTCTGCGGAGGAACATAGCAGCGTAAAGAAACTCTGACTCTTGTGTACTGCTAAAAAAAACAGGCGTGCGTGACACTCAAAATGATGGAAACTCATTATGTTAAAAAACACACACCATGATTTCGGCCATCCGAACCGAAATATGAGTTCCATGCACGTGAAATAGATGTATGATTATTTCGCCAACTGCGACTCTTGATGCATCATTTTTCTCTCAGTAGGTCCCTGACGAAATCCAAAAAAATGATTAAAACGCAACACTTCACCCGTGGGATGAGAATTGTTTTATTTTTTTCTACCTCAAAAAGGATAATTTATGGCGAGCACTAGAAATATTTAGACGAGGCGAGTTTTCTAGGTCAGGTTTTGGACAATAAATTTCCTTTTTATATTGTTCCCTCAAAAAGGTTTTTTCCAATTTAAACTTTCAGCGAGACTCCATTCTATTTAAGCCTGTCCCACGAAATCCCTAAGGGAAAATCCGGATAAGGTAGGTACAAGTTTCATACGCTGAGTACGGAATCAAACTTGCTCGGCACTTCCTCAGTCATCCTTCACGCTTACGCCCTTTTGACTAAGACGGGAGCATGCAAACGTGAAGCATGAAAAAGTTTCGTCAGAGCTACTACATCTAATATTCTTTCACGGTAAAAGAATGTTCCCAAAAATATCATCTATGGAATTTCATTTCAATTATTTGAAATAGCAGCCAGCGAAATAAGCCAAATAATTTCCTCAAAGCAATGCTTAAATACTTCTCCTTTTACCAATCCCTTTTTCTGGACAGGTATTTCCATCACGCGTTGATTTCTTACGCCCTAGAAACTAAGGATACGTAAGACGATAGAAATATGCCAATGGCAACGCCCCTAAAATACTAGCTATAAACTCTTTGCTACATACGAGTTTCTTTTATTTTTCAACTATGTAGATAAAATATATCATAATTTTATTGTCAGTTTAAAATGTAGAGGGGAAAATTAAGAGAGCAAAAAATCGCTCAACTTTAATGGGACCAAAATTTGGGAACCGATGATTTAGGATTGAGCCCAAGTTAAAGTGGAGTATTTTCCCTTCTAGAAATTTGGGCATTAATGTGCACTTGCTGGTGACCCCCATTAATTTAATACCGAATCAAGAACTGGTATCCTCAAAATTTGCTTAAGTATTGCTTCGAAATTATTACCTCCCAAATGAAACGTACCGTTTAGGATTTTATTTTTAACCCCCGCCTCAGGATAACGTAATTGTAAACAATGAAATTCGGTTGTCACGGAATTCATTGCTATTTATTTACGCATACTCAATTCCGTTTACCTCTATCGATGAGAAACCTTAATGTATAGTATTTAGTGCGGTGCGTTGCCTTCCGCTTACTCAATTTCAAAAGATGAATTACATAAATCATAAATACATAATTATTTGCGAACTGGGGGACGGGGTTAGTGTGGTGGATGGAGTACTGGCTAACCATACGGATGGCCAAGGTTCAAATCCCTGCAGAGGAGGATATTTTTTTAGAGAAAACCCGATCCTTACTTGAGTGAAAAACTCATTTTGTCGGATGAGACGTTCAATCGTGGTCCCCTTGGCGCCTTTTGTTAAGAGCACGCCAATGCCGAGTTTCTATCCACCATACCTCACTTACCTGTCTCCCATGGCGCAAATGACCTTAGCTTTCGGTCACCTCCCCAAATATCCTATCCAATTCGCAATACAAAGATGAGTGTCTTTAAGACTCACGCGAAGGGATTCAAGTATTAAGACTAAAATGAGGATATTGACCATAAATACATATAAAAAATGGGAGCGCAGTTACAGGGTTGCAGTTCAACTGGTTTACGCCTCTAATGCAACAGGGTTGTAACATTGGAATATTATCAAATTACCATTATGACTAAGAAATTAAAGCCCATATATTCCTATTAAAGTAATACATGGCAGTAGCCTTCGAAAGAGTTTATGATATGATAGCACCAATCCACGATATAAGTGTTGCAAGAACAGGATCGAAGAACCTTAAAAAATCGGTCACGGAATATGTTATGACATCTAGTGAGTATTACATTGGCAACATTGCACGTGCCTCAGTATGACCCAACTCTCCCACATCATACACGATTAAGTACCTATAAGCCAAATCCCACCGTGTTCACAGCCTTTCTGCTCTGTGTGACGGCCGAACAGAGGAAAATTCGGAGTTAATGGCCGTATCTCCATGATAACCGAACCGCAGGAGTAGTTTCAAAAATTAAGAACTCAACGGGACGCAACTTCAATTCAATATTGCTTAAACCTCGATTGAAAAACGATGTGAAAAATCTTTACAGTGATTTATCAGTAGTACATTCCAGAGCGGCGAACGGGCATTAACGAAATTATATTTTGAATTTTAGATGTTTCCTGGGGGTGGGAGTTCATATGAATCATTGAAGGCTATCTATGCTGCAAAATCATTTTCTACATGACCTATTTTCGAAAACTCATTGATGGTACTTTCAACAGAGACCTTTAATTGCAATATCTTTTGTAAGCATTTTCTTGATTTTCCTTAATCTACCGGTAATGTCACGTGAAAACGAATAAAAACACAATAAATCAGAATTTAAGAACCTCCGGTAGTCGTGGATTGAATCATTTCACTAAAATTACATACTTTAATCCAACATTTTAAATGCAAAGCAGAGAAAAACGACAAAATGAAGCATTTCTCTTCCAACAGATGCAAATTTAAGCTATTTGACATCCCCTACTAATTACGTCTACAACAAAATAAGAGGGTGACTATGATTTCCACAGCATATTCCTCACTAGTCTTTCATTCCATGTTCCAACTCACGCTTGCAAATCCATCAACGCTGCATCGTTTTACGGTGGGTGTCATTAGAGTTAAATTCTTAACGTAAAATCTGAAAAACGCTCTATTTCCTTCACCACAATTTCTCCCATTGTGCTCTATCCTTGAATAACTCTTTTTCTTCTGTTCCATTCATGCATTGCGTCACAAACGCCTCTCTGCCTAAGGGCCATTTCACACCAGGAACTTCAATGCACTGTCAGAGGTATGTACGGACGTGCATAGTTACCTGCGTCGTGTAAAATGGTAAACAGCTAGAATGCATGCACAAATGCTAAAATGACAAATGGGAAAATATCTCCTGCTCTAATTACCTGCCTGCGTCTCGCGATTCCTGCGCAACATTTAGTGCATATAAGCTCCTCGAGTAACACTCATATTATAGCCCCTCTTTTAAAGTCTATAACTCCACAGTTGTCCATGCCTATCACGGGTAAACGCTTCCTCTCACACGATTCACTTCAACCTATCAAGAATCCGATTCGTTATTCGACTCTCATACAATACTTCGATGTGGCCTACCAACGAATGACAATCCTCCCATATGGTTCCAATACCCGAGCATGCATTCCATGATCCTCCATTTCCCACGAATATCTAAACCGCAACTACCTGCTTTTACCGCGAACACTAGTGAGGTATTCCATTCCCACTGCGTTTAGCCAACTCATTTCCTTGACGTGGTGTACCTAAGTTATGCTCCCAGAAAAACCTTGTTTATTTAGAATAAGAGTAAATTAGGTTCACAGCGATTTTTGCATTCTTAGACGAGCATCCAATCCTTAAAACGTTTCACATACTACCAACGACTTTCGTTCATGGTCACACCTCTTTAGGCTCAAAAATGCCAACGACGTAATATTGCGTTGCCGTAAATCTCTCAAAACTCCAGTAAAACTAATATTACGTTCATAATCATCTTAATAACTTTTAGGTATACGTAACATGTGCATCAGATAATAAATATCCGCTTCAGTTAGAGGATTCATTAAACTACGATGAAGTTATGAACTTGAAGATACAAACTATAAGACAGGATAATTTGCATTTTTCTATGCTTTGCCGGGAAAAATTTAAAAATCCCACAAATTCATCAAAGAAACTGCCAACGCTTCTGCGGCCGAAAAAAATAAAATGGCCGGTACTCAATGCGTTAATCTCCTCATATAATCTTCTAACTTTCGCACACCTTCGGTCATCAAACCATCCACTTGCTAAATTACTCCACAATTCATCCACATAATGCTATCACACATCTCTTTCTCCTCCTCAAATACTCCATTTTTTGTGTCTGACGCATTCATCCACTATTACATTCTTACAATTGCTACACAAATAGTAGGCATAATCCTATGAGAGCGTATCGACACTAACTTTTTGAAACTTATGGATTCCCATGTTCGAAAAGAAACGATGGTACAATTTCCACACTTTTATTCTCCGCAGCCAACCATGGTTTCACTCATTATGCCATCACCAGGGTATATTACTCCAAAATCCTTGGCCTATTATACATTTGCAAAGTGGGTTAAGAAAGTGAAGGGAAAGGGGCGGGACGAGGATTAGCAAGTGACGGTTGGAAAGCAAGTGAACCGTAAAACAGCCACTTTTTACTCCTCATCCCCCCACCTTTCCCTTCACTTCCCTACCCCACTTGTAAAATGCATAAAGGGCTGAGACATGTGGAGTAATGTACCCTGATGATGGCATAGTGTGCTGAAACCATGGTCGGTGGCGGAGAATAAAAGAGTGGATATTGTAACATTGTTTCTTTTCGAATATGGAAATCCATAGGCCCAAATAACCTTCAAGCGATAGCGTCTTTTATGTCCGAGTTTGCGATCGCGCAGTGGTTTTCGAACCGTCACGATTTTAATATAATTTCTAAATTGTAAAGCACCTGAACACGACGGTTTTTGGACAATTTTATTATAATCATCAAACTCACTTATGCGCAATCAGAAGAACTGATTCAAAAATTAAACAAAAGTCCAAACACTAACGGCTCGATCACACGAAAGATAATGTATGTTAGTCATCGGAAATAAATGTGTTATCCTCAGTGAAAAGTAATCCTCGAACATCAGCTCTAAAAATTACGCCCATATATAACACAATTCTCTCGCAAGTTTATCCAAAAAATAAAAAAGAGCAAGAATCACATTACGAAGCCCTGTTTTTCTGACTATGAGCTCTCTTTTGATTCATTCTATTCAACAAGGCTGGATTCCTGGCACCCCTGGCTACAAGACCTTGTCGTCACCAACAGGGTGGATGGCAGGTGTAATTTCACAGATCCACTGGAATACCGCTCGCCCTCACGTTTCTGAATGGGAATAAAGTAGGCAAATAAACCAGGCGACACCGATAAAAATAGCACCCACGTTTAAACTATATCCAATCGCCATTTTAATCCGCTCTTGGCACGTAGGAATATTTACCCACACATTTGTAGACTCATCGAAACTGTTTTCCGAGGCAAACAAAAATAAAATATTGAATATAAAACAAAGACAATCTGACACAAGCACTATAAAGCGTAGAGCGTCCATTGAAAAAAAATAATAACTATGAAACGCGTCCTCCAACTTTGAGATTTGCTCAATATTTCGATGGCAAAATACATTTTCCCCAAACATTGCAAAGCTCACGAGTACGTACCAGTCCGAAACTCGAAATGTGCAAACAGTCCGCCCGCTGATTTTGAAAAGTTCTTTTTGAAGCTGTCCATTTCGAGCAGAGCAAACACGTCAAAGAGGACCCCCTACTTCACCCGTCGGTGTTTGCGCGCTATTCCGCGTCGGGACCCAGCGCAGCTTCACCCGTGACGGCGACGGCACTTTGATTCCGTCTCGTACAAACTGAGTCACGGGGTCGTAAAAAGAACCTCGTAACTTCACCTCACGGCTTAGGGAGGACCGTAATTTACTGCAAAGCCGTATAGGTGGATAATTCATGAACGCCGACCCAATGACGAAGCTCGTCACTAAAAACCGCGTCCCTCTCATCATATATATCTTTGCAATTTAAACACACTCGTAAATCAAAAGCGATTGTTCACCACAGAGAGCAAATAATTTACATATTTAATCGCGGTGAAGTGAAAATTCTAGTGGATACCTTCCTACTCAAATTTATAGACGGGAAACTTGGGTTCGCAAGGACATGAATAAAGGTAGACTATATACCATGGTAATGGGATAAATAAGAAATGTTTACGGTAAAGCCAGGAAGTGATGAGTAGATGAGGAATAAAGCCTTGGTCAATAGATAGATTTAAATCAGCATGTTTCGTTGGTTTAGTCACGTCTGTTAATGCAAGAGGAGGAGAGCAATGAAGTGAGGTGAAATGGTATACCAAAAAAGCCATGGTTGAATGCAGTGGAAAATACACTTGGGGAAGGAATACTATGAGTCTTTAAGAAAAGGAGGGAATATCAAAGAGGAATGAGAGTACCATGAACAAAAGAGGTATGCATGGATAGGGCAGCAAGGAGGAAATTATTTAAGCAGAGTCAGCTCAACACAGCAAAATCGTTACCACCGTTAGAGAGTTATCACCAAGGATAAATCTTCTTTGACTGCGTCAATGCAGCAAGGATATGACGTACTGGGTATCTGTGAATATCATAGCAGCCGCAGGTATTTTTACGATAATTAAAATATTAAGGATGACTATCTGTTTTTACAAGAAAAATCATGTTTTTGGTGGACATTGTGACACATAAGAGGATGTCGCGTAGGACTACCTCATATAGTTTCTCATTGATTCATTCCCTGAAATATCCTCTGCAAGGATATTTTTGTTTGGGTATCAATAAAAGACTAAATAGCTTTCTAAAATATCTCCTTAGAAAAAGGGAAGCATTAATTAAAATAGGTACTCCCTGAACTGGATAATAAATGTAAATTCCTGGCAAATGGAGCTTCGCTAAGAGGGAAACGCAGAAAAAAATCGTCTGCTTACGTGCATACCCTTAACTAGGGAAAAAATCAACTATCAAAATAAATTAGTAAAACCACAAGGAAATCCAAAATTTGCTCGACTTACATAGTCATGGTTTTACGCGAAACGCATGATGATCTCAAATATATGATGGTAATAAGCTAACTACTTCCTTCTTTCCGCCTTCCATCTCTCCAGAGAAGTCCACCTAGCGTCCTCGAAATCACTACACCGTGGTTACCAAATATTCGCAGGGCAGGGCTTAGTCACAATTCAATTAATCCTCAGGGCTCCTCCTCGAACCCGTTTGT
Source organism: Ceriagrion tenellum (assembly GCA_963169105.1). Taxonomy (NCBI): domain Eukaryota; kingdom Metazoa; phylum Arthropoda; class Insecta; order Odonata; family Coenagrionidae; genus Ceriagrion; species Ceriagrion tenellum. Next base: position 100,894,882 of record OY720643.1, read on the forward strand.
AAAGCAATAACTAGAGGGACAAGTCTGTGATGTCATGTGCCCCATATTAGATAAAAATCGGAAAGGTTTTGGCAATATCTTTCTCAGAGCTACATTCTGTTAAAGCAAAAATGGTTTCGTAACACATCACATTTTCGATGCACTGCGACCATTTCGGAATCAACACAAAAAATTCAAAACGTGGAACAAACTACATAAAAACTGAAAAAAGTCGTTTAAAAAAACTAAATGAGCTGAAAGAAAGTGAAGTAGCGACAATATAGGGACGAAGTTCGGCGATGATGAAGACTCGCGGGATTTACAGAAGTGTTAGAACTTCAAGAAAAACTCAAGTAAAAGGAGATTGATACGGATGTTTTTAAATTAAAGCCATCCGAATTAGGGCTGAAAAAATAACAAACAAAGATTACAAACGACCGACAAAAAGATTACACAATGGTTACACTATTACCAAATGTCGGATTGGTTCAGGTATTTCTTTCGCCAAACACACAATCCAGAGTGAAAAAGGTAACTTCACATTATTTTCTCTTACCGACGGGCGGTTTGGCATATTATGCTATTTTCAAGGTGAAAATGTGGACTGAGTTACCGTATTCATAATGAAGAACATTACAGATTTCTACCAAATGACGCCGGAATTGGTATCTTAATAACGTTTATAATTACACGGCCACAAGAGCCATAGAGTGACACAATCATCACACAAAAAGACCACACGCCACAGCAACAACTAGCTGGTTAACAAGTAGATGCAAAGTTTCGATTCAGCAATTCAGAAAATTATGGATCAATAGAATGTCAAGTAAATCCATGGATCTTACGCGGTGCAGTGAGAATCCAAACTAAGTTGCTAGCTGTAATATGTTTGCCAGAAAACTCTCGAATTATCCGCGCAATCCATTCTCGAAATATCCTCTAGCATTTTCATTTTTCTCAGTCTAGGTTAGTGGAAACAGCCGGTTGACGAACACCAATTTCGCATTTATTACAAATCGACTTCCAAGTTTAAAAAAAAGCATAATGTAGAATTTAAACGATATGTTATTCTAAAATCGATGAGAAAAATTTTCGAAATTCAAAGGAGCTTTTCATATTTTACAATAGTAAATAAAAAGTTATTCCAGGAGGCCATCAAGCATTGCGAGGTTAATTAGTCTACGGGGGATAATAAATAGGGCTAAATTACGCCGGAGAGTTGCGTAAATCTACGTCAGAAGATGGGACGACGGACGCCACCGCGAGCGATGCCTCCTATGCAAACCTCAGTAACTATGACGCAGCATGGAGCATAAATTTCCCTCCCATTCAAGTCTTCTATTGAAGACGATACTCTGACAGTGAAGGCTGGGACACAATCAACGTGTACGTGTGACGCGAGACGTAAACGGGACAACGGGAGACGGGGAACGCAAGTCAGCGGTCACAATCGACGTTAACGCAGCCCGGAGTAACAATTGACTAACGCAGGCGCAGCTAAGAGATCAGGTGTAAACAAGTGTGGAAGTAAATAAGTTGTCTTAGCCAAGAGCAATCTTCAATAGTTGGATGTATCTGCCGACAGATGGCTCCCATTCCCGGATTCTCAGGACTATTCTGATTGGTTTTCCGTGTACGGGACACGGGAAGAGATGAAAGTTGCCCATCTCTCGCGTACACGTACTCCCCGTACACGTTGATTGTGTCCGCTCGCTATACTTTCCCGTCAGTCATCTTTTCGCGTATTCCCGTTAACGGCTCACGTTACACGTACACGTTGATTGTGTCCCAGCCTTGAGCCTCAGATGGCGTGATATATTTGTTTCTTAGAGCAGGGAGACTCTGATGGACGACAAACTACGCTATTGTCATAAATACGCAGGTACACTTAGCTCTCGTACCTTCTATTATGGATTATGTAGCAAGCGTTTAAAGAAAAATAATTCTTTCAGTTTCAACCGTTTGAACGAATTCGTGACTATGCTCGAGCAGGAAAAATGATGTCCTCTAGCATTGCGTGCTGCTACAAATGTAGGGCAAGCAATGAGATCGCCTCCGAGATACCGTTCGTCCAATGCGAGGTACTTGAAATCGCTTCGTGGTAACCAATATTAATACCAGCGCACGCAAATAATTTCTAATCCAAGTCAGCGATGACATATTTTGTCCTATACACAAATAGATCATCGCTAACTTAAGGTAAAATCTAAAAGAGTAAGGTTAAGGTGAAATCGCAAAATAGTGATGTTTGAAACGACTGTTTTTAGGGGTCCATATTGTGAACCCTCGGGAGAGGGTAGGGTTTTTAATTGCCCTTCTGAATGGCGCAAAGAAAACTTCGCATTTAAAAAAGCACATGAATAGACGTAATATCGACGCCAAGAAAAAGGCTTAAGTGTAACCTACTAAAAGTTGCGATGCTAGATTCAACAAAAAATTACATCCACATGCAACGCGACTAATGCTTGGACTGAAAATTCTAAATAAATTCATTATACTCCGATGTGTTTGGGATAATATCGACGCTTAACAAAAGGCTAAAGTGTACCCTAACAAATGAGGCGACGCTAGATTCACCAAAAGTTACATTTACATGCGACGAGACTAACTCTTGGATTATGAATTTTAAAAAAATCCACTATTCACCGATATCATGAATTTCTAAGTAATTAATTATTCTTTGTGAACTATATTCCTATCTCCTTGGTTGTGCCCGGTTTGGGAGCTTTCACAATCGTGCAGCGTTTGGAGCTTTCGCAACTGACACATTCGTTTACTCAAAGATGTCTCAATTATTTTTATTCTTTCGTTAGTATTTCTACCTAATAAATTGCTTTATCAGACAAAAAAGAAGTCACCAATGGAAATACATGGCAAAACTTGACAATCATGTAGAATTACATTCATTCTTTTGAAGTTCATCATTTAAGTACTCCACCATTATTGAACTGGGCTTACTGAATCTACATTTTTATGTTTGAAACTCTATGTTTTAAACACTCAAATAAAAAGGTAATACCATTTAAATGATTAAACGTGAATTTACGTAGGATTGAATTCGAATCAATCTTTCACTTTTCTATTCAGCGTTGCTCACTGCCGGCACACCAGTATTTATTATACTACAACATGAAATATCCCCAAGTGAATAAAGATTTAACAATCATCATCATATATGCCGTAAGACCCTGAATATATAAGAGGGGATGACTCCAAGAATGCCAGGGCGGTTGGACATTTTTTTATCAAACCTGCCTTTTGAAAATATCAACACTTAATCACTCAATCGTATTATTTTCAACGCAGACATTACTTACTCATTTAGTTTAGGTGGGAAATTGTACAAGTCGCCGACGAAGCCATCAATTGTAAACCTAATTCCACCTCTAATAAGTAGACTATTTTCCGGACGCTGCCCCTATGCCTTATGCATGCCTTTGCGGCATCTTATGACAGTACTCTTGAGAGCTCGAGGCCCGGCGATGAGACAGGTAAATTTGCTCCAAGATACAACCCACTCGGTACCTACCGCTGCATGTCACTCGAAGAGTAAGCGCGAGTCAATATTTCCACGGAGAGACAAGACCAAGAACACTGCAGTGCAGTGTTCTTGGACAAAACACTAAAATGGACAAATTTTTTTTCCCATGGAAAGGCCTTTTCAAGAACCCCAGAGACTGATTTAACCGAGTAATATTAATCGAAAACCAAATGACCTTCGACCTATGGCTCACGGCTATGGCGAGTAGCGGAGCTAGGATTCAAATGTGTTATATCAAATACAAAAACAATGTTCAGCATACGAATTCCTTTGTCCCTCGAATTTAGAAATATAAGCATCAACATAAGTAATTCATCAAATAAAATACAATTTACCAACAAAGATCTAAGATTCTTTGATATCAGAAACGGAAATAATTAAGAGTCAAGAGTGACAGGGAGAAATTATGCTGGTTCTAATGATACGTGATCAAATACCGATCAAAATAACGACTTCATATACTGAGGTAAACATAATGATGCTTACAAAAATTTTACGCAAAACCAATTTCTAATCACATCGTGAATACTCCAAGCAATAGTATAATATGAAAATATCTGGGAGGAATTGCGACAACATACAAATGTAGATCGAAAAGTTTTTATCACGAAAATTAATTCGGCCTCATTGCACGAAAGGGATGTCATACCTGTGGTTAAAGACACAACCGTGCGATTTTTCAAGATAAGAGCAAATGACTTATAAATTTTTTATTAAAGTTTAAAAAATTAAAAAAGTATTAACATTTTCATTATTATTCGAGGTATCAGACATCGCACAACGCGATCCTGAGAAAAATTAATAAAAATATGAAGCTCTGACGAAAAGGAATCGCACAAGATAAGCGACGGATTGCGGTTTTAAACTCTCCTTAGTCATTAAAAATATAAATTAATCATTTATCATATTAAATTTCATTCAAGCCGGCAAAAAAATTTCAGCTAATTTAATGGTAGAGAATGGTAGAGAAAATAATCACCGAGTATTTCAATCACAAAATAAAGTTTCCGTTTGATGTAACTAAGTTTACCTCATTCTTCTCACGACTGCCTAAATTTGAAATATAATTCGGACGAGCATTGTGGTCTTCAGGACGACAAGGGAAAGGTTGCACCCCAACTCAATGTTTACAGGAAGAAAAATCACAGGATGTTTCAAATAGGTGTCCATTATATAGTTCAAATAGTGTCCATCAGATAGGTGTCCATTAAAAAATACATCCCCTGTTTAGGAGAGAGATGAGGGGTGAATATATTATAAAAGCTTACCCGGGAAGAGCTAGCGCCCAGGAGCCTGTAACTGACACAGCTTTGGAGCCAGTTATTGCCACACCCTCCTCTTCAAATGGTAAATGAATAGGTTACGCAAACTACCGCGTTTATTGTTCATTCCACGTAATTTCCACCTTTACAAATCTAAGGCAGCCTCCGGCATCATTGCTGTGGCCGCGCGTAAGCAAAATATTGACTCTGGTAATTGACACCGCCATCATCAGCAATTATCATCAAGCAGGTAGTTTACCCATTCTCACTCCCACAATTAATGGAATATCAAACATAAATAATTCCGAGATTTTCCAATCGATTGATATGAGTTCACCCAGTACTAATTGGGCTTCAGTTTTTTAATAACATGCGTAAAAGTCGGAGCGTAGAACGACTCATGCATGATATTCAAGGTAATTGCTCCTTCACTACTTTATTTCCCATGCAGCTATTGTCCGTCAGATCACTTACGGCAAGAAAACAGAGCCCAACGCTTTGATTCCTAATCGGACTTGCATGGGAATTTTACCTCGCCGCGGGCGCGACCACCAATACGTCCACAAGAGATATGGCAAGGAGCGTACGAAATATTAAATAGCAGATTATTATTATGTTGCATACATTTTAAAATGATATTTTCATTAATAAAATTCTCTAAAAGACTTAATTTTTATCAAGCAATTAGGTAATCCCTATAACACGAGTAAAGCTTAATTGATTTAGCTGGGCTAATAGATGTTTCACTTAGCCTATACAAAAACACCCCACAAAATGACGAAAAAAGCAATTCAATATTCGATCGTATTGTTTTTATCCCGTAATGGAACGTGCGAATTTCCACAGAGAAAAAAATCATCCGCCTTGGCCGGGATTCGAACCCGGATCCCTCGATTTCCGGCCGAGAGGCAAATTACGGCAAATTTTAAGCTATCCGGGACTAGCCACGGAGTGGCGGAGTGACTAGAGACGGAGTGCTTAAGTGAGTGACTAGAGACGGATAGCTTAAAATTTGCCGTAATGGAACATTTAATATACACGGATTTATTTGAAGAAAACACGATATATTCATTTTTCACACATAGTTCTCAAAAAAAGGATTAATTTAGGTAGACCTAGAAAAGAAAAAAAATTTTTATAATACACAAGCGACATGCAGTGAATGGAGATAAAATTGAGATTAGTACAATACAAGGAAATAAGATATCCAAACATAAGCGGAAGAGGTCTACGACGGAAAATAATTCAATAATAAAAAGTATAAGAAACTTTGACATACATAATAGAAAATTTCTCTCATTTCAAATTGTAAATTAACTTAAGAAAAAAAACAATTTTGAGCAAAAAACCTTAAGAAAACCTCTAAGACATGTAGCACGTATCTTACAAGTGTTGAATAAATTTTCAACACGTAGACTTCTCAATGTGTAGACCTTCAAATCGTTGAACTAACTCCCCATTAATTTAAGGTACCAGAAGATTTGACGAGACTGGTCATTTCACATGATTCACCATCCTCTTTACGAGATGATCTACGTCGAAACCGTCACAGCTATGACTCTTTGGAATTGAGTCGGCCTATGTTTTTTTTCAAAAGCGCAGGATGAAGATACAACTAGCACGATATCTCTTTCAACTCGTTTCAGAGTCACGGAGACCTCCCTTGGAAGCTAACGATACCAAAAATTATGGCATCCTTCAACTCCTCAAATCTGTCAGATTTACTCCTATCACTAGGGAGCGAAAACCGAGAGAATTCCCGACGGCATTAAAGGGACGGATTAAAATAAGCAGGGACCAGTCAGTTCTCTATCACGTTATCAATATATACTTGGCGTATTCGAACCGAAACCAAGATTACGCTCGCAATTGGGTCCAAGCAATGGACAAATAAAGATGTCAAAACTAAATTTGAATAAGTAAAAATAAAGTAAGTATATTTTAACAACCGGGTGTATCAGATTTCTAAATCTATTATCCCAGTTTCCTAACCGTAAAAGAAATTTCACCTAAAATCTAATCGCTCAGGAAAAGAGCTTTGCTAAAAATTTCTGGAATATGCTGATGCGAACATTTCCAACAGACATCCCCGAGTTGGAGGAATGAAAAAATTTAGGTCATTGGGGTAGAAAAATTGACTTATTTTATGATATTTTTGACACTTGAAAATTTGCTTCGTCAGGGAAATGGACGATCAAGAAAGGCACAATTAAGAAATTTGATAAGAATATACGAATACAACTGAGTTATCAAAAGAAATCTTACTTTTATGTGGGGAGTTAGGTTGGTGTTGAACCATAAACAACCGACGGACCCGAAAAATGATTAAAGGGTCGAGGGACTAACACATTAAGATTGGTGTTGTACAACTCAAAAAAACTGAAGAGGCACAAAAAAGACGAAAAAACTTAATGCGGTATTTTTCATACGAACAGTAAAAAGGGAGATAAGGTGACACAAAATAGACGTGAAAGATTATGTAGGCGCGATACGCAAGATACGATGACGTATGATTTGGAAACATGGACAATAAAGAGACAGGGCATGATCAGGATGACGGAATGTGAGATGAAATTTCACGGAACAGTAAAAACCAAAATATTTTAGGTAAGAAATGAAAGGCTCAGATAAATTTTACAAGAGGAACCTGAACAGATAAGGAGAGAGAAATTTTGGTTGACATTGTTTTCGCATGTGATGAGGAGGGGAAACGACAGAATGCCTAGAAAGCTACGTAAAATGGACATTCGAGAGAAACAGCCACGAGGAGGATCACGGGATGGATGGGTAAAATGAGTGGGAATCGGATGAGAGAAAAGAGAAGCAGGAGGAGAACTGGAGAACAGCGAGCGAAGAGAAATGGTGAGGAGATACAAAAAAAGTGGAATACTTGGTACAGAGCAGATCCGGTCGGTGGCTAGAATTGCAGTGGGTAAAGATGATGTACGCGCCATTATCACAAATAAGCAAACATTCCTGTTAAATCCTTCAGAGCCTATTAAATAAGCAAACACATCACAAAATACCACTGTCATTTTTTTCAGGGCCAGCATTTAGGCAACGCACACCTTCATTATGACAGAAACGGAAATCCGTTCAGCAAAAATCTTTTTAAAAGTTCAGAGTTTTATTTAAAAAAACAACGCACGAACTTCAAAACTCATGACTAAAATGACTTAAAAGTAAAATTTCATACATGAATTTGATGAAATTTCGACATGCAGTAACATCACCTATCCAGGGTGGGTTTGTTTCTTATCGAATAAAATTTGATGCAGCTCAGTTATAGGAGAAAGGACAGCCAACGCAATTCATTAACAGAGTGCTTAAAAATTGGAGAGCATCATTCATTAAAAAATTTAAATACCTTATCCCCCGGGATTATCACCTCTGGCCTTCTGGCCTCCAAGTTACTCATAATTGAGTCTCTTTCAGCGAACGAGGAGAACGCGAACTTTAAAAAGGTCAGATTTCAAGTCCTTTCACCAAGAACTCAACTAGTCTTATTTATATTTACGTAAATATTAAGTTTAAACGAGCAAGCAGTTTTTTTTAATTGCCGTAATTTTTTAAGCGGGCGTATCTGCTCCTTATTCCGGCATACCATGCGGGTACACAATGTTTTATTCGGGAAAAAAGCGAAGTATTTTACGCCAAAAAGCAAAGGTCATCCGATTTCGATAACTTCAAATAAAATGTTATCATGCAATCCAAATCAATAAGAACAAAACAACTACTGTAGAGAAGAATCTGGATAACAGTTCGTAACCAAAAGTTATGAATTCTCAGGTGGCAAGGTTATTGAATTATTTTAGGATTTGAATCTTCAACTGAACATTACAGGAGAACTTCATTTGTGACAATATCTAAAACCTAAGTATCACTGGTATTACACGACGGAGCCCTTCAGTTGCACACAAAACCATAAGTTAAAGTGACAAAATGCGAGAAGGGTTTGCAGGACAAATGAGTAATTCAAACCGCAGATATGAGGAGAGGAAGTGTCGAAGACTGTAAACATTGAGGAAATGTGGCTTAATGACTCGGTAGGAAAGAAGGAAACAGGAAAATAAATTATCTTTTTCGAGTATTCACGTAGGCCAGCGGGTTCTTAAAAATAACATTTTAAAAATCGATATAAAGAAAAACACCACATTGATCTCTTGATAATATGCTGGCGTATACAAATAATGTATTTCGGATTTCAGGAAAGGATTAAGACGAGCGAGACTTCAAAACACCACGGAGACTGCGGCGAGAGGCCTGACTATCAATGATCAATAGAAAGCATGACTATCAATGCTTCCCATGCGCGAAACGCGAAAAAATCAACTCAAAAGAATGCTCCCGCAATCACGCAGGTTTATTGATGTTGGAATATTTACAAAGCAATTATAACAGATGTCCGGAACTTTCCATTCTACGTGCTGGATTTAACGCAGATCGCAATAAATCATCGCACACGACTGATGGGGTATGGAACGAAGAACACAGGCGAAGCATTCGATAAAATTCCAATAGGTAGGATTGAATATTTTCCAACAATTGTGATCGCACAGAAAATACGCTATGCAGTCACGCACACCTTCTCAAATATATCAACAAAGGGGATCAAATTCGTCATGAAAAAAGTTGATCGAGTCGTTCGGGATTCAAACCCTGATATCCTCATTGCCGGTTAGGTGAGCCAGTAACTTAAGCCATCAATGCATATTTAATAAAAAGTGTCTGGCCATCTTCGTCCATACTTTCACCAGAGTTACGGCTGAATATTTGGTGATAATTAAAGGTATTCGTTCAAAAAAACTAGGGCAATGAAAGAGAGAGAAAGACTTTGACCACGAAGTAAATAAAAATTTTACATTATCCACCTATGGCTACAGCTGATTTCAATCAACCCAAAAATAACAACCGCGGGTGATATATCGAAGTTCTTTCATTGTCTAGCGCGCATCAATTAAGCTACCCATCCATTCAGTACGGCACAGGATCTAAATCGAAAGGAAGACAGGTGCACGGTTGAGTTGCGAAGTCGGTAGCGCACCAGAGCGAATGAAAAGCTACCACTTTTATTCAGCCCAAACCTGCTGAGTTGGCGACAGCAACAAATAAAAATAATTTAAAAACTTGCTCTTGGATCTAAGGGCAAGGAGTAATGGTTCCGCAGCGATTAATTATTCTCGATTCCACGAACAAGTGGATTGGTGTGCAGAAAAAAATCCACCATGCCGCTTCCACGGTAATACTTTACGTTTCCATGAGGGAGGCCAGGCAAGAGGGGGTGGATGCTCGTGGCGTCCACTCCTTTTTTTCGAACGTTTATAGGCGTTCACGGGCGTGAAAGCCGTCTCCCTCTACCTTAGGGAGTCGCAACTGGAGTCCTCTATCACACACACACAGCACTTTGAGCAAGGCTAAGGATACAAAAAAACAAGAAAGGCACTGAAACTGGCAGAGCGCTAGTGAAATAAGACCGCCCGCCGCCACACTCCTCGACACCATTGTCGCGAGATGAAGGGGAAAAAAATTCCAAACTAAAGTCCCAAAACCATACGAGAGGGTGACCTGCATACGTGTGAGTGCTCTTTCTAAAAAAAATAAGTTGGTTCGCAAGGCTTTGTTTACATTGACAACCGTCCGAAATTATGACATTGGGCCAGGCTCTTCAATGAGAGAGCGAAACCCACATCGAATCTGACTCGCCGAAAGCCTTGTGTTCAAGCAATCAGCAGTAAGAGACGATGGAAGGTTACATCCACAATACCGCAAAACATCGAAAGGTGAACTCGAATATAGTATACCGTTAAAAATTTCGGTGTAATATTGAGAGAGGAACCATACTGGAAATTCTTTACCCTACCTCATTGATACCAAATCGGACGGATGGAAATGCTGTATGCGTAGAAAAAGAGTGGTATCACATACTTTTGGGAAGAAATAAAAACGAAAAAGATAATAAATTAAAATCGAACGCAGCGTCTATAAAACTTGGGGTGGACTCGACAGTGTCTTTTACAACGGTCTACCATTTCCTGAAAAACCAATAACGAATATGGATAGATTAATAGTTGAGGCGTATTTAAAAAAAAATGCCATGACAACAAAAATATCCATTCACGAGCTCTTCTCAAGTTTCTAGATTCTAGAAGTAAGGGCAAAAAAGGCTATTTCTTAATCGTATTAATTATGGAGATTAAAAGAATATCTTAATACAATGTAATTATTTAACTGAGAAAAGATTATTTTGATGAGAAGAAAATTTATGACATCTATTAATTCCTTCTATCACATCATATATATCACGTTTTTTATGTATTGTACTATGCTATATGTATCCTGTATAATCACTTAAAAAAGTACAACAACTCGTGGCAATTCCCATTAATTGCATTCTCCATTGCGTTTTGCAAGGATATTTGAACAAATTTATTGTAAAACCTATCTGTATTAAAGGTACTTCACTTCAAAATTCCAAAATATGGCAGTAACTAATTGTGTACGTGTATATTAGCTGCATAGATTTGCTAATGTTTGGAGTCATATAATATTTATTGGTTGATTTAATGAAACCTGCCGGAAAACCAATGATGTTTGACGGAACCGAATTTTGTAGGAAATAATTTAATTCTCTTCGTATAATTTTTAGAAAAGTTTCTTTTTTGTTTTTATCTAATGTAATATTTTCAACAGTGTTCATTTTGTTCGTACTTTGTGTTTAAATTTCGAAAAGTATTTATTGAGGTTAAAAAATAATAAATAAAGTACATACATACATACCCATCACGCCGTTCCCTTCCGGGGTAGGCACTGCCAAAATGTTTCACCCATTCATACATAATTGTACATCAAACTCTGCTTCAATAATTTCCTCCATACTGACTTATCCTTGCAAACCTCTTTTGCCTCATTTACCGCCATACACTGCTTCATACACGCCCTCCTGTTTTTAAGACTCCTAATATTCCTCATCCTAAGAATTTCCTCTACCACATTCAACCACAACTTTCTCGGCCTACCTCTCACACCATTCATTCTACTCTCATATATCTGTTTCCTCATTCTACTATCATCCATTCTCTCAACATGGCCAAACCAACGAAGCACACTCCTTTCATACACGTCCATTACTGGAGCATTTAACACACATTCATTCATGACCCACTCATTCCTGACCCTATCCATCCTACTTTTGCCGCAAATACTCCTCAGATAACTCATACCCATGGCGTTTAGTCTACCCTTATGTCTATCCTGACATACATCTGTTTCACTACCATATAGCAAAGTGGGAATAAGTACACTTTTGTACACGGCGATTTTCGCTTCCTTAGACAAGCACTCATTCCTTGATACGCTCTGCATGCTACCTACCACTTTCCTTCCAGCATTCGCACGTCTCTTTATCTCCTCATCTATTCTTCCATATTTCGCATACATCTTACCTAAGTACACAAAATCATGCACCTGTTCAATTACTTCACCACTCGCCCACATCATACAGTTATTCTCCCCATTCTCCTTATCAAAAACTACTACTTTAGTCTTGCACGCATTTACCTTCAATTCCATTCTCTCCCTTGATTCACAAAACTTATCTAGGAGCTCCTGTAATCCTTTTTGACGGTCTGAGATCGAATATAAATAAAATTAAGTAAAATAAAAAATAAAATGAAAAAATAAAATAAAAAATAATTAAAAATAAAATAAAAATAAAATGAAAAATAAAATTAAATGCAAAATAAAGTAAAATAAAAAATAAAATAAAACAAATAATAATAAAATATAAAATAATATAAAATAAAAAACGAAATATTCCTACTAAACAAACTTATGCGGATATCTTCCAACCGGCAGACATCATCTTGTATAATTTAATGAGAACCAGGTGAACCACATAAGGCTAAAATATGGTGGTGAAGTAGCTCGAGCCTTTTAAATATACTTTGATTCAGTGATAAAATCGATCATATTTTTGTTTATTAATATTTGCACTTCGACAAAAATTTTAAAATTCAATATAAGCAGCTATAAGTCATCGTAAAACTAACATTCACCTCCTAATTTATCCACATAAGGCACAGTAACATATTTTTTCATACAACATTTTTTGGTTAACGAGCAAAGAAAAACAAGTAAAAAGAATGATAAATTTTTTTAAGTTTTCAATTTGCCAGCAAACGGCATAAATTATTCACTGCTACAACAATTGAGTTTTTTAAGGGCCATCAGGAAATATAGATCATTTCGGTCGCTACAAATCAAAACAAGATACTTACTTTTATCACTTTTAGTATCTCTTTAAAAAAATTAAGATTAAAACGTCTTATAATGAACATGATTAGGTTGTGAGAGGTGTAACACGTGATAAATTAGCCGTCGCCCCCAAAAGTCAACTACGACTGCGCAATCTTTTGATTTCATTAACCATTACCGAGACTCTCGATTTGGACAGTGTTCCCACAAAAGGATGATTCAAGTAATAGACACGTAGCCATAATGCCATTTCGACGCATTTATGAGTAGGAAAAAGGGAAATTCTCCCATAAAATTGCTTTGATCCGATTCAGAGTATTGCGCTTGAATGATCATAACAAGAAACTATTTATTGTCACACAACGCAAAGCTTATTGTCCTTTACTAATAAGATCCAGTCGTGCACAAAGGAAGATATAGCTGATTACCAACAATTACAAACGATAAACACGGTAAAAATGTGCATCAAACCATAGAGGAGATAATAGATTCTTGAAATTCGCTAGTAATGTCATCTTATGTCATGTGCCAGCTGTATGAAGAGAGTTCAATCCAAATTAGGCTAAATGAGTTGGCAGGTTAGAAAAATGAGGAGCTACACGACGGTACAGAGTTATCACCTCAGACATGCTAGAAAAATCAAAAGATACTGGACGGTACAAAGTTCTCTATACCATTTCGTACTTTTTCACTTTCTAGCCTGTCAAAGATGATGATTCATTTAGCTCATTCTAGACTTAGCACCCTTTACGTAGCTGACACAGAATTTATAATTGATTGGCAGGATTAAAAATGCTCAATATTTCTAATTTTTAAGCATATTTAAACCTTAATAACCTTATTTGAAGACGTCCACCGCTTTTTTAACAGACCTACATTTTTAGATAAAATACATAATAGACAATGCTCACAACAAAGTTCCAGTTGATGATATACGTATGTCGGTGGAAGTGTTAAGGCTGCGTGACACATAACCAAGGGATATAAGTTGAGTATTTGATCGCACATCTCATTTCGCCAATGTGCAATCATCTAGACGCGTAGGTAGCTGCATCCATGCAAAAAAGGTCATCATACTATTTCCTGGGAATTGAAATGCACCGAAGTTAATCATCATGTACGTTTATTTAACTCATGTTCAAAATATGCCTAACCAAAAAAAAGAAAGAAAGAACTGGGTGAAGTACGCTGATATAACAAATAGAAGCCTTGATTTCAAGACATTGCAATCGTGAAAACTGAAGGATTAACAACTTCGATACGTATGTCATTCCCGAAGAGTTTTGGGTTCATCTCGTAAACACGCACTTCACGGAAGAACATTTGTACGTTACTTAATCAATTCGAATAACGGATGTGAATGATTTTTTTTTAAATTCTAAGAGAGCTGAAGAGCTGCATACATCATACACACTCTCTACCGCCGTAGGACTTCATTTGCAGCATACTTCTATTTTCCAATTCGTGACATTTCGTAGCGCGCAATCACCTTTTTCAGAAAAAAAGCAAGTTTAAAAATAAGAGCCCACTTTCATCACGTGAGAGAAGTCATATTATCCACGCTAACACACTCTTGTCATTCCGAGACTTAATAAAGTCGTTGATTTACCGTTTTAATCCGAATTTCTAAAGTTTCCCGAGTTTCAATTAAGGCTAAAAAAATGAAGTTTTGCAAATGAACGACCAAGCAGCATTGTCCAACGTCTTCCGAAAGAAAAACTTCCGCTCTTAGGGCTTAGTACTCTTTTCGTAACCGCATTAATTTCCTTGCCGTTTCACTAGGCAGAAAAAAACATGCAATCGAGAAAAAGGAAAAACCTGTGATGGAATGCGCAGGGATGAGTAAGGGAAGTCAATATCCCATAGAAATTTTATGAATACAGTGGAATAAAAATAATGCTTGGCATCAGATTACTCAAAACCTACAGATTAATGATCCACACTAGGATAGTACTAGTATCCCAATCAAAGAAATAACACTACTCAGTAGTAAGATGATCAAATGCACAAAAAGGGCTGGTAACTTAATTGATACCATTAGTTTATCCCCGAAAGAAAAAAGAAGAAAACCTCAGCGAGGATTTATGACGAGTTTCAAACGCTAGAAAGGAAATTCCGTGAGTAAAAATCTTAAATGGCAGGGAATATTTCTTTACGCATCACAAAACAGACGTTACCAAGTCATGGAGAAGGTTCAGCTCACTGCGGTCGAAAATAAGCTGGTAATAAAAAACTGCTGGAAAAATCCACTGTGTCAACAGTAAAAGACGCACATAAGTGCATCCCACACGAGCAAAAAGATTAAAAATCAGTATTCTCACCGTCGCACAGTACACTGAAATATAAAATGGCTGGCCAAAAACCCAAAAATGGATTTTTTTCAGCTTAGATGTCGACTCTAATTTTATTGGTGCATGTGACTTCATCTATCATAATTCCAGCGCATTAAAACATACGGGAATAAAATTTAAATAAAATGCAAAAATGCAGGAAATGTTTTTCGCTGAAAATATCCGAATTCTAGCACCTTTTGTAAAATCTTAACGACATTAAAATAGTTTTCATGTCACTAAACACACTTAAATCTTTCACAAATCTTAACCTTCGCTTGATTTACAAGAATATTTGCCCTTGTAATAGAACAAAATCGCGGACTATGTTTTACACCAATTTTCTACTAATGGGTGTTTACTACTAAAACTGTTTACACATGCCTGTAAAAACCGCAACCTATATCACAACATAATTGAAGTTTAGAAAGTCTAAATCTTTTGACAAAGTCTGCGACGTTAATTCAAAAACCGCTAGCTCTAAGAAGAGCAAATTATAATAATTATTCGCTCAAGTAAAATCTGACGATGTCATAAATTCAAAATTGTTTTACTCCTATTTTACGCTCTAAGTTAAAACAACTTACAATCGTTTCATGAGCTACTTTTTGTTCATAGTTCTTATTCTATCTTCATGCCTTCTTAAGAACATAGTATGAGAAATTGGTGAAGTTTCGCAAGTAGACGTTAGCAATAATGACCTCGACAATGAACACAAAAATACACCTACTACCAGGATACAGCATTAACCAAGTATGAAAACAGAGATTTCTGCACAACTTTCTTTGGTGAAACTATGAATTAGTGAGCTAAATAAATAGAAATGGAACGTTTAAAACTGTCATGTTTGATAACAGCTAAACATATCTATAATATGCGTTATAATTTAACAGCGTTATCGTAGTATTGCATCACTAGGTACAGGAATAATAGAATAGAATGCTGATAGAATTTTTTTCAAGAAAGAACCATGAGTACATCATTAGTGTATCACACTTATATTAACTTGAAGGGTGCAAAATTTGACGCGTAGCACTATTGGTTAAGCAAATTAATTATCTCCTGATTTTAAACGATTTTAAGGAATAAGATAAAAATGCTTTAAGGTGCTTTTACATCGAAAATTTGCAATTTTTCGGTTGATGAACAGTTAATAACTCGATCTAACTTTTGAAAAAAGGGCTAGAAGATCGGACGACTAATCTCAATCTCGTCCCTAGCTAATAAGTTTTATTGTACTCCTGTTTGAAAATACACAACTGAGTCAAGTACGTAAACTATCATTATCTACCTTTTCACCGGGAGATGGAGATGAATTCCTTCAATTAAATAGCACTGCCGGCTGCCCTCTATAGGAGAAGTCAAGAGGAAAATCGCTGCGAAGAAGGAATCACCGATTTCTCTTCATATTCACCTCAATTAAGGAGCCTAACTCATCATTCACATCCTGCTTCAATGGTTAAGTTTAATTCAATAAACGTTGCAATTTTTTAAACTTACGTTTATAAATAACGTTACTTTACTTGACAAAGGGGGGCCTATGAAGAACGCTGTAGTCAAAATTACGCTGAATTAATTAAATTCGTACCTCATCTAACAACGGTCTAAGACTCATAGAAATTTATTTCCAAACCCGGGAAGAGGAAGTGCTGTATCCTGGTAGTAGGTGCTCTTTTGTGTTCATTTTCGAGTTATTTCTAATGCCTAGTTGGGAAACTTCATAAATCTCACATACTATGTTCTTAAGAAGGCAAGAGTAAGTTGATTAGAAATTGCATTACTCCTAGGTTAAAAGTTAGTTTAATACATTGCTCAGATGTCAACTTTCCCGCAGCTATTGGAAAAACGCACCCCAGCCAATGGTGCTTTACATAGGATACTAATCTCCATAGGCCCATACTGCCCGTGCGTTCCACATAATTAATGTAGAACGCCCTGTAGTAGTCACAAGTTAAAAACAATCGACATTTAATTTTTTTCAGTAGAACTACTCAGGAGCGAATAATTCTCAGGATAACGGATATCCTTGGACATCTTACACGACAAATATCTCATTACCATTGAAAACCATTACTCGGATTTCAATTTCAGCACACAATATCGGATTTCAATAACGACTAAGACAACCCAATGATGAAAGCGGAATAGAGTAGGGAATTAATGGAAAGTGGAGAGTGAAGGGGTCCGCCTCTTATCTCCAGTGCTCATCATCACATGCGGGGAGGATACGCTGACAGAAGAGCGAAGAGATTCAGGCAGAATCCAGTCGGATATGTGGATCGGAAGGCTTTATCAAGCCAGGAGTCAAATTTATCGTAGCCAGCGCTTCAACGCTTGAGCGGCCAGGAAGAGGAGTTTGAATTCATGAGTCCAAATTGCTGCTTCCTGGAGTTGACACAAGGCGAAAACAAACTATTCCACTTAGAACATTATATCCTCTATAATTTTAACTTTTTATCAAAGAATTACCCGAGTTTTTCAATATTGTAGATACCAACTCTAAGTAGTTCACTTCTCCTCTGTTTTTTATGTTAAGGAACGTTTCCACGATTTGTTAAATTTATAAACCTTACCTCGATGTTAGCCGATGAGAATTGTTATAAGCTGAATTTTCATTAAATTATCCGAGCTTAACGGCTCAGGTTAATGCAATTTTATCTTCTGAATCAATTTTTTTATGTTTATTTGCTTAATCTGGAGCGGAGAGAATATTCTGATGGTAATTATGGTATTAATTCCATTCGAGTATTTATTCATAAAATATGCTTTGTGTTGAGCATTAAATGTATGGTATTTTAAAAATATTTTAACTTGTTTTAAGTTTGGTATTTGCAAATTAGCATTTATTACTCTTAACTTGTACTTTCCTATTAATCAATTTACAAATACTAATATTATAAAATACTTCTAGAGCCCACGGAATTAAACACAACTAAACTATTAATATCTAAATACCGGAACTGGTTTCCAATGCATCGAAGAAAATCACTTCTTTTTTTGTAACTTATGGGTTAAAAACAGTTAACGTAATTATTAATGAAGTTAATAACCGCTAATTTTCCACCTCTCGCATTAAAAGAATGAAACAAAGTCAAAAATGATAATAGTAACGTTATTATGCACAAAGAAGATTATATTTGACGCTTGCGTATGGTATACAAAAATAGATAGTCAAAAACAAACAAATACTTAAGCAATGAGTAAGAAACTCTAAAAACAGAAATATAAAAAAATTCGAGACAAAAGCACGAGAAAATATCATCCCCAACTATAGCCTGAGCTAAGGATAAGAATATAGATGATGGCATTAGTTTTCTGACAGATTATATCTTCGGCTAAGATCGGCATGACTTTTAAAGGCCGATATGATGAATATTGTGTTACGAGACTTCTGCAACCACTACAATATCGGTGCCAGACCATGAATGAAAATTATAAACCAAATAATTCAATCTTTTATGCAAGATCCAGACCGATTGATAGTGTGATGACTTCAAAAAACCTCTTGCGTAAACAAGCACACCATGAATGATAAACATATAGGAATAATTTTAGGGTAATAAACTGAGGAACACACAGGTTAAAACCTCACATTCTCTATGAAAGAAAGCCAGTAAGACCATTGACATGGTTCGTCGAGAGGATGCGCAGCCATTTAGTTGATTTGCCTCCTAACGCCTGATTCTATGTCCGTTGGGAGGAAACAACAGCATGGCTTAAATTTTCCTGAATAACTCTAGCATCACAGTGCAATAAGGCAGGGTCAAATAATTAAAACTAATAGTTCCTACAGCATTGGTAGCATACCAAGAGTGCAGTGCATGTTGCCCAACATCCGCCTTCAGAAAGTACTGGCAAGTTTATGTTGATTTATCAATAGTGAAAACTTCATCAAGTTCATTAGGCAATAAAACGTAGTGTATGTTGAAAATAACTCAACCTCTACCGAACTCCTCTGAGGTGACTTGTGGTGTTTCACGTATACTTATTTCGGGAGGTCACGGATAAATAATGACCTTCCGCCAAGATGGACAGATAGAAAGATTATTAAAGGTATTGGAGGAATGAAATGGGAAAACCTACCGTTGGAATTAAAGGAGTCTCAACGAAAGGAACCTAAAGGTTCAACGAAGGTTCTTGAGCACAAATAAAGGTTCCAAATTCAACAAAAGGTTCAAGTTTATGTTCACCCTGACGAATGCAGTTCCTGCTTCAATTGTAGCGGAATCCTTATGAGACAACTTAATACGAATTCTTTGGTTGAGTAGTTACTGTACAGATGACTCTGGCATAGATGAATACGCATGTCACGACTCGAGCTAATGTCTCAGGGTCAAATTCAGATGCAATTATTTTACACTAATTTTATTAAACAAATTTAAAGTATATAATATAGTGTAACTGTATAAAAATTAAGTTTTTCTCAAAGTCATACAAATATCTACTTTTGGAACAAGCAAAAGCACGCGTCCTAAATTCTCATGAAATAATATATAAGAGACAAATAAATGCAATACTAAATATTTGTTCCTTCAAGTACAGTGATGAGAACACATGTTCAACCATCCTTACACCAAAATTCTGTACTGAGCATGCATTACAATATGAATTTCGGTACAACACAATAAAAGTAAAACGTAGCATGAAAAATTTGATAGGTCCACCATTTGTGACCACCACTTATGATAGGCCCTCACTAGTGGTAGGCTAAATCGTTACTTTGGAGTATTCGTCACTACTCGTTCCTCAGTTTGGAGGTATTCGTTTCTTTTGAGTCGGAACTAGTTATACGTTGCTCTTCTGTCAATGATGAGCGTAGCATCCAACAGGGGAAGTGGGGGAAGCTCTCGAAGAGGTAAACCACGGATTGTACAGACGTTTAGTGTTCTTGAGGTAAACAAAGATGTGTAGGGGGTTGTTATTATGTTGATGAAGCCTTCTCGGAAATCCAGAAAAACTCCATTTACATCTTTCGCCACGATAAAACTAAACGACACGATAAAAACCTTCATAGAAAATCTCACAAACATTAAGGTAGGCCGGCAGATGATATGCTACTCCTTGACGTGGCTGTAGATGAGCGAATTTAATTTTCCTCAGAACAGGATTATCTGTTTCAGCGGAGCAACCGTGCCTTTACTTCTTTTTGATGGAAGGTTCCTGTTGGCATTTTTTTTTCGCGCGGATACAAACATAATATAAGCATCCATAATAAGCGTCTGTAATTACCAATATCCTTAGTCTAGCTGTGCTGTACCCATCCATGCCCGAACTCACCACAAAAAGTCGTGCTCCTTATGTTGAGGAAGGTTCATTTATTAGTTATATACTATATAAACCTTACGTTCACTATTAATCGAACATACTTCTAATACTATGCCAAAGAGTGCGTAAAATTAATGCTAATGACTGAATGAATGAATGCTAATCAAATACATTTACCCCTCACCCAAACTCAAGTGGTTTGAACGACATGAATAGGTGATAGTTACACATCGATTGTATGTGCATGCAATTAATTATGCTATAGATGTGTATTTACTTACATGTCATTCAATTTGATGTGCAGAGAATGGTCCAAACGTCAGCAGTTCCTCGTTTGGCAATGGAGATATGGTGGAGTATAATATTAAAAAGTTTACCGATTTGGGAAATTGGGATCCTTGAGCCAAAAGAAGGGTAGGTTGTGCAATTTGTTGTCTTAGGATACACTACCACTTTCACTATTGCATTACACTGAGCACGGTTGAGTTTCGATTTGCAAGCTTTGGCTGCAAATTTGATCACATAGCAAGCTTTGGTTTGCATTTAGAAATATTAATTTCTGGATAGTGGCAGACATAAGTTACGATTAAGTTATCACTTAATCAAACAATTACACAAGCGGTAGGAATATTCTCGAAACAATTGAGATAAGGATTAATTGCTGAGAATAGATAGCAATCGACTCATTATTGTGAAACTGTCTCTCATATCAGCTGTCATGAGAACGCGTCGTTCATATAATGGTAAAAAGGATCGGAGGGCATATTGCTCTCCGTCTCTTTGAAACTGGGAGTTGTGGAAGGGAAGGGTCGCGGGGACGTCTTTATTGCCATCGTTGATGGAGGAAGGTCGGGGAAGGCATCTGTTTTCGGACACTTTCGATTGAAAGAGTACTCTGCATCCACCCTGGGGTGGCTCGAAGAAAGGTCCCCCCGGAGGTTAGGTTGCTTATTGGTGCTTTCCCCCAGCAGAGCCAAGAGTGGGAGCTTCTTTCCCCCTTAAGTGATGTGAGCTACATCCATGCCGAAATTCGTATGAGGTGTTCTTTTGCACGATTTTATTAACATAGATTACTTATGAATTATACAACTAAACATTTGATGTAGGTAGAATTCTAAATAGTTTATCGCGGATTCGTGAAAGCTAAAGGGATAATTATAGTCAGAGGAAGTAATAAATGCATACATGAAAGATGAATTTTTCACCGTTGTTAACGTGCGCTACCATACAAAATGGTTATGTATCGGCCCAACACCACTATATCTACCTAAAAAGGTGTTTTCGGGAATTACTCCGTCACACCAAAGATAAGAATAATGAGGTTCACCATTACCTCTGTCATACTGTAGCGGATACATGTAATAAGTTATATAGGAAAATGGATACCAAATGCCTACTCCGAAAAATTGTCCCTAATGGGAAATTTATTCCCTAGCACATCCTCAATGCTGTATCAATAGGGTAATCTCTTTAGTTAATTCATCAATGCCAAATATAGTAACGTAAGAATGTTTCATTAAAATACAACTCAGGATAAAAATGGAAAATTTGTAATATCTAAACTCAAATATTTTTAGTTTGACTGGTGATGAAGCAATAATCCGGTAGATCCTTATATGAACTTATATTTCACGATTTTTATAATCATTTTTCATACTAATCAATTTTTCAAGTTCAGCGCATCATTTTGAATATTCTAAACGAACTAACTCAAGGTTATAAACGATCTCATTCGACGTATCATTGTTTAACTGAGTCGGAATAATTGCTCGAATCTGGCTTACCAAAACGAATCCAATTATTCATACGAATCCAATTATTCATTCGAATCCACCAACCCAAACGAGTACAATTATTTGTTCAAAGTCAACGAACCAAACGAATCCAACGGGCACAAAAATCCTATTTATCATTGTTTAATCGAATCCGATTACTCATTCCAACCCAACTACCCAAACGAATCCAAAAAATAAGTACAACCTACTTCACTGAATATCCAAACGAATCCAACGAATAGGTACTATCTACTTGACTGAGTACCCAAACGAATCCGGAATTACTTTCGAATCTCGGTACCAAAACGAATCCAGTTACCCAAACGAATCCAACGAATAGGTACTACCTACTTGACTGAGTACCCAAACGAATCCGATTACTTTCGAATCTCGGTACCCAAACGAATCCAGTTACCCAAACGAATCCAACGAATAGGTACTACCTACTTGACTAACAATGAGTACTCAAACGAATCCGAATACTCTCGAATCCGGTACACAAACGAGTCCGATAGTTCACTCGAATCCAACCAAAACGAACCCAACGAGTAGTTACTCGAATGAATCTGAATGCCGGAATCCTCCAAGTAACGAAATGTAGTGAGTAACGAATAGATTTAACAATCAAAACTCGTTACTTCGGATCTGGGTGAGTAACGAATACAAAAGTAACGAATAGTTACTATTCGCCCATCACTACCCTCACCTTATCTTTGCCTTCCTCATTTCAAAGAAATTTGCGCAGCCTCTTCCGACTGGTATTTTATCATAATGGCTGCTATCCGTAACTTTCACGCATATTACTATATCGTCTTCCATTTACCTTCCAATATGAATAAAAATGTAACCCACCCACGGAAATACAATTTCGTTAACTATAAAATTTATAAGAGATGGGCTGAGATGAAAATTATAATAAAAAATTTTACCGTGGGACACCGGATTCAGGTATCGAGTTTTCAATTAAATCAATTCCAATGAAACATTCGTCACTAAATGATTACTATGCAGGCCCTTGAAACAGTTCAGCATAATCAACGGAAAAAGCCGGCTCAAGGTATTATGTTTTAACTGTAAGAGCACATACTTAGCCGCCATTAGCAAAGTTTTGGTTCATTAGGGCATTCGCTTGAAAGTCACTCCAGGTTTTCTGATCGATTCTCTTAACTTTTTTTACATTTCCCGTCAGGAACCCGACTTTTAATCATGAAAATATTTATAGTTTTACGACAGAAAGTGTTAGTAGGGACCATATTTTTCATGCTATCTTTTTGCGGATGGGTACAATTTTAATTCTAAATTTTGGCTGGTGAAAAGAATGGAAAATTAAGAAATTTCCGGAGGATAAACAATAGCATTTCGTAGAAGTAACCTTAGAATGTTCAACTTTTACGATATGTTATTGAATTTTGATGCGGATGAAAGGGGGATGGTGTGGTGGCTAGAGTACTGACAAAACATACGGGCGGCCAGGGTTCAAATCCCTGCAGAGGATGATATAATTCAGAGGATACCCGATCCCTACTTGAGTGTCTTATAGAGGGCACTTAAAGTACAATACTTCATCCGTCGGATGAGACGTAAAACCTTTGCGACTTTCGTTAAGAGTAAGCCAACGCCGGCGCCGGGGTTCTTTCCAACCTTCCTCCCTACCTTAACCCTTTTAGTGCGGCGGGCCGATATATCGGCTTTGGCATCTCAGGCGTAAAGTGCGGCGGGCCGATATATCGGCTCATAGGCAAAATATTGTTTAACTTTTGCACACAAAAATTACAATTATTGAAGTTAAAACTACTTATGTCGCGTTGAGCATTTTTGTAGATGGGTAAAAGACATTGGACTCGCGTCACCGTCACCGTCGACGCTACTACATATATGTATAATTATGTATATTCTGTATATACACAGAATACTCGCTATATACTCAGTACTTGTGGATGGGTACAAACCATTGGACTCGCATCACCGTCACCATCACCGCTACTAAATATATGTGTAATTGTATATTCTGTATATACACTTTTGTGGATGGGTAAAAGCCATTGGACTCGCGTCACCGTCACTGCTGCTAAATATATGTATAATTGTATATTCTGTATATACACAGTATACTCGCTATATACACAGTACTTGTGGATGGGTAAAAACCATTGGACTCGCGTCACTGTCACCGTCACTGCTGCTAAATATATGTATAATTGTATATTCTGTATATACACAGTATACTCGCTATATACACAGTACTTGTGGATGGGTAAAAACCATTGGACTCGCGTCACTGTCACCGTCAAATAAACTATATTATATTTATTAGATATGGATTTTACAGCACTTAAGGATCTAATTTGTATGGCAAACCATGTTAAAATAACATGCTATGCCTATGTAAAAAGGTCACGGTACAACTCTTAGCAGTTACTTAGTGTCATTAAGGCTTCCTTCTCCTTGTTTGTAGCGATCAAAGGCTTTCTTAATTATTCTGTAGGAGTTAATAATATAACTTTCATTCATCATTTAATAGTAACTACTTTACTAAAACTACGTACTTCGTGCATTTGGAACATTGGTAGGTGACCTAAAATATACTTGTGTAGTCATAATACATTGTTTTCCCTACCGCGATGTTAAGAGGATCGAAAAATTCGTTTTTCTACTGATAAACTATTATCAAATTCAATTGAAATCTGTTCGTTGGCCATTAAAAAATTTACTTGATCCCATGACGTGTATGAGCTGAATTTAAAATATATTCATTAAGCAATCCTATTTTCTTTCAACCTCATCTTTTTTTATTTCTTCAGAGGGAGATATTTCATTCAATCTCGCATGTTTTGAAGTGAAAACTTCTTATGTCGCGTTGAGCACTTTTGTAGATGGGTAAAAGACATTGGACTCGCGTCACCGTCACCGCTACTACATATATGTATAATTATGTATATTCTGTATATATACAGTATACTCGCTATATACACAGTACTTGTGGATGGGTATAAACCATTGGACTCGCATCACCGTCACCATCACCGCTACTAAATATATGTGTAATTGTATATTCTGTATATACACTTTTGTGGATGGGTAAAAGCCATTGGACTCGCGTCACCGTCACTGCTGCTAAATATATGTATAATTGTATATTCTGTATATACACAGTATACTCGCTATATACACAGTACTTGTGGATGGGTAAAAACCATTGGACTCGCGTCACCGTCACCCATACCCATTTCGCGTCACTCATATGGGTAATGATGAAATAATTGACATTCCAAATTTTAACTTTGTTGCAAGTTTCAGAAGAAATAATCGTCCAGCAGGAGGAGTAGCTATTTATCAAAATATGAACACAGTTCATTATTGCTCAAATTATATGGATGTGCATGCGAAATTCACCAGCATGTTTAATACCACTGCTTCTGATATTGGCGATATGTGTATATGTCGTTGCCACTCTGAGAATAATCAGTTCATTATTATGGTTGCCATTTATATTTCTCCGGATAAGTCATTGAGGGCGATACGAGACTTCTTGTAAGAAAATTTATTAATTTATTCTCATGATGCATCTGCATTGCTTGAATAAAAAATTGGGAAAAGATTTGATGATTTGCCAATGATTTTGAGTGGAGATTTCAACATAAACTTTGCAGACGATAAAAATCTACCATTGATTGAATTTTTAAATAGTGAGTTTGGTTTAACGATGTCTAATGATCGCAATCTTGGCACAACGAAATATAAAACTACTATTGATGCAGTATTTACAAGACATTTAAGCACATTCGAATCAAAATTATTCGTTTCTTACTTTAGTTACCATAAGCCTATTGTATCAATTTTAGATATTGCCGATGATGATGGCGGTGATGATGAAAGAGTTGTTGAAATAATGGATGAAAGTTGATTATTCTGAAGTGTACAATTTTTATGTAAAGTAATTGTGTACAAAAGCGCAATAAATGAATATTTAATTTATTATATACATGAAACTACTTTCTACTGATTAATAAAACACTTCATTAGAAATTATTCCCTACATTCAAAAATGCTCACGTTATTTCAAGTTTTCACTTCTGTCGGCACTCCCGGAGTGCCTCTATTTTTTTTTGTACGAAATATAAGCGTTTTTTTATTATTGCCTAATTCAATGCATACACAATAAGAAAAACTGCATAAGGATATTTGAAACAATAACTTTATAATATTTATTTTCCTAGAGTGATACATTTCATTCTAGTTACCCTCCGCATTTCTCACTAGAACCGCTGGCAGGGGTCGGCACTAAGAGGGTTAATGACCTTAGCCGTCGGTCGCCTCCCCAAAATCCAATCCAATCGGATGGAAATACATGCTTAAGACCGTTCAACATAAAGGATATAGGATACCTTATGGAGAACGCAGGTTAAAATATCAAACACAGACCTCAGTAAAATTTCCTAAGGTGGCTTTGGCTTGACGGTAAAAATAACGGCAAAGACTAGGTTACATTTATTAATATACTTGAAAAAATCCCTACTCTCGCCGATGAAATGGGTTACTCTTGTGCCACAATTTTCCCCCTCCCACTTTGCAAAAGCCACTCTGCCGTAGAAACCACCCATCGCCTAAAAACTCGCGAACGCCAAAAAACTGGCACTGGCACTGAACGGCGCGCCGTTCGCGACTATTCCTCGCGATTCGCTGTCTCGCGTTCGCTGTCCGCGATGGAACATTCAGCTCACTTTTACACTGAAAGTGATAGTGGTGCACTCTATTCTGACCGACTCAACGCTAGCGCCATTTTCTCGGCCAATCAACGACCTAACAAAGATTCCCCAACTCCCCCCACCCCTGCACTGGTCAGATGACTCCCCTCAATCGCCAGTCGCGTCGTCTCAACGCTGGGCTCGCTCTCTTTTGAAACTGTCTGCGGACGAGAAAGGACTTGCTGGAGTGATGAGATCTGATCGTCTTCCATATACCAAGTCTACGGTATTTAGCCTACGGGCTTGTTTTCAATTGTAATACCTGTTTGTTATATAAATGTTCCTGCTTGAAGTTAATCAAACTGGCTAAGGTGGTTATTTTCTCTCGTCTTCGCCTACCATTCACAAATTAACTCGCATCGCCAAGTCTTAGTGATTTGTGTTGCACTGTTGAAAATAAAAAAGTACAAAATATTCAGATTATTCCACGAGTATATTTTTAATGACCGCATTTATCAAGCCATAAGAGCCGACTCTACCGCCACTCGCGTGCATTTTGGCTTAAATTACGGCTGTAATTCGCTAATAAGTTTAAAACTTGTGGTGAAGATGCCTATAATTAGTTTATTCACTTTCTCAGGACGTTTTGCTTCTTAAAATTTTTCAATAAAAGTTCAAAGTTTCGTTCAAATTCATGTTACTTGGCTCTAAATTAAGCTATTTCAATAAAAGCCCATGTAAAAACTACTTTCGTGGCAGAATTAAAGTAAAACTAAGCTGGAAACCCTATTTAATTTTCATCTAAGTTTATTAAAAGCACTTCAACATATCCTGTTCTACGCTATTATTCCATAGTTTTCACCGGGAATGCGGATAATTGTTAATTTTAATAAATAAACAATACATGTAAGGAGAATGCATATTTAATGGGTGCATGATGACAGGGATACTGGCTCGTTTCGTACATTCCACACTATTTTATTTTTACAGACCATGGTTTCGACATTTAATTTCATGTTCTAGGTAAATATCTATTATTCCAAGCTCATTTATGGTAAGTTATCGTTGGAAAACATAGTAAATTGAAAAAATTAGTGCGATAGCCCGCAAGAGCTAAAGGGAAATGAGGGTTAACTAACATGGCGAACTGGCATTGGCCAGCACAGCATGCCCCCTGTCCATCTACCTCAATGAACGAAATTAAGCAAATATTAAGAATACGAAGGTATTTTGAAGCAGGAGGGACGAGCGAATCGAGAAGGTAACGAGATTCAAAGGAATGGCGAAGGCTATCTATGGACAGAGTTCTACTAAAAACGCGTGACATTAAAAAATATAAGCTTAAAGGGGTCATCATTCGGAAGCCTAAGTCCAGGAACATCCGGGCCTAAACTGCGTCTCATTTGCTTAAAAACTCTCGCGCTCTTAATTTTACTCTGGATGCTTCCTTGTCAGGCCTTGCTCACCTCTCGCTACCTCCCCGAAGGCTTAAGTCCACAGATTTGAATGGCCGCCGAGTAGTATCTCAGCTTCACTTTCCCTCCAGCACGGTTGGTCCTTTCTTTTTATTTAATGGATAAAAATATTTTTTTATATATTGCAGGACATTCCTCTTAGCGTCGTTGCGCTCTCCTGCACTCAGCAAATAAAAACACGACACCCCGCATGTAGCACGTCAGCTGTGCAAACGTTTGCCCACCTGGCGGACGCTCCCTTCAAACACATTTCCAAGATGAAAAATTGAATGCATCGCTTATCTTTTTTTTACCCTCTCCGGGGCGTGTGCACATTTTTTTCGAAGCGTCTGCAGATGGTTAATGTGTTCGCAGGTTCTAATTACGACTAACGAGATTGAAATCCCCTCTACGAACACGAGTAAACAACACTACCAGTGAGGACGTCCTCTCCTGATAGAACGACCTCAAAACGCCGCCATATTTAGATGCGGTGGGATACGAGGAGCACTACGAAATATTAGGAATTAGAACATACATCCAATCGCTTAACATTAAATCTACTTACTTCGCTCAGATACCGCACCCCTGGCTAAATGAGACTGTCACGAGGCATTTCACGATGGTTTCAATGAAGGAACTAGTTTCGTTCGCCTAAGCTTAATGAAATAAACTGTGACCTCCAAGTGGCCCTAAATACTCTCCCGTTTTTTACAGTAATTTTTTAAAACTTTTTTGGGCAAATTGCTGATCTTTTGACACAACTCTTTACAAAAATGATCACCGTTTATTATACTGGGGATAGATAACCCCTGAGAAAATATATATGCGAAAGTGAAATCGCATCACTGTCAACAGAAAGACAAAAAAATTCTAAGATTAAAACTTGATGATGGCGTTTTAACGTTGATTCCCGAGTCGGAAGTAAATATTATTTTAGCGGATAATGGCACGATTAATTTTTTCACTAAATCGAGGATAGTGAATGAAGACAAGGCAATTTAATCCAATGATTCTATTATTTAAAGTCAACAGTATGTAGTACACAAGTAGTCAACATAAAAATATTAAAATATAAAATTTTTCTCACGAAATGAGAAGTAAAAACCGTAGAAATGAATAATTTATAGGGCGCTAGGCTCACATTGACTATATATTTTTGATTAATTTTCACATACCACTGAATGGAAAACATTGACGCAAGCATACAACAATCACAAAAGGGCGTTTACATCCTAGCAGAAAACTGTTATTGGGACAGACTACGATAAAAAAACACTTCCACATAATGTTCAAAGCATCCTCTAATCCGATTCGGCAATAACCAAGCCTATTAAAGACATTAAAATCTCCTGACATTCCCCTCATGATTTATTTACGATATTCTTCCGTGATATTATCGAACAATGTAGAGCAATGGGCAGGTGGACAAGAAATGGAACAGAATGCGATTGGAACAGTTTCCTTGTTTTTCCGGCACTGTCATAGAAAACAATAACCATTACATGCAGTATAGAAAGGAAACAAATTCTATTGAAGGTTTTATGAGATAATATAAAAAAGTATATAAAAGTATATAATATAAAAAATGATTTTTTTTAAACTTTTATACACAACTACATTAAAATTATTCATTCCATTCTAAAATCGGTTGAATGAAACTTTGCATTCTATCATTGCCCTTGCTGACCCCTTGACGTCATTTAGCTCAAATAATTTGCATTCATCCATAAGATCTTTATTATCCGTCCTTAGCAGAGTTTATAAAGCTTCTCTACTCCTCTGTCCCAAATTTCCAATGATCCACGTATTCGAGCCATACAGTCTAAAGCCTGGTTTACAAGGGTCAAGTAGAAGGTCATGTAGAACGGTAAAATAAAGTTGAATTCTACTATCATCGTGTTAAGAGTTCCGGCCACGCCAAATACCGAGTTGCGTCATGTAATGAGACTTGTACAAGTAATGTACAAGTGGCTTGACATGACTGCAAACTCTACCACCAACTTAACCACTTGATCGGCAACTTGACCAGCCAGCATTTAACCGGTGCAAACAAATAAGACAAGTAGACGGGTCTAGTGGAGAGACCAGTTTTGTAGTTTCCAGGCATTAGTGTATTATCTGAAATTGTTCCCATTTATTATGCAGTTTGAGAATGACAAAGTGGTTAGCAAAAGAGAATTTTGGGCATTTGGAGCTCAGCTGGGGGAAGAATTACTTATGGAAGAAGAGAAGCCTTATATATCGCAATACAAAAAAAGAAAAGCTGCCGAAGAGGAAATGGTCAGTAGAATGGGGTGGAAGGTTTTAGCATTACAGACTTGAAACAGAAAATGAAGATGATCAAAACAACAAGCAACCAGGAAGTGCTAAAGATTAACTTGAACCACGTGTAAACGCTCCGCTTAAGATGTACTCGATTCAAGTAGAACAGAACAACCCGAGATTCAAGCAGAGCAGAACTACAACACCCACAACTTTTCTCTCTCTCTACAGCTCCATTAACTTAACTCTCTATACAATTATATTAGGCAATGCTCCCAAGAATTTTAGCCCATTTTTTAGGTTAAGCTTCCTTTTTAGTAATCTTATTTTTTAATAAAAGAGTAATGGAGTAAAGAAATGGTTACTTACTGTAGAAAATCCAGATGTATTTTTTTGTTAATAGTAAGGTTAATACTCACTATATTTTGTATGCACGACAGGTTGTAACTAAAAAACAAATTGTTATCTTTTCATGCATTTATTTATGTCTCGTAACTGGTCTCAGTTTACTTATATTGTAATTTATCTTGAGGTATCCCAATACAGGCAATGCCTAAAGGGATTCCTAATTAATTTATCCTTATTTAATTGAAATGTAAATATGCTTGTAATGTTGATTCTAAGGGATAAATAAAAATTATATTATACATATTATATTAATACAACAGTTTTGGTCAACCGCGAAAACCTTATTTCCTTTAGCTAATATTAGCTTTATGTTGGTTGTGCGTATTTCTTCCTTCCCATGCCATGCAGATGGAAGAAGAATTCCACAACTTCAAGTATCCCTGCATTTATCTAAATTTCTGCCTTCACATTCTCTCTTCCATATACAAGTACTTTTCGACAGTAAACCTTATAGTCCTCGACTCATAGTTCCGCTGTGCCCAATGTTTGTTAAAGGACATCTGGCTTCTCTACTGAGATCGCAAGACCCACGTAAGAGCAAAGAAAAACCGGGAAAAGGCTGTATATTCTTGTCAAAAATCTTGTTTACATTGGTTTCCATTTTCCTCCGATCATCCGCTGACCGTACCCTTCCAACTTTCGTCCTTTTTGTGTTCCATATAGGTTTTCTTGCAGGAAATCACACCGATGGCCCATCTCCAACAGATGGGCAAAGGCCGACGACTCGCCCCCGTTCCTCAAGCACGGCTCCTTCTATTCTTAGGATGTTGTTTTATAACTATGCCAGTTTCGGCTCATGTAAAAGTATTGAAAAACAATTCAGTTCAGTTTTCAAAAACATTAGATTTCACTAATTTTCTTTCTAGTGTGCCCAACTAAAACGCTCTCGAAACAGCTGTATACCGGCAGCGGCAGAATCACGCAACACACTAAAAAAACACGACATGTCGCCTTAACTTTACAAAAGATGTTGAACTCGCCTCTACCCTGGTGGACACATAAAATTCCTCTTTCAACCCCCCTCCCTCCATTTCACAGGTTATCTGTTATATCCTACCAATAACGCTCACCTTACATTAATATAGTAGCCGTAACCTGGACTAGTAATGTACCCAAAGATGGGTATTCGGCAGAATTTTTATGTACGTACTCAATAAACGGTGGAAGTAAGAAAGTGAGTTTGATAATAATAACAAACTTCCACTACATTTGGGTTTCAACGTTAAACTTGATAGGGAAATGAGCTCGAATGAAGCAGTTTGCTGAAATACATTATTGAATTTAAGGTTGAGTACATGGAATAAGTCAATTTTCGCAATGATTCGCTTCGACGACAGGTTATGATGATAAATGAATGACTAATTAAGATAAATATTATGTTAATATATGCCAATTCTAGACATATGTTAAGGTTACGATCCACTTATATCCACAGAACTCATTAAAATTTGTAGCGATCGACCGATATTAAACGAATAACAATTTCAGACATTGTAACGTTCAGTTAACATTCATGTCCCCCGATTTTGGCACGGGCTTTTCCGGGATGGTTCAGTGGCTGCGGCAGAAGGCAAGGAAGTACGCGACATAATGATTTTTCTCGGCTTTTTCTCATCGCTCACGGAAGTGGAACTCATCAAATATGTAAGCAGACCAAGCAGGAGGAGATGTCTCGTAGAAGCAACGCGAACGTCCGGGTCAACCTTCCGAAATAATAAGAAATGAAAGAGATCCAGGTTACAAGAAGGCTATGTAAGGGATGTGGATTCGAGTGGGGCAACCTGGCAAAGGCAATGCTGGGGCGTTTGACAAGCGGAACGCCTTCGCGAAAATAAAACTCGGTAAGGAGGCGGTTTCACATACTTGATCGCACAAAGGATGGCATCGTGCGGTTTTTCTCTCCCTATCTCTCTGCTCTTCTACAGAAATAGCTCACAGAAAAAGCAAAAGAAAGGTCCTTTAATCCTTCCGACAACGCGATTCTTAGTCCATGTCAAACTGACGAGATGCGCCAATCCTATCGATTTTGCTAGTCTGACTTTATAAAGCATTCGAAAAAAGCACAGAAAATAATGCTTATGAACATAAAACATTTCTACTTATTCGTGAACGAAAACAAGGAATATATGCAGAATGTAATACGGGAAAGATGAGTTACATTCTTGGGCCACATAATGAATAAGGCCTACAGAAGACCCGAAATCGAACTGTAATTATAAAGATATATAACAGTCAGAACCGTACGTGGGTCCTTGGGATAAAGAACGATATGGAACTGGTAAGATTAAGGCTTAGTGATTGATAAAACTACTTTAAGAAGATTGATAGAAAACCAAGGTTTCAAGAAAACAAAAAAGATGAATATAAATAACGCCTTGACGGAAGAGAGATGCAGGAAACAGTGAAAGGACGAACAATTATTGCAGAGGAGGAAAAACGGGGAAAAGAAGAAACGACAACGAATCCGTAGGTTTCTCTTCATTGAAGCTCATGCGGTTCATAATGACAAAAAGCTGTTAGAGAGTAGGCCGCGTTATGCTGAGTGTAAGCCCGACCCCTTCAGGCAACTTCATCCAAGGGAAAGGAGTGTACGCTGACAGCGAAGTCCTTATATAATTAATTATCAGCAAAGGATATGAGTGGGGGGGGGGCTTAAAGGGGGGGTAGGACACGAAGAGGAAAGTAGAGAATTTTATGAATGACTGGGTCCCATGTGCGTCTGATACTGTTACCAACATCTCTATCGAAATTGTCTACTCTTCTTTATCTCGATGGTCTCGCGGATTTATCGGGGTTTGTATTTATCCACCTTGGCGCTGATTGTAGCGCTTCCAAGTCGATAGCGTGTCTCATTGCCTCATGTTCCGCGACCGCCGGCTTTGTCGTTAGCCCGTTGAAGACATTTTAGTCGAGAAATGAAAATGGAGCAGTAATTTTTTCACGGTTCTACTATGAACGACCAGTTTCATCGAAGGGTCGGACCTTTATCTCCGTCTATGTGATGAAACCGGTCGTTCATAACATATTTGAGTGAAAAAATTACCAAAATAATGTAGAGTTTTCAAAAAGTAAAGCCCGAAACCGTATATTTAATATTTCTTGTCAAATTATGACCCATCGTCCAAGTCTTCCAATATATTTCCTTTTCCTAACAAATATTGTGGTTAGAATCATTACCATTATATATTCGGCACAAGATTAATTTACAGTCAATGGACAATCCTCTGAACGCTGTCAATCAAGACTAACAAACATATAAGGTGGGACACAGATGAACGGTGTCTTTGGTTTAAATAAAAAAACCTGGCACTTTGAACTGACAGCTTTCGTCTTGAAAAGACCTCGACCTTCAGAAGACTTAAATTACCATACCTTATGATTTCTAGGTTTGTATCTTTTCTACTAACGTCTCCGACATTTTTTAAGCATTCGGCTTTAACCAGCAATCCATCAGATCATATTATACGACTGAATAATCAGTATCTGGCTGGGATAATATTTAATAAAATACAAACTTATGAGAAATATAAAAAAACATTGAACATCAACGTTGGGGATGCCTAAAAGATATTCATTATCTATATACGGATATAAAGACACTCATTATTAACAAACCTTCGTCCATACTTTACCAAAGTATCAAAGATTAAACGAAAGAATGAAATAATAAATACTACCAGCAGGAACCATGGATTTATGTATAGCCAAAATTCAGACACTATTCTACGTGTAGTTAAGAATAAGATCAATAAATTAACCAAGATCAACGGATCTGAAATGCCGCTCAGGAAAATATTTTTTGTAGTTTTCTTTGACAAATTTTTTGAAATTAAATATTGTACAACATGGCGAATACAGAAGTACCGAAAAACTGCTTTGGATTGTCACATAAAATAACTTGGAGACAACACACTTATAAGGAAAGTAAATGCATTTGGTGGGTCTATGTTTTTTCTGCTTTTTTCATGGAGAGTAACTCTTTTAATCCAACTCAGTAAACACTCATTGATTTTTTGGAGAAATGCCCTTGCGTGACACACTCGCAGAAA
This sequence comes from Ceriagrion tenellum, assembly GCA_963169105.1. NCBI lineage: Eukaryota > Metazoa > Arthropoda > Insecta > Odonata > Coenagrionidae > Ceriagrion > Ceriagrion tenellum. The sequence goes on from OY720643.1 coordinate 100,930,148, forward strand.
GAGGTGTATGCGGTGGCAAGCATGGAGATATTGAAATCATGATACGAAACCTGGCATACTATGGTATATTAATTAGATTATGAGATGAAGACAAAAGAAAATAACTACAGAATGGACAAGTTTGATACGTCATTTTACCGTGTAAATTAAGAGGTTATGACAGATGCCACAGAGACTTTGCAATGAATGTTAGGCGAAAGGTTTTGCAGCTAATTCTTATGTTTGGTATCCATTGCTTGTTTCATACTCTGCCACATAGCACTGACCTCACGTCTCGCAGTCTTTCTGCAACCCTTGTACCTCTGAACCCTTGTACTTATGTGGTGGAAAAATTCATTGACACTCAACGTTTATCAAACATCCACAGCATACTGCGAACTGCATGTCGGTGCAAATTCACCAACTGAAAGGTAGCTGCACGATTTTACAAATGCATTGTAGTTGTATTAACTTAAGCAGAATATGGTGTAGGCCATGCACGTGAAAAGTAACTCAGCACTTAAGAAAGCTTAGATGATATCACAAATGTATAGGTAAACACCATTAGATAATTATGCCAGAGATGCTTCAGCGATCACAAATAACACATTCCTGAATAAGCAATTACGTGAAGATTCTGAATCAAGCTATTAAGTTAAAATATAGAGTAGAGGGTTGAGTCGGTGTGACTCAATCAAATGAATTTTCAACAATCCCCTTGTCACCTTTCAGGTGATGCCTTTCTGGAGGAAAAAAATCTAAATTTTCGAAAAACTGCGCGAAAATAAAACGTGAAAGACCCAATAATAGAGCAAGGCAGGGGGATGTTATTCCACCTCCCAGCATTCTCAATTAAACCCCGCGCTAATTAACGCGGAAAAACTATCCCCGATTTGAGGTTAATTGCTTTGCGTCCCCATTAGAGCAACAGATCGCGCGAGAGCACGCTACGCTGGCGCCTCCTGAACACCTGACTTGGCATCACAACCACGGAGGGAGGTCGTGAACATCGATTATTGTTTCATTACGGGGCACGCCTCAGAGTATTGCGTTCGCTTTTTGATTAAAACCACCGCCGAGAGACATCGAGAAAGGAAGGCTGGAAAGAGAATCGACCCTAAACCAATCGTAAAATCGTCGCAACGGATGGGTCCGATCCATAAACGTCAAGTCTCATTTTTTTACCATACGGAAATGGAAAAAAGTGGAATTAAATCCATTGTTGTTTCAGGCTGAGCGTGGTCACAACTCACAGCACCAAAAAATACCTTGAACATGAACTAAAAATTTAATTACTTATGGGCATGCATTTTACATTTATATCACACTAGCTGACAGATGAAAGTTACAGATATGACTCCTAGGAATAGTGACATGATGATTCCTATCATGTTGATGGTTCTTAAGTTCTCATATCCTTCGATTTTGAGTTTCGAATGAATGATGATGATACCGGCAGAAATATGCCCATACTTGAGCACAATATCAGTATAGTTAACCTAATTAGAAAGAGCTTCCAATGCCATAATAAAAATTCTAACCATTGATTTAAAATCTAGCATGACTATTAGGATGTCCACAGGATATCTGTCCGGACCAGGAGCTTTATTATTCTTGGCAAGTTTGACGGCCAATTTAACTTCCACATCTTTTTAGTCCGCCTTTCACTTTTAAAAAAAGGCCCATGGGGCCTGTCATTGTCACTAAGGGCTCAAAGACGACTTTCGCCATGCAATTATTTTACTCTCAACTTCCAATAGAATAACGCAATGTTAATCCTTAGTACTTCGAGAGGCCAATGGTCAATTTTTTGGATGGGCCTCCTAATTCTTTTCGTGGACATTTGAGAGATGTACTATAGTGATTCCTTTTATTCTTCTACACTAATATTTCTCCATCTTCGGCCTCTCCCATATCCTTTTCCTTCTTGTGAGCATCTCCATATTTCTCCTCGTGAGCATATTCATATTGAAATTTTGCGCCCTCCGTTTTTAGCCCATCATCTCAAGAATTTAATCCATTGTTTCTTTTTTCATTTTGCTGGTCCCAGTGGAATGATCTCAGATTCCAGTGACAGCTACATTCATGTTCATCATGCTTTACAAATTGCCAACTGTACAACCACATGATAAAATCAGCCACTCACTTGAGTCTACTTCCATTGCCTGATCTCATCTGTTCTTTTAAGAGTAGGTTAGGATACTATCCTATTTTATATCCCATTCAGCGGGTTCCTTTAAGCTAAATTTTTATTCTACCATTCAATATACTAATTTAACTCTAGTTAAAAAAGGACAAAATAAATTTCACAATTATTACACGAAAAACGGCAAATGCTGATGAAAATCAAAACTTAGAGCATAGAAAGAAGATTCTATGGTTCACAAATATGAATCATAAAAAAATTTCCGGAGGAATATTTCAAAAATGTCTACAAACCATTGAAGACAAGTCGGATATATTACCAGGCAAGCCCTAATTTAATAAGTTCCAAGGAAAATATTTAAATTTAAAGTAAAGATATAAACGTTAACTGTAAACAAATATTATTTTGGCACTTAAAACAGGGATTATGAAACCCTCAAAATTGCAATTTACGTAACGTGCATACGAATGCAATTTCAAAGTTTCAAGGCGCAAAAAGTATTTTTCGATAGTCTCTCGTGCGACCACAGAAAAAAATCTCGTTGAAACAACCCTCAATGATGGTGTGTGACAAAGTGGGAAGAGGAATAAAAACAACTGCAAAACAAAACGCGTCGGCACCTGTGCACGGTGAGAAGGGGCAGACAGGGTGAATTATAGGCGAGTCACGTCGACGCATTACTCCGCCAACCGCCACAACGGGCACACGGCAATTTCCCTTAATGGCTGGGATGGAACCCTAGCCATTAATGGGGATTTGTTAGGCAATTTAGCACACGTTTAGTTTTGGAGTACCATGGCATGCGCCATCTAACGTTTTCCTATTTCGAGACCAAATGTTATGCGTGTGGATAATGCTTATTAATTCGACTAGTTTGATAAACTAATGCCCCTTACTGAGAATAACCTACGGATTCAACGCAAAGACATAATTAGGCATCATTTAGCTTCAAATTTGAAGATTTACCATTCCTGCTTACCAAGCGACCTTTCAAGGCAACCGGAGTAGTACGGGGCAAGGGTAGCGTGATCGATTATTAATCTGAGGGTCGCATTTTCGATCCCAAGCGACGTCAAAGCATTCTGATTTTGGAAATAATTTTTACAGAATGAGAAGATAATTTACTTGCATTCTAAAAGGTACTCTAACCACCCAGCTACGCTAATGAGAAGCAGCAATCTCAAGAATGATCCTGTTGGTGGACATCCAGAAAATCGGTTCAGAATCAACTGCCACAGCATCGGGAGGAAGTGATATTGGCGGAATCGGCCAGACCCCTGCAATGGGGAGAGCGATGGTAAACCACCACCACAGTACTCTAGAAGCGAATCATTGCATTCCTCAACCGATGCAGGGAAAGCATGTAAGAGAAACAAGAGGATCGTCCAGAAAGTAACCTCCGTTCTCGCCTACCGCGAGATGTAGTCGGGGGAGTGCCGCCATTCTTATATCAACGTTCGCAAAGGTTCAGTAGGCTTTTAATTGTGCCAGTACGAGCATCTTACGGCCGTGCTTCTGTAAATTATAACCTCAAAACATGAGCGCCGCAATAGAAAATTCCGCCACGTATGAAGTGCGTGGCGCTTTAAGATTTCTTTGGGCGAAAAGTCACTCAGCAGCCGACATTCATCGTGAATTGAAAAAATTGTAGGACTAAGAAGAGCAATCCAAAACAAGCGTCGTGAACTTCTGACATCTGGTGTTGTTTGTGCATGACAACGCTCGCCCCCACACAGCTCGAAAAACAAATGAACTTTTGGCCAGTTCAAATGGGAAGTTCTTGACCATCCCCCTTCGCTTACATGAAAAAGTGGCTTGCATCCTAGCGCTTTGCCGTCGATAAAAAAATTCAAAACGCTGTGACATATTGGTTACATTTCCAGGCGACAGATTTTCATACGGGGGGTATTTCAAATATGGTGAAATGTTATGACACGTGCTTAAATTTGTTTGAAAACTACGTGAAAAAGTAATAAAAATGTGTAGTTTTAAGCTGTATATAATAAAATAGTTGTATTTGATCACTTGCTGAATTTTTATATAAAAACGGAGGTTACTTTCTGGACGACCCTCGTATTTCATATGTAAAAGCTTTGGGTGGATTCCACGGCTAGTGCGTGCTTAAATAATTCAACTGCGACAAGAGTGTGCACCATAAAAAGTTGAAAAAATATAATGAATTCAACACATCTCTTCAACAAGCCATATGAACAAATGTTGCACTGCCCCTCAGCTTACACAATTCGCCCTCAAAAATGAAGCATCTTGTGGAATACATTTATATATAACCCTCGTCTGGCAGAATCACTCTCAACATTCTCATGCAACTAAAATAACAGTTAACCGCCTTACTTAAGTAATTATGATGCATAACTGTCATTCTAGCCATTTAAATGGCCATAGTCAGCAAAAACTACTAAGAAAACAAACGTGTGGCAATCCTAGCTTCAACCGATCATAAAATGGGATTTGTGTGACATGAAAAGGGTGAGAAAGAAAAAGCTAGAGGCGCGAAGAAAAAACTGACTTTCATACGATACTAGAAAATATGTACAAGCACGAGGATACTCGCCAGAATGGAAGATATCAAGCATCGAGGGTTACAGATAGTCCACGGTCGCTGAGAAGTACAGAGATTAAACTTCATAACTATGCCGTAAGGGAAGGAGTAATAAAGTTGTAAAAAGATAGGAGATTTAATTATAAGCCTTTGGTACAGTGGATTCCAAAAGAATATTTTGTCTCTTCATATTATATAACAATCATTATTATGAATCATTACGAATATCGAGTCCATGCTTCTAAAACACTGACGATGTTACAGGATATGATATATGGATGCGAAATGTAATACAAAAATTATTTAGCATGCCTTTTCGATATTTAATAGTCTCTCTCGTCTGAATATGTAGATGTAGAATGGATAAATTGACGCCAAATCCACAATGAATAGTAAAATTAATAAACTGAAACTGTTAACTAATGCATAGTAAGCGTATTGATGGTTCATTTCGAATAATCATTTTTACATAAGGCAACAGAGCAAGCGTGGGAATATTATTTCATGGAAGGTGCATTTATAGCAGAGCAACTTCCTAAGGCAATAGATGTGAATAAATTAGAAATACATTCAATATCAAATTTGAATTTCAAATGCATTTTTTAATAGGAAAATATTTTAATTGAGAGGCAAATCATCCATCATCCATAATGTGGCAGTAAAGTGTATTGTACACGTTACAAATGTTAAAAAAAAGTCCGTTTGATCCCGGGATCAGAATAACAATTTCAGAGCTTGAAAAACATAAGTTGAAAGATATCCAGCACAAAGCTTTCCTATATATATTTACAAGGTCTATTACCTGACAAAGCAACAATAAATAGAGTGATTATAATGAAGACTATTACAACAATATCTTTTTAATGGTAAATTATATGATGAAATTAGTTAAGTAAATCCTATATAAATAATCTACCGACCACTTTGATTCCAAATTGAGGAGGTTTTACCATTTATAGAAAACTCGAAAAAATTTGCCCCGTTAGTTAAGAACACATTCTTCACCTTCTTTCAAAACCAGACTTATTGGTAACACTTAGGAAATCTGGCGAGCTAACAAGCCTCAAATAACTGTGAGGGAGGACTGGAAAAACAAAGATTCACCATCTTCATTCTGAAAGTATATATTAATAAATACATTACACAGTTTGTACATTATACCGATCTTTTCCAATTGTTTTTGTATAGTGGTAAATGTGGAAAAGGTAAATCTTTCGTTTTAGTCATTTACGCCAATTTCCGCGCTTATAACTATCTTAAAATCGCCGCCTCTCGCGAAATACTATCAGCTGAAAATTCTTTTATCCATTATAATATATTCCTGTTAAAACAACCAACTCCCTGAAGTACCTGAGTGCTCTTTGCTTCAGATCCTCGCGCCTGAGCAACAAAGAACCACACAGAAGAGACGAAGTTCAGGAGGTGAAAGTATATCTGCAAGTTGAATAATTAACATGATGCTCGCGAATTGTAGCATCTAAAAAGAAATTCTATAAAAAGTTTATACGGCGTTTCGTCGGAAAAACTGTACAAACTTGTAAACGTAAAGAACGGGAAGTCTGTCATATTTCATTGTAGACAGGGAGCAAGGGAATGCTCTCCGCATCCGACCACAGTAAATTTAACTATCAAATCAAGTAATCTCATATATCATAATGACAGCTCTGCAGCCATAGATTATTCTGCAAGCGGAAATTTCCTCATAGCTCCGAGACCAAGCTTTCCTGGTAGTACACCAAGTTTTTCTCAGACGTGGCAACTGGGTAATGCAACGGTTAGGTTAGCCTTAGTCTTCCCTGACAGTTGTAAATCACGACATTCACTATTGTTACACATACGACTTTAAGGATGATTAAGACTAAATGGCTCATGCAATGAGCTTTCTTATGCTTAAAATATCACAGTCTCCGTAAATCCCGCTCACTACAAAATAAACACACTCTAGGTTTATGTTGTAAAATGGAGTCAAGGAGCGAAATTTAATTCTCTACGGTCAGACGGTAGGACACGCAGGAACGAAAATAAAGACAATTCATTGCTAGTTACCCTCGTTATCTCATAAAGAAAGGCTGGGGAAAAACAGAGTAACGTAGATAAAACGAGCGAAAGACGCCTAAGGATTTAACATGCCACCTGACTTCAGGCGTGATAGATGATTTGAACTTTAAGCGACAGAATTTTTCGTGAAGATATAGGTATATGTCAAGCATAATGCTATCTTAATAATATAAAATGCGAACATATGCTTCCTCGTTCATTCATAGCTCGAGAAGAAAAAGTTTTGGAGACTGTTATTGTTTCGTTGAGAAAAAAGGTTACATGGGCCATACACAATTACTAAGTCGGCACCTGGGCCCCAGGGGTCCCAAAACGGGAATTCATTTCCTTTCTTCCAAAATTATAGGCATCGGAATTAGTTGAGATATTTTATTTTTTTGCAGTTTAAAATTAATTGCAATCAAGACATAGGGTGTAAATTCCACTACTGGATAGTTGAAAGAACGAAACGGTCCCGATTGGACCAGTAGTAGCGTGATAGACTCAGGTTCCGAGGGTCGCAGATTCGAGACCAAACGACAGAATAAGTTTCCCTGACTGGCCGTCTAACTTTTGTACGCTACCCTAATTAGACCTCATTACTGAGGGTACACTACAGCCTCAGCAAAAGGCATTGTGGCTGCAGTGACCATGCACTATATATAATATGACATAACGGCATTCCTACCAGTAAAATAGCCCCCAATCCGATCTCTGGGAGGGGTACATCAGTCAAGAAAAAGCAAGAGCAAAACATTTAATGTTTTTAATCGATTTTCTATGACGGTTAGTTTTTTCTAGTTAATTACGCTATGAATTCCAAAATAATCAATTATCTCCGATGTCAACAATACCAGTCGGAACTGGTGCGTTTCAGAGCGACACAAAGAATATTGTCATGACGCCTCACTACATCTCTAGGTCTGGCAGAAGCGTTAAATAAGAGAAATCAATAAATTGCCAAACTGATAGGACAAAAAACTCGTTCTTTCAAAACACAATAAACGATCACAATAAAAACAGCTCCACTAAATACACTCCCATAATACACATCACCATTTCGTCTCCCAAAACCTTATCCCTTACATCTTTGCACGGCTGATGTCTAACACCCCCTGCCACACACCCACGCGGCGACTCGTAGGGTAGCATGCAGATGTGCCAGATTGCCTTAGCAATTTGAGTAACGACTATAAGCAGGAAATTTCGCGCGGGTATTTTACGGCTTCCATTGATTTATCTCATCAACATTGAAATTGCCGATAGATTTCAGATGAGGTATTTTGTACTCAATCCTCTCCATGCCCGTTTAAAGGTTTTTACATAATATCCACATTAAGTCACATTTCTCACAATTAGGCCCCGTCAGTATGCATAGTATTTCACTCATGCACAATTATGCACACTACTAGAGACCCACGGACTAAACCTATTAAATCTTAATGCCGTTTAGGGTCTAATGGACTTTAAGTATTCAAATAATCGTTTTCTTTTCAGTCTTAGAATGAATGAAGTAACAGCTCGTAAACCTTGAAATTTTGTGAATAGGTACATAATAGTTTTCAATAGTAATACATCCAAATGTAGCGATGTTAATCTATCAAAATAATTTAATGAAAAATATATGTAAGTTTCATTTTTACCGCTAGCAGGTTTTTTTCCTTAAACGACATTTGCTGAAAATAATTGTACGGCAAATTAAACCTTCAATTATTAGTTTACCGTTTTAAAACAATAGTTTCAGTAAAAGAGCTATAAGCAACAAAGCAATTTTTAATCAGTACAAAAAAATTAAAATAAAAAAGAGAAAGTAACATTCTCTCATGTAAAAACAGATAGAAATACTCAATTTCCAACATTTCTCTCCCCTGTTGAAAAACGACGGATATCAAGTCACTTACTCCTGAAAATTTAAATCCATTGAAATAATAAGGTCTAAACTGATATTATGCCATACATTAGCTGGGTGCGCAGCAGCATCCCTCCGCTTCTTAGCCGCATCAGGCTGCAGAATAGTGAAGTAAGTAGTCTTTCCACTAAAAAGCAGAAGCAAGAGTTTCCTTTTTCATTTATTTGCATTAATACCCATTTTCCTAATCATAATATATTTAACGTACATAACTCTCGCTCTCAACGGTAAAACTACAGGATAGTCTATCAGCTCCCCTGAGCGACGGCCTCTTCGCTTAAGTCATCGCTTGCTCTAAGCTCACTACAGCTTCTTTTTGTAAAAAGTCATATAGATTTATCACAAGAAAACTACACAAAAATATGACTTAGGAAATTCTCGAGAAATAACACGAGAATAAATGCCCCTTTGTTTATCCCCACAGGCTCCAAAATATCATGAATTAGTAAACCCAAAATTTACGTACTTCTTTAAGTAATCACGCTGTTTTTCGCTACACCCCGCATAGCGACGTTACCGGCTTATTTTTCTGAAAACAATCATCATCGGGAAGGAATCCCTCTCGAAAATCCCATTTTCACAATTTCTTTGAATCGTTGGTCCTGCTTTTGGCCGAATTCCATTTCATCCCCACTCAAAACATGTGTCAATCAAAAAGATCTCCCACAGAAACGCATCCCTGCCTTCTGCCTTTCTTTATTCCTTTCTTGGAGATACCGCATGCCTCCTTTACAGGAGAAGGAGGCTTCCATTCTTCCTTGTGCCTTTTCCGCATCTCAACAGATTAATCAATCCCACTTCATTCCCCTTCCAGCGAGAATTTAAAGCTCCACAGCCACGGTTAATGATTTACGCCGGAAAAAGAGAATGAAGGAGAGGAGCGTTGAGAGACGAGGGTGCCAATATTTAACGAATGGAATTTCCGAGGAACTACTGATAAAACTCACCGTTAACGTCTCTTTCATTCAAGACACACCCAAATTTTAACACTTACAGGAAATTCTATCAATATGAGCACTAATGTATTTTAAAAACCAATCCTAACCAAAATATGGACGATGAAAGGAAAAAAGTACAATATAGTAAGGCAATTTCTCACCTTATTTCCCACCAGATAATAATAAACTTATATAATTTTTCGGCAAAAAAGCACTCACATTGGTTAAAAATCAAAGAATTATATCACTTTGGACTCTAGGCTTAAAGACGTCCTTACAATTTGACGACATCTTCTCATGTTACCCGACAGCTTAAGTCCAACTGAGCTGATTAGGGAAAAAGAGGAAATACTAATTTTAAATTTCAATAACATTCCTAACCGTCCATTAGTTGAAGAACAAATAGTAATCTTAGGTCTTGATAATTCTTCAGATGTATTCTGAAATAATGCAATCTAAAATTATTACTATTTTATTACCGCCGACTTCCTTGAGTTAAAACAATCAACTTAGGCCGCGTCCTTGAATACTTCACCAAAACCTGCCATACAGTTCATACTATCGTCATTATTCTATTATAGCAATGCAAAAACGTGTTACTCTTAATTGGAACAACATGCACTGAAAACATGAAAAGAGATGCGAGTCGTCTTTAAGCGCATTTGATTATTTGTTTTAGGTTCTTGATAAAGAAGCAGAGATATCCAAATGTCAGACGGCGAGCCAAAGCCCTGCAGGTGGAGGACCGGCTACAGGCTGAAGGAAGCAAGCGAAATTAAAGCCGATAGCCCGATTTTAGCGGCTGAGTTGAAATTTAGATAAAACTGGGTTAAAAACGATTGAATAATGACAAGAGGTGCACGAGCAAAATTATCTCATATATTCGGAGTTGATGAAAGGTGCTCTTAAGTAAACACAAATAATGGCGGATTAGTAAAGGAATTAATACGAAGCGTGGCGATGAATGATTACGGATTACAGCTTTCAAGGAAAAGGACAGAAAAGAGGATCAGAAGCTTAAGAGATGCGGGCTCTGGGAAGAATGGAGGACGCAAGCTGTACGGATACGATGACGAACGATGATTAATTAAATATGGCGATGCGGGAAAGTTGAGAAGTGACAACAAAACGCTGCTCACCTGACAATAAAATAAAAATAACAATTCAACGAATCATCGCCAATGTGTATTTGTACACATAAAATTATAACACAGGAAAGGCTCAATAAAATAACACCACCTTACATGCTTATGGTCATTTTACATATAGCGCTTTAATTTTATCGAAAGTAAACACGTTTCTATAATGATTTAGACATATTGAATGTACGAAATATTTTACACTATTTAATATCCAGGTTTCTGCGTATTTTGCGAGAGGAGATTTGCATCTGACGCATTTACCTCTCCAACAACAACTGACAAGAATCTCTGAATTATTACAAATATAAGTGTGCAATAGAATCACGTGGGACTGAAGAAGTACAACGGACATCAAGCGGAAATACCCCAAGTTAAGAAGGAGTTCATGGGAAAAAGACAACTACTGTGCTCAAAGAAGATAGGACTACAAACCAGGAAACAGTATGCGAAAACATTTGTGTGGAGCGTAGCACTCTATGGATCGGAAGCATTGACCATTGGAAAAGCAGACAAGAAAAATGACTAAAAGCCTTAGAAATCTGGTGCTGGAGGAGGATGCTGAATATAAAATGGACGGAAAAAATAAGGAATGATGGAGTTTATAGACAAGTAGAAGAGGAAAGGACCATTTGGAACACCATACAGAGAAGAACCAGATGGAATGGGCACACCATGAGACACAATGGGTTTGTGAAGATATAAATTGAAGGTAAAATGGAGGGAAAAGTCCCCAGAGGGAGACCCAGGAATAAGTTCGTGGATCAAATAAAGAGGAACGTAAATAGGAAAAGATAACAGGAGGTGAGGGAACTAGCATTAGATACGGAAGGGTGTAGCATTAGATAGGGAAGGATTGGCGAGCTGTAGTCAAGCAATCTTAGGATTGAACAACCAATGATAATGTACATAAAAAGAAGGTCAGCAAATATAAACCAATATTGAAACAAGGTAAACTAAATAAAAGAATTGAAGGAACAGTTCATTAAATCTTTACACCAAAAGCATACAGAATTGACACTAACCTTACCCATAGCTTGTAAATAGGGAATGAAGGGCAAGAAAATTCCACCATTACTTATGTTACATAACTATACTAATACTAATAATAAATTAAGTCCAATTGAGCTAAGACCTCTTAACCATTCAATTTGGCCACTTTCATCAAGCGAATATATCTTATAACCTAACTGAATGATTAAACATTCAAGCATTATAACGAAAGCAAATATGTTACTACAACCCACAACTCACCATTCAGAGGGCCAATAAAATCATGAAATTTTGAGGTCGGAGAGGGATACCATGCAGGTTAATAAACTCTTTCTAGGATAGGGTTGGAGTATTGGTTCCCTATTAGAGAGCACAGGTTCGACGTTCAGTTAATGGGGCAATCTCCCGTAAATACCGATCCCTCCTTATTTTCCATGTGGAGAGTACTTCTACATGCTACCCTGCGAGCCTCCACAGAGGCGTGTGGCAGTGGGCGTCAGAAAAATATATAAAAAAGAGCAATATGTAGCTGCTGTAGAAGATCAACAAGGAAAGGAGGCAGGAGAGGAAGAAGTGATTTTTGTGCTAACAAGTCTTATATTAGTGCCACTTTGCTTTCGTTACGATCACAAATGGCGAGCTAAGAGAAAGTATTTTTGCATCAGTCAGATCGAACGTCTTTCTAATTCTGCCACTTCCAGCAGTTCTAGAGATAAAGCACGAGATAAAATAATATCATCGGTGTCGAACTGAAAATTACCTAATGAAATTTTCTATGTAATCCAAGTCTACCGCATCGCTTCTGACTATCAAATGGTCCCCAACCTATAGTCCTTCCACCAGCTATGTGGCACAGTCTATTTGCCCGTAGAAGTTTGTAACTAAGCCCTAAGTAGAGTAAAATGTCTGCTCTAAGGTACAACTAAGAAGCCTTGGAGACTTGCGCTGAGGGCAAACTAATCCTAACGAGAAATTTTTTTCCACCGTTCTTCCATTTAGCACACGATCGCTCCCGTAAATAATATTCATTTGTCCTCAATGGCGTAAATGACCCTATTTGCTTGTCAACTCCACTTACATCCAAACAACTAACGCAAAACATTTTCGCTCACTGCAATGAACAAAGAAAGCGTTGGATACTGCAAGAAAAGAGGAAGGAGAAAGTTTCAGGCTTAACTTGGGGGGAATTTTTACTGGCGATAACTGTCACAGAAAAAATCATGCAAATTAATAATGAAGGCTGATAATTAATATAGCTCGGGAATACACTACCAAGTTTCCGATCCACAGCATGGTCATCTTCAAGTCTATGTTCAATGAGCCCACAGGCCAATTCTTTCGGCTAGACCTTGAGAATTACTCCATTGGGTTTTCAGGAGCAATTTAAGCAAAGGTTTATACCACAACGGGAATCAAACTGGTAACTATCGGATATCAAGAAAAATGTGCAGATCACTGCAATGCCGAGGGCTTTGAAGAAACACGCTAGGCATAGATAACTTGAAAAAGTAAGGAACGGAGGACATTGTTTAAACAGAGCAATATATATATCCGGAGCTGATAGAAATGATAAAATAAGAGAAATATACTTCCGAGATGACAGATAAAATAAGACCAGCTTTTCTCGCACTCTTAGACATAGCAGAAAAAAACAGCTTGACACTAACACAAGAAACATATAATTCCGTTTTGTCCTCATCTCCTTTCCCTCTTTCTCCTCCCTTTTGAGACTGGAGTACAAACATCAACTACCGCACGACTCTGCTGCGGGCTGCTGAGTGATGCGTGGATGCAGATTCCCGATTACAAAGGCATTGAATCGCAGGATTATTAGTGCCTTGTCATTAAGTCATTAAGTTTCGCTTCCTGGGTCTCGCACCGAACCATGCATAGCCTGAAAATCGAATGTTAGTTTTGCCAACAGAAATCAAATAAATAAATTTCGAATAAAACACTCCGGGTATCGTTTCGGGTCAGAATTGATGTCTGCAATGTCACAAAATTAAGTTCCAATCACACTTAACCCATAAACTTGACGACATCAGGCGTCACTTAACTTAAGCATCCATATGGAAAAGATAATATAGAGCTTTTAGACAGTTATTGAATTTGCACGACACTTTTCACACCATTCATTAGGTACAACTGGTTGTATAAAATTTATATGTTAATTGTAGTGATAGTAACGTAATAAAGGGAATGATGGAGAAAAACTAACTTTCGGGATGGAAGGCAAGTAAAAATAGATAAATGGCTTGTGAGGAGAAAGAGGTTATTTTTCTGCAAAGAAAATTTGTCGGAAATGTTGTCCTTAGTATTTTTCCACACCACCTTCACATCATGTAACTATCACAACAATTAACAAATAAATATGTATGTATCACAAAAACAATTGTACCTGACAATGCAGTAGAGATGTGAAACGCGTCGTACAAATCAAATAATTGTAAAAAAGATAAAATATTCTTTTCAATATGTATACTAGTACATCACTAATTATCCTCTAAGGCCCAAACAATTAAACCGATCAGCTTGCCCAAGTTGGTGGCCACATAAATCAAGGAAATAAATGCGTAAATAATAGAACTGAGATCTTTATAAAGTAATATAGATCAAGGAATCATCCAGAGGACTTATGAAGATAATAGAATACAACCTAAGCAGAATTTTATGACACATGCAAGCCGGAAACGAAATAAAATACCTGTCAACTACATCTAATAAACGCGGGCACAATCCACCCGCAGATTTTATAAATAATGTCTTCATCCCTATTTTCCGACGCAATTCAGGAGTTTGCAAGCGGACTATTTCCACCCCTGGTATTTCACAAGTCAAGACTAGCACCCGCGTAACAACAGTTTACGAAAAACCTATTTGCCATCTGTCACTCTTAAGTACGGCTCACATTCACCCTTAATTGAATTTGTAGTCCTCACGCTTCTAGCATACGCCCCACTGTCTGCTCCCAGAGTACAACTAGATGTACATCTAGGCGCACAACCACCGCTGGCGAAAATTAAATTCCGAGCAAAACTAGTTTCCTAGCATCCAGGGAATTTCTAAAATCATGCCACTAGAAATTTCTCTAATCCTCACAAATGTTTAACTAAATCGGATACGGGATCAATAAAATGCTCAAAAGTTCGCGATAAAAGTACTGGGTATCATTTTTTGTAGTTGAATTTTCAAGCAAAATATAAATGCCACTGATGACCAATTATAACTTTCACAACCAATAAAATATAGATAATAATAAGATTCACTACCAAATATTCCAATCTATTGTTCTGGGAGGGGAAAATATGGTCATTACACAGATTAGTGGGGCACTACACAATTTCAGCAATATATAGATCCAAATAATATAGATCACTTTGTAATTGTCATATATTATGCTCAATGCCCTGAAGACGCCAATATATTTTACGAACGTTGGCTGTGAGTTAAGTATAATAATGACCAAATATTCAAGTATTTATTAATCACTGATGATAACTCTCGATAATATTTAAAACGAAAAATTAGCTATAAAACGCATTTCAATGACATTTTAGCCATTTGCTGAACAAGAAATTCAATCCTCAGCATTGACCTTGACGACACATGCAGTAAAAGTTTCGATAAATGAGTCTTAGCCTTTTTCTTTGGCAAGAGTATCAACTAAACGAACATTTGTGGAGCAAGGTGGTATGAAAACATGAACTTAGAAAGATTATCAATAGCTACAATATTTGGTGCACTGCATTACTTGTGAATCACTCACTCCTTCATCTCGGAAACGATTTATCTTCCGCACTCTTTCGGAAACTCAGTAACCACAAAGCGGATTTGGGAAAATGTTCACAACCTATCTTCCTTCAAACATTTCCAAAAAACCGAACGGGGATGAAACTTAACTAACAAACAAAAATCACAAAAATATTCGCCTTCAGAGCGTGAGCGTTGATCAAGGTAGGGGAAAATAAGCAGAGAGACACGATACTGCCCAAATATGAAAAACTCAATTACAACTCGGGTTTTTAGATGTAAATTATTTCGGAATTTCTGTAGTTTTTCCTTGGGTACGAAATTATTCAACCATTTGGCGTCAAGCTTAGCTAATTAATTAGAAGGTGAAATTCAACTATACATTTTAAATACGAACAATCATAAGTAAGGAATTCTACGGGAACGTAGTGCAATCCAAAAGTTTAGGCACCGATTATGTATCTATATTTTAGCAGAAACGGATCGATATAATACTTTAATCCAACAGATAAATGCATAATAACGCATTGAAGAAACGAGGAGCATTCGCAAGGAAAAAAATGGTATGATTCTAACCCGCTTTATCTGATTTTTTACGCAATGGTAAAATATTCAGGGAAGATAATTAAGAAAACTTAAACGTTAACTAAATAGTTAAAAAGGAACTTGAGTGAATAAAATATTGGCAAGTCAAAACATCATCTCGTACTGTCATCCTTCACGTTCTTCTAGTCAAAACCACTATTCTTGTCTTCGACGCATTTACCCTCTATGCCGCTCTCGCACATACATCACATGGGGCCTGTATTCTCAGAGGACTCTAATTGTCAAACAGTAGCATATCACCACCGGTGCACAGCACATATTGCTCAATTACATAAGTAAACATCGGAATAACCCACACAAAATTGACAAAACCACGAGACCAGAGTAATTCAATAATGACTTATGATACAAATGACTAAGAATCTTAAAAACTAATGTAAGCAAGAAGACAGCTAACACATCAAGAGATACCGATAGCCTGACAATCCCTCGTTATGCCATAATGGACAAAAGTACTAAATCTTATAAATATGCTAAGAAAAATATTTATGTGGTCACTATGGTCACTTATGTTCCATAAAATATCCCAATGAAACTTCAGGCTTTGAGAGAACGATCCAATTCTGCTCTATTTGATGGCTTACTAACATATTCATTTTTTTTGCTAATGGCTAGGTACCTACTTCATTTTGTAAAAAAAAGGAGGGACATAGGTGGTCTGCGCCTTGCTTAATAAATGTCATGGCCACTTACGTCAAATCCCACGGTTTAGAATAGAATATATATTTATTATACTCTTAAGTTTGGTATAGGAACTATACTATTTAAGGATCATAGACGCCACCAATGACTGTAGCTGGTATTTCATTTTCTTAAGCGAAGAAATAGTTGAGTAAGTACACTTACTAAACAATTTCGCCGTTGACCCTCTCACATAATCAGTCTTCCCTTTCTCCATGGCAAACTAACATCTAAAGCCATTGGTATTAACATCTAGCTTTACAAAATAAGTAAATAAATGACAGATAAAAACAAAAAAATTCACTTCCATCCAAAGGCAATAAGAATTCCGACCAGAACAAAGATCGTCAAGCCAAAAGATCTTAAGTATATTCCACCTATGCTCGCCTTTGGATTAGAAAAACAGTCAATACAAGAGATAGCTCATTGGAAAAAAGTCCATTTTATAAAATCAAACTAAATATACTAGGCGAATGATTACAACAGAACGCAACACATTAAATCAGTTGCCGTCACACCAAACACACCGTAAATTGCGCCTCATTCTCGATGCATGTAATCACGCGAGCAGAAGCATAGCTAATTGTACAAGATTATGCTCGAAATTAGGGCATAGACTACTTTTTGAACGTGTCGCGCAATCGCTGAGGTGGATTAATTTAAAAGGTGCACTTTTTACAACATTCGTCCACACACAAGTACACTGTTCAACAAAATAGACATTTACGCTCATATATTTTTGTTGGACATTAGCGAAACAGTTTCAAATCTATTAACTTCGTAACTTTTGCAGACCACAGAATAATACGCACTTCACCACGACTCTGGTTTCGATGGTTTAGCATCATCATCATGTTATTATTATGTCTCTCATTCACTTATATATTAACAACAGAAGTAAGGGGGGCAAATTTATGGGAGAGGACAAAACTGGGAGAAGGGGAAGGTTATACAATAGCGAACAGGATAGGGGAAATAGCAGGAAATAAACATTCATTGACAAGATTAGAATCTGAGTCAGCAGACTTTTCAAAATTTCTAACTATTCTAAAGCATTTGTCGCTTATCTTTTTAACACAGCAAATTCACTTTAATATCACTGCTGTGGTTACAGGTTAAAAGTTGTTTGGAAAGGTTGCTCTTTTCGTCATGACTGTTCTTAAAAGCACTGCAGTGTTCTTTTGTCCTCGTCCTGAAATTTCTCGATGTCTACCACAAGTAGACCCCCTCACACTAGAAACAGTTTCATCTGATTCCCTGCTTTTACACGATCAGCTCATAACGTTGAGCATGTCTGGCGAATCTTCACCTATATTCCCCATACTTCGCGACGCACTGAAGGGTATGATGCAGTCCACAATAATGAACGCGAACTTCTATAGTTGGTAAGATCTTGTCCTTTCTCGGCGAATAATATGAATAAAAAATTCTCGGGCTTCTAGCCGAGTGAGATTTTTTGTTGCTAACGTTTCGACGGATAACACCGTGTTATCCGTCGAAACGTTAGCAACAAAAAATCTCACTTGGCTAGAAGCCCGAGAATTTTTTATTCTATAGTTGGGTTTAGGTTTCCCTTGCTCGGATGCAAACTAGAGACTTCATCCGACAAGAAGTAAGACGAGATAAAATACTAGTCTTCATCCGTGATTATGGTGCGTAGGACTGAGAGGGCCGCACACATTTCTACCTTCTATGAAACAAATATGAGGGCTCCGTTTTCAAACGGTAGCGATTCAATTGAATCCACCCCAAAGATGGTTGGAATCTTATTTAAAACGTAGACAAGCGGGTCTCCTACCTCATACGAAGGGTCCCACTTTTAACTCCCCCTTTGGCATCATGCATAAAGGGGAGCACAAGAGGGTGGGAATAAAGAAGATGATGTTCCTCGTCTCCTCCAATTTCATCGCTCCTTTGTTGCAACCAGAGGGTTGAATCCCTACCTCCTCACCCGAAAAAGGGAATACTTCCTTGGATACGGGCCTTATAATGGGGGAACAGAGCGGTGGATAAGGACCTTCTCCAGGCAAAAGGAAACGCAGGTCAGAATTGTGGATTTTAGCTCTGACAGAGGCTTTAAGATCTGGAAATGAGAATTGAGTCTGCAAACAAACCTACAAAGTTTCCACATTAGTTTATCGTCAAGAGTAAGAGATTTTAATGGTGTTGGTACCGGCAAACACATGGCACGAGGTAACAAACAAACTGCCCCCTCGAAGGAAACGACTCGTCAGAGACCCAAAAGTTATTAAATAATCGATAAAGGTAGGAAATACGTAAACTGACATCTCGTTGGAACTGGAGAGAGAAGAATATTTTCAAGAAATCCTACACAATATCAAAAGAGGAGACACCGTTAGTCGAGACTTAACTTACTACCCCCATTCATTCATCAAAAGAAGTGTCCCAGACAACTTTCACTTCCTCTTAACAATCCAGCCAATCTCTGAATATCAAAACATTTTGATTTGAATTCCTTCAGACACGAAGCACGAAAGAGAATTTAAGGTAGTGATGTAATTATTGGGAGAAAAACGGTAAGAATCAGAAAGTAACGGCCGAAATGGGTGGAAGGAATTAGAAAGGAAAGGAACCATTGGAGTCATAAGAATAGCATGACGTAAATAAAGGTGAGCAAGCATGAGAGCTATCACAATAGAGATGGGTCGTTTGCAAACGAACGGGTCCGGAGGAACGGGTCGATGGATTGAACGGGAGGACCGACCTATATGGAACGGCCGTTCCTTTAGGTCATTCGTTGCTTTAGGTCATTCGTTCCTTTTGGCCCTTTATTAATTACGGTCCTTCGTTCCTTTCGGTCCCCCGTTTCTTTCGGCCCATCGTTCCATTCGGCCCTTAGTTAATTCGGTCCTTCGATCCTTTCGGTCCTTCGTTACTTTCGGTCTGCCTGTCCATTCGGTCAGTCAGTCCTTTCGGTCCTCTCCACTATCCTTCAGAGATAGGCTGTTCTTTATATTCTCCCAAAAAATCATTTGCTGACGCTAACGGAGTAATTATGTGTACTATTTTTCTTTATATAAATTAAACCTATTCACGAAACCATGTAAAAAGTTGGTAATATTACCTTCCATTTATTATTTCATCCAACACTCTGAAACTCCGTTATTAAGGTATTTCTAAGTTTTTTTCATTCTTACAAGAACATGTTAAAATAAAAATATATTACCATCAAAAAAAAGGTACGGTGAGAGTGAAATGGAACGGGTACCAAAAACGACCGGTCCAAAGTGACGAGTTCCCAAAAATGAACGGATTTGCCCATCTCTATGACTAAAGAAATGAAAAATATATTCGAGGATAGGAGATGACGGAAAAAATAATACTGAGAGAATCAATTTTGCAGGCGTAAAAGCAATAATGTCCCTTTACTTGACCTACTCCGAAAGGAAATGACGAGATAGGCATATATTCGGGCCCGCTTTATTTCTTTCAAAAGATAGACATGAATTGAGTAGGATAGGTGAACTACTAGTTTTAAATGAGCAAAATAACTTCATATGAGGTACATCTACATAAGAGTCTGCAACGCCGCAAGGGCGAATGGCATGCGGTGTTAGGACACTATTAAAGTTTGATCATTTTCTTTCGTATTGCTTCGATTTTTACATTCTTACTCTTACTCATTTACTGCTGAAAGAAACGATGAAAAGCTAAGTATAATTTTTTCTCTTTATTTTTCATTCTGTTATATTATAATTAATTTAAATACCCTGGTAGTATGTTCATTAATTTAAGCAACTGTGCGTGACACTCCAAGGGTTAAGACGACAGTTTTTTTCTGTACCCTTTGTGTAATTCCCTCCTTTATTCGGGCCAGCGTGGTACTGTTTTGAATTGAACATACAACTTTTTTTTAATACTGTGTAGACGTTTTGAATTTTAAATCCGAATTACAGCTTTTTTGTATAAATAGTGCATTCATATTATTCTTCTCTGATTCTCCACCAAGTCAGGCTTCCTCTCCGTAACTGCTGATGCCTACATGCCTAACTATTAGTACCTGACTATTTCTAGCTGCGTAAAAGTGTAAAGAGAACGGATTTGGGAAGTTAAGTGTATTACGGGAGTGTTAAGAGGGGCATCAGTTGTCATTATGGTCACTCATTAATCGTGGAAAGAGCGAATGGAAAATATCAGTGGGAAACAAGTATTTTACACTTTGATCGCCGTTTGCATTTCAATACACTTAATATTTAACGATACTTGCACAAAAACGCTATTACGTTACATTAATTACATCATTACAAGCTGCCTATACGATTGCTGAAACCAAACAAGCCACTCACTTGACCCCTGATACGTGTTTTGCTTATTACGTAGGCACTAATCGATCTTAAGACATTTCTGTACATTGAATTCATCTACTGAAACACTTATTGGCCCAAAGCAGTGCTGCTCAAAGTCTAGGTAATATGATACCCTATCAATTAAGGCCAATTCGAAGATTGGCTTGCGGTAGCTTGCCTATCCACAATACAATCAGATAACCGTATCATTCCTGTATACCCTTTCCATTTGGCGACCTTTATCTGCCTGATTTATTCCGTCCTTGTTCTTCTTCCGAGATTCTCTCCATCCTATTCTAAATTGTATAATTTTTTCTAAAGTAAGTTGCGCTGGAAAATGTTTCTATTAAACAGGTCTTTTAATTTTTTCAGTTTTCGCAGGGAGTCTTTCTTTCTAACTCTACACATCTCTTCCTCGGTGGTCCTAACCTAGAGTGCTGTATCAGTAGAATAAATTATCAAAATAAATAAAAATAATAATACATAAATACTATAAAAAGTTAATATAAATATAATTATGAAATATCAAATAATCTGATGTATCGCAGTATGTTCCCAATAAGTTAATTTCATTTGCTTCGCTAAGTTCTAACTTCTCTCGAACTCTGTAGAAAGATTAATTCACGATTCAGTTCACCATTCTCATCTTCAATATTCTTCAACAGCCCTACAATTCCAATTCCATTGGTTCTAATCTCTATTGATAGCTGCAATGATCCTCCAAGACTCACTGCTATGTAATAATTTGCTATAAATACACGTAATAATGGAATAAGAACTTTCCTTTCTACGCTTGAGTCGCTAACTCTTGGATTTTGTCTTGTCCTCTTGGTTGGAATAACTCTTTCTCCCAAGTCTAAAACTCACAAGAACAGAGGCCACTAATTACAACCAAATAAATTACAATGGAATAACAATGACAATTCTGTTGACCCAGCATGATGAACAAATTATACTACAATAGAGAGCGAGCACTCTCATTGCAAAAGAACCCACAGAATGAGGCTAGAGTTATATTGGTCCAGAGATTTCATTCAAAGTGTATCCCTCTCATACCCTAATTGTTAGTTATTGCTCACGCGTGGGCAAGAGCGGAAGAGTGTGCCTCACATCGACAAGTTGCCTAATTGTGAGTTTTGATAAGATTCCAAAAGAACGTAATAAAGACGAACACAGTGATAGAAAGAGTTCCGGAGCCTCTCCGGTAAAGATGGTGAAGGACAGCGAGGAAATAGGTCTTACGTGATACACAAACGGATAAAACCAGTGCACATAAGATTAAGGAAGGGTGGATGATGTAAGAAAATGTTTGGGCGACAAAATAGGGGTATAATTCGCGATGGGGGCTACAGATGACAATAAGTATTTTAAAATAAAATGCTATAATTATAGGACATCGCAACGTAAATTATTAATTATTAAGAATGTTTGTTGAAAAAATACCAGCGAATTTCTCATCATATCGTGAAGAGGTACATAGCATTTTTAAAAAATAATAAAAAAATTAACTGATTGTCCAAATTATTCTATTGACACTCAGTTATCATCCAAAATTCATAGTATAAGTGGAGTAAGTAATTAATCTAATAGTGCATGGCAGAGTAATACGGATAAACTTATGTTAGGAGCAGTGTTAATAAACATATCCCATTTAAAAACTTAAAGCGCTTACGCGATATGTTGAATAGAATTGCGCTTGAACATCGGATAAAAAGAAAATCAGCCAATAAAACAGCTAAACCCAGGGAACAACAGAGGAGAACGGTTTTCAGAGGCTTGCTGGGGTAGAAAATTGATAAAAAATTGACAAATAAACCAAGGCATAGGGTAAAATATCGGGAGAATACATGAAAGAAGTTGACAAAAGCGTATCCACTGAGCGTGTCATAATTTGAATCGAAGCTGGGTACAATTGGAATTGACAGAGAATTGGAGATGGCAGGCGCATGGAAGAGGAAAACACATCATCGAGCAGGAACGATCGAAATACCGTGAAAGACTCGGATGTAACTGGAGATGCAGACGGGGAAGAAGGTGATAACAGATATAAAATGATTTCGTCATTCGAAAGAAACGACGAATTTCAGCCAAATACAGACGAGGCTTTAGATGGCAATGGGTAAAGAATTAAGGACATTTCGAGTAAGGATCGTGTTATCAAAAGAGGTTTATGCAAATAGTAAAGGCATTTTGATAAACAAGGTAATAACTAACCAAATATGATAGGTAGAAACGATTATCAAAACTTGACATGCAATTAGAGGCTACGGAAATTCTGCGTTCAGCACATCGACCCCACCCATTGAAAGGGTCTGGTTTTATGGATGTAGGCCAGTAATAGAAAAACCAGTTCTGTACCAACGCTTCGGAATATAATGTATTCCATCGTTAAGTCTACTAACTAAAGTCTACAACAATATCAACATTATTACGCACCGATTTACAACCTATCATATTCATCACTAAAATTACCTTTAAGTAAATTATGTCGAAACATAAGCGAAGGCGCCTTTTTGATACTGTTTCCCAGAACATGGTGTCAATAGAAAGGTATGGTATCATGGTAAAAATGATGGTTCAATTGCAAAAGAAGAATTGAAAAAAATGCAGATTGATAATATGTAGTTCCGATATCTGTATCCAGAGGTTTCTTTAATGGAGACTCTCTAGCAATGTTCAATTAGGCGAAAGTAATTGCCTCACTGATTTATTCATCCATTTACGTGGAACTTTCCCAGAAAATTCAACATAATCAATGGCCCAGCGTTGAAGATTTGCAATGCTAAGAGCACGCCCCATGGCTAACCTGATAAATGGATACATTTTGCCAACGTAATTTTTGTCATTAAACATCCAATGTCTCTATTATACTTCTAATTGATAAAAGGCGCCTGGACGCGATTACTTAAGGGCAAAGAGGAATTTTGTCAGGAGAGATAGACCACAGATTTGTCAGGTCCCGCAAGAAGTCATAGGGATTCGAGTCTTTGAAAGAGCGTTGAATTTTCCAGTTAAAAATAATTCCCACTTCAAGGAGGCCTGTTAGCAACGGCATCACAGCCGTGATGCCAGTGTTATGTAAGAAACTAACGGGTATGAGTTTTGGGAGGGATGGTGAGGCACGTGAAAGGTGATAATTTATCAGTATACAATAGACAACGGGTGAATTGGCTCAACTTTAATTTCTCTCTTCGGAGTTACTTCCGCCAAGACGATCTCTTCAACGGAGTCGTCGGGGAGAGCTAGCTATCATGGACCGTAAATACCAATCGCCACATCAATACAAAAGGAGAGAATTGAACTCCAGCAAAACCAGCAACTGAACGGATGGTTCTGGAGGGGCTTTTTATTACTGACACCCGTTATTGAGACATGAGAAAAGTTCTGAGGGTAAATTTTTAGGGCAAATAAAAATTACCATAGCGCTGTCAATGAAGGATTTATATGGCATCCATTGCACTGTAGAAGCCTCCTTACCTATTATTCCACCGCGTGCACGAGTACTCTGTGAGTCGCAGCGCTGAGCCTTTCGCAGGTTATTCAAGTTGAAGACATCAAACAAAAAGAGGATGTCTAAGATAGACGCTTGGTCTTGGTAGAAGGTACGGAACGACATCTTAACACGAAAGGCAATCCATTCAAAATATGCCGATAATGGAAATATAACATAAAGATAAATCAGAACCTCAGTGAGTTATGTACATGACCAACGTTTCAGGGACTTATCAAATTTATCGCTTCCCAACCCCAAGAAAAGCGGTCCTGAAATCGGGAAAATTGCTCCCAGAACCAAATTACGGTGCAATTAATTCGTTACATTTAATAGCAAAATACTCCTAAGTCTCAAAGAAGCAATAGGCATTGTTGCCGTAAATAAAAAAATAAACTCTCCGGAGTTGGGCTGATTTTTATGTCCGACTACAGTCGCTTATTCCTCCTCCTGTTAATAGCTTTCAACCCTTTATTTACCATTTCACTATCCTTACATGGATTCTTCACAGGGTTTTGGAGGATTTCGATTCCCTTTCGGAGAGGGAGAAACCTTCATTATCCTGATCTCTTCCATTCGGATTTAGTGTTACTCAATGGTAATCCCAAATCTCTTAGCTCTTTAAACCATATGTTCATTGTTGGTATTTTCCATTTCGGTCTTATTTAGCCCTTAAGTTTTTTTGATCTTTCAAACATTCTCATCAGTTTCTTCATTTCGGATGCGTTTATAAGTATGTGTATTTTGTATTTCACATAGCTTATTATCCACTACTTTTTCACCTCTTCTTACTGATGAAATTGGTAAAAAAGCCAGATACGGTGGGCAGCCAAACTTTTCAACATAACGTCATCAGTACAACAATCCTAATCATAAGATTAGTCTCTCGTCGCACAGGTGGCTACGCTCTCCGTATGACATGCAAACGTAGTTCACGGAGTAATCAAATGGTGACGGCATTCCGTGATTGCATCGTGCACAAATCCGTCACGCAGGCCGACATGCATTCCATATCATTTAACAGCGAGCGTTTTTACTCCACCGGGAACATATACGATGAGAACAATAAGTTTCACAGAGTTTTCGCGGAACATAATCCTCGATGAAAAAATCAGATAAGTAATTAAAAGTATCCACATTAATCACGTCCATTTTGATTTCAAGCGGAGCTGAAAACTTCCTCAGAAGCATGATGGCTTAGGAATGATCGAGGAGAATGATACCGGGCTAGGTCGCCACGAACTTCCTGAAGATTAATTATGGGCGAAGACGGACTAGGACTTAGGGGCATAGGTCAGCACAGATTTACATTTCGTTACATTTATAGCGTCGGAAATGAATACATAAATTTCGATGAGCTTTACACTAATCATACAGAGCAGATAAATGAGAGCTCATAGTATTATAATTTAAATATTAACAAACCACAAATTTAACGTAAAATAGGTCAGAGTTTTACTCAAGGTCCGAGCAGTAATGACATAGGTTGACGTCCTTGGAGGGAGATGCACAAGCCATGAAATTCCTGTCGACGAAGGATCACCTGATACTTCAAACTTCATTTTTCGACAGTCACACATAAAACAGTACAAATATCCCTATAAAAGACCTAACGTACAGTCGAAAAAATTTGTAGCGACACCAGGAAGTCGTCGCTAAATTGGATGTCAGTAAGGGTGAAACAAGACTTGATGGACGGGATGATGTACTGACGGTCGCCTTCAGCGACCTTTAGGGAGGGACATAAAGCCATTTTATCCAGCCTATACTCTTCGATTCACCTTCCCAGACAAGGTAGGTTTCAGAGGCAAATGCCACTAAAGCTCACTACAAATACCACTTCAGAGGTATGGACACTTAATATCAATCAAACGTACAAAAAGTGACACGTAAAAAATACCATATAAATATGACAACACCATAACGACAATAAACGACACCATATAAATATTAGTATTTCTTCAAATAGAAATATCGCCTATAACTGCCACAGGCAAAGAAGATTATCAGAGAAAATCAAGAAGAAATTATCTGATTTCATCAAATCAAATGCAATACACTGATTTTATTACAGTAGTGGTAATTAAAATCCCTATTTTCACTATTCAACCGACATACTGGTAACTTGGATCCGATGTCTTGCTGATATTATCATCTACATGTGAAAGCGAGAGTAAACTGCTAATTAAAAAAAAGAGAGAACAGAGTAGGTGAAGATCAAACTAGCGACAATCTTGTGGAACAAGGGGAAGTTTAAAATAATAGGGAAGTAGACAGAACGCGGGACAGAAAGTATAGTGAATGTAACTATTGATTGAGACACAAAAATACTTTAATACATAAAATTATGAATTAAGATCAATAAATAATAACAAATATGGAAATGAATACATTACTTTAAAAGGAAAAACAAACTTCGAATAACCCTATATAGGCAACGGCTGATTTATGTTTTTGATTAATCATTTTGATTGTTTAAGCATGAAATTATAATATGTTACATTACATTGAATATTTCGAAAACATATATGCGAGCTGCCTCGAAATGATCCCTCAGTTAATTTAAGAGCTGCCGCGAGGTGACAAACCGCAGCTGTAAATCTGTAGCCGTACGGCAAAAAACTAGAATGTCTATGCGCTTTCCTCCAATCAATTAACTATGCGCGCGATTTTTCTACCAGCATACAATAACATTGCTTTAGAGCCAAAATCAGTACAAATAACGGGTCCAAAAAAACTATCATCGCAAATTATTCCTTTGTGGAACGGCAAAGGTCGAAATTGAAATGTCACCGAACCCATTTTCGTGACTCATTTGAGCGCATAGAAGATCGTTTGAGCCGACTCAACTCGACCCGCATTTCCACTGAAAGAGAATCGTCGCGTCATTACCCATGTCAGTCTACCGTGAATCCAGAGTCACGAACATTTAGCGTCACTCCGCGAGGCTCTATCGACACCCTCTGCTGTTATTATACAACTATCGTCCCGACCATTCCGATAGAATAAATCCAGTAATACGTAACAGTCGGCTGCATGTCCGAACTGAGCTATCATGCAAATTTCAACAAAGTATACTGTTTAACTCCAGCAAATATTTTCCAAATCTCATCAGTTGGTACACCACATCTAATCATTGATCCACCTAAGGAAGGTTACACAAAAATTATTCCCTATAGGAAGGATTCTCAACATTCTTTTTGCTCGATTCCCCATTCAGCATAGCTGAGATTATTATTCTTATTCCACATATTAAAGATTAAATTATATTAAATTCCGCCAATGAAAATTTTGAGCATGTTTCAGAGTAGATTATCATATTTGTCAGTCAATGAGCTTTATAGAATACCACAAAATAACTGAAAAACAACACTACAAATCAATATAGACAAATGATTTTTGTCGAATAGTCGTCCCCATTCCCAAGAAATACCCCCTAAATAGTAAAAGTATAACAGTTAAAAGGCTCTTTCCCAAGATGGAAATCAACCATAGAAAAGTGGGGAAGAAACCCTAAATTATTACTCCATTATTGACGAAATCTATTCGCAGGGGATGGGGTGAAGTGACAGCCTCTGCCGAGAACAGCTGGAGCAACAGGCGGCAGCAGGAATTTCGACTTTAAAAAACGGCCAATTGAGATGATTAGAATAGAGCCAAATAATCCAACAAACAGAGCATTTATATTTCCAGCCAAAGAGTAAATTCCTGGCATTTCCATCACTGAACGATATGCTAGCGAATGAAGTCTTTTTTCCAAAAGATTACCATAAAAAATATTTCCACGAAAACGTTAAGCCAAAATTAGAGGCTGAATGAAAGTTAATGACAGATTTATAGATGTATCATTCCGCTTGAATATAATCAAGATTAAATGCAAATATTGCCCTGTCCCGGCAATTACATCATTAAGTGCAGATAAAACTACAAAGATAGCTTCGTCTATCCCTTTCAGGTCTTCACATTAACCATACGTGCATGCCATGCAATCCATCAAAACGGATATTCATTTTGTCCGAAATTCATATTTATATCACATTTATACACGGCCTGCTATCATAGGATATTTCTTCCTTGCCTTTCACAGCGGTTTCATCGAATTTCCCCAGTAACCTGTTCTGCCATAACACTCCATACCTCCAATAATTTTTCAGTCTTCATCCCGCTGGTCCTCTCATTTTCATCATCCATTACGCCTTAATCTCTTGAGGCTCCATTCTTCTTTTCATATCTTTCTTCACACACCCGATTTAGAAAGCACTCATTAATACGTTCATCAATCCTTCAGATAGGTGTTCACTTAGGGTTCATGTCATAATTATCTCCTGGTTAATGCTACGTCGGGTAAAACGATTATTCACCTGATGAAACACTAAAATACTCGAGTTGCCCATTGCCTCTGGCGCCGACAAAAATACAACTTCAAATTCGCCTCACCACTATTCAAGGATATCATTATCATTCTCAAGGCGTATGTCTTCATCCCAATTCATTTCAAACGTTTCCGCATAATGTTAGTTTGAGCTATATAGTTCCCTGGTCATAATAGAGACTATAACATATATTTAGATTAAATCATGAAGTAGCGATTCCAAGACCCAAAAATTAATTATTCAGACAGAGTTAAATTTATCATGGAGCTTAAAATATTCCGCTCTTTACTGTCTGTTATTCCAGGGATGTAAAATGAAAGGAAATTTTGTAGAGTAATTTAAAAAAATGGTTATCAGAAAATAAAGAGGTCGAACCTTTGTCCAAATATTGGCAACAGGAAAAATATACAATATTTTATGCAACTTTGTTTAATTTCTAAATTATGTTCAAGGTATATCGCCAAATTTCCTTCTCTTATTTAGAAATATCTTTATTTCCAGCAAATAAATGACAGGATGATGTAACATATTGATTAAAGTTTGTATTAACTGAGAAGAGTCGGCAACCACAAAGCAGGACAGAAGTCTTAATGGGATGCCTGTATTCCTCATATTCTTGTACATGGTTGCGTGTATTTGAAGCTATGTATCTAGAAATTAAATTATTATTATTATATTTGAAGCACACGTCTTGATTTTATCAGCAATAGGAGGCGTCAAGTAAATATTGTAATATTAATGGTGAAACAATACTTTTATTTGACTGATATTCTAATAAGTTAAATATTCGTGATATTGAAATAATTACTGCGGTGACAATATGATTTATTTTCGAAAATTGTTGACAAAGCATACAAACTACAATCTGTTCATTTTTTGACGTAATCTAAGCGTAATAAATTTCTCATCTTTTATGTAAGGAGTCTCTGGAGTAGACATTTTCATGTATCCATTTCCATGTAAAAGGGCTAGTATTTTTCGACAAAAATCTCGGAAAGTAGTTCTGTAAGGGGCTAACATTTCGTCATCTTTGGAAGGGTGAGATATATTTCTTTCTTTTCAACGAGACCGCATTTGTGGGTGAAATGATATTTCGGTCACACTACCTTGAACATGTAAAATTTCCGAAAACTCTCCGATACCAAGAAAATATTTGAACAACTCAGAAAACCTAATCAGCCAAAGACCTGCTAACTTTCGTTTACACACAAAATTAGACCCACCTGGTGAGAAATGTTAGGAACATACCGAAGGAACATTTACCCCTCTGCTACATGACGCCTTTCGCTCCCAGGAAAAATTTCCACCAGCCATCTCGCGGCAACATGGCAGGAGGTTATTCGCACAAGTTGAGCCCTATTACTGAACTTATTTTTGTCAGTTACTCTCCTATTCCAACAGCTTTATTGCTTCATCTGACAAAAAATTACAAAATGAGTCATCGATTTACCGAAGTAAACATCAGGTTAACAAATTGCCCACAAATGACAATATCACCAAGGGATAATAAGAAAATCTTTTAAAATCGCCCATGATTCAACGGTGGTGAAATAATAAACACGTTCCTGGGAAACGTTATCATGTGTTCTTTAGAATCACGTAATTATTCTCCTAAATTATTATATAAAGACCGATGTTAAAAAAAGGAATATTTTTCCCAACAATACTCATTGTTTTTCTCTTCGGATTGGTAGGTACCGGAAGAACTTTAAGACCTTGATTGTTGTAAAACAGTTGGAGGTCAGCCCCAAAAAACATTAATTCCTCCCAGAAAACTTATGCTTATCTGGTATAATAGCTCGCTTTGTGAAATACCAGCTAAGTTTCCACAGTTTTTGGTTCCCATTTTTGACGGTCGTATTTCTAAAATGCTTCATAAGGGAGGGAAACGTAAGCAGAGAAGAAATAAGTAGCCACATAGATAAAAATGTCCATCGAAATAAAACAAGGATTATTTGTTTCTTTGATATGTTCAAATTTCAGATGACAAGCTCAATGGGTCTATTTAATGGGAGGTGAAATTTAAAAGCCTGGATATAAGGAATAACTATTTTGAAATATATTTTTCAAGCAGCTCTTATGCCAAATGCCAAGCAGGCCATGGGGTCTAGGTAAAAACAGCTGTAGAGAAACAGAGGTACGAATCAATGGAAATGTAGAGTAATCAGAGGATGTTGAAGTCTAAACGGACTAAGAGAATCACCAACTGACAACTCCTACGAATAGTAGGAGAGAACATAAGTACGCTGCAACTTCTCAATGGGAAGCTACAATTATATTTCGCTATTGGGAAGGACTCACCACCGAAAGGGAGCGAAATGCGCATGCCCAATATTTTCCTCGGTAGCAAACTACGCTTCAACAAATATTTTGCACGTGGGTAGAACATAGTCAAAATAATGGAAAATAACAAGATACGAGATAGCGAATCTGAAACACCCCCATTAGTTTGAAACACATGTACGTAGCATTTTTTCGATAAGGCCCCAATTAATTTACTGCACGTATCCTCAACGTTTCCTGCAGCGGGAAAAACGATTAAATAAAGGAGATTGAAAAATGTTAACGAAATCTAAACAGTGAGCAAAATTGGCTTTTTCAGTTTTGATAATGAAACGATTCATTTGCATAGAAAATTGAAATGTTACAGTCGCATACCACTCATTGTTAGTGTGTTTACTGGTATGGCTGTTGGCTTTTGCTTGTATATTTAATAACTCAGAAAAAGGATGCTTGAATAATAAGATTCTTCCTTTTTTAGGCAGAGACTTATTAATTTATTATCGACCCTCACTTCACACCACCTCTGGCTCTAGAATAAACTTCTAAACTTAACAGTTACAATAGTATGAAAACTTCGTTTTGTAACCATAGGAATTAAACGTAGAAAAGGTTTGGATCACTCGTTTATTTGCTGAGCCTTTACGATGATAGACAAGGTAGCAATACAGTCCAACTACAGGGGCGAGTACATAATGGATGTCCCAGCGGCAAGACGAAACAGAGCGCCGTGAATAATGGCTCAATTCAGGGCGCAAAGCAATCATGATGGCTTAGCATTAATAGCCCACAGGAATTACGATGCCGCTGATCCCTAAAGCGCACCTAACAACAGACCAACCCTTTGCGATAGCATATCCGACTCAATTTCCCCTTTGGCCCCTCACTACACTCCTCCCACTATACCTTCATCCCTCACCTCCAAACAACGCCAGATCCGACCGCTACAGTCCCAAGATCAAACCATTCCAACTCGTTCCGATTATCGACCCTTACTTCATCGGTTTTAACCCACTAAACTCGCACGGTGGTGAATCTCCATTTTCTCTTTGTTGCGGGCCCCAGTCCCCAGAGCAGTATCTCGATGGATATCTATAGTCATGATTCCGGAGCTAAATTTACGGAAATCCAAAAGACATGTGCCTTGAGAGATTATTGGGAGCAAGAGGAATACACGACCCATACAAGAGAGAAGAGAAATGCGAATTGGCAAAATAGTTTCTTAGATATCTTTCAAACATATTCGATCGAATTATTCGAACGAATGATCGAGTATTAAAACTATAAATGGGGAAAGTTTTGGTCAATAGAAACCGGGGGTTGAACACCAGCCTGGGAGAATTTTTCAGCACACAGAGCATGAATAGTTGGGTACGAGAATTGTCACATAGAAAAGCACAAGATGCAAAAGGCTCTAACGGCTTTCATTCATTTGGGTCTAAGCCAAGGGGAAAATTTTAAAGACATCCTGGGGACCGCCATTGACCTGAGCTTGAAAACACACTGGGTTCACCACATGCCGTTCTTATGTGGAAAGTTGTACAACAGTGAAACTGGACGAACCATAGAGAAACACCTGAAAACACGAAATGTGAATCAGGCTCTTCCACCCTGAGAAATAAGCAGTAGCGGAACACAGCCAAGGGATTAGGCATAGGGTCACTTTCCAGGAGGCCAGGATTCTGCACTGCGCTGCTAGTTATTGGGATCGCATTGTGAAAGAGGTTGTAATAACAATCACAAAAACAATATGAACAGTGACGAAGGTTTCCAGATCAGCAATGCATGGAAACCAATCCTGGGACAGACAAGAAGAAAGACGGAAAATGAGGGAAAATCACGAGGGCAAGTCACCGTGGTCTTACTCCAAACTAATACCAGTCCAACACGATTCACCGACAACCATCCATTCCTATGCCCTTGGGAGATTTTTACCTATCATTCACATATTTCTAATTATAAAAATATATCTCCACATAAAAATTATAACGGATGATATTTTCATGCTTGAGAAAAATATTATAAATAATGAAATGTAAAAACATAAACATAAAAACATGCAAGATAAAATGGTTTTATACTATTCACTACTAATAGTTAAATAGGACTCAAACTTCAGCATTTCATTATCAGCATCAGTCGTAATCATTTCATTGGAAATGCTTGGAACACCCACCTTACAGTCTCGACTTAGCCCCCACTGATTTTAATCTGTTCAGGCCCCTAAAAATCATTTTGGTAGCCGGGGTTTTGAATGTGATGATGCCGTAGTCCAAGAGGTTACTAGTTGACTGCGACAGCAAAGAAAAGACTTATTGCTGTCGGCTACCAAGGACTGGTAACGAAAAGAGATGGTTGCCGCCGGTGTCTGAATATACAGAGTGAATATGTAGAAAAGTGAGGAGAATTTCAGGGAGTTACTTTGATTATCGGTGTTACTTTGATATCCAGTATTTGAGTCGTTTGACTTATCCTTGTAATTTGAGATTTATATTGGCCTTTACCTAACCAGAATGGCCTTTTTCCTTGACGGTGAAAGAGGAAATCATATTGTATAATAGGGATTGTGGTTGAATAGTCGTAGAGCGAAGATAAAATTCCATCGTGCATTAAAGATATACCAAACTCATTTTATACGCCGAAATAATTCAGTATTCAGTTCATTGGACAAGTCATGGAAAGCAAAAAAAAAATTCATCGAGATACAGGAGAATTAAAATTGATGTTTTTTTCGGGGATATAGACGATTTAAGGATTTATAGCATTACATTGTTCGTATAGATTTATTCTAATTAACACCGATTAGAACTCATGACCTCCTGATATAACAGATTAAGTTTTATCACAGTTCAGATTAAAAACTTCGTGTATCACCAAGGAACTGACGGCAAGAACATCACGGTTCACACGAATAATAGTTCTCACGAGTTCACTACGGTAACATAGACAAGTAGTTCACAAATCATCATCGCATAAAAAAATGAATGACGCAACATTAACTCAATGGAATTCATACCTAATAACACTCGCAAGGATATTCACTGAAACAAAACACAGTGTAGACGCCGTAGTACGTATGACGACGTACGGAAGCACACACAACAAAATTTCACCTACTTCACACATGCAAATGCATTTTATCACGTTTCCCCGTGTGATCGGAATTTGTTAAATAATGATCGCATGGTATACAACTTGAAATACGTAATCCAAAACATCAATAGGCAAATATCATGTGCATGTACCGATTCAGATTAAGTGCCCATGAGTCCAAGTATTGAAGAGGGTCTTTTGGTACGCTCGGCAAGATACCTATCACAATCAAAAGATGATTGTAGAGAAAAACACTCTTTGATGCGGAATCCTGAATATAGCCCCATCGGTAAATTTTTCATCTCGATTTATCATGGTATGCTTACAGATGCAATGCATCGCGTCAATGTACAGCTAAGGCGAGAACTTACGAATATATGCCTGTCTTAAAAGGGTATTGAACAGAAAAATGAAAGAGAGAAACAGAAAAGCAATGATAAATCTTGGAACATAACAATGAAACTTTTACAAATCAAATCGTGATTTTTAATAGTTGCTCGAAACCATAAGGCCCAGGCATTCTCAAAAACATATGATTGGCACTACACTCTTAACACCTAATCAGAATGTCTCCACAGATGAATGCTCGGCAGCACATTCTCAGCACGAGTTGAGGAGACTATAAACGCCAAATGCCAGCATTTTGGCCCTCTGGTGATAAGCACTCAGTATGGCAGGCAAGCGTTAAGAGCACACGGCTACCAAACAGGGAAGAAGTGGGGTAAATACGGGTGAGCCAGCTCCCGATAAGTCCTGCTAAACAGAAGGCATGTGATGCCATGAAAATGTCAGATCAATTTTGGAAATGACAAGAATTATACGGCGAAAAGAAGTGGTCCTAGTGAGCTGGTCTTGATAATTATTACTAAGAGGATGAAGAAAAAAGATGAAACGTGTATTACCTAATTGACGTAGTTAAAAAACGACACTCATAAGGCTATTGAGTTAAAAAAAACCTATCTGAGTGTCCGTTAAAATTTAGACGGAATCACTTAAATAAATTTTTGGCCGATCAATTTCCAGAAGACGCGAAGATAATTTTACAAAGTATATTATCCCATCATCCGGTAAAAAAGCAATGGATGTCCGCATTAAATAAATAACAAAAAGTAAATTATAGGACTTAAATAATCAGATGGATGTATACTAAAACCAAAAGAGCTCGCCTTGGGAATGAATTTTTCAAGGCTTAGAGCGGTCATCGGTTCTTTTGCTACACATGGAAATATTTTATGTACATGCAATACGTTTTCACCAAACCAGGGGTCTGTTTCTCAGAGCAATGAATCTACAAGTTATCAGTCACGTGACTATTTTCACGAGGCGAATGGGTTACTCAGGTATACATAACCGAAGACTTGTACCAGTCCAAAAAAAAATGACGGGCCTAAAAAGACCATACATAACTCGTATTTTGATTTTTACGATACATTCTGGACGTGCACCTTGCAATATTTTCAATTCAAAAGTTAGTGCCAAGTTCTTGGGTGAATAAAAATGACAATATGTTCTGAAAAGTAATTTGATGTCCCAACTTACCTTAAAAGATCCCTTATTACATTTATTCTATTCTTGTTATTGTAAATTAGTTATTCTAAAACAGTAATATTAACATCGGCAGAAGTCTCTGGCGTAACTTAGCGTAGAACATTATAGTTACGTGGAATATAACGTAGTATACTGTTTGAAATGTT
This sequence comes from Ceriagrion tenellum, assembly GCA_963169105.1. Taxonomy (NCBI): domain Eukaryota; kingdom Metazoa; phylum Arthropoda; class Insecta; order Odonata; family Coenagrionidae; genus Ceriagrion; species Ceriagrion tenellum. The sequence goes on from OY720643.1 coordinate 100,966,123, forward strand.
TTAAAAGATATATTGTATTACAGGACTTACTAGGGTCGCTGGAAGAAAAATAAATATCGGTGGATCGGTGAACCTTAATACATGAAGACACTTTTCACGTTAATTGGAGATATAATAGTTCAAAATGTTTCCAAAATGATAAAGCGTGAAGGTAGTTCTTGGCAGGGAACCTAAACTAGCTCACACGACGATTTCCGAGATCAAATAACAAAAAGAAGATACCTCATAAATTTCTTGCCTAAAAAATAAAATTAGTTTAGCTGGTCGTCAATACGGTTACCTATCCTTAAAAACATGCCAATTCATTCAAGTGCCAAAAATTACAAAAATATTTTTTTTCGTCTGGGATCCTGCCCGCTTATCATTGTGGTAAGTGGGGCTTTATTCTGCCAAGGTATTTTATTTTTTCTTCAATGAATTCTTCATCACCGTAATAACAAAATAGCTATGCGATGTATTCACTTGTCCTAGCAAACTAGCCTGAAAGCGCCTAAATATTTCCACACAACATGGCCATTCTAACATTCAGAGCATGAGTTCTATATGTTGGTTCTCAGATTTCCGCGGAGCGGTTCATGCTGCTTCAATAGTAAAAAATATTTCAGCTTTATTCGGTCCAATGCAATAGAAAAGCCCTTACAACGTGTAGGAATTCCGAAAAAACCAATTCTCAACAGATCATTCCAACTTAGTAGCCATTTTGGACTCAAAAGAAAACGCAGCAGCTAAATGTACGCACCGTGTTGTGGCACCAATTAACGTAGGCAATAGTTTCCAAAACTTGGCTAAATAAGAACAGGTATCAATTTTACCACATAAAAAGAGACATATAGATGTGTAAGCGAAGCACTGGTGCAAAGCAGTAAAGATTAAGTAAATAGCGAGATATCATTTTTTCCAGCTTATGGGAAAAATGTCACATATGGTCATAAGGAAGTACTACCGTTTTGCCTTTCAATTAAATAAAGGGAGGTTCAAAAGTAGAATGTTTCATTTGGCGGAAGGTCGACATGGTAGTAAATCAAACTTTGTGTCTTGCATAGTTTAATTATTATGAGTGCAACCGGTTTCGGCAGTTACGCCATCATCAGGAACACTCTAGCCTAATGTACCTGATGTGAAGTGTACCTGACGATGGCGTAATTGCCGAAACCAGTAGTACTCATAATAATGAAACTCTGGACGACACAGAGTTTGATTAATTACAATAAATATTGGAAGCATTGAGCATTAAAATGAATGTAGGGCCCTTAATTTATATTACACATCAACGTAGTTACAAAGTATTATCATAGGTCCGATAAACAAAAATATGGGAATTCGAATTTCGAGCACCTTTGCATAGAACATATGCGAAGCGCGGTGCGGTCAATTCATATATTTTTTCCGATACCATGCTAACGCTGGTATCAATGAAATACCTAGCAGCACATGTTTTAGTAAGCTCCAGGATTCTTGCTTAAAAATATTCCTGCCTCCGATTCACGGTGAACGGAGACAAGACCCCTCCTATTGTGCGAGTTACCGCGAGATAGATCAGATATTCTACCACTCTCACCAACAGGGGCCGTCTCTTTCCTTCACTCTTCCTTACGTAATACGAGGGAAGGAAAAAAAGCCATCCCGGAGCTCGGGAGAAAACACTTTCTTATCAGCGAAAACTTATTTCTCAGTCTCCAGGCCGAAGTTCCGTCACCCCGGTCTCTCCCCTTTTTCATAAAGAGAACCACAGCCTCCGGGTGGTAAGAGGGAAGGGAGGGGAGGAGCAAGAAAACATCGAGGGAAAGAAATTCGACCAAAGAGGCAAGAAACGAAAGGCAGGCATGGAGTGAGGGCACACGTCAACGAGTGGAGAAGAAGGATCAAGGGAATTAAATCCCGACCGCAAAAAGAAAATAAGGGTCCCCCCAGGATCGAAAGGCTTCTTGCGGAAACAATCCGGAAGAAAGGACAAGCCCCTGGAAAAATTCCGGAAGTGAAATCAAGGAGACCCGGAGCCGAGGGCTGCCTTCCCTTCAAAGTTATTATAAAAATACCTAAGCGTATAACAAGGGGACTCTTCAATGGTACCCTTCTTTTCCGGCGTAGAACAACCCCGCTATTTCATCCGATACATGGACCTCACCCTTTAGAGTCTAGGACACTTCAAAAATAGGTCTATCGCGTATCACGTCTAAGATATTCCACAATTCTTTTCGCAGACGAAAATGATATGATACCCCTTCATCGAATAAATGAAAGCAAAGCTTGTACACTGATATCTTCACTTGTACTTAAGTTCAATATTGGGCGTTAAATACTTAGTTCACAGTACGAGCGTAAAGAAAAGCACTGTTGCCATATCTACGTTCCATGTGCTCCCTATTTGGCAATAAGGCCCCCTTTTCCAACGCCGCGGTAAATTAAATAAGTTGCTATTTGGTTCAATGTCAACAAAATTTAAAGAATTCAAGATAAATTTTAGTATGTAACGTCAGGGAATAATATCCGCAATTCGGAAGAGCTCATCTACGTGGAGTTAATATATTACATAACACCATTTTCATGCTACCGCAGTTATTGGAAACAGCGCCCTGCCGGCCTTGAAGAGATTTGTACAGTTAATCATTCTCTATCAGTCTTTTATCCGTCAACGAAATGCAAAACGCCCTTTAGCGAGTAGTACTGATTCAGACGTAGGATAGTTCGATAGACTTAAGATTTTAGAATTAGCCGGAAACATCTAAGCTTGACGCAATCGTTACGAGTCAAATTTTTACTGAGTTATGATGAGATGTCACAAAAAATTGAATGCAGAAGCAGTTCCTTCAATTCAACTCTTTGTTAACAAGCTATAACAAAAAGTTCTTGATTACCGCTACCACGGATATTTTTTTCAGGCTTCACTTCGGTGATTGAAAATTGCGCGATTAAATCCTTACTGGAGTCAGTATATACATTAAAATTCTTGAAACCGGCGATCGAGTCATGTCAGTCACTTGAATGAGGGCAAAGATATGAAAATTGTCATCAAGTTTTTCCATAACATCTTGATACGACATTACTGATGTGTTAACCACACAATAAGCCGTGATTTCCTCTCAGTTCTCTCTTCAGAGTCTAGCTTTTATACCTGCTCGCGATTGCCAATGGCATCATTATCTTTGGGAGAGTATAAGAGCGATTAAACCTAGGCTAACGATTTATAACTTACGTTAGTCGATGGCCATAAAAGTGATTTGAATGGAACTTGTTTGAGTACTGAAAAATTCAATGGAAATGGAAACTAATTATTTAACTATTTAAATTACACTTATTTAAGCATCTCATAATAGTATCCCGTAAATAACTGAGCATGCTTTCCAAAAAAAAGATCCATTTTCATCTTTACCTCAGAGAACAGATATAAGCAAGACAATCACTTCGCCGGCCCCTACTGGCGGAGGGGTAGAGTCCTCGACTGCTATTCCTGGGGTCGCGGGTTCAAGTTCCGTGTGGGAGGGTTTTTCACCACCCAGGGCATGGATGTAAGTCAACTTCTGTTGGCCCGGTCCCATGAAAACCTGATGACAGGCTTAGCAGCCCACTGGGATTCCAGGGACATACGGGTCAACAAAATCGTCCGAGATGCAAAAAAAAGCCAGTAATGCATCCAACTCACAATCAAAGGCGAGAAGAACGTTTCAAGGAAATAACGTTGGAGTTTCAACCATGGCGGAGCGAGTTCAACTTTAATATTGTTTTCATCACTAAACGGCTTGATATCCTGAGTGAAGAATTCTCCATTATTAGTGAAAAGCGTTCTTTGACCAAGTAAATTGCCATTCAATGAATCAAAGTGGGTAAAAACAGGAAGTTTCTATTTTATGCATGAACCGCACAACATCTCTGTACGAATCATGCAAGCGAATGCAACGGCACCTGCGCGGTTCGAATTTTGAAACGGCGGGTTGGATCTAATGAAAAGGATCTTAAGAGACATCTAGGGTTTAATGTTAAGCGTGCCGAATAGTTTTTTACTGTCTGCACAGGAATTAATATCATGTAAAACTTCTAAGACTTCGGTAGAGAAATACAGGGCATATGAATGAAAAAATGAATTTCAAAGCTATAGGTACTGACTAACGACTGCGGAAAAAATAATTTAGACTGATTTTCATTTAGATATAATCGAAAAGCCTCATGAATGGTATCTGCTATCCATCCGCAGATTATCGAGGGTAAATTAATACTGCATACTTTAAAACGGAAAAAATGTGTTTGTTTCCAATCAGTCCTCAAAAACATTCCTTTCCGTGCAAATGAATTCTATCGAGTAGGGGCAGATTCTTTTGGCAGTCTAAATCTTAATGAACGAGAAGAATCGGTTCAAAGAACACAGCAGGAGGTACTGAAAAAATATATGCACCAAAAAGAATAATTTGTAATGATTAATCACCCAAATTCAGATGATTTTCGTTCTGTAATAATGAATACAGCGAGACTTTGACAAAAAACGGTCGCTATCAAGAGGTGGCAACCCTACTTAAAAATATTTCCTAACCAACCGACGGCAAGTTAGCTGCACTTGTTCCAATATTGAATTATACGTAATCGTCTTCTTTCTTAACTTTTTCCGATCGCTGCCCCCGTTCATTTACGTAAAAGATATAGAATATTACGGCAAATAAATAGTAGATAGCGGGTTTATGGGAGGAAAGACCTTGCTTGCTAGCCCCAAAGATAAAACTAAGTGAACTTTTCAATGATCAGAGCATTGGAGTTATTGTGCATATTCTGTTGCAGTTGATAAAACACCCGATATAGTTATGGAATTCAGGGCTCTTTTCAGCGGCATATATAAAGATAAAATGTTATCTGTAGTTCTGTTAAACTTTACATATTCCTTCCCACCGATCACAGGTTCCGTTCTTTCAGCTGCTTTCCAATTTTAAAGCTTAGCTCATTTCGTGACAGTAGAAAGCCTCGTGGTGAAAGCTATTCCCAAGCAACTTTTCGTAATCTCACCCTTAGGTTAATGTCGGTAACCGTTTCTAATATCCCGCTTTATTTAAGCTAAATTTTCTATGCAAAATATTCGAATTTTAAAAGATTCCTACAGAAAAGATATAGTAAGCTAGAGATGGAACACTCACCAGATATCTACATTTGAAATAATTCGAGGATTTCTCGTAAAACATTCCGCTTCAAACAGTTGAGGGCAAGATAGATATTTTTCTGATTGATCTACCTTTCAGCATTGTATTCCGCTCTAATTAAGGTTAACATGATGTGAAGACATATCTAAAAACATGAAAAGTAGTCTTAATTAAAGCATTGTATCAAGAAATGGAGAGCATTTTTGCAATGCCTTCGTCATCTATACATTCCTCAGTGGCATTTGGGACTGCACCGACAGTAAACCTTTACTGTTACAGTAAATACCCGTTTACTGTTTAAACAGTTTACTGTTACAGTAAATACCCGCAGAACTAAGTTCATAGTTTTAGCAAAACTAATACTCCTTACCTAAATAAACTCTGAAAATCAAGAAAGCATTCCCTAAATATAACAGAGAGACAGAGATCCCATATTTTCACGGATTAACCTATTTTATTGGATCCTCCGCTTTAATCAGGGATTTTTAGGAGGGTGGTCATTCATATTTTAGCTCCTCGTACTTCAAACCGTTCAACTGATGCGGTTATATTTATACTTATATTTTTCTTAAGGTTTATCATTTATTTACATCAATTGCGCTACATGACGGATGCATTTTTTATAATCGGGGCATGGAATCAAAGAGACTCACGTTCAGCTCTTTCCACGGCATGGTGCAAAGGATGCAGTGAATAGTTGGTGAATACAATCTCTCAGCTCAGTGGATCATTTGTACTTGAAAGAGAATTACAATGTCTCAACTTCGAAAATGAAGAATATACAAATTTCCTCCGCTCCTGAAAGGCAACTTAATTTTACCGTGAGTTCAAATCCCCAAAGGAACTGGCTTTGAAAATTTTCCACAGAGAAAGACAGTAGCATTAAACGCTCATGCTCTTCGAAACACCCACTAACTTTCAATCCTTGACTATCATTTTTGATATCAAGCTCAGCACCGATTACAAAAGACGAGAAAAATTAACAACCGGGTAATATCGTACAGGGAATTTATATAGCAAAGGTTCTCAATTAATCAGTGGCACTGATGTGCAAGAGCAAGCAATTCTTTGTGCTGAAGGACTGTAAAAGAAATACTACCTGGACGCTAAAGCACAGCCTAAATGAAAGTCGAAGGCCTTAGTTTCTCATGTGAGAAATTCAATTACTTCTTTTGCGTCCATTACTTGTAGCCAGCTGAAAAAAATGCCAGTCATGGCGCAAAAAACTGCTACGGGAATCAGGGGAGAATGATGAAAGAATACTTCGATGAAACAGAAGCGGCACAATATATCAACTCTAAAGCAGAGAGTGTAAGGCAAAGGCAACCAAGTAGCTGGTCTCAAAGAGCACGGTACAAATAATACACATTGGCAAGCGAAAACAATCGTCAGAGACCAAAATTAAAATGTGAAGTTGAAATAACAATCTTGTGTGACTATATTGTGAGATCAAGTACATTAAATGTTGGCAAGTCAATACATAAACAACCGGGATGAATATATATTTTCAAAATTTACGTAATACTTTTAAAAGGTCCAAGAGAAGGGGTAAAGTGGAGTATAATTATAAATAATTATATACCTTTCTCACATGAACTTACATTTATATTTTAACTGCCAAGAAAAACTGCTATCGTATTTCTAATCAAAAATAACTTCTATACGTATGTGACTAACGATGGAGACTATTTATTATTGACTCTAAGGTAACCATAACGCGGCCTATCTCGTTATGGATTACTTAAACGGCTTATTTTCCTCTTCTTTTCGGCTATAGATTATGTCCAGAAGCAACTGATGCAAATCATTCTCAGTATTCCATAGTGAATCCTCCGCTCCGAATAAAACCGGGCCGGCATTTTCATTAGTGAAATCCACGACAGTGAAGGCAGATTCACGAAGTGATCAACTCACAAGGGTATTAAACGACAAACATGTTACCAAATAATATTTAACTCTCTGATTGACAAGCTTATGATCAGGAATTAAATATGCCTGAATGATGAGGCCCGTTCAATCAATACCCACATTCAGACTCTTGCATCTGAGTGTACGATGATCCGTATTGCCGTTCATGGATAGAATTGAAAAAAAAATAACAAGCTCCATGGTTTTTCTTTAATATGATAATTCGAGAACAGGAGCAGACTTTTATTTCATAACTTCTCACTGCTCCCTGGAGGTGTAGAACTAAATTATACGTCTTTACAAGCATAAGAGACACTCCTCATATTTCCGCAAATATCCGTTAATTTGTCTCATCACTAATGGTCCCTTCGCAAAAAAGAACAGGTATTACCAATGACCCTGGAGGAATATTCAGGCCGTTGCATTTTCATCACAATAAGGGCGCAACACATTGGCATACTGGCCGCTAAACAAAATTGGCAGGTAGACAAGGAGCAATTTGATTGGTTTGAATTTGAACTCGTATGTCGTGATTTGCCGCTTAGCGATGCCGCGTCATTGTTCACCTAAACGAAAACCTGACGGTGTAACCGTCTTATCATTTAAGGTACTTTTTTTTATTTCCCGCTACCTACAAAGTGAAAATACATGATGAACCCGACAACAGAGAGATAAAAAGATGAAATGGCGTTTTATTCTCAAAATAGGGGTAAAAAAAAATACAAGGTTCAATACATTTTCCCCTCATTTTTAACAGCCTATACAAGTAAACTGCATCAATCAGCAATGGCTTGGCAATCATTGGCCAAATATCGGTTGTAACAGTAGTGTCAATAGAGGTGGTTATAGACACGGGGATGGAGGGCTGCAGGAGGGGATAGACAGGAAGGTGAAAGGAGGAGAGATAAAGGGTTGGAGATAACCCCGGAGGCAAACACACTTTCCGCTGCCCTCGTTACAGGAAGGAGATATTGATAACAGCTGGAATTAATTCCCCTGAGGCAACAGAACCCAATCGCGATCCGGGGTCCCTGACGGAATATGTGAGCAAACATTCGCAGCAGCAGCTGCAGGGTATTTTTTTCCGGACCGTAAACCGCAGTCTGAAATGAGAGAAGATAGATGACCACGGCCCTTTCACGTCGTTAAGAGAGAGAAAAAGGATTCAGCAGGTACCCACAGAAAAGACTGAATGAACGACCATCGCGTAATACATGGCATAACATTATTAAAAAAACGATTTCCTACATCCACTCACGTCATTTACTTGTTTACTATTTCTATAAAGAGAAGCACAATTTTAATGCCAACGTTGAGTAAATGCAGCAATGAGAAATTGTAATTTATTAGGTGTTCAACTGTTAAGCTGAAGGTAAGGGTGCTCTGGAGAAGATTCGTTTCTAGTTCATAAGTACTGTAATTGGGCCGGATGTGAGACGATTCCGATAGCAGCAGTAAAATTAACATAATTCGATGAAGAATACTAATTGCACTGCATAAAGTTTCCCACTGTGCAAATGTTACTCCCTAAATTACTTATAATTAGGGCAGAGTCGAATATTGGCTATCTTTAACGCCTTGACGCGGGCCCACAAGATGTAAGACTAGAAACAGTTTTCCATCCTGTCAACTCAATATTTAAAGCTCTATACATCTACAGGAAGGAATAGGGTAATAATTATATTTGAACTTGGCTGGGGGACTTCTCCTTATCTCTATTGCAAACTTCGGCTTTCACTCCTTCGTCAGTACATTTCATCGTAAGCTATATTCTCAGACGCCAGATTTCTAACGTTTTTACAGAGATATGGTCGAAGCTTCCTATGATCCACAACCGTCACCAAATTCCCTACCATTTGGTCCGGAATGTTCGCTTAACATTCAAGAACTAGTTTTAAATTAGGCTATTAAACTTAGATATAAATTAAATGAGACAAATAATTTTTCAATTACACAAAAATATGACAAATTTACGCTTTTTTAAACTTAAAGGATACGGCGAAGTAACCGCGGAATGCCTTTATCAAAATTACAAGTTCGAAGTAAGAAAATTACGTCAAATGAACCAGCATATAATATTTAGAGTCCAAAAATACAAAGGGGGAAAGAAAGCCTCGAAACGATATTGGCTTAAGCATTTTGCGTGATATTGAGGGATTTGGGTTTGTGCCCGGGCCAAAGCGAACAAATTTTCCTCAGCAGATGTTTTGCAGAAATTCTTCCTACGTATGTGAGCTACAACTCAAGGTGATCACCGATACAAATGAAGTATAGTAACTACTTGTAACTAGAATGTAGGCATTTCATGGCATGGTAACATATGACATTTATTATCAGGTACTTTTTGATGACGAAAAACTGGAAATTGGAGATAAGAGTACCCTAAACTCTTAACGAGTAACACTCCGAAGAATGAAAAGAGTAGGTTATCGAGAAAAAAAGTTTCGGCAATTATGTCAACACATCATATTATGAGGGTTTCGGGAAATATAAAGTCATTGTAATAGGTCTAAACTTTGAGAACAGGAAATTTTTCCAAGCAAAACCGTGAAAATCATGGGTATCGATAGCGACATTTAGGTGGAGAGGTTGGAATACAGACTTAAATAGATGATAAGATACGGATAAACAATTTCAGTATAACAATCATGCCCAAAAAGGTTTAAATTTTAATAGTCTGATTTCGACTTAATGATCTATAAATTATGATAATTAGGATTTGAGTACGCCTTTTGCAATATTTGCACCGCGTTTACGGCTAATGTAGTCCATCCATTCACGAAAGAATAAAACATGGCGAATAAGTAGAATGAGCTCAGAAGAAGGTGAACTTAAGACCACTTGAACGACCAGGAAAATAATTTTCCCGTCGCTAGAAAATTCCTCATAAATCCAATAGAGGAAAAATTTAAATCCGATCCAAGATTGACCTCTAGACATTGGCATTTTGAAGATGTAAATATAGAGAAGGTCAAGGTTTGGAACAAAACGAAATTGATTTATATATTTCAGATCTGGAAATTGGAAAGGAAATAGAATATAGGAGTTTGAAGGGCAGAAGGACTCACTCACGACAAACATATTTCCAAAACTTCGAACAGAAGAGATAAGGAGTGACAGATGCGAGACGATCTTATATTTCTCCTCAGTTATGAGTGAATTGCCACCGAGGAAAATGGATAGCCCTAAGAGGGAAAATGAAATACGGCAAGAGTGAAACCGTTGAACATTTCAGAAGAAGTGGGCCATAGCAGCATATGGGCGATAACATTTCAACCACTAGACCAGGAATTATATACACCGAAACTTCTCACTTAGCAATTTTGGCAGATATTTTTATATTTTGCTGAATTTTTTTTAATTTCATATAATGCGCAAAATCACTTTCGCGACTCTCCAAAAATTTTTATCTACTTTGCGTTGTTTGAATCAATGTTAACGGGCTTTAGAACGCAATAATTTTTAAAAATTTGCTAGACAAGCATGTGCTAAAAGTGCAAAATATGCTTACAGGTTACAAGAAAACTTAGATGTTAAATTGTAGCGCCTTAACGACTGATGATTGGACTGATAGCAAAGAAGAAGCTTGATTAGCTTTCTAGATATTAATTTGCCTAATTACCATTTACTCATTCACACAGACCGCTGAGCGGGTTGTATAAACATAATTATTTCAAATAAAGAGACGAAGAAAGAAAACGGATGGAAAGCTCATGCATTGACAAGCATGGTGATCGTGTAGGCATGTGTATTAACCACCACACAAAGAATTACATTAGCTCATAATAAAGTTGCCCAACTACACAGGATTTACTCCCTATACATCGGCGTGGTAAGATAGTTCTCATGACACCACCATTATCACGCGATGTCTTTGCCTCCACTTGGTGCCTTTGTGCATTATTACTTATATCAATGAGCACATCCTCGTATTTAACACTGAATTATTTACTACAAGACTATCGGTCTCCGCTGTTACGTCATTATTACCTATAGAGTTTGTTCATGCGTAAATATTTCGAACAGACAGGATACATACAAAATAATACACGGCGGCATAATAAATTATATAATCCAGGTGGTTTGGAAAATGTCATTTTAGCAGATTTGTACTCTACTCGGATGCTTTGAAGCGATGGGTTTCCAGTAGAGAAATCCGTCCACCGGAATGAATGTTTAAACCAAAATCTCATTCGTGTCTTCCGCGAAGTTTATCCTAATGCCGGGACGAAAATTCTATCCTCTATTTCAACCAACGTTCACCTAATACATAGCAACAAACTGAAGCGCCGGTTCATACTACAGACTTGAATAATATGGGGCGCATGTTATAATAATTAGAACAACATGGTAGCTCCTTGTCCTGGAGCACTCTGTATTTTAAGATATCCTAGCAGGTAAACTCAATAATCATGCAAGGCTACGAAGACGATGATACAGAAAATATCCATTAAATATGCGCAGAAAAATAAAATAATAGTTAATTTAAGATGACATCAATATCATTAGACAAACACATCATAGAACAGTAATTAAGAGTACAGGCGTATAATTGGAAACAATAGATAACTCCAACCTGTGAGTAGGACAACCACTCGAGTACAACAAACAGCGTAAAACAACGAAACGTGTACATACTGAGTAAGCGACGTTCTGCCTTATACCATAATTGTGTCATAGGGTGATATTATGAAATCCTTGAATAGAATAGAAGAAGTCTTACACTAACTGCTACCACACATGAATGCTTCAATGGTGGGCGCGCTAGGGGAAAAAATAAGGAATTATGCGAAGTATTTCTCGCAGTTAGGTATTATTTAAGAGCTCCCGTAGTCGGGAGGATAAGAGACAGAACCCACTTAAGAGGGTATAGGGCATATTGTCACGAGTCCTTTGCTAAGAGAACAAATAGGATTGGGAAAAAATGATCACGATTTCAAAATTAAACTTCTTAAAAACGAATAGATGTAACGATGGACTGTTTTTCAACAGCGCTGTAGAGTTAATTCTACTACAGTAAGAAATCTGAAACCCATTTTCCAGCACCAGAAAAAACTTTGAAACTAAATTACGTCCTTATTTCAAATAGTGAAAAAATAATGGTACATTGGCGCCAAACCAACGCATTGCATTAACAGTTATAGTACAGGCACGTCTAAATACTCCTTAGGGTGAATACATGGTGGAACAAGAAAAGATAAACGGATAGCTTCGAAATAGAAAATTTGACAAAATGACCTGTACAAATATTAGGTTTAGAAGCGCCAAAATGGATCGGAAATACACAAATAATTTGCTGATTCTAATTCACATCATTTAAAACTGCTCATTCGGCCAGCAATAACAGGTAACAAAAAATCAAGAAAAAATATGACAGACCAAACAAATGATACATGTTTTCATCAGCAAAATAACATATTATGATTAAACTTTTAAACTTATTTTTAAGGATCCTGATGGAAGGGATCATTTCCTTAATTTAAAATCTAAAAGAGAATCATAAATCATCTTCGCTCAATTGAATGCTCCCCAACGACTGCGAAGCAAACAAAATTGAAAAAAAAAATTATTTCGTTCCCTCAGCCACATTTTTTCTGATTACCCTACAGCAACAGATAACATTTTGAATTTCTCCGTTACAGGTACACATCTTTTCAATCACTACGCAATACCCTGTTTCAGTCTAGAAATTTGATTTCCGCACGACGTCAGATGTTTAGTTACACAGAAATCTATCAAAAGATTTTTCATTAGTTTCGCCTGCTTCAGAGAGATGCTCTCCGCTTAGTAGTTTAATTTCGCAGTGGGAAGAGTCAGTGAAAGGAGGTAAGATATGTTTTGAGTGATGGAAAGAAGGAAAAATCAGTCAAGAGAGTTAAGCTGCGAGATGGAGGGAGAAGTGGCCTTAGGGACTCAAGTTCAAGGAGAATGAAAACGCAAGGGGAAAACAACTTCGGAACTTCCGAATGGACATTAATGGGATTCCACTCTCATTACTTTCCGTCATGGTTTTGTGTGAGAGAAATTTGTGAAAGTTTAATTAAAGCGTAAGATATGAATTGAGGGATAGTATATGAGACATGAATGGATTTATAAAATAAATACGCTCGTAAAAATACCGAGGCAATGTTTGCTATGTGACCTGAAGATATTTATGGCTCTTGAATTGTTAAATTCCATCAAATTCCATTCGTGGACAGATATGAAGATGGGAAATGTTTTTATAAAAATATATCGGTATCAATCAAGACCAGAGTTACGAAATTTTCCGCAAAAAACTGAAAAACTACGCATCTTATAATTCACCCATTACGTTTATATTTCACGTATTAAAACATATTGCACCAGAATCTTCCAAATTTTACTTCGATTCACTCCGCGTCGCCTTATGCAAATTTGCCAAAATTTTGGCGGAATACGAGGAACACGTAGTCCACCGAAAATTAACACATTCAATGAAACACCTTTTGAAAAAATAGATAGCAAATATTATAGACTTAAAGGCCGCTTAACACAGTACATTATATTGCATGGACGAATGTATCATAGATTTTACCATAAAATGAATGAAATTAGAGCCAGTTCTATTTCCCGTTCAGTCATTCAGACAATTTGCCGCTTTACACGGTACGGCTTTCGTCACGAAAGAGTCCATACATTCGTTTGTACAATTAAATGTACCTTGTAAATAGGCCAAAAGAGTGACGTTGAAACTTATTTAAACCAGGACCAGCTTTAGAGCTCCCTCGGTCCAACAACTTTTAGGTGAAAAATTATTTTCCTCTTCCATTTAAAAAATATTTCAGAATATAAGGAAAACCTTTATTTTTCTCCAATACTATTTAGCAACGCTTTACAAATGAACAAATCTCCTTGCACACTTCTGAGCAAAATTAATAAAGATATATAATACTGGCTTATCACAAATATTTTGTATCAGATGGTAGAGCGTTTCAACATTTTTTTATTTATGATCAAATTATGAGACCGCCCTCATAATACCCACCTCCATCTTCGGCGATCCAAGGCCAGTTCTCTTACTTCCAAGTAGCCCTGTTTACGGACTGTTCACTGAAATCTATGCATTTATCCCTTGGCAAATTTCTTGGAACTCTTCCCCCTATTCTCCCAAATGAATCAATTACATTCCTCAATATACCATTCATCCTAAGGGTGTGCTTATTCCTTCTGGTTCTTAAATCCTGTATATTGACCCGTACGGTCATTTCATCCTGCACCCTTCTCTACACTCAATATATTCTTATTTTAACCATACATGTGATATTTTCCATCATTCTCCAGCACCCGAGCATCAGTGCTCCTAATATTTGTTGGTTTACATTTCCAACTCATTAAATCCATTTCGAGCCACGCTTCATTTCCAACTCATTAAATCCATTTAGAGCCACGATTCATACGAATATTTTCACATACTGGTTCCTCGTTCGTAGTTCCATCTTCTTTGAACACCCAAATTGCCCTATCCCGGAGAACAATTTCTGCTATGAATTCGAATTCGGATATTTCAGTCGAAATACAGGGAGGCTGTCTTATCACAACTTCTCATAAAAATTTTCAAGGAAACCAGCCAATAAATTGCGTGCGTCACACAAATAGCTGAACGCCTAACTACTGCTTTAGGAAAGAATAACATAAACGAAATTAAGCAGCAAAAACTCAAGTTAAATATTAACTGAACAATTTGACTTAGGACAAGAGGACATCAGTCCAAGTAGGTGATTGTTAAATACTGGCGAGGCAAAACGTTAAGTGCTTACAGCAGATACACGTCACTACCCACTTTTCTCATCACTTTAGAGAAGAGATCCGTAACAATGACCTCATTTAGATGAAAATCTATTTCCGACCTAAAGGTGCATATCGAAATGAAACTTTTGACAACTTGAACTCGTTTCAACCGCTTTAAACTTAAATGTAAACCTTTGACGTTGTTCTACCGAAAAATTTAGTTAACATAGTATAATCTTGAGCAATAAAAATTTCTGATGACTGCCAGGTGATCTTTGGTGTCAGACCGAAATTTCGCGACTCCTGATGGCCAAATCATCCAAGAGGCATAATTACCCAACGGAGGCGTTGTCCTTAATGTGAATATTAGTAAGAAATTCAAGTGACAGAAAGGAATAAACATATTATTACAGTTTAAGAAATTATAAGGCTCTGGTAAGGCCACACCTCGAATACGCCGCGAGCATTTGCGACCCTGGTCCTAAAGATTTAACAAAAAAAATTAATAAAAATACCAAAAAAATCTGCACGCTTCGTTAAAAACTGCTACGAGCGAACATATAGTGTTTCACAACTTCTGGAGGGATTAAGAAGGGAGCCCCTAGGGACTCGGAAGCTACACTCTAGGCTTAGCTTGTTTGAGAAATTCAGAACTGATGTTTTTCAGCGCGACAGAGAGAATATTATCATGACACTTCGCTACATCTCTAGTTCTGACAGAAGCGATAAAATAAAGAGAGATGCATCATCGAACAGATAGGAAGAAAAGCTCGTTTTTTCCGCGCACAGTAAGCGACCACAATAAAACAGCTCCACTTAATACACTCCTATAATATATATCACCATTTCACCTCCCAAAACCTTACATCTTTACCAGGCTGGTGACCTAACACCCCCTGCCACACGCCGATGCGGCGGCCCGCGGGGTATTATGTAGATGTATATACATATTTATGATTCTGGGTTTAGCTAAACATTAACAAGAAAAATTTAATATCGCTACAAAAGCTTGAAATGCGGCGGCTCACAAGATAGTACATAGATGTAGATGTAAAAGCGAGGAAAGAACACCATGCAACGGAGGATACATCACAGGGTATCATGCGATGGAGAAACACGGAAACTTTTCATACGTCTCCTGCCTTCTACTCACATACTTACTGTCAACTTCGAGCGAGAAATACAACAACAAATTGGCGTATAAAACAAAAAATAGCGTTAAACTACAAAGGCAGTCTCAGGAATAAATAATTAAATCGACAAAAAAACGACGAAAGAGCAACAGCACGTTAAGGAAAACTAGTCGACGCTCATAGCGTAGAGGGCAGACAACTACTAAGAGGTAATAGAAACATGTTGAGGCAAGAAAGCAAAAGCATTAAGGCGGGATAACAATCAGCGTTTCCTGAAGTTCGGAAACGAACGGTGGCGTTTACAAGGTAAGTTTACTGTTTTCAATCAACGGGTATGCATAGTTGTGTTTCTTTTCTCCGCTCGAAGTTACTTAATAATTCTTTCGCTCCTCCTCCAGCCTTATAACAAGGAGTTTTGGTCCTCTTCCGTAACATAAATCTCCCTTCACAACATTTCTTTACGTTAGATATCCTCTTGATGGGTTCCTACTTCTATACCATTCAATCTTAGCTCCACCTATTTTGCTGTCATCGTTGATTAAGTGATTTACCTGAAGATCTCCTAAGCCGGGGTACAATCTAAAAATGTGCCCATACAAATTCTTCCCTTTCTCGGGTAATGTGTCTTTAATCTACCCCAATTTTATGTATTTATGCGAATTTTTCCTCTTTCTCCAAGGCCCATTATACATTTTCTCCGGCATGACAATCTATCTTAAGATTTTTTAAGTAACCCGAATATATTTTTCAGACATGTGGAAAAAATTGTGGCACAATCACTGATGGGGAAGAGTAAAGTCTCGACATGTAAATCAGTCATGACAATTCTCAGACCTAAATAGAAAGTTAGTAGTGGAGCCAGCTTCGAGTCTCGCCTTGGGTATGGACGACGAGCTTTTGTTGAGCAATGAAGATCTAAATTTAGACTATGCAACACAACTCTCTCAGTTGAAGCAGCATCAACCAAAGTTTATTACAGCGGGCGACCGTAACCGTCAACGAAATCACGAGAACCTAGATAAGGGCAGAATACCTTCACAAGGATACGGCTGGCTTTACAATGCTCTTTCCGTCTTAATATCTCCGAGAAATACAGGGCATACTCCCCACTAGAGCAACGCACTACCTCATATTGCGGCAGGCATAACAGCGGTGAAAGTGCGCACCTTGATTAAACACGTAATTTTCCCGACGTTGCGACGGACACGTCAAATATCTGCTCCTTTACTGCGAGATGATCATAAATTTACGCGGAAGCGGCAACGTCGCCCACATCCCCCCCTCCTCTTTCCTTCTTCCTCCAATGCATCCTTTTGCTTCCCCCAACCCCCGACGCCAACAACCCTTAGGGCTTACAAGGACGTCACGCTTTGCCCACTCAATTTCCTGAAAAGTCCCTCAAGGAGACTTCGGCTTCGAATGGGGGAATTGGGGAAAGAGGGAGGATTAGGGAGGGAGTGGTGGAAACGGGAGGGGGCTACGATCCGAAGGAAAGACGACACAGATTGGATCGGGAAGAAGGACGTGCAATAATGGGCACGTAATCTTTACTCGGGGAAACGATATTTCGATTCTGCTTCCGCGACCTTTCTCCGCCAAATTTTCCCTCTTCCCTTAGAATATTCCCTCTTCCTCTCTACTTCGTCTGAGTACTGCTTATCTTGCATAATTCTCCTATGTCCATTAATGCACCTGCAAAAAAGCATTGATATAAACAGCCTGGCTGGCATCGGTTTATTGGTATATTAAAGGAAATTAATAAAATGGAGCCAGTTTCCATGAGCAAACAGCGATTATTCAAATCTTGACTTAGCCCAACCTGAAAGGGAGAGTACTAAAAGAAAGGACTAAAGTGAGGATATAATTGTACAGAGGGGTCTTTAAATTATGCCGCATAAGTGTATTGATAGAATTTTTCATCAAGGCTGCAATGAAAAATGAGTGCACATGCACAGAATTATACCTTTATAAATATGTGGCTCTTAATTTTTTTCATCAAAATATATAAAGGTAAATTTATCGATAAAAGATCTCTCCTTTTCCTGACTATTCGATATAGCAGGCAATCATAATCATTGGTCGCTCAATCTTAAGATTGGTTGATAGCATGCCACCACCTTACCCGATCTAATGCATGTCCCCAAACTTCCATGTAGCTCTTCCTATGCACTTTCCTCTTTATTTAGTCCATGAACTTCTTCTGAGGTCTTCCTCTGGGGACTTTTGCCTCAATTTCACGATCAATCATGTTCCACATAAACCAAATGTGCGATAGGGTGCTTCCAATCCACTCAGTTCTAATTTGGTTGTGGTTCAATCCATTCTGTATTGGCTTCCACACATTCCTTTCATTTCCTGCTTTTCTGTAAACTGAAGTTTTTCCTCTTACTTTGTCCGCCCATTCTATCGTAAGCATCCTCCATCAGCAGGTTTCTAAGGCTTCTGGCATCTTCTGGTCCACTTTTTCAAGCAGAGCAAACATGAAGAGTAAAAATATATAGGCAAAGGAAGAGTAAAAAGAAATAGCAACAAGGGCCCAACAAGGCATAACTTCGTCGTCTCACGTCCCTCTTCCACAACAACGAGTTAGCAAATGGGTAACAACGGCAGAGGCCCGGGTCGTAGTCCAAATGCACGTCCGAACAGCTGTGACTCGTACATCCTAAACGCTTTCAGCCCAATATCGGACGACGCTGGCTATACGGGGAGAAGAATCGGAAATATAAAGTCAGATACTCAGAAGAGGAACACAAATGGTCAACGGCGTAATGCTAATGGTATTGTAGCGAACTTTGAAAAATGACACTTGCTCGTGAGACCATTTCGAATGAAACGAGTTGATGCGGGAATTATGATTCGTTTTGCATTAACTGCTTGTTTTTCACTAGTTTGTAGCAATTCCTGGAGAATCACAGAGTAAACACCTGTAAAGCCAAAAGTGGGAATGTACTTAGGCCTGTTATGCTTTACGCCGGTGTCCGCCAAAAAACAAATACAAAAGATTTACGACATTGATAATTCGTAACGCACAGGACTGAAATAAACCATTGAGGGGCTCAGTTGGTTTGGCGGATCGAGTGCTACATTCTAACCATGAAATACCAGCTTCCTCTTCCTTCTTTGAGGCAGAAAAGATGGCTCTCTCACGAAGTTCCTTCTATACAATAGAAAACGGCACATGTACCGCTGGGAATTTACTGGGAAATGCTCTATAGAAATTTATATCAACTATCCCTTTATATTCGTCAACAAGACATTTACAGCGACGATGCTCCGTATAAGATATAAAAGAAGAGTGATCCAAAGAAGGTGTCGTCCTCTCATATTCACCTACTTATTCGCATGTTCTAACGGAAAAAAAGGTCGTAAAATTCTAATCTTCTTATTCTCCTCTTTCATACTGAGTGGCTGTTAAAATATACTTTATGTCTAACCTTGAATCGTTCCGACGGTCGAATAGATATTCACAATCTAGTTACAGCTATAAGCTTGCAACACCATTAAAATCGTAAGATCGAATTTTAACACGTCTTGCCGATCTGGGTAGAATATGCCTAGGACATGGGTGACTGTGTATATAAACTGGGTTGGGGGAAGAGGGGACGGTTCTGTCCCATCTAACCCAGGATAAATAAAAATATGAGGAAATATGAGGATCTTCACTGCACGCGGTCCGTCTTGTAAATTTTGGCATCATCTTAAATGGGCTGTATATCACGGCCGAAAATACTTCCGCAGACGTCTACGCGGATGTATTTCAAGACTCTCCTAATCTACTTAAAGTAAATCTGTTGACGCAGGCTTCAGGAATTCACTTTTAATGTTTACATTCAGTAGCGCAACTTATTGCTTACCGAATAACTATTTCGTCTGCTAAAGAAACGTCAATTTGTCGAAAATCGGGTGATCGCCATGGCTTGTACGGCATAAGGTTCTTAAAATATTTCACTGATGGTAAATGGGGTTCCCTTATCTTCAGGGAAGATTATCAAAATGTTGAACATTGTGTATTATAACGTTATATTGAATATTTTCCTAAGCCCTTATATCGTACTTTCCACTGTGCATTCAGAGGCGCTGTTTTCTGGAGGGAAGGGGTAGTTAAGAGGAAGGCGTAGACCTCTCAACCAGAGTAAAAGGGTGATTTTGGTCGAAACATACAGCCCCCATTAGGTTCCCAAATATAAGCAGCAAGTGCCTACCCTACGAGCCTCTTCGAGAAAAACAGCGGAGCCGCTAGGGTAGTTGATTACGTACACTCAACGGTAGACTTCTCAATAATTATAACATACTAAAAATCCAATCGATTAAATTTCAATGCTGATAAAAAATTAGAATTGCTACACGACATTTAGCGCACAGAATTAACAACCACTCAGAATAAAACAGAATTATTCACTGGGAATATTCGCAAGGATGACTGGAGAACAAGGGAATGTTTCAAATCAATTGACTTTTGATCACCATTTTAAAATCTGACTTCCTTCTTGCTATCCCTCCCTCCACTCCTAGACGTCGTCATAATCTGACCTTCCGCTTCCCTCATTTTTATCTCTAAGCACGTAGCCTGTAACAAACTTCCATTACTTTTCCCCTCCTCACCCACGTTTTCCCTTCCCCTAATCCCTCTTACATGAGTTGACATATAAGGTTCGTATTTGTATTAAATCCTATGTTAGTCTTGAGAATGACGCTACAGCCTTCAAAACCGGTTCACAGCAATAAAACTTGGAATGAAATAAAATTATACATCGTTTTCATAATAAGTTAAGGTTAACTATATTTTAACGCTAAAGTCCAGCTTGGACGGAGGATAAGGAGGGTAAGTAGAAATGTAGGATCCGACTTGTATTTGAATATCTACCCGATTATAGTAGCCTGAAACATGCTCATGCTCCAAAGTAATACCACCCCGAATGATGATGCATATATTTTTACCACAGGAAAATGTACGCTAGAAGATGTCATTTCCGATGAAGGGGAGCAAAGTTAGAATATTGGGTCCGTAGGAACCAATTTGGAGGTGGCTTATACGGTGATTCCTTCCCAAAATGCCTAATGTGTCACTTAATATTTATTTTGTTTCTTATGGAATAACAATTCCTTTGTTTTACACATGCACCATATGCGTTTCCCCGCCTTTTTCTCAGAATGATCTTGAAATAACATGGCGATAATTGAGTGACGCATGGTAGAAATAGTATTTTTCCTTCTAACCTAAACGCTTTTTCGAGAAAAACTATTCAAAAATGTCTTCTCCCGGGGATTTGAATGGTAATAAGTATGACCTCTGAGAGAAAGGTTCCCTCACCTGTAGCCGGAATTCATCAATAAATCATCTACATTTTAGTTTCTTATACAGAGTTACTGGTAGCCTAGAAAACCTGGAATACTTGGATATTAGAAATTTACCCTAAGAATGTTCCATTCCGAGTCAAAATCTAGTTGCTTTTTATCATTCAGGAACATAATCTTAGGTATTTACTGTAGTCCTTGTTGGGTTGTGATACTAATTAAGACTCTCAACTTTTGAGTCCTATTCTTTACACTTATGCTGAGATAAGTGAAATATTTGAATCATCTCCGATTTTGGATAATATTTTCTGTCAGAATACCAACTTTTGCGACTATATACACTATTGCTAAAGATGCATATTTTTCCTGGAAAATGAGAATTTTGCCCAGGAAAAGTTTAAAAATTTCTGTAGCATCCCTGAATTAGTTCGGGCGTCATCAGTGAGTTCAGTATTTATTTATTAACAAAATGTCGAAAAAATTTGGAATTCAGGACTTGGTTCGCACTCAAAGTGGAGCCTCTTAGTACGGGTAAGAATGAAGGAGGAAAAATCGTAGCGGAACAGGAGGGTCAGTGGAATAATAATTAAATGTAATTTGGCTTATTAATTGTACACCGTTTTAATAATATTTTTTGGCTTTGATGATTCTTCCCTCGTGGCCTGTGACACCGAAATTTTTTAAATGTATTCCCCAAAGCACACGCATTAAAATTGGGCTTTTTCTCTTAAATCGGAAGTATGGACGGTATTGACTCAAAAAAAAATCGCAAAAATCCAAACGAAATTCTCTCATGATTCCTGTCAAAATCGAGAGGGCAATTTGAGGATATATAAAATTTAATTACTTTCAAAAACAGTCCCGTGTGTATATATTAGATGACTCTATGTTCTTTGATTAAAAACCTATCAAAACCAAAATGCTCTCAACAGTGTCACCGACATTTTTGCGTCCTCTCTCTGCGTACATTCTGTGATCGAAGTTGAACATACCGACGATGGGAACGAATGGTGCATGTGAAAAATTCAATTCGGAGGTGGCTGTATTTTAAAGGTCTTACGATGAGGAAGAACGATTCTTTGTCTTTCGAAAAGATCCTATGATATATAAGTAAGTTATTAGAGTTGGGTTGAGTTAGAATTAGAATACGTGTGCGGTTTTGGTAGTGCTTAGAGATCCGATGCATGTATTCCTGTGAGGAACCAAATTTATTCTTCAATAATCATATACATAAATCTTTCTAGTTCCCGCTCAAAAGGAACTAATTTCACGGAATAATCGAAAAATTTCTGAAAAGGTAAAGTCTCCTTTGCCACGCATCTAAAGCGGGTAACTAGTTTAAAAAAGCAATCGTTAAACATTCGGTAGCGGGCTCGTATGCGTAAATACTCGATGATTCAGTTCTAAGCATTTCAAATGGCACCCTCTGAATACTGTAACGACTTCAATAATGATGTAACCCATTTTTTTTTTGGTCTTCCCTCTCTTGACTCGCCGGAAAATCTGTGATCGAAGATCTCATTCCTGTAAGGTGGGTGTGAAAAAAGCAATTCGGAGGTGGCTGTTTTATAAGGGTTTAAGAGTGAGGGAGGACGGGTCCTTGTCTTTCCGGAAAGGGTCCTTCAACAAAAAAAAGAAATTTCTTGCAGGAAAAAAAGGAAGCGAATGCTCTTCTCCGTCCTTCTCTCCACTCAACCCTTTCTTCCTTCACCCCGCTCAAACTCCCCCCACGGACGTCCCGCATCCTGCCGCTCCCCATTCCGTCACACACGTCACTTATACAACCACTCTCCTCTCCGTCCCTCCCTTGAAAATTCCCACCCCCGCTTTCCCAACACTCCCCCACCCACGACCTACTCCCCTCCGCTTCCTCTCTCCTGTGTGACACGTCTCGCCCCTCAATCAATTATATCCCATTTCTCCCCACCCAGTCCCACCCCCAATTCCCTCCCTCAGGGCACCGCTCTCTCGCTATGTGGTAGTTTCAACGCATCTTCTCTCCCTATCCGTATCCCTCCTTCACTGCATCCTTAATCGGGCTTGGATTCGTTTCTTCCCTCCTCTCCCAAAGCCCCGGGAGATCGAATTGGTGTCGCAGCTGTGGGGGCTGGTTTCGCACCCTGAGGGACTGGGTTCCACTTCCGTCGAGGAGGGGATTCTTCATTGAAAGTCATACGGCAATGTACCAAATATTGTCATTAAAACTTAAGCAATTTTACATCAACGTACAGAGATAAAAAAAAGAAAACTCTAAACATCCTGTTTCATGTACACATTTTTCAATACTTTGATCATCTTCCATAGATATAAAGAATCCCCACTTAAGTAACTGCAAAAATTTTAAGAACTAAACATCGTACGCGTCATGGCGATCACCTGATATACGACAAAATTCACGTATCTTTCGCGGTCGAAACAGTTATGCAGAAATCAATAAGTTGCGCTAATTATTGTAAATATTAAAACTTATTCCGCCAGCGCCAACAGATATACTTTAAGTAGCAAAGCAGAGTCGTAAAATAAAAGAATGTAGACGTCTGCGGAAGCGTTTCCGGCCATGGTATACAGTCCCCTTAACATTATTTCCTAATTTATGATACGGAACACGTGTAGTGATGATCGGCAAGATACATTAAAATTCGACTTAACGATTAAATAGGTGTTGCAAGCTAGAATGGTGTCATAAATAGATTGTATCCATCAGACCGTCAGGACGGTTGAAATTTGAACGCTTATCTTTAAACAACCAATACGTATGAAAGAAGAATACAGATGGAAAGATAATGCATAATTAAACATAATAAAATCATTAATATCTCCATTTAAAATGGTTTAATATGGAAAGCATCATTGGATAAGTGAAAAACGTATTATATTTAACTCAACAAAGTTTTGATGAACTACCATCTCATTGATTTTCAAAGTTAAAATGACTCAGTAGGCAGAATATATAATGAAATACAAGGAAATAGAGAAAAAATGTTACAAAACTAACTCTAAACATTCAGAACGACATTATATTATGTCAATTCTGATTTATGACTGAGAATTAATATTGTTATTACATAAAGCAGAGATATTTTGGACTATTATGATAGATTTCTATTGAAAACAGAATTTTTTTATTGCACTATGCCTACATTTGCAAGTTAAAAATTGAGTTAAGTCCCATATTAACCATAATTATTATTGACTGTAATTCTATAATTTCAAGTACGTCCAATAGCAAACGTGTACAGCCGTTACAAATTGACTGGCTGTTAGGTAACTTACATGGCGATCTATTTCCTGAATACGCCAAATGCATTCAACGTAGGCCGAAATATAGCAATACAATAGATCATCCAAGAAAATAGACTCAAGAACGTAAATGTTAGACACGAATTTTTCGCCAAACGATCAGATGTTATCATAATTTACCAATGAGACTTGATAATTGCTTTTTAGTCGATAGTTAGCACAGACAATTATCTTTAAGCCTGATTTTAACAGTGCCACCTGCCTCCTCTGTAAACACCTCTCCGCCCTCATAGGTAATTTGAGAGGGTAAGATGGAGGACATGACACGGTGTTATCTCGGTAACCCGAGAAGAATTTACATTCAAAATTTCTTCTCTTCGTTTCCCATCAGCATTGATCCAGCCATCTATCCTGAACCAACTTTCTATAACATATATCTTTTATCTCTCATCTTCTTCTCGATCCAGTTTTGCCGCGCCATATAACTTCCCTCCATTAAACTTCTGACTGTCCCCTTCAACCATCTATCAAACACCGTACGTCTACATCGCTCCTCACTTATCATCTTTACAATTCTCAACCATTACTATCCTCTTTCCCTCTCGAATTCTAATTGTCTATGAATTACGACCAAGTTTACTGGAAAAAGGGGTCCCTCTGGAATGTTGAAGCTGTAGATAATATTTCTTTGCAACCTTTTCTCATGAGACCCCCTCGTCAGATACCACTTCTCCGAAAATTACTACTTTGCGAAGGTATCTCAATGCTTCTTCAGGGGCTTGATCTAGTATGGAATTGACGTGGTCGAACTTCGGTATATCCTTAAATGTGACGTCAAAATCCCCGACAAATCTCAACTTTTGGATGCTTCCCTTGAAGTTTTACCTGGCTCTGACGTCAAAATTTCGTCACTGTCGAGACTACGAAATTCCGAGAACAAAGAGAACAGAACCGCAGGCCCGATTTTCTCCTGGCATCTGCAAAAGTAATATGTACTTACGTCAGAAATTCTTCATTACAGTACCTATGGAAGAGTAATCGCTAACCTATAGTTTCCAGCCATTTACAGTAAAAATCAATAATGGAGAAAATGTTACGCGTGGGTCTCTGTGCCATTTAAATATGGGTATTTACCGGGCCTGTATGAATCATGAGGCCTGATGGTGCCTTGCGTGATACTGATTGCATATTCAACAGAAATACAACACACACGATAACATTTTCACCCAAACACCGTGAATAAAATAAAGAACACTATAACCACGGGTGCAACTCAGCGGCTTATCCAAAGCGAATGTTAACTCTGACACGAGAAAACCAATTTCGGATCAATGAAACGGAAGGGCTCGTGACGCTAACGGTATTCCGACTTGAATTAAAAACGTGTCCTCAAAGGTGACAGCCTTATATTACAATTCAAGAGGAAATGTACTGCATTCAAATTTCTTCGAGAACAGAAAAGAACAAGGAAGGCATTGCAACTGTTAAAGTTTCCGCGTTCCGCAATCGATCACGTGTGACTCCATGGAAGACGGAGTGAATGCCCATGTTCCCGATACGCCCTGATTCCGTTACAGCTGCATTCGAGATGGCTGGTACAAGGGTTTGGATTTTCATTCATGTGTTTCTCTCTATCTCTGTCATGAGTACAGTCTCTTCCCTTGCACTATTTTAGGTAGTTTCAATGCCGGAAATTCCGCTATCAACACACGCATTGAAGGTTGTGTCCATTACTGGAATATCAATACGATATTAAGATCGTTCATTATACATATAAACTTTTCTATACCAACTCCATAAATATTCATGTCTTCTCTAACTCACAACGCATTCATAATTTTGGGATTTACGTTACATGAGTGGTGCGATTCAATTGTTTTATATCATTCCCGGCTAGTCATTAATTACTATCCACTCTTAAACATATTGTTGTCACAGTCTTAATTTATTGACGATAAATTTTTATCACTGTCTTAAAGAACGAATGTAACACTATACAGGATGAGGAAAGCGGTTCATTAGTTGGATTACTGGGAAAGAAATTAGGAGAGACTTTGCGAAATATATACCTGAACGCGAAAGTTCTTTCATAGCGTAATGAGCATGGAATTATACCGGATGGAATGCGTGAATTTAAAATAATATTTGAAAGACACGCATGTTCAAACAAATTCTAGAATATCGGCGAATACATCAGAAAATAAAAAAATGTTACATAAAATCATGAAAAGTCTGTGCCCACCACACGCAAATAATCACTAGTACATACTTATGAGCGGGCTCCGCAAAGGGTACTCCACCTGGACAAGGAAAGTAAAACAACGATCACGAATCATTAAATAGGCAAGAAATTTCAAGGGAAATACACAAAACTAAGAGCACTGGACTTCTTTCTCACATTTGTTTTTATGATTTATAGACGACATAAGCTGTGGAACCAACTGTTTCATTATCTGAATCCACTAACCGCAGGATGGAAAACCTAAATAACATGCAGGGCAAACAAAGTTTAAAAGCGCCTTCCTCAGAACTCCCGACGTCAACAGTCTGACCTCTCCCAAAAGAAAACAACCTCATTAAACAGCGAACGATGTTTTTAATAAGAGAATTATAGCCAATTTTACCAGCCATTTCCAACCCAGAGGTCCCACAGGTTTGCTAATGCTATTTTTGTATTGCAATTATAGTATTCACCAGAACCGCATAGGGTTGTCATTAACAATCTGAGGATAACGAGTCGTTCTAAGTCTACCAAATAGGATTTCTAATTAAACAAGAACTCCGATTTCATGAGCATATATTTCAACACCTCAACAATTTGGCTGCGTAACCCACTTCCAATTCCAGCCCTTATAACTCATTCCTGATATGCATGTAGCTTCTGCCTGAAATAAACAAATATTCCAACAAAAGCGGTGGCTCACGACAAGCCATTCCGTGATCGGCTCCCGATAAACGGATAAAGGATATCCACTACATTTCTTCACCACGACCTCGTAACCATGACTTAATATGGTCATAATCGTCTTTCACGCAGCAGCTATGTAATATTGACGCTTATAGAATAGCGGGCTCTGCCCTGGGAATGTGTATCGGACTACGAGCCACCCATTTTATGCTAGGATTGAAGTTGTGTTCGGTGAAGGTAGCATATGATGTTAAAATAGTGTCATAGCAGAAAATGGAGGACAGAAATCTTTGTTGGAGGATGCAAAAATAAAATTGGGATGTATATACGTTGCTAACCGTTGTTGCGAACCAGGTTATGACACGTCGTGGACATGAAATACGACGGCAATGTACCAACCACCCGTTCATACACAGTCGGTAATGATATGGTTATGCATTTCCCGGTTAAAGTGAATGATCCAGCATGAATTTTTTTTTCCATTCGAAAGCCTTCATCTCTGTAATGAGCATTCTACGTCGCGTCTGACATAGACCGGGGACATTTACTTGCGGTGCATAAAATAGCTTTCTTGTTACATTGTTCTATTAAACGAAGATATTGGATTAAGGAAGAAACCTTGTCGGCAGAAAAATAAATTACGTGTCCAACGTATCAAGGTATAAATTTAAAGCTTCTTGACAGAATATTTAAATAATTATTCAGATACCGTAGAAAATTTCAAGTGAGGTAATCAGCTATTGCACCTATAGAATTGGGAAAAACGAATATGTAGTTCTAAAGAACACCAGACAGAGTTCCAAAAATGTTACTCGTTGGAAATCGTACTCGTTAGTCTAAAAACGACCCTTAAACAAAACATAATATACATTAAACCCAAACCTTCGAATATATTGCAAATTATAAAAATCATTCATGAATTCAGTACCGTGATAAAAATTCCATTGAATTTTGAAGACAATACCGAATATTTTAAGGAAAAAATAAGATAAATACAGTGTGCGGATATTAAACTTTACCCACTAGAATGATTCATTAGGACAAAATATAGTAAATAATAAATATTATATATCGACGCTACATCCACTTTATCTTTTTCATAACCCTTAATTGAAAAATTTCCTTTGGTTCCGCACATGTATGAAAGATGCTATCTAAACTTCAGCGGAAATACACTGAAAACCAAAACAAATTAGCATAATTTGTAAAAACAAGTCATCACACACGGAATAAAACTTACCAACATGTACAATGCCGGCTGAACCGGCACACTTTACATGTAAGAACCTACTTCCACGTCGAAATCATTTGTGATTTTTTTGGGGTTTTACTGCGAAATGAAAATAATAATCCACGAGGATTACCACCAAGCTGAATCAACAGAAGTGTTCCTGGTTAGGCTTACCGACGATAGCAGATAGATCTGGCCCACTTACACCATTGAAGATCAGCGGTGCAGTCGAAATAGCTAGCTCATCTATGCGAAACACAGCGGATGAAGCTTTGCCACAATAATTTTACGGTTGGGCTTAAGCCAAAGCCGAGTTTACAACTCCCCAATCTCTCTATCTGCACTCTCTCCTCTTCTTAGTTTATCCAGCAATCGCAATCACCATGGGGTACGTATGAGAGTTATGCCAGTCCATCATTTGAACGAAACCCCAAACCGCAGCTCCCTGGTGCTGGTCAGAAGGATCTTTGATTTAAATCACCTATGCATTCTACGCCAAACAGATTTTAGAGGGTTCATACCAAATGCTCCTTTTCCCTACATTATCTGAGTTTCCATACAAACTTAGCGACACGAAAAGAGGAACTCTGAAAAGCACCTAATCAAATGCGCATCAGCGGAAAGTGAATAAGCTGAGGGTTTCAAGGGGCGGAATTGGCCGCGTTGAATATTTTCCGAATACCTTGGTTTTGTCGTTAATTTTTTCTGCCGTAAAATAAGTAGCTTCTATGAGTACTCTATGGTACCTTATCACAGACTACTCCGGAATAAGTCAAAGGGAGTTATTTACACGAAATCAGATGAATTCGAAAAAATGTTATTCTCTTTTACTAATTTTTCATTTTCTGCTCCAGAAAAAGGAGAACTAATCTGATAGTGAAAAGTACAAATTTGAACCAGTATAAATTCGATGGTGATAGGATTAAATTTGTGAAAATACATTATGAATAAAGCTCAAAAAATACTAGGTACTTTTTCAGTGTTTAATTCTTGGTCAAGCAGTTTCGTCGCATAGGCGACATCATTAGGTTGATGTTGTCGCCCTTGAGACCACCTGATGATGTCGCCTATGCGACGAAACCGGTCGCCTAAGAACAAAACAGTGTGAAAAAGTACCAAGTAATTTTAAAATTTATTCATGAACCAGTATTAAAAATGGAATTATAAATACAAAAAAGTCACAGTCTGACTTTTATGACAGTCCTATGTCACTGACTTGTCAGAAGGTACCTATATAAAATATCGGTGCATACAGAAGCTAACTTCTATAAAACCTTCTCCTCTCGTGAATGTATGTAGTTTACATCACCAATTATTTGTTAATTTTTGTTCCCAAGTGCGAAGTATTATAAACCGCAAGCACAATATTTCACCTGGCCGAAACCAGTCAGAATTCATGATCCTGGATAATTGAAATCAAAACATAGGTCGCCTCAATTTAAATAATTCCTTCCTTAAAATGAGATAGTTCACTGGGATAGACAATGATTCATTTTCTCACGTTTCTTAAGTAGAGATTGTGAAGCCAAATCCTCAGGACGCGAAAAAGTCATTCATTCTTATTTCCACAGGTATCTGCGCATTAAAAATTGCTAAGGCTGTTTGTGATCATAAAGCTTGTTTTCCTACGGAATAAAACTGGGATATTGTGAACTGAATATAATATGAATAATTACAAAAGATCTCACAACTACGAAATATTCACGCGTATAACAGATTGTTTTGCCAACAGGTACCAACATTCACAGACATAGATTCCCTATATCAATTACATCATTTTTTTAATCTTTCAGCAAGTTATCTGTGAAATCACCATAGTTGATTAAAAATTAGTAGATGCAGAAAGTAAAAATTGGCAATTATCTAGAGAAATAAATTTTAGTGCGACCTAGGTTTCCATAATTTTACATCATCATCGGGTGATGCTTCATTCGATGTTTCATGTTTCATTTGACGTTACGTTTTCGACGCTTCGATCTTTTCGAGTTTTTACATCACCACCTAAGGATGATATAAAAACTTCAAAACCTATGTGACAGTAAAATTTATTTCTGTAGAAAATTGCACAATTTTCATTTCTGCATCATGCATAAATTCCTCTCAATTATGCAGGAATCTTCGAATTTTATGTAAAAGTTAGTTAATTGAATAAAATACCGTTTACTTATTGCAAGGTACTTCACATAGTTAACTGAATCCGCGGTATACCATTAAATTATTTTAGCGGAAAATATTGTCTGCCTTTCAAACGTGAATGACGCCAACCACATATAGCCTACCACAATGCCTTTGAAAAGGCGTCAAACTACTATAACAGGACAGGCATCATATCGCCAGTATGATGATTTAAGAATGAGAAGAGAGTACAATGGCTTTATAGTCCACTGTGCAATGCTCCCATGTCTCGAAAATCTGCAGAGGAAACGCACCAACAGCTCCCGCGTTCATCCAGCGTTCGATCGCATACGCATGCAGACGTCATTTCGCATTTCCGCCGCACAGGCGCAGTTTCCGTTTTCCGCCTTTCTTCCATGAGAATGAGCCTACTCGGAAATGCCGTCCATATTGAAGCAGAGCAGGCGAAACGAGTTCTGATGCGCTTTGGACCAGAGGGCGTGGGTGAGGGGTACCGTTCACTGCGTCGATTCAAGAGAGAAGAGTACGAGCTCAATTGAGTTCTCTACTTAAAAGCTTGAATTCTATGTATTGACATTTTTCTATAGAATATACGTGTTCCAAATTATTCATTTCAATTTTTATTGCTATAAAGAATTTTTACCAGTCTTACAAGGAGCTAAAAAATCTCAATAGTAAACGTATCAGCCAGTTAAAATGGTTAAAGACATAGCCTTCAAAATAACACTACATTAAATACACAACCTTCCCCCTTACTCTGACCAACGGGTTCCAAGATAGCGAAAGTACCTTTGAATGACAGTTAAACCGTCCAAACTAAGACCAGACAAACTTGAGACAACCAGGAAAGGGTCGCAGATGGCACTTAATGACAGGTAGTCTAATTTAATGAGTTTCTCCTCAGAGCTGGAATCATTGAGTCATTTTGCTATAAAAATACGGTTCACAGACGTTGAAAGTTACGTCACGTATTGAAATTTTATCGTGGTTTAGTATTATTATGTTGAAATATTTCATCGAGCTAACAGCAACGAAGCTGGATTTTTCATAAAAATGTTAACAGAGCTGCTTACGGAAGACTATAAATGGTTAAGAAAATTATAATTAAATTTAACAATTTTTTAGCCATTCACTTAATCTAACCGCAGTGAACCTTGATGCTTTGGATAATGTTAGCAATTTATCGGAGAAGTAAAAATAACTCCGCTTATTCAAGCCTGACTTATATTTACCTCTACGAGGTCGCCCCGCTATCTCCTTCCCATGCTATTGAGTAAACGTCAGCAAAGGTATTGCAGGAGATTAAGTTATACCATCATGCGATGTTTTCAGTATATTAAGAGGAGAATCGTTAGCCATCAAATCACGTGGGACGTAAATTTAGAATTATGAGGGAAAAAATCATTCCATCTGACCATCGGGAAGATAACGGTGATGAAGATGTATGACACAACAAATATGGTTATTAACAGGGCATTCTACCCGTTCAGGTAGATTCAAACGGGAGAGAGGATAAATCCGTACGTAGTTCACAGGCAAGAACTCAATCTTTAAACAATGTCTTTATTCATCTCTGCATACATCCTCTTCGTTCCGTCCATTAATTTTCCGTCCTCATCCCAGCTAATCAAAATCACCCCCTCAGTATCTATAGGCCTATATCATCCATTTGCCCCTCATTATCTCTTTCAATTACCGCCTCAACCTTCCTCTTACCACTACCAGAGGTTTCCTCTGATCACCCACCATACCCAGAACCCTCGCGGGTCATTCTTTCTGTCCACGCCACATTCTCCATTCTTCCACTCGCCCATATGCCAAACGCCTGAAGCCTATTCTAGAGTTCTTTTCTCAAGATCCCACGTTTCTGCCCATATAAAGTTACTCTCCATATTGAACTCCCAACAAACCTTTTCTTCACATCCTTACTCTCTTCCAAGTCCAAGTCATTAGCTCCTTCCTATCGCTAAACGATTTTTACATCAGCGCAAATTATCTTCTTCTAGAACTCCTATTTAACTCCAACGTGCAACAGGGACAGTGAAAATACTCGGACAGGAAAAAATATGCAGTCGCGTAAATAACCACGTCAAAAGTACTAACGGAAGCTATATAATAAGAACCAAAAGTGAAATGAATCGAGATTTAAATTAAGGTCATTATTGAATGAGGGCAAAAGAATGAACTATGTGCCTTCATTCAACTTCCAAGCCCCCTCTGCACACTGGGAGAGGAGAGTTGGAGTTTCGTCGACGGAATCGCGATTGCCACTTGAGTGAAGAATGGAGAGCACTTCAACTATAGTGCTTCTCAGTCGGATGGATCCGAGCATCTGTTGACCCTAGGGCGCCTAAGTGCTAGCCTAGCTGTTCCTCAAATGTCCCTTGCAAACCACATTCCCCCCGAATCACACCGAATGGCGCTAATGGCCTCGAAGGCAGGTCGACACCAACAATCACCGCTGCCGAGAACGGAGAATTAGATGGCGATAACATGGAAAAGTACTGGATGACTGACCATGCAGCACCGACAAAGGCTGTAGGTTAAGGCTAACGGCCTATTCAAAACAAAACAAACCTTTAACCATATTAAATCAAAGGAAATTGAGCTCTACGGCCTCTCTAGATAGATAAAAATAAAATTCTCCAATAGCCGTAAAAATGGCACCACTCGCTAATGGCACTTAACCATATCCTGTAAAAGTTGGCTGTTATAGTATTCGACGGGAATAATTTTATCTAAATCGCGCAGCTACGGCTTGTCGCAAAAGCCCAAAAACTTACTACCGGCCACGATTTAAAACGTTTGCTGTTGCCCAGAATAATCTAATGAATTCCTGAACCATAGTCATTAATAAACAATAAGGTTCTTCTTTTATATTAAAGAAAATGGAGGATACTACTCTAAGACACTGACTCCACATGGAATTTGGGAAGAGTGAGAGTCGTAACTTTAAGTAGATGCAGGGTCGTGGCAATGGAAAATATTTAAATTTGACTGTACCAACAATATAACTTGATATGATATATTCTGAATAGCTCGCGTTATACTCATATATTTTTGTACCATCAACCGAAGGTATTTTGTGACAGCCTCCGATGATTTTATTAAGCTTTTCAGGTTTTTCTAGTATATTTTTGGTCAAACGTGAATATTATTAAAATTTAACGTTTTGGTTACAATCATCACTCGCCTTTAAATTATAGACGAGTCCTTTAAATGATAATTTTTTGGACAGATAATATTCCACCAAATAACTGCCATTAAGTTACTCCTGCTTGTAGTACAACGTACCTTGACATGTGTCACAAAGTTGAACACAATGGGGTAACTTTAGGACTTTCAGTTTCATTTCTCGCTTTGGTTATGAGGGTTTATCCTGCCCACTATTTCTCAGTCTGACGGTTATTGTATTTCTCATTAGTCGATTCCGAGTCAGCCAGATTGTTCCATCACATTAAATGAAATCGCTTGTTTACCAATTTTGGTAATCATTCCTGGTTTACTCTCCAAAACTACAACAGAATAGACCCCTACTTTTAATTTTCCTCAAAGATCGTACGAACGACATCCTCTTATAATTCAGAGCCTCTTTCACACCAACAATTACGTGACTCATCAAACATAACAGAGTCTGCATCGCTATCACCTGAATGATCACGTTTCTGATGATGTCCTTTTTCCCCTTAATTGAGACATATAGCCTGTATGATGTGATATAGTCGCATTAAAACCTTCCAATCATTTATTTACACATCCTATGCTCAATAATGAAAATTAAGGTCTAGGAAACTCGGTGACAGCGGCTTATTTTGTCCCACACTTTTGAACCACACTTCTGCGAGTCACGAACATTCTGCTGAAAATTTCAACTAAATAATTTTGTATCCTAAACTCACGTCCTAAATTGTTATGATAAATTATGCATTAAGATCAATTCATTCAAAACTTCTATGTGAACCTTATTTTAATCGACAGCACAAAGTATCACCACTTTTCTGAAAATCACATGAAGCACACAGCCTAAAATTCCTGTTCCCTGTTCTGTAACTGTTCCCGACTTGGTGTATTAATTTCCAAGGGACACTAGCGCAAGGCAATAGCAACCGGGCGCACACCGTCGAAACATTTTCTCCCGCGGCCAAAATAGAAAGGCGCAACTCTAGTTAAGGAAAAATTCAAACTGAAGTTGAGGGGCATACGCGTAACAAAATTGTACTCGCAGTCGCAAACTATCCCCGGTTTACAGTATTGATTTATTTTAGAACTTTAAAAAGAAAAATCAATAAAATACTGCCACCCTGCAGTTAAAGCCACCCTGCAGTCGAAGTAGCAATGTAATTGCACAAACACACACTTTTCACCCATTGTCAAAACTTTTCATTCCCATTCTCGAGCTTCAACTCAAAATGGATCTCTTCTCCCCGACATCCCCCCTACATCGCCAGACAATGTAGACACGAAGAAGTAGAAAAAATATATTTTACAAAGAAAGAGCAACGAAGTTAAATTATGTGAAGCTGTTTTTTCTGCATTCTGTTCATATCATTTACCCTTTACCCTAAATATATTTTACATTGTTTAAGACAGTAATATTCCAACATTTAGTATCGTATGTTTCTCAGGCAGAAGTTCGAAGACTAACAACCTTACAAAATTGACAGGGATACTACAGTCGAAATGGCGCTCCCATTTACATAAGCACACATTATTCACCTTTTTCCATACAAAGAGAAGTTTCAGGCTTAATGTGGTGGAAAGAATTCATCACAAAAATGAGAGTAAGGCAATTTTTCACTTCGATAAATGTTATTCGACCTAGGTTTCGATGTACTACATCATCATCAGCTGATATAATAATCATTAATTATGATAATGTAGTACATCGAAAACTAGGTCGAATAAAATTTATCTAAGTGGAAAACTCCCTTACTCTTTTTCCATAAACTTTTTCATCCCCTACCCCTGCCCCTAACCTGCTTTTAGTCAGCATGGACCCCGTCTCTCCGAAATCCTGGCTACGTCAATGGCAAAAGCATCAAGTTCACCTTAAGACTGGCCTCGAGGACGCCGCCCCGGCCTAGTTCCTCAAGCCGCGGGAAGGGGAGTCCTCGAATGAAGCAGGAGGGTGGCTTCTCGGTGGCGCTCTGCATGAGGGGGAGGATGACTTGCCTTGGTATGCGGGAGGAGATGGCAAAAGCCGCGCCACAGGGCCACGAACCGGAATCCGGATTGAGCGAGCCGGGCATTGTGAGAGCGCCCCGCACACCACATCAACGCCCGGAGATGGGAGGGAGGCGAGTCACTGAGAAGAGCACGCTTCCGTGCACAGCGCGCTACGTACAGGAGACACATTCGTGCACGCCCACCTGGACGACACCGCGCCGCACCCAATCCTCTCCCTCCCCCCTGCCTCCACACACCCACACATGCAGTGGAGACGTTCACAGAAGTATTCCTCACGGAGAGATTCGCTAAAACGCCGTTGAAGTGCTCACCTCATTCGCGAGCTGCACTCGGCATAAAAATACTGGGCCGAAAAGGCGACCCTAGTCTTTCATGTTTCGCTGCATTCCAAAGTAGTGGATCGAAATAGGCATAGCATATGAGGTATAAAAAACCTTAAACAGCAACAGATGAATATCCTAAAAGAGTGTAGTGATACCATAAGAAGCTACCGAATATATACATACAACTCCCAATTTCCGGTCAGGTGTGTTCACCAAGCCACCTTTCTTTAATGCGAATTTCGAAGAGGGGTTAAATAAAGAGATAATAATATTTGCTAAAAAAAACAATGTAAATAATACAGCAGAAGATTGTGATTTAGGGTCAATGCAACCCGCAATACGCGGCTAGATCCGGTCGCTGTTCACGAGATTCAATTGAATATTCTACCATCTGATTGGTAGGTTTATGGACAGCACTTATCCTAACGTCCGAAATTCTGGAATATTGTTCCGCTTTCCCTCCTTCAAGTGCTCTGCCAGTAAACCCCTCTTAAAATCCTCATATCGTCTCCGTCTCATACGGCGACGCGATATCACCTCAAAAATTAAAATGCATACAAAGGGAAAAATAGAGCTGCATTATCTTTTTCAGTATTTCCCAGCTTACTTGTCATATATTCTTACGTCCTGCAGAAAAAAGGGAGCCGGTTACGAGTGTTAGCCAGAAACACCATCAATCCATCACGTCAAAAATTAAAATGCATATTTATCAATAAATAAAAATCTTATAATCTTTTCAGTTATTTATAACTTATTTGCCATTGATACTTCCGTCTTGCAGAAAAAAATTATTCGTTCTGGGCTAAAATTATGCTAAGAATAAGGACAGCTTTGAAGGGAGAATGCGTAAGACATAGACACAAGTAGGCCACTATGCAGCTGAATGCTATGCAACGGATAAAAAAAGAGTAATAGGATCTATTTGACATTAGAAAGAGGAGCGAAATTCCAAAAGAAAGATATCACTCACCATGACCGTGGCTCAAACCCGAATCCCTTAGTATCGCGCCGAGTACTTAGGATAGCAAAGCTAACCAGTGAATTTTTGTGGGCTTCAAAGGATGAAGACGAAGCAATCAAAAGGAATGAAATGACCCCTCGAACAGCTTCGCTACATTGTATGTCCGCCCGTAACTTAACGTGGAAAAGTATTCTGCGCGATGGTAATGGATTCGTATACGAGTCCCGGTCAATGCGAATCATATTTCCTCAGTGGTATTTCGCACTTATGTGCACCTGCGGGCGACTTAGAAAAGGTAATACCGAGGCTGTCGAGTATGAGTATCCTCAACCTTTGTCATTTAAGAGAGGAAAATGTTGAGAAAACTTGTAAGCCCCGGCGCGGCGGCCCAATAGATAATAGGGTAAATAAAAAGAACAGTCACGGCTGGCTGTGCCTAGACTGAAAAAAATGCGGATGATAAGCGGGAAGGCATATATACTTTATGGAAATTCTGTGATAATAGACGAAGATGTTAACCTGTAGGATTCTGAAGAGCTTCTTGTATGCAGAGAAGAAGGAAGTGTGGCAAGTAAAGGAGGAGAAGTACCGGGGAAAAAAGTTGGATGCTCGAGAAACAACGGTTGACCGTGACATACTCAGGAGCAAAGCGGCAGGTTTCCGGACCCTTAAGGAGGATAAGACGAAGACCGGGAAGAAGATAAGGAAAAGGAACACAGCAATAAAATAAAGAAGTTTAGAAAAAGGAAATAGGAAGAACATATTTGAGGGAAAACAGTTGAAACGAAGTGGTCTGTAGTTGTGGATTTCGAAAGAAGATAAGATTAGAAAGTTGACAAACTAAGCATATTGACATAAATTTTAAAATTGCATGACCAAGGTTTCGTTGATTTAATAAATGATTTATTATGAATCACTTCGAATGAAGACATCTCCCTAAGTTACGCCATATTCGATAACGTTTTCAGGAATTAAGTAAACTACATTACACATCTCAGAATAATTTATTGAACAAGCCGACCAAAGTATCCACTAACCTAGATAATGACGTGTATGACGGTAATCTTTCCCGGCGAATAATATAAATGAAAAGCTCTAGGGTTTCATATGGGTCAGGTTCTCCATATGGTCCATCATTTCGACGAGCTCCCATCGTAATTGTAGATCTAGTAATCCAATACCAAACTTTCTATAGCGTGGAATCAATCAGTGACTGCCTGACCACCTGGCCTAGTTTATATAAGGCGGACAAAGAGATAGACTGGCACTGGATTTCTCGATCCCTGATGACGAAGGGCGAGTCAGCCAGAAATTTGGAAGCAATTGAGAATAAGACTCGGTGTGAAACTAGAAAGCATTTTCCTCATGGATAATGGCTTCATAATCGAAAGCCTGAGAGGGCACTTTTTATAAATTACTACTGCACTCAACTGAGTTTGTACCATTACTCTCAAATGGAGTACGACAATGTGGCACCTACAGCATCATTTTTGTGCTTAAAAACAGGGAGCAATGATCTTTATGTACGCGGTTTAGGAGAAAAAAACTTAGAGAAAATATTAACACTGCATAACAGTAGCCTCTTAAAAAAATAGGGTACCACAAGCATTTTACGTTTATGGGTCATCATTCAAATATATTCATAAGTATACGTACAAGAAAACGTATAAAAAAGATTTGAGCACATAAAAAAAGATAATAGCAGGGATGTTTTAACGAGAAAATAATATCCCTTTGACTAGAGTAGACTGACTGGAAATGGAAAAAGAAATGAAACTAACAGAGGGAACGCTTTCGTGCAATCCCTCAAGGGCATTGGCCCCAGATGCATTGATGCGGTACACAGGAATATTCCTCAGAGGGCGATGCAAAATGCCGAGGCAGTAAGCTCCTCATATGAATGAGGAGCACGGCGTACGACTGGACGGAGGAGAGAAAATAAAACCACTATACCCCACAGTTGACCCAGCAACGAGTAGGAACGGATCAGAATGGGAAATCCCAGGGTAATGCAAGATCATGCCCTTTCCGACGAATATTGAAGATAAATGCTTCAGGGGTTACACAGCGGGTCCAGTCCTCCATCTCAGCCCGAAAGGAGTAGTAGTTTGATGCATCGTCTTCGGGGCTCCAATGTCTTTCTTGAGAAATTGACCGACTTATCCACGAGTTCGGGAAAATACCAATAGTAAGACTGAAATTTGGGTGCGTAAAGCGATTCGAAGTTATCAGAAAGCCCCGAATGTCTCCAGAGCAGTAAAAACATCTCTGTGAAAACCTATTTTAAGCTAGTTTCTGGAGAGTCAGGTGGCCACGAATTAGTCAGTTGAGACCCTCCTTCCAAATGATCTTCCCTTGGTTGGCGGAGATGGGAGATAAAGACCCGACGCGTTGTCGTCGTGATTTCTTCTCTAGTAACACGTCGCGACGTTTTACTTGAGAAGAAC
This sequence comes from Ceriagrion tenellum, assembly GCA_963169105.1. Lineage (NCBI taxonomy): Eukaryota > Metazoa > Arthropoda > Insecta > Odonata > Coenagrionidae > Ceriagrion > Ceriagrion tenellum. The sequence continues at coordinate 101,005,758 of OY720643.1, forward strand.
TCTATCCTTATATGGATTCCAAATTCAAACAATTACCAAAGCAAATAAAAAGTGGAGGTTACCGAATGGATATTATCAACCGATACCGTAATAACAAACCTCGGTCTTCTTTCATTCATTATTCACATAAATTATTTAAGTACTCGAATCATCAGTAAACTGAAACTATTTGCAGACGATACGGTCATCCATCGGGAAATAAGCGAAAACGCGGACTTAGAAGTTTTATCATCAGACGTGAAATGCGTTCATTAGAGTAACCAGAGGAAGGATCAAGAACTAAATCTAAGTAAATGCAAAACAGTACACTTATTTTGAAAGTCATCACACAAACGCCATATCTACACTGTTGGTCGAGTAAAAATAGCCTTAAGATAGTGTCAAATACCTAGGAATAACCTCAACTTCAGGCATATCCTGGGGAGCACACATACAAAACATAATCGGAACAGCGTAAAAGATACTAGAGTTTATCAAGCGTATAATAGGAAGGACCTCGGAGAAATAAATAGATTGGTGCTACTATGCTAGGCCATACCTCGATTACGCCCTGAACTATTGTGACCCTGGACAAAAAGATTTAACAAAAAAATTAACACACAGGAAAAATTGGTGTAAAGGGAATTGGTGAAATTGGTAAAATTGGTGGAAAAAAATTGGTGTAAAGTCGAGCACATAGTGCTTATCAGCTTTTAGAAGGATTAGGTTGGAATCCGCTAGAGACTCGGAGGGTATATGCTGAGCTTAGTTTGATCGCGCAATTCAGGACGGATATATTTTGGAGCGAATCAGAGAATATCATTTTGACGCCACGCTTCTTCTACAAATCCGGCAGAAGCAATAAAATAAGAGAAATCGATAGCCGAATAGATAAGCACACGAACTCGTTCTTTCCAAGTATAAAAACTGACCATAATAAAAACCCATCTCCACTCAATACACACCTATTACACACTTCACCATATCACCTCTCAAACTTTTACAAGGCTGGTATCCGAACACTCCTACTATAGGCCCATGCGGCGGTTCGCAGGGTAGATGAAGATAGAAAATTGTACAATAAAATTACCTTTAGCAATAAAGAACGTGCACAAATATTTATTATAATAATTAAGGCTTACGAATATTCATTTTTAGATTGGTTAAAGGGGACGGTCACCAACGACTGGGATCATTTGCGGCATTAAAGAATACGTCGATCTCAGAAGAATTCTCAGGAGCATGGGAGGAGAGGCTGGAGAATAATAATGCGCCGGCATTATCCTGCTCCCACAAGAGGCAGCAAGGGTTCACCAGATATAATGTCCCTTTCGAAGGATGGGTTACTTCACTTGAAGACTTGGCTTTGTCTTGCTACACCTGTGATGTACAAAGGACCAAATTTTGGATCGGGATTCCAATGAAAAATCGCAGTCACTGTCAGGACTGGAAATACGGCTCAAAGGATAAGAATTGAGTATCTTAGCCACCAAACAATTCTTTCTTAGCAATAAACATGATACAAGAACTTTAAACATGTTACAAGAGCCTTTCCGGAGAAAAGAAACATATTCAAGCTTTTCTATTAGGGTACATTTCGGAAGTTTGCCCATGAAAAAAAAATGAGAGCGGTAAAAAATTATTAAATCAACAAATCTCCATTTAGCTTTTTTTATTTCATATATTTAAGGAAGTAACTATATATGTTAGCTAAGATGCGCTCTTGAGTACAACACAGTATAAAAATGAAAGTTGAATATGCCATCATAAGAATTATAGTAGACAAATTGCAGATGATGATGGGGTATCTGATTGTCAGATACTTTGAAATAAAAGGGGGGCGGTATGGTGAGGCATGAGTGGGTTGTGACAGAATGTTGAATGGGTAATCCGTTAATAGACAAACATGAAAACAGCGTGCCTCATCGGCTAGGTCAAGTTAAGAAAAGGGAAGAGAGTCGATTAAGGAAACAGATTCATAATTGCGGAATTAGATGCGAAGACGTGAGATGAAGGGATAAATCAAGTAAGTCATGGGTGAATAACGATAAAGTTACACCGTTAAGGAATAATATTAGAAGATTTGAGGTAGTAGAACGCGTTTGAATCAAGGTATAAATGCAATTAAATCAGAGGAGAACTAGTTATCTATGCTTGAAATAAGAGACCGTTCAGGTATTACGTATGTAAGATAATTCTAAAATTTTCCCAACCCCCCCACCCTCTCAGGCTTACGTCAGATGTTAGATTTTTGTATTTATTCTTCGTTAAATGCTCGCTTTCTGGCGTTTCATCTTTCCATAGAAGCCATCTTACAGCTGAGAGCACAGGATATCATATAATTTTGCAGTGTTGGAGTACCGCATCCATTAACATTACGAGCGAAACAGTACCACAGCTGAAGATGTTATGAACAATCACAGGATATTCGAAAAAAACATGATATTTGGAAACGACACAATATTTCAGGACGGACAAAAATCTTACGTAAATTGGTTTCAAATCCCCTTCCCCCTCTTCATAAGACAACGTAAGATGATCCGAGCCCCCCTATCCCCAGAAATGTCTTAAGTAATACTTGAATGGTCCCTCAGCTCTTTCTATTTCAACCCCGGTATAGAACGCCGTAATTAATATATTTATACTGGCATAAATCAACATTTAAGTAACATACATTTTGAATTTAACCAGCCCCACCTCTTTCTCGCTTAAACATCGTCAAGCAGACGTGAGAGTTAACCTCCGTCTCTGTCTCTTTGTTGTGCGGACTACAAAGTGCGATACTGTAACTTCTCCACCTGGCTTTGTGTCTTCACGCCCCCATCTTGAGAGTTTACTCTTTTCTCTTATCGCCTTCTTCCGCCTTTTAACCCCTCTCTTTTATGTCCTCATCCACAAACACTTAACCTTTAACCCCAAAACTTGCGTCGACGCTGTTAATTAATTCCAAAGGGAATTGGTTCCACCTCCACAGCTTCATCCCCTCACCTCGACTCCGCTTCATCCCTCGACAGACTTTTTCGACCCTTCCTGTCTTTCTTCATCCATTACAAACCGTCTTTCCGCATGGTTTATTCATTTGGTCTTCTACTTCAGAACTGTGTATCATAACACTGCTAACCACAACTTTAACTACCATAACTTTACCACAAATAAACCATCATTTAACGCCTTATACACGTGGTTTCGAGTTTTATTTATTGATGTACGACCAGGGTTTCGTAAGATTGCAACATCATTATGTACACGTAGTAATGAAAATATGGCTTTATTAGTAACAAGAGGAAGGGTCAGTAATTGAAAGAGGCGAGGTGATGGTGAGGGAACCGACATAAATATTAGATATAAGTGGAAAAAAGCGTATAAGACTTCCTTTGTGAAGCTTAATCACTATATTAATACCGATAAAATCAATTTAATCGATGTACTAACTATTCACACTATCAACTACTGTCTAAATATTTTCAGTTTGGATAGGATTCCGCGTTATGAATTTTGGTTGCATTCAATCAAATTCTTTCACAACATCTCCATTTACCCATTAAAAACTGAACATTTCATCTCCACCGTAACTTTTCCCTTTCTGCATTCCATAATTCAAAATATAAGTCCCAAAGAATATTACTCCCCATTATTCAGAACATTTACTTAATAGCCCACTACAGATCTAGACGGTAAATTCAGAACTTCACATTCTTCTCCGACCTGCGATTGAACATGAACTAAAAGGCATGTTATATGTACGAATGACAAATTTTAAGCTATCCGGGACTATCCACGGAGGTCCACTTTTACGGAGTCACCCGCAAATCCGTAGGGTAAGAGGACGCCTCGGTAGCTTAACTGGCTAAAGCACTCGACCGGAAATCGAGTGATCCGGGTTCGAATCCCGGTCAAGGTGGATGATTTTTTCTCTGTGGAAATTCGCACATATGTACGAATATCTGGGCTACTAGGTTTGAACGAGAATTAATGCCGACAAAATCAAAGTTCATGATAATGAAGCGTCAACCATTACCCAATGTAGTATGATATATATGAAATCAGAAAATTATAGTGTAAAATATATCGATCGACTTCTAAAGAGAAGTGCAGGTCTGAAAATATGCTCCCCAGTACAATAGTACAATGTTTTTCATAGAGACAAAAAAGCAATACTCACCATTCCTCCAAGTAGATACGTTTATAATTCTCGTCACGGTGGTGCAGATTAACTGGCATTCTTACTTCAAGGATCTGACAGAGACATTTCACTTATACTTGAGGCTTAGCACCAATATGATAGAAAAAGTAGTTTTGCCATCAGCTCAACTAGGCCATAAAACTTTTCCACTACCATACATTATGGGAGTATTTCATCACTTGGCAGCGCCAAGCACAAGGATATTCCCAAAAATGCAGCGAGAAATAAAAAGAGACGGTTTTCCACTGGATTCCGTGATGCATGAGAATATTCGACAGAAGAGGTTAAACTGCGATTCATTTCCAGCCCTTGAAATCAAAGCTTGAATCTGCCTTCCAAAGCGTGGCTGAAAAAGAAAAGAAAATAATTTACTATCACAGTCTTTGGGCTTCATGTAACCGTTCACATGTATCATGCGCATCATCGATGCTCATAGAGACAATCTAAATTTATATGAAATAATGAGAAATTAAGAAAATTGTACCATTTTTCTCCAACCGCTTTCAATATGAGAAGTGAACTTCCAGGTAAATGTAGGCTTTGAGGGAAGTAGGAATACTTGTACTAATCTTTCATTGCCGAAGGCCCTAGTCTCCATAAATTATTTCACTCTTGAGCTGGGAATACGTCCAGCCTTACTTTATCCCATCCAAACAGCTTATCCTATTTCTCCCTATTCCCCGCCTACTAAACTTCCCTCCTTTTATCACGACATCCTCCCTCCTTTTATCCTTCAGCATCCCTTCGCTTCTCATTACCAGTTCCATCCGCCGTAACTCTCATTGCATGGTATCTATTCCCAGAGCTTCCCTAGCTTTCATTGCTATGGAGCACTCTCGATCTCGCTGATTAGAATTAAGGGGCCACTTTATCCTTTCCTAATTAGCTTTCTTTTTCACATCTAATTTTACAGCTCTAATACCTGCGTCATAATTCTTCCACGCATTTCTTCCCGTATTTCTGAATCTCCAGCATAATTATCTACCCTTCAGTTCCTGAATTTGGTATCGTTCACTCTCTCTTTTCACTAGCCAGTATTTTCATCTTTACGTATTACGCAGCCACTACCTCATCTTTCACTATCTTTGGGAACTCATTATTCTGCCAAAAATCCTTAGCTTTATAGGCTTGTTGCGGAACTTCATCGTTTAACTCTATTTGCCTCCTTCTGATAGATTTATAGAGGGAAGTTTACATTTTCTCTATTTTCCTAATAATTTCTTCGGCGATCCAAGGCTAATTAATCCTTCACGCTTCCTCTGATCCCATTGTTCCCCTACGGCTCTCAGTATTCCTCCTTATCTCAACGGTTCTCATTTTCTTACCTTCCCGAACGCTACTGTCCACTAACTCTTTAAATTACCCACAGTTCGTCAATTTTTATCCTCCATCGTTCCACTCCCTCAACCATATATCTTATCTCAGTTTATTAAGCACAACGAAATATTTCGTCAAAAGGTACTAAGTTAAGACAGAAATCTGCATCTGCCCCCGGAAATTTAGGCCACTTTTGAATGCTCCTACCAAACCTCGGTCTTACCTTCACATAACGTATTCGATATCTCCCTCTGACTCCCGGTCTTTTCCATCCGTGTCCCTGAGTTGGTGTAGAGAGATAATGACCGCATAAGCCGTAGCTACCCTGCTAAGAGGCGCGACAACCTGCCAAGTGAGTTAAGTCCTGAATCTGCCAGGATTCAATGCCCAATTATTGATTAAAACTAACAGGGACAATGATAGCTGGTTAGGCTTCCCGCAGCGATCCCACACTTTATTCTTTCAAGAGATACAACCACATGAACGACCTTTCGTTAGACAGCTTCAGTTTGACCTATATGGTACACACGGCTCGACCAGGGGCAGATACTCCCACCAGTCTAGATACAGGGTCATTGAAATCCGCATACCCTTCCACCGCATCAACGTTGTAGTCCATGGCAAAGGAAAACAAAATATCACACACGGAAAGTGACACGCAAAGACCAAAACCAGAGCAATATTATGTCACTATCAATAATAATAAAACACTTCATTTGCAACAAATTATATCAAATTTTCAGAAAAACAAACTAGTGAACTCAAAAATCCACACTGAGTAAATGACAACAGTTCAACCAACTCACTTTTCAATGCTTGTAAGTTCCCGGAAGACAAAGCACCTAGAGCAGAAGACGCAATTATTACAATGGAATACAGTCACAGGCACTATGGAAGATGTGTAAAATTTCAACCATCAAGCTTCAAGTTAGAACAGCCTCCCCTCCGTATGCAGTGAAAAAGACGTCGTCACTGCGCACTCCAGCTCCCTCATAAACTACATACATGGCGTCACAACTTAAAGTAGATACCCCGGGAATTGGAGGTCAGCCAACCCCATTACTGGACTACCACTTTTAAATATACTTTTAATGTTGATAAAACTTTCTTTTGTTAATTGTACGTAACTTTTACTTGTTATATTTCGTTTATTATAACTCACTTTCTCATTATCTATTTACTGTTCATTATTCATTTATTATCATCTATTCATCGGTATATTATTTATTTATTGATCTTTCTTGTAATTGTTAATTTATATCTTTTTTATTTTATTTATAAATTTTGACTTTCTTATTTTTATTTATATTTATTATCTTATTATTTATTTATTTTTAACTTTGCATTTATGTATAAATTACCCTTTTATTATAGTTATCGTTTCATGTGCATTTCATGCATTGTTTTTTTTTTTGGTGTTACACATTAGCTTGATCTGTCGGTAGGTTTTCGCAGGTTTTTCACACTTCCCTTCATGTGTGGTCGTTTTCCTGCAGGGGGTTTCTTCGTCCAGGACTTCAACTCCTAACTTCCTTACGTTTTTCCCACAAATGTATTTATCTTTCTTCACACTTATTTCATGTATTTTTCTGACGAGGTATTAGATGGAAGAAGGGACTGCCTTAGTCTCAATCTCGCCCCAAAAAACACGCCTTATTATTGTTATTACCCCACAACCTCTAGGAGAAACTTCCTAAAGTTGAAAGGGAATTCGGAGATAGGTTGACGATATATTATATAATTCGTAGCAGTAGCCGCTTTGACTGATGAACAAGCCGTTAGATTTCTCATGACCTGAAACCACTTCAAACATAGCATTCAATTCATTCCGTTTCTTACTGAAATGGTGACTGAAATAAGACTTTTACTGAGAAATCAAAATTACAACAACAAAAAAACCAATCTCTGAATAAATAACATACGCATATGAATACGCATTCGTACGAAGATCGTTAAAAAAGCTATGTCTAAATAACAAAATAAGATTATCATCGCAAACCTTTACACACAACTAGAAGATAATCACAGAAAAGGTACTAATGTTGCGGTGACAAAATTATCTCCAAAGACACAGCAAATTTTCAAACGTTAAACACAAACCAGTTTCAATTAAGCATTCACTCAGAGTGAAATTTATCAATTATCTCCGATATCGCACTAGTACGTCCAGAGTAAATCCCACACAACTTCCTCCTCAATTATAAATAAACAGAGCTGAAAGAGTATTTTTACATCAATTTTAGGAACTTTGATAGAAATAGACCCGGTGCGTGGATTCAATTTCTGTTTAATAGCGTGTTATAAAGAGTAAAATAAAGATACAAAATAAATTATTTTCATATTAAACACCGCGCCGGGAAGAAATATTCTTCATATATTTCATTTATTTTGAACGAAAAAATATCTTCTTTTATAGTCGATACGAAGAAATTGCAGGATAAATGAGCCTCGCATTAATATGGATTGACGAGATTCCATAATAGTTCTCATTTGTAAAGGATATCCTATTATGGATTCTTATTCCGAACTTAACGAAGGGTTCATGGAAAAAATAGGACAGGGACAAATAAAAGGAACATAACCACTAACCTGCATTATTTACACTTTGAGAGAGAATTATGCATTGTTAAAAATTATCAAGTTATTTATAGACGTTATACTCAAGCTTAAGCTAAAAACTCGTTTATGTACGCAATATAGACGTTTTCAGACGATAGATTAAGTTTCCAACTCGATTAAGCATCAAATGAGCCTTTATTTTGGATCCACATGCAATAAAAGTTCGACAATGTTCCCCCACACTCTTGAAGCTCATAAATATTTCACTCCGGAATCTTTCCTTCTCGAGTTTCTTCGACCAAGTTGGTCTCATCAGGAAAATAGAGAACACCCATCCATTTACTCATGAAAAAATTTTCCGATACATAAATATTTGATAGGCAAAAAATAACATTTTGCACCGACAGTCACAAAAAGGAGGTATACGTTTCTGCACTTTACCAGAATATGGAAAGAAAGATGCATTCAGAAGTCAGGGAAATACGCATAACTTCATAAATAACTTGATAGAACAAGGAAACTAGCACTTTCAGGCAAAAATTAGTATTCCTTAAACGTATGGCATTTACCAATTCAATACATTTTCGAGAAAAATCATCTTGAACTTGGAAAAATATTTTGAATCAATGGATTCGGCTTCCGTTTCGTGAAAATCAAAGCTGAATGAAAACGAAAAACCAACTAAATACTTCCAGATTATGGCTTTAATAACCTAAAGACGTATGTGGACTCAGCCGTCGACGTGCCGGTGACAACCAAACCTTGGGATAGTTGGGAAACCCGAAAAATTTCAAAACAATTACCACAGGACCTCTTCCTAACATATCATCAATTTCAATTTTCAAGCTTCACCCTATGGTGAAGCGTTAGCCGCTAAACAGATTGTACCAAATAAAACTATACGCTTGAAATTGCAACACTGGTGGCATTGTTTCTTTCTCAGAAGTTTTTAAAAAGTATTTATAAATGACATTATCAATCCATAACAGCCAAGCTAAATTTACCGTTGAATATTCATCCAAGTATTAACCAGGCGAACAAGGAACACTTGAGTAAAGCAAAAACACAAGTTTATAAAAGTTACGCAAAAAATATTGAAAAAGAACTGGACCTTGCATGGAGCACACGAATAAGTAATTTCAGCCGAATTAGGAGCAGTCGGGTGATTGGAGATCAAAATGGTAAGATGCAAGGGGAGGTGTCTATTATTTATTTTTTAATGTAAAATAAAATAGAAAAGATTTGAAGGTGATAGACTAAAAGTAAGGCATCTCCCTGACACACGAAAAGGTGGAAGAGGGACAGTTTGAAGAACGGAACGGAACTTGCGATTCAACCATTGGACACACAAAACAGCACAGGGAGGATTGAACAGATCCAAATAACCAAAACCTGCCTAGTCAGATCGTGAAACATCAGATTAAGACCGATTCGCAAAGAACCAGGAATAGGATACATATAAAAGACCATATACCGGGCATTTCCCGACTGATATCTGTTCGGAAGAAATTTAGATAATAAAGTTAGAAGAACGTAGTTAATTAGATGAGAATGTGTGCATGCAGCACTATCTATGAGAGACATCTGCCGCGAGGCTTCCGCGGGCGTTGTGGTAGGGAATAGAAAGGCATATTTCCTTCGCGCTCCAGTTAATCAAGCAATGCAAGTGTCACTGTGAGTCACTGTGCCATAATCTCCCGAGATGATATCAACAGGCCCAAATTGTTATCTCACTCGTGAGGATAACGTACTACGGGATGGCATGGAAGCTGCTCGTAACACTTCGATAGCTCACTGAGTAGACAGCCGCAGTGACTCACCTAATGGGTTCACCACCACGAGTGTACGGCAGAGGCTTTTGTTCCAACCACTGAGGTATGGAGAGGGCACCTGCTATGCTGGCCAATGCTAGAAGCTGAAGCCAGACCCGCTTACTACGTAGACCCTTATTTTCCTACAGCGTTTGCGAGCTAATGCACCAATATGGCAATTTCACAACGTTATGAAACCATAACTTACTAGAAATTAGCCTTCACGCACTTCTTTAACGTGGATTCTCCCTACGAATTTTGTTTATTTACTTAAATTAATAATCATCCGCATTCTCGGTGAAAAATAATTTAAAATCGAGTAGAACCCATAACACTAAGCAGCCAATGTACGTTCCAAGAGTTACTTGCCTTAAATTTTAAACAGATGATGGACATTTTTTCTTCACATCCGCGAATCCGTCCATTCCGCTGTACTATGGGGCCTTTCAGTATTACGCAAGACGTTTTAGGGATTGGGGGAGTTGAGAGGGGGTCTTTGTAGTGTGTCTTATGTAGAGGGAGCTGAGGGTCTGGAACCAATTAGCATAAGATTTTTGTCCGTCTTGAAACATTTTAACGTTTCCGAATGACATTTAGCAGTGACATGGGGCATCCGCTCGATAATGACGTATTTTCCGTAATCTCGCGTTTACACCAATGCTCCTACTCCGTCGCCTGACTGGCTAGCTACATCACCTCCATGCTCAACGAAAGCGAACATTTAACGAAGAGTAGATTCAAATATCTAACGTCTTATGTAAGACTGAGAGGGAGGGGGAACATCTTACATTGTCTTACAGAGGGGGAGGAGGTGGGTGCAAAAATGGCGCAAATTGTCTTACGTAATTCTAGAACGACCCCATTCCAAATGAAAGTAAAAAAAGAGCAAGGATAAATAAATATGGTTGATATTTCGGTTGTTAGCATTGAGGTATATGTTGAGGTCACAACGTCATCAAACTGAAGCCTGATAAGAAGTAATAAGGGGGAGGAAATTATCTATCACACCGTTCATTATTGCCAAATGGTTATATAAATACGTTAGAGAGCCGAAACAGAATTATTTCAGGCAACCTCTCATTGTTATATAAACAATTTTCAGTAAAAAAATAGCTTAAGAGCTAAAACTATGGATCTGTTATGTTGTTATTTTTTATGTATTATCATAACCAGTATGTTTGATTCGATTTATTTAAATTCGATTTATTCTAAAGCTACATAAGGCTATCATTAATTCCGAATAGTTACTGTAATTATGCTCCAAGCCTCCGATAAGATTCCTTCTCATTTGTTCTTTTCAGGCCAAATATACAGTCCAGATGTATTCTCAACCAAATACTCTTTCTGGCCTATTCGTAGCCTTTGCCGATTGACGCACGGTTCTTAAATTTTGCCAGAGTGAGAAACAACGAAGTGTACACTTATATGATTCTTGTTTCGTTAACGTGGAGTTCATAAATAATTTTTTGAAAAAATTACAAAAGGAACAAAGATATCTATTTTATTATATAAATTAGTTAATTTTAACAACTCACGGATAGGAAATGGGGTAATTAGGTTCCAAAAAATAAAATCTATCTAATTGGTAATAGTAATTGATCTAATTAGTAAACATCAGTGGAGATACACGTCTTCCATTGTTGCGGTATCGATGCTGGAAACCCTCATTACAGAAGCTTATCTAGGTAACCATCATCATTGGTCGATCAATCCTAGGATTGGTTGAGTGAAGCCCTCCACCCCTAACAATCTAATTCTCCTTTCATCCTTCCTGGTAGCCCTCCCTGTGATTTCCTCTTTATTTGGGCTATGAACTCATTCCATAATCTTCCTCTGAATGCAAAGCTAAACGTGAATATTCCTACTTCGTTGGTAAAATCTCATATCCCGCCTCATGTCCTCCAATCAGTAGAAAAGCATATTTCCAAAAGTACCCCTGCCGCAAAATTGTAGCAAAGTGCCGTATATGGATTAATATAACGAGATAAATTGAAAAAACTAATGATTAGAGTCATTCAATCCAAAAGCTCGCTTATATGCTGGAGCGGACGCATATAACTGAGATTACGAAGTTATTGAGCTATAATTTTTTGATGGAGTTCAATGCTTTGCAGTTAGATTTTTAAATTTTTCTCCCTTTAAATCCACGACATTTACTGCAAACTTATTGAAAAAAAAACAAAACCCAGTCTATTTTCAAACATTTTGGTCTTTGAATAATAATAACGAGGAAAGAAAAAGAAACTTCCAGAGAACACAACACGCAGTTTTGACATTCTATCATTAGCCTTTCATCGACGGTCGCAGCCTTTGTTCTCATAAATACACAAAAGGGTCTCAAATTAAGGGTCTTCGAATCCATATAATACAAAGGCCCAAATTTACTAGCCTGCAAAACGAATGCCTTCTCTATTATTGATCGCTTTCAAAAATGCAGCTCAGCGCGTAGGTCAAAGATAAACAAAAATTCGGGTGCAAACCGCCAATTTTCTTATTCATCGGCTCGAGTATTACAGACAGCAGTCAAAGCATTCGTTAACTCGAATAAAACGAACACCAGACAAAATATTCCCCAGAATCCCCGCACTGCAAAAAATATCGATTATTTCCTCGGATGTTCTGCCCATTGATTTGAGGAGACCTCGGTGATTTTCAACATAATTTATCATCACTCCATTTTTAAATCGTTTATGTAAAGAGCGGCACCTTTATTCCGAAATCATAGACCTGCATTTCTGACATTGTTAGGCAACACCGTGTATTATCTAGATTTTTTTGCTGAAAGAACCAGGCCATGAACTGAATACTGCCGCCAATTGCATTTACCCATTTACAGCTACGCTTTTTAGATCTAAAAGAACGCCACGCTGTTAGCCGGGCTTCAGAAGCTAATTACCGCAAGATAAAACAAACAAAAAATAATGGTGAATAGAATGACATAAATCACAGTTCACGCGGCTATAAATTTTCATACGTCATTCACAATCATATTAGTTTTTGGGGCCCCAATAATAACTATGCAAGGTTTGAATAACCCTATGAACCGGTTGCGCATGTGGATCGCCTGTATTCACAGGGAAAATTTAAGAGAGGATAAAAATTATTATTCCACAAATCATTCCACTGGGCACTGGGTACACAAGATATAACTATGAATGCCCACTGGGGACAAATTAATTCCGCCAGCATTTACTTCATGACAGCAGTGGGTCATTATACGAGACTATGTGAGAGTAAAATTATGTCTATAAATCTACGTGGATAATGAAGCAGGAAAAACTCTCACTTCGTTAAAGGGTACCTGATGATTCATCGATCTTAGCGAAAAAAAAAATTATAGCTTTACGCAGGTATATTTCTAAGTATATGTAAGCAAATATAGAGCCGTAGATATACTATATTATGAGGAGTACACTTCGGAAACGCATTACTCATTTTGAATATTTTGAAGAATTCAGAATTTTAAATTTCAATCCCTGGGGTATTTTTAGTTAAAAACAATAATCATGTGAAGCCTAACTAGTGAAATCCCTCTGAAAAGCTCTGAAAAAATACCCAGAAAGAACATCTGCGAAAGATTTACGATGAAAAAACGATTGCCAATTCAAATATCGCCACACGGTTGGATGGTTTTCATGTATTCTGTCTTGTACTTCCTGAACTTGAAAAATACAAACGCCTTTTTACTTCCCTGACGATTGAATCGGCTAGCTTGTGAAAGAGGAATCAATTTCCGATATAATGAAATAGATAAAACTATAAAATTAATAAGACAATTTTAACAATGTTTCTTCATACTTTGGGGTACATTCATTATTTTCACTGGATGATCACATGGAGGATACTGAAGGTGGCAAAAAACAGATTGCAGAAAATGGTTGTGCTGGGATTATAAATTTCTCTCTGAGTGATACGTCGCCGACCGGATGTCTGCAAATACGAACGAGAAGCTCAATGAGGTCTTAGGAGTTAAATTCCTCAACCAGCATCTCGCGAACCCAGGACTATAATTCCTACAACTGTTTGAAGTATTTCCTCTATTTCTGGCAATTTCCTCAAAGATAATGAGGTAAAAAAATCCCAATTTTTATAATATGTAAGACTGTCAGATTTCAAAAAGCCAGGGTCCCGAAGAATACTCGTACTGCAGGATATAAACTTAATAAAACATATCTTCCACGCCCAGTTCGCCACTGGCGGTGATTGGCCACGGGGCTGCAAACCCCCGCTCTGGAGGAGCAATACTCATTTATCTTTCAGATCGAAGGAATCAGACGGGAGCAAAAAAGAACATCCAGCGGAAGAAATAAACAGAAGACGCCTATTCCGAGGACATAAAACCGATTCAAAATAGATGCCTTGTGGTCCTAACATGTTCTCTTTCTTACCGATGGAGATGGACTTCTGGCAGAATTTCTTCTGCTCTACTGATCATCACCTCTTTCGGGAACCAGTATTATTATTGAAAACTCTTTGAACGCAAAGTTAATATTCTATTTATATTTTAATTGTATTACATAGAACCAAAAACAGCCCATACAGCCTTCACAACGGGAATATTAGCAAGCAACAAAAGACAAACACAATCACCCATGTCCTGAGGGATAAAGCAGTCGAGGCGAGGAACTCACGCGCTATTTCAATAGAAAGAAGTTCATCTTTCATGTACGAGGATTTCCA